>CM062819.1:1982341405-1982962912 GCA_031772625.1 Pinus tabuliformis | reverse complement strand
AGTTAGCTAAGGAGTAGTTAGCTTTTGGAGACTCCATGGAGTGGTTTTCCCCTCTCTAGCTGTTAGGAAGAGCTCTGAAATGTCAAGGAAATAATGCTGGATATGAGACGAATCTTGATTGCTGATTATTGGGAGCAAGGCAAAGATTGCACCTTCAAAACATGGAATGTCCCACGATATTGACCGATCAATTTGTCCCCTAATTTAGGTATTGCTATCTCTTAAGAATGGGGCAAGAGAAGTATTATTATTAGAGATAAACCAAATTGCATTAAATATGTAAGCAAAAGAAATGAGAAATACTTGGGAAAGAAGATTACTTGAGTTGGAATCCACTAACATATCCAAGAATGTCAAGCATAGAAAACAATTTGGCATCCTAAGCAGTGGATCAAAGATGAAGCAGACTTTTGTCTAGCATTGAGGAGAAAGATTCTTCTAGGGGAAGCTTTGAGATTCAAGGGCCGGCAAGGGCCACCACTAGATGTTGAGGGTGCAATTAAGCACATGTGGATGGTTCACACTTAATGTTGTATTGTGATTGCAAATCACGTTTGAAGTCTATGGGATATGCTAAGGGTCACCAACACCTCAAGACCAGTGACAATGCAGTTTTTTTTTTCAGAATGGGGATTTGGCCCATAGAAATATCCTTCTCTCAAAATCATATGGCTAGCTACTCCAAAATTTATTATATGGGTTTTATAGAAATCTAAAAATATGAGAATTTTCAAAGGAAGAAAGTTGGCTCCAAAGCAAGAATGGGTATCTCTCAAAAGAGATTTGAGAGAGTGCTGGAAAAGCCTCTTCTTCATAATCACAGTGAGGAAGAGGAGGAAACAAGGGATTATAGCCTCTCCATCTTCATCCTCTTCATTAGTTGTCTTTGATCCAAGTCCCCAAGTTTTTGGAAGCTTGGGTCCTGCTTAGAAAGGATGGCTTAAACTTAATTATGATGAAGCCTTGAAAGGAAACCTAGGGGTGACTGGGGTTGGTGGCATTCTTAGAGATCATGAAGGCATTTTCAAATGGCTCTAGGAAGAACCTACGAACAATAAGGCTTAAAAGGCTGCGGTGAATGAATCTATTGAAATTGCAAAGACATCTTAAGTTTGGAAACCTTATCATTGAGGGAAATTCAAATATTTTGATTGACCTTCATACAAAAAAAGGAGGAGGTCCATAATGGGAATTGGAATCCATTAGGAAATGAGTGAAAAACCTCAAAGATTGATTTCAAAGTAATTCATTATTACATGTTAGGACTGCCAACGAAATGGCAGATTGGCTTACCAACAAAATCATTTCATCTAAAGTATCATTTTCTACATATTCAAACACAATATGCATTAGAAATAATGGAAATTGGGTAGTGTTGTCGCACAGAGTGTCTAGGCACCGCGACAATGCTCAGATTGGGGGCTGTCACCCTGATCCCCAATCTCTCCGTTTAAGTTGTCTCCCTATAGCAAGCTAAGGGGGGTAGACCCTATGGAAAAGAAGAACTAGTTGGGAACCAACCAGTTCGGGAGACACAGCGAGGCGATCAAATACTTGATTAAGGCTTAGCAAGACTTAGAATTTGATTAGATTTTAAATGATTAATACCAGTGCCTTATGGAGTCAACGATCCAAGTAATTGATTAGTTGTTGCTACTTAGGAAACAAAGATATGAAATCTGTTTATAATTCCACAATAAAACTCTTTAACAATCGCTTGAAAATATTTGCAAAATGTATTAGCACAAAAGACAACAAGAAGAAATTTTAGATTGACAACTTAATTATTCCTTAGGTGAATTTCTTGATATTTTAAGCAAGACTAAATGTGACCAAAATAAATCGAAAATGATTTAATAATTTTTTAAATTTTTTAATGGGTGAGAAGCCACATAAAAAAATTAAAACCTTTAAATATGAAATTTATTTTGATTTAAAACTTTAGGATATCTCAAAGTCACATTAAAAATGAAAATGAAGCCCTTTTTTTATTTTTTATTTTTTATTTTTATTTTTTAGATTTTTTTCTTTAGATTTAAAAAGAAAATAAAAATAAATTAATTAATTAATTTAAGTCAAAAGTCACACAGAAAAACCTTTTTTATTTTTTTGTTTTTTAAATGTTTTAGATTTCTTAGGATTATATATATATATCTTTATGATTTTGTAATGAAAAAATAAAAAGGTGAAAAATAAAAATAAAAGAAACTAAATCGAAAATTTAAGAAGAATGAATCTAATTAATATTTAAAAGAACTGAAATCTAAATATACGAAACTTAATAAAAATCGTGCGCTAACCCTAACAGAACTAAACTAAACTAACACATATATGCAAATGAAAGAGAAATCGAATGTATGATTGTTTTACAGCTGCAGATACGGGAATGTAAGTCTGGGGACAACGTGAAGGGGATGAAGAGGTCGACGGAGGGAGCTACGTAGACAAGCAGAGAGTACAAAGAAATGAGGGGTAGTTGCGTGCTAAGGAGCTGTAGCAGCATGGACGCGAAGATGAATGTGGACAGGGATGCATGGATGGGGCTGCGTACAGACGGTAGCAAGGAAGGGTTTGATGGACGGTAGAGAATAGATAGCGTGGATGAAAGGTAAGGGTTAGCGTAGAGAGGGTAGTTCGATGCGTTTTAGGGTGATGAACAGGTGATGTAGCGATGGAGGTGGAGGGAGGAAAGGAATATGGTGGGTAGCGTGGAAGGTTTACGATGGAGGGCGATGCAAGACGAGAAGGGTAGTTGGAGAAGGGACTGCAGTGAGGGAATATGGAGCTGCAGTCAACAGAGCAACCCCTAAAAAAAAACGCATGGAACAGATAAATCCATGGGAGAAAGAGCCACAAATGTAGTTAAAGAGAAGCGTTTGGAATGCAATGGCATCACAGCAAGGACACAAGTAGCAGAAAACTTGAAATCCAAAAATTACAAAAACCCTTAAAATTTTCCCAAAGATTTCTGAATAAAATTTATATGTTCTGCTTCAGATTTATTACTTGAAACCCCTGTAAAATCGTCTCCAGATAAAAAAAATTTAAAACCCTGGACTGCAGAAATAATGCCCCTGCAAGAGATGGTTCTAAGGCCAGATCTTACCCTCCAGGGCCTAGATCTGGCTTCAAAATCAAACTTCACCTTCAGATCTGCAACTTGTTCCTGAAAACACAAACACCCAAAATCCCGATATACCAAAAAAATGATGAAACCCTAGAAACCCTAAGTCAGAAAAAATAAATAAATAAATACATATCTATGCACAGGAGTAGCAGATCTACCAGATCTGGTGAGTGTGAGTCCAACTCCGCTCCCAGATCTGATAATCTGAGGCTCTTAAAAGCCAAATTTATCAATTTAGCATAGAAATTTTTTGAAATTTTAAATTTAAATGGAGGTGCTTCGCCCAAAACCCTTCATGCATCAACAATGAAACTTCTTATGATAAGCCCGGGATTCAATCAAGCTGGGCTCTTCAGAAAATACTAATCGGGAGTTGGCTGGTCCAACTGAAAACTTCCCCGAACGCCCGATGATCTAAAAATCAAGAATTCCCTGCACAACTCAATTCAACCATTAACGTAGAGCGAGAAAACGATAATAAAATTCAGATTTAATAGAGATACCTGCCATTATATTCAGAACTTAAATTACCATTCAAACCCCAGTGATCAAGCAAGATACATGTGCTTAAATCACTCTTCATAAAGCTATCATCAATGGTTAAAAGGAAATCTATGCATGAAAATAACACATCTTACAGCATTTCCACGAAGAGTAACACCAACAGAAATTAACCCCAAAGTCTTTCTTTATTGCTCATGAAAAAATATTACAAGAGAGCTTTCACTTAGCACACGACTCAAAGATCGAATGATACTGACTGACAAATGACCTCCTATTTAAAGATAAATCCTCCAACGGCTAGTTCGAGTGATCCTTGTCAAAGCAATCTCGACCGTTGATGAGGATTAAAATTTCTTTTAATCTCATCTGTCAAAATTTTAAATTATTGAGGAAATTCAAAATTTTCAATTAAATTAATTTTAATTAATTCAAAAATTAAAATTTTGAATTAATTTCCTCAAAATTTTGACTTTGACTTAACCCCAGGGACCAAAGTCTTAAAATTCAGCAAAATAATCAATTTACCTTAGTCCCTGGACCTCTTAAAATTTAATTTTTAAGGACCAACGAATTTTGCCTTCGGAGAATTTAAATTTACCTAGGACCTAGAATTAATTAAATTTCTGGCTTAGGATTTTAATTAATTTTGGCCAGAAAATTTAATTAATTAACCTATGAGGGGATAAATTATTTTTCTAACCCTCAAGACACTTTACATCATGAATTTTTACATTTTTTACATCTCAAGGGAGAAAACTCATCTCAAATAAACCCTCACAGACTACCCAGTTCTGCGACACAAATATAATCTAGCAGATCAAACAATGTGTAATAAAATAACCTAACCAAATACTTATCTTCTTCCAGCTCTACTACTAAGTAGGAGAAATAAAAAAATTATGTTATGAGTATGTATGGGAGTGGGAGAAATAAAAAAAATAATGTTATGGCTAAGTAGGAGAAATAAAAAAATATGTTATGGGTATGTACAGAGAAATTCAATAAATATAGGGTGTTTATAATATTGGGTAAATATTAGAATTATATTTTGGTTTATAATACTGAAATTTAATATTAAAGTTTATAATATTGAGTTTAATAGTAGGGTTTACAATATTGGAATTTAATATTAAGATTTTTATTATTGGGTTTGTAATATTGAATTTAATATTAAGTTTATAAAACAAGATTTAATATTGAGTTTAATATTAGGGTTTATAATATTTGATTTTATGAATTAGGTTTAGAATAATATGTTTATAATATTTGGTTTATAATACTTAGTTTTATAATATTAGAGTTTAATATTGAGTTTATAATATTGGATTTAATATTAAGGTTTAAAATTAAGTTTAATATTATGGTTTATATTATTGGGTTTAATAATAGGGTTTGTAATATTGGGATTCATAATATTAGTTTTACAATATTAGGGGTTATAATATTGGGTATGATATTATGTTAGGGTTTTAATATTAAGATTTTAATGGTATTAACATTAACATGCAAACATCTCTAAAGAGTGGTCTTTGGTCTTCTCTTAATCAGCGATGGCTTATCATCGAACTATGCATCATTATTTGTTGCAAAAATAATTAGAGTTACAAGAATAAAACATTGGGGTAATACAAACAAAAAATTAAGGTCAAATACTAAAGTTTCAATGTTAATTGAAATTTACTCACACAGTTGAACGTTTAACTTATATTAAAACCCCTATAATAAAACTCAATGCTAAAACTCAATATTTTAAATTTAATTATTACTTCTATAATTATTATAATTATATAATAATTAATATTAATATTAAATTTCTATCATATATATGATAATTATTAATGTAGTTGATATTTGCTTATATCAACTACATTTTGATTGTGTGATTATGTATACGTTTGATGTACACCATTAATTATATAATAATTAATATTAATATTAAATTTCTATCATATATATGATAATTATTAATGTAGTTGATATTTTCTTATATCAACTACATTTTGATTGTGTGATTATGTGTATGTTTGATGTACACCATTAATACAGCTATCAATCATACAACATTTGGAAGGGTGAAGCTCACCACAGGTCCAGCTGAGACACAAGATTACTCCGCGCGTAGGATTAGGATTGCAGTTTGCTTCATTCTCTGAGAGTCGAGACACAATCTGTGCGGCGTGACTCAATCCACGGAGATGCATCGCACACTCCAGAGGCCTACAACTTTTGCGGAGCTCGAGGACAAAAGAACATAGATACATAGGAAGGAAGAAACAGAGGAGGGAGGAAGGGTCTCTTCCCAGAAACCTTTTTCATTTCAGATAGCTGCCAATCACGTAGCGGAACAAACGACGAACGAGTAAAACAAGGGCGTGTACAATCCCCCATTCAAAGGCATATAGACATGTAGGTCGATTGGAAGTATGATGAGGTCGAGGAAGACGATTATGAACAAGGTAGGCAAATATGAGATCAGAAGAACCATTGGTGAAGGTACCTTTGCGAAGGTTAAATTTTCTTAGAATATGGAAACTGGAGAGAGCGTGGCTATGAAGGTTCTCGACAAGGGGGTGATTCTCAAGCATAAAATGGTAGACCAGGACACAAAAGCTAGAGAGAAGGAGGGTTTTGTGGAAACAAATCAGTTGGGTCAAGTCAAAATTGCTTCAACAGAGAAAACAGGAAAGTGGATTTAGGTAAATGCAAAGCAATATCGTGGCATTTTAAGGCGTAGGCTTGCTCGCCTTAAATGGGAACAAAGAAGAAGAGAACAGTTCTAGAGAAGGAACATAAATAAGAGCACCAAAAATAAAGAAGAATCAATCATTTACAGTCCCACATCTACACCTCTTACTTGGTCATCGGATCTCTATGTCCAAGAACTGATGAAGGCCAAGACAAGGCTGGAGATTTTGGAAGCCAAAGAACAAGAAAGGGACCGCAAAATTTCAGAGATCACAGTTGCAAATCAGTGTTTAATGGAAGGTAATAGAATTTTAAAAGAACAAGTAACAATGTTACAAGAGGCTCTAGAGACAGGAAAACAAGAATGGCAAATCATGAAGACAGAGTGGCAAACCATGAAAGAATCAATAGTAGCAAACAAGGATGTGATAATTGCTAAAGCAACTCAGGTAGATACACAAGTATCTCAACAAACAGACCTTCCAAAAGAGAGGGCAAAAAAGAACAATAGGAAAGACGATGCAACAGAAATCAAAGTTAGAGATGAAGACGCTAATGGTTACATAAGGACAAAGGAAGAAGAAGATGCAAGTGCTCGTAGAGCACAAGAAAGAGAACAAAAAGAAAGGAAGGATAGGGAAACAAATTTTATTATCAGAAGAATAAGATATTACGGGAAGAATGAAAGTACTCTCAATTTGACAAGAGACTTTCTGAGAAAGAAACTACATTGGAAAGGGAAAATTTGCCAAGAAAGGAGGGTGGGGAAGATATGTGAAAAGAGGCCTCGACCCATAAAATTCACCATGGAAAGCATGCAAGAGAAACACCAACTCTTGGGCAAGAAGAAACTCTTGAAAGGCTCACACTTCTTCCTAGATGAAGATTTAACCAACAAACAACAAGAGTAGAGAAGGGAAGAAGTGGAGAAAATCGGAGCAACAAGAAATGAGGGGAAAAGGGCATGGTTGTAAAATGGTCAAGCAGTTATTGCAGTGTTTGGGCCTCCAAGAAAAACAGGACAACAAGTTGGCAGTAAAGAAAAAGCAGAGAATTCGATAATAGGGAGGAAAACAACAAGATCAACATGGATGAAAAGGGGTGAATACTAAAATTTGAGTCTTATGTGCGAAACTGCGTAGCAGTCAAATCCTACACAGGTCTACCTAAGTTTAGTTTGTTGGAATTGTCGAGGTTACCCTTGGAGGAGGGGACCTGGGTTAGGGCCTATTGCGGAAGGTAGAGACATAATTTGTCTCACAGAAACTCATGAACATGATGGTTGCAAAACTCCTGTGTTTGACAGTTATTTGAAGTTAGCAGTTTGGAACAAGGTACCAGAAAATGGCAAAGGATATGGGCGAATACTAGTTTTAGTGAAAGAAAAAGAAGGTCGTCACATTCAGTTAATTAAAGAATATGAAAATAAACAATATTTATGGTTCAAAATATCAGAGAAGGAGAATCACATAAGAATTGCAGCATGTTATTTTGTCCCTCAAGTCTCAAAAACTTACAAAAATAATGGGCTAGATAGCAAGGATCCGTATGTAGCTTTAAAGTAATATATTGTCGTGTAATCTCAACAAGGAGAAGTTCTTTTAGTGGGATATTTCAATGCTATAACATCAAATCATCAGGCTAGTATTCTTTGTTGTAAAGAGGATCACAATCCTATTTGTCTCACTATAGAGGAGAATCCCCAGTGGGTGAGGTGTTAAGAAGATGACAAAGTTAGCAATTATTTTGGAAAGGAGTTGCTTACACTATGTGGGGCTTTCAACTTAATTATTTGCAATGGTCTAGATAGATGGAAAAGGTCTGGGAACTTCACTTGCAACACATATAATGGGGCAAGTGTCGTTGACTATGTGATGTGTTCACAAAGCTTGATAGAAAAGATCGATGAAGTTAAGATTGGAGAGCATATTTGGGACTTAAAATTAGACCATAACCCAATTTATATAAAGTTATCATGGTTAGAAGAAAGACAAAATGGGTAAAAAACCCAATGCTCTCGGCAATCACTATCAAGGGGCAAAATTCTTTTAACACAAGAAACTTGTACTATCTTCAAGACAATGTTAGAGAGATTAATTCAAAAGGAGAAAATTGGTTTCAAAAGTTTCAACAATCATGAGTTAACAAATATCATCCAAAGTGCACTTGAGAAGTGCAAAAGAGAAAAAAATAGGAAATCGGAATCAAATTGTTTTCTCGTAAATGCTTGGTTTGATGAGGAATGGCAAATGGCAAGGAGAACCTTGAAAAAAGCAGGCAAGGAGAAGATGAATGTAAAGTTATATAAGCAGATACTAAAAAGGAAAAACGATGTGTTCATGCAAACAAGGCAAGAAGAGTTAATATATCTAAGAAAGAATAACCCAAAGCTTTTCTAGCAGGAACTTCAACCAAGGAAGAAGAAAATCGAAAATAATATTACAGGCCAGCAATGGTTTGAATATGCAAAGAAACTCTATGAGAAAGAACCAGTGATGGAGCCTCCCTCCAGGATTAACACAACTACAAAGCTCTTCACGTTACAGGAGGTGGATATTGGAATTAAGAAGCTGAAAACAGGAAAGGCAAAGGACTTGGTTGACCTTCAAGTAGAGCATCTAAAATGGGGAATGAACATTCTTGCATCGCACATCATGGAAATATTTAATAACATCATTCAGCATGGATTCTGAAGGGACTGGACAACTAGCCTATCAATGCCCCTTTTTAAAAGTGGAGACATTAATAATCCTTCCAATTATCTAACCATTATGATCAATCCTTTGTTTGCAAAGCTTTTCGGCAGCATGGTAGAAAACAGAATCAGTAAGTGGGCAGAAGTAAAAGAAAAGAGGGTAAGAGAACAAGCAGGTTTTAGGACGAAGCATTCTATAGTGGATCATTGTATCACGTTGAGACACATTGTTGAAAAGGTTTGGGAGGACAAAGAAGAAGCATTCTGCTACTTTGTTGACTTCAAAAAGGCATTTGACACAGTCCCTAGAGATAAGTTGTGGCGTAGAATGGAAGAACTTGAAATTCCTTTGCATTATAGAGCCGTTGTCCATAGACTTTATGAAGAAGTGAAAGTCAAAATTAGAACCTCAACAAATATTTTAGAAAGCTTTAGAAGTGACATTGGAGTCAAGCAAGGTTGCCCTCTATCTCCTACTATTTTTGGTTTATATATTGATAAACTAGAAGAGTGGATAAATCTGCAAGGTGGAGATGGTGTTCGGTTGGGGGAGTTTGTGATAAAGTTTCTTTTATATGCGGATGATCTTGTATTGATTTCTAAATCAGCCCATGGATTGCAAATGCACCTATATGCCCTTGAGCATTTTTGTAGAGAAGTGGGGATGCAAGTCAATACTAGCAAGACCAAAATAATGATTTTCTCTAATAAAAGGAAGCAGAGCCAACATACGTTCTTCTTTGAAGGCAACATTTTTGAAGAAGTAAATGAGTACAAGTACCTCGGGATTGATTTCAACAACAAACTTAATTGGGAGGACTGCAGAAAGAAGAGAATTTTAGGAGGGTGGAAAGCATTATATGCTCTTCAAAACAAATGTAGAGAGGCAGAGTTATGGGATTGGAAAATGACTAAAACGCTTTTTGGACTCCTAGTTTGTCTAGTGATGCTATATGGGTGTGAATTGTGGGCTAGCAACACCCCCGTCTCAAAATGGAAACAAATTGAGAAAATCCAAAAATGCTTGATCATGAGCAAGTTCAAAATAAAAAAATTCAGTATCTTATGAGATAATGTTGAGTGAAACATGAACAACTCCCATCGAAGAAATTGCTATGGTGTGGCTCATAAGATATCTAAAAAGAATTAAGCAAATGGGAGTAGGTAGATGGCCTAATGTTATCTTCAATGAAGACATGAGTGAAAGAAAGAAAACATGGATGAAACAAAACTACACATGGATGCAAAAATAGAATATCTACCTCAATGTTTGTCCCACAAACAACAAGGAACTAAAGGATTTGTTATGGAGAAGTTTCGTAAATGGGTATGGGGAAAAGAGTTGGGTAGAAAGAAGAAGTATTACATTAAGGAATTCAACCCTACGTGTGATTTACAGAAAAAGAGTTCATTGGAGCTAGCATTTCGTGGAGGGCAAAGGTTCTTATTGCTCAATTAAGAACCAACTCGCATCAACTTCGGTGTGAAACAGGACGGTGGAAAAGACCTAAAGAAGCTTGGGAAGAACGGGTGTGTACATTTTGCACATCTGGGGCAGTGGAATCGGAAAAACATTTCATTTTGGAATGTGATGCATTCAAAGACATCAAAGAAAGTTATGGGAATATGCTAGCATCAGTTTCTTGGCATTATCTTTTCAGTGAGGGGATTGTGTGAAAGTTGGGCCAACTCATCATCAATTTGAACAAGAAAAAGATTGAATTATAAAATACAAAAACTACTAGTCCCATAGACTATTTTTAGCTTTGTAGACCTTAAAATATCATTTCATTTTATTTCATTTCATTAATATGGTCGTCAATATCTACTGCATTTGTGTGTAATAAATAATAATAAGAAAAGAGAGGTCATTTAGGACCGTAATCTGCCAATAACGTGTACGTATGGGGTCTTTTGAACATATAATTATAAAGCTCTTTAAATATGTATATGTGTGTTGGGAAGGGATTTGTCTTTTTTCAAATATGTATGTGTTGGGAAGGGAAGTTGTGTTTTTTTAAATAATTTTGAAGTTAAAAAACAAAATATAAACATTTATTTTTAATACCAACAAAAAAACCTGCATGGCCAATTTAATTTACCCTTCAATTCGCCATTGCTAGAGATTTTGACATAATTCGACGACGCAATTTTGAAGTGAGCGAGTGGCACGACAGAGACGATGAACAGAGCACAATGAGATGCGGATGCCCTGGAATAATACATACACATTGTATATACAACACTTGAGAGCTGAAGTTGGTACTGGCAGTGATTAATTTCAATCTGTTTTGCGTCTTTTCAAAGGGCCTGGAAACCTCTATTTTGGTTTTTTTCAAGGGGTCAATTACCTGCAGATTATATCGCATCTCTCTGGGAGGCTGTATATCCCAGATTGAGGTGGTTGATTTAGCATCACAGAGGAGCGCATGTTTTTATGCCAGGAAGTTTGCTGATTCAGATTGCGGAATTCTACAGCCAAGTAAAGAATTTGTTGCTTTGCAGCTCAGGACTCCTTTCGGGAACAGAACAAAACAAAACAGAACAGAAGGGGAAGGCACATCGCGTGGGTCTGTGTTTTTGGGTGATGCGCTATATGGTATTCCCGCCATGGCCTAGCATCTAGTTGGCTTTCTCGTAGAGGTTATCCTCCGTCGTAGCCTTTGTGCGAGTTGAAATTTTCAGGGCGTTTGTGAGCAGAGTAGTGTGAACAATGTGGTCAGCAGTGTGAGCAGTGTGAGCAGAGCAGAGTGAGCAGTGTGGTCAGCAGTGAGAGCAGCGAGCAGTGAATAGTGAGCAGTGTGGTCAGCAGTGAGAGAAGCGAGCAATGAATAGTGAGCAGTGTGAGAGTAGGGAGCTTTTATGCAGCAGAAGTATCGAGCAACGAGCAAGGAGCAGCAAATGCATTCAAACATGACAAAGGAACAAGAAATTTCAGAACATGTGGAGACAAATGATTTAGGACAAGTGAAAATTGCCTCATCCGCCAAAGCTGGGAAGTGGGTTTGGGTCAATGCCAAACAATATCGGGGCATTTTAAAATGAAGAATAACTCGTCTAAAATGGGAGCAAACAAGGAAGAAACGGTCTAAAAAGAAAAGTACTCGAGCCCTTCGCAAAAAGCACTCAAACAAGTCTCCTCTACAAGCATGTGGCAACAAGAAGTCCAAAGGAAAAGTCATTGATGATTCTGCTTATATAGTCCCACATCCACACCTCTCACCTGGTCATCTGATCTTTATGTGAAAGAATTATTAAATGCAAAACAAAGGTTGGAGGTTTTAGAAGCTAAAGGGCAGGAAAGAGATCATAAAATTCATATAATAACATCTTAGAATAAGGCTTTAGCAGAAATCAATAAAGTTTAAAAAGAACAAGTGGCATTGCTATAGGAAGCTCTCCTGATAGGGAAGACAGAATGGCAATGCATGAAGGCGGATGTGAAAAACATAAAGAAATCTGTAGTGGAAAGTACAAAGGTGGTGAATGTGAAATCATCCCAGGATAAAGGGAAAATGATTTCCCAAATAAACAACCATGAAGAAAACGCAACAGAAGAAACGAAAGGAGATTCCACCAAAGTTTCCAAAACTTGGGCTCAAGTTATTAGCAATTTTGCTAATAAGGAAGGAGAAACAAATATTCAGGTTGACAACATGCAAGATAGTGAAGGCAAGGAAAGACAAAATAGGGCAACAAACATAATTATTAAAGGGGTGAAAGACTATGGGAAAAATGAATGTACTCTTAACCTTGCAAGAGACTTCTTGAAAGACAAGTTGCTATGGCAAGGACAAATATGCCAAGCATGGAGGGTGGGTAAGTTTAACGGGGAGAGAGCCAGGCCCATAAAAGTCATTATGCCTAGCTTGCATGATAAATATATCATTCTAAGCAAGAAACATCTCTTGAGGGGTTCTTGTTTTTTCCTAGAAGAAGATTTAACTGTAAAACAACAAGAGGAAAGAAGGGAGTAACTTTTAAAGGTTAGGGCAGCAAGATATGAAGGCAAGAGAGCATGGATTTATAAAGGCAAAGTTGTGATAGCGCGATTTGGACCTCCTTCCAAAACAGAGCAGCAAGATGGTAATAAAGAAGAGGCAACAAACTCTTCAACAGGAAATCAGAAAGCAAGGTCAATATGGGAAAGCAGGGACAAAGACTCAAATGTGAGTCTTGCATGTCAAAATAAATAGCAATCAAGTCATACCCAAGTTTCCTTAAGATTAGTTTGTTGGAACTGCAGAGGTTACCCATGGAGACGAGGACCTAGGTTAGAGCCTATTGCGGAAGATAAAGACATAATTTGCCTCATAAAAACACATGAGCATGAAGGGTGCAAGACACCTCTGTTTGAAGGATACTAGAAGATGGCAGTGTGGAACAAGGCAGTAGGGAATGGCAAAGGGCATGGGCGTATCATGGTTTTTAGTTAGAAAAAGAAGACTCAAATAAGTAATTTATTTGGTTTAAAATATCAAAAAATGGAAACCACATCAGAATTGTAACATGTTATTTTGCACCGCAGGTTTCAAAAATCTACAAAGGTAGAGGGCTTGACCACAAAGATCCATTTGCAGCCTTAAAAGCTGATATTGCAACATATTCACAGCTAGGTGAAGTCCTTATAGTGGGTGATTTCAATGCTAGGACTGCAAGTGAGCAAGCTAGCATTCTTTGTTGTAAAGATGATTGTGACCCTATTTGGCTTACAGAAGGTAGTAATTATTAGTGGGAAAGAATTTCAGAGGACAAGGTCTGCAATATTTTTGGTGAACAATTGCTTACTCTATGTGGGGCCTTTGATTTAGTCATTTGTAATGGCTTGACTAGATGGGCAAAATCCGGTAATTTCACTTGCAATACTAACAATGGAGCAAGTGTAGTAGATTATGTAATTTGCTCGCATGGTTTTTGTGAAAAAATGGAGGAGGTTTTGATTGGAGATCAGCTGTGGGACTTGAAATCAAATCACAAGCCAATTTATTTATGTTTCTCTTGGATTGGAAAGAAACAATTAGAACTAAAAATGCAGCATGTCCAACAATTACGAGGGACTTCAGTGATTTCAAGCGGTTAATATAGCTCTGACATGACAAATCAAATTATTTGAACTTATCCTCCATATTTAATTATTATAATTATGTATACTTATCCATATACATATATACGATTATTTGCTCGGCTACCTTTTGAAAATTTAAAATTATGGGAGATAATCTTATTTTCCCTAATAGTTGTTGCCCGTGATTATTTTATTTACTATCTTTTGAAGTTATGAGGAGATAGTGCAACTTATCATCATCATTCTTATATATCGGAGGAGATAGTCCTATTTTTCCTCATAGTTGTGCAATTTATCATCATTATTCTTATATATGAGAGGAGATAGTCTTATTTTTCCTAATAATTGTTGTGCAACTTATGGTCATCATTTTTATATATTAGTATCGTACTCCTCTATATTTATCATATTTATTGTGTAATTTTGGGATGAATTCTGATAAGTACTTTCACATCTATCCTATGGCTATAACTTTTTTTACATATCCATATTCAATGATTATTGAATTTATTTAAAAGAAAATATCTAGATTTTCATTATCTAAAATTTCACATGATTTCATACAGAATTCTAAAATTTCCCAAGCAAATTGGGCCTCTAATTTAGTACTAAAGAATGGTAAAAGTAATAAGTTGTCATAATTTGTGCTTAAATTTTAATAATTTGAATTAAGTTCAGTGTGACATGATTCATTAGAAAGAAAACATTTTATGATGCAATAGGCTAAATTTTAAGCTTTCTGCAAAATCTTAGGATTTACATTTCATCCAAGTTCAATTTTTAGGGAAATATTTCATCCAAGTTCAACCTTTGGAGAAAGGTTAAAATATAGATTGCGCAAAAGCTCTCATTAGGAGAAAATGATGAAATCTATATTAAGTGCAACTCGACTCATTATTTCAGCATGTCATTCGTTCAAATTTTATAAAAATTCGAGGGTGTCATAGGTTTAAATGTTATAAAAAATTGTAATAGTACAGCTTAGCTATTGTGAACACTGAGAGAGGCGGAGGGAATGAGTAAACATATTTTGGGAGATTGTAAGCCTCTCTCATCATTAAATAGATTTTACATAGGCTAGGAATTTTCTAGAATCATTTATAATTAACAACTTCTAAAGATATTTAGAACTTGCATGAATTTACCAAAAGTATCCTAACTAATAGTTGCTAAAAATATGTTTCTAAAAATGACTCTAACTAAAAATCAACTTAACAAAAGATATTATTCTTTAACACTCCCTCTTACTCTCAATTGTTACATTCACTAGTACTAACAACTTCTCCTTAATTACAACCACTACTGCCTGTTGGTCTAAAAGTCTCAACTAGACTTACAATGCTTAAGATCACTTCAAAAACTTTTTTCACTGACGTAAGTTGCTCTTGGCTCTATATGAACAGCCTTTTTCTTACTTTTGCTCCAATCTCTATATTTTGCATATCTTTTCTTGTTTTGTAGCTTAACTTTATTTTTCTCTTCTTCTTCAATATGTCCTTAAACATCTACTTATAATTGAACTTTTTGTCAACTTCTATAAGATCAAGAACAATATATTCATGCTCTTTCATCTTCAATGTTTCAAAATCTCTCCTATGGGTTTCAAGCTTTAGATTGGATGCTCGGACTATCTTGGGAAAAATTGAATCGTCTACTGAACTTAGTATTGAAAACTTGCCCTATTTTCTTTTTCTTCATTTATTCAATTTTATTTTACTAGTTATTAGAAATGTAAATGTGTTAGAAAACCTGCACAGATGAATCTAGCTAGTAAAGGTTGAACACACAGCTTTGCAGAGAAAAAACACTAAAAGAATTGAAGAAACAAAAAAGAATGATTGATTCAGAAAATAGGTTACAATGTTCATGATATAGCATTACTGGGTGAAGATCCCAAGGTAATGCGCCATAGTGGTGATCAATGAGAGGACTCAACACCTACAGCAAGTTCCGGAGAGAACTAGCCAATTGCAGAGTGAAAGGAGGAGCAAATCAGGGAGTAAATCATGCAAAATAACTAGCCAGTTGCAGAGTGAAAGGAGGAGCAAATCAGGGAGTAAATCATGCAGAAAGGATCTTGCATGTAGTCCCATGCTCTAACTAAGTGTCTGCATGTGCTAGTAATGAAGGTCCTAGGTGTGTAGTACCTCCAACACCCCCCCTGAACACCACTATGGGGAAAAATAGAAAATGGGCCCTGGAAACTAAGGCCAAAGGTCACCCAAATTAGAGTGCAACTTGTACTAAAATTGAGGAAAGAGGGAAAACCTCGTGGGAAAAACTCCCCCACAAAATACAATGTAATCAAAAGAAAAGAGGAAGAAAAGACAGTTGCTAAGCAACTGTGTCCTTCACTCCAAGATGATCGCACAGAGAGTGAAACTTCTGCTCAGTGAATGTCTTGGTGAAGATGTCTACAGTCTGTTCTGCTAAAGGACAGAACTGCAAATCAATGACCTGATCATGTACTAAGTCTCTGATGTAGTGCATATGGATCTCTATGTGCTTCGTCCACTGCCGTTGTACTGGATCCCTACAAAATTTGAGAGTGCTCTAGTTGTCACACCAGATGATAGTGGGCTGGTGGAACTAGATGCCTAACTCAGTGAGGAAGTGTTGTAGCCATAGAGCCTGAATGGTGATGTTGACTACTCCTCTGTACTTGGCCTCAGCTGAAGAGAGAGAAATAACAGCCTGCTTCTTGCTCGACCAACAGATAGGGCCAGACCCTAGACTGAGTGAATATCCAGAGGTGGACTTGCGATCAATGTTGTCGCCCGCCCAATCAAAATTTGTGAAGCCAAGGAGATTCAATGTAGTGCCTACTGCATAGTGAATCCCAAAGGTGATGGTGCCCTGCACATATCGGAGGATGCGCTTGGTAGCATTCCAGTGTAGCTCATGCAGCTCCTACATGTATCTAGAAATTGCCCCTACTACATATGAGAGATCTGATCTGGAGTGGGTGAGGTACAGTAAGCTCCCCACTAGCTGTCGATAGAGAGTACTGTCAACTAATGGAGTGTCACCTCCATCCTCAAGGCAGACCCCAGATAGAAAAGGATTCAGTGTTGGCTTGCAGTTGGTCATGTGAAATCTCTCGAGGAGATCTCGTGCATACTTAGCCTGAGAGAGTTTGATGCATGTGGCATCCTAGCTGATCTCAAGACCAAGAAAGAAGTGTAATGGACCCATGTCCGTCATCAAGAACCTATCATGCAAGGTCCTCTTGACTACAGCAATGGCTGAAGCCAAGCTGCTGGTGATCAGGAGATCATCCACATATAAAACTAAGATAAGAAGAGAATCATGTGTCCTAAGCATGTAAACATTCGGATCAGACTTACATCTTTCGAAGTTTTGTGATAAGAGAAAAGAATCCATCTTTGCATACCAAGCTCTCGGGGCCTGCTTAAGGTCGTAGAGAGACTTCTTCAGTCTACAGACCAAAGATGAATCCTGAATGAAACCATGTGGCTACTCCATGTAGATCTCCTCAGATAGGTCTCTGTGAAGAAAGGCATTCTTCACATCCATCTGATGTACTTCCCACCCCTGGGCAGCCGCAATGGCAAGTGCAAGGCGTATGGAATCCATCTTTGCTACTAGAGCAAAGGTCTCATCATAATCAATGCCATGCACTTGCTGGAAGCCTTTGGCTACTAGCCTGGCTTTCTGTCTGGTGATTTGCCCATCTGCAGCACTCTTGGTCCTATAGACCCATTTGCATCGGACAAGTTTCCTTCTTGAAGGAAGGGGGACCAGATCCCAAGTCTGGTTCTCGAGGAGGGAGTTATACTCCTCCTCCATGGCGGACTCCCAAGAGGGATGCCCAGCAGCCTCAGCATAAGACTACGGATTAGAAGACTGAACTAAATGACAATGGCAGGATGGCGTTGGTTCAGTGGCAGTGAGGGCAAGAGGAGGCTCAATAAACTCTGAGCTTGTCCTCTGTGGATCAGAATTATCCCCCACAAGACCATTTCTAGTAGCTGGGTGGTCTTGTGCATATATCTCACTTAAGCTCCTTGTTCTCTGATTTATGACAAGGGAAGTTGATTCACTACTAGAAGCCCGATCTGGGCTTGGATGTGGATCTTCATATGCATGCAATGGATTTGTATCTGAAGACTCTGTCTCTGCATCTGCATGCTCTACCTCGGCGTCTGCATGCTCTGTATCTACATCTGAGTGTACTCAGTCATCATCTCGGACATGAGGTAGACAAAAGGTGTCTGCATGTGGCAATTGAGGTGCATGCGAGAGACTTTCCTCAAATTTAACACTTCACTCAATGATGAGCTTGTCCGTAGAGGAAATCAAGAGTCGGTATCCCTTCACACCATCAGGGTATCCAACAAAGATTCACTTAATGCTTTGTGGATCAAGATCTTTCCTCTTTTCAGAGGGGATCCTGGCCCATGCTCGAGAGCTGAAAACATGGAAGTGGGTGACCTCCGGTTTAGTGTCGCTCCAAGCCTCAAAGGGGATCTGATCCTTGACAGACCTATGAGGAGATCTGTTTTGGATGTAGTTAGCACAATTAAGTGCTTCAGCCCATGGCTTATGAGGCAGTGACTTAGCATGTAGCATGCAAGAAGCCATTTCTTTGAGAGATCGGTTCTTTCTCTCAGCAACTCCGTTCTGTTGTGGAGTGTATAGAACTGTGTACTGCAACTGTATGCCGAACTCAAGGTAAAGGTTCTGAAGTGCTGTGTTAACATATTCCCCCCCATTGTCTGTACGGAGGGCTTTGATCTTTCTCTCTGATTGTGTCTCAACTAGTGCTTTGAAATCTTCAAAGTGCGCAAAAACTTCAGATTTGGCCCTGAGAAGATACACCCAAGTATACCGTGAGAAATCATCAATAAATGTAAGAACATACCTTGCTTTGTTGATGGAAGGATGAAGAAAAGGCCCCATGAGATCACTATGGATCAGATCTAGAGTAGAGGATGCTCTGTGAGTCTTGCTGGTGTCAAAATTTTCTCTAAGATGTTTGCCAAGGACACACCCTTCACAAACTCCTTTGGAGAAACTGATATTTGGCAAGCCTTCCACCATCTCATGCTTACTTAGCTGCTGCATATATCTGTAATTTAAGTGACCAAACCTCTCATGCCAAAGCCTACTACTATCATCAGCATGTGTAAGCAATAAGGAGGATTCAGATTCAATAAATTCAGAAAATGTATATAGTCAAGCTCCATTGTTTACCTCACCAGTTGCAATTTTGGAGCTGCTATGTAGGTCATATATGTTCATTGCATATGGAGTGAATTCCACTCTCTTTTCGGTGCCGAAATGAGTGATGTGATGAATTGAAAGTGGGTTTACCGAAATTTTTGGAACATGAAGCACATCTTCAAAGCTTCCGTGTAAAAGTTCCACTCTATCTTTTCCGGTGACCTCAATAGGTGAGTCATCTCCCATGAGGATAGGAGGTCCTTTGCATGCATCCAAAGAGGAATAGACTTCCTTTGCAACATCCATATGATGTGATGCACCAGAATCTATAATCCCTGCATTAGGGGAAGAGTTAATTGCAACTAAAGCATGAAAATTGTTACCTTTCCTGTGTGGCAGATCCTCAGTTTTCTTCTTGGCATTCTGAGGGATGTGATCCCCAAGGTTGTGCTTCTGAAGGATTTCTGCCATTTGGTCAATTTGTTTCTTCATGCAGGAGGATTCTGAATGGAATCCTCGGTGACAGTAGGTGCATTTGTCTCCTTTCTTCTCTTTCTCATTTCTGGAGCCGGAGGAGTCATTGAAGGGCTTGGTGTACCCTTCCTTCTTTGGATGGGAATGCGCTTTTCCCTTATCTTTTTGCTGCTGATTTTTCTGATTTGAATCAGATCTGTGATTTTTATTGTGGCTGCCATCATGCATAGCAAGTGCATGCGCTTTTGGAGGTTTGATTTTCCCCATGCCAATGAGTTTATCTTGCTCAAAAGTGAGGGACTCCATGCACTCTTTGAGAGAAGGCATAGTGTAGAATTCACCTGTTATGAGCCTTACTAAATGAAATGTAGACACAAAGACGGAGTATTCTGGTCCGACCTTTGACATAATAGAGAGAACTTGGCGACTCTCCTCCTCAGATTTGTCAATTCCACAACCCTTGAGTTGCAGCAATAGATCATTATATTTGGTGAAGAAGTCTTGAATTCTGTCATAGTTCCGTGGATCCAATGAGAGTAGCTCCACTTCAAGCAGATTTCATTTCATCTCATCCTGTTTCCCGTAGAGTTCTTCAACCTTTTTCCAAATCTCATTGGGAGTATTGTAGGCAGATAGATGAAATTGCAACTCTGGGGAGATGCACATGCATATGGATCCGTGGGCCTCATCCATGCGGTTGAGGTACTTGGATTTCTCTATGGCTGAAGTGGGTTCCACTTCTACAGCCATGGTAATCCTGTAAAACCCTTTCTGACGAAGGTATCGAGCCATTTGGTCCTTCCATTCGTGATAGTTGTATGGTGTTAGGATCGATGCTTTGGGAAACTCCATTTTTCTGTCGATCTTCAATCTCCAAGTTGTAATACCTGCAAAATAAAGTATTGGTGTGCCTTTTATCTAGCAACCTGTTGGCTCTAATACCATGAAGAGGTTTTCCATTACACCAAAACATGCAGGTGTTGGTAAACGTTTCAAACTAGTAACTAGTATCCCCAGGGTGGAAATTACGAATTCCATAGAGGTGCGGTGATTCTTCCAACACCCCCCCTCAAACGCAACTTGGGGGAATCGAACCTGGGTCCAGGATCTAATACCATGTAAATGTGTTAGAAAACCTGCACAAATGAATCTAGCTAGTAAAGGTTGAACACACAGCTTTGCACAACAAAAACACTAAAAAATAGAAAGAACAAAAAATAATGATTGATTCAGAAAATAGGTTACAATGCTCATGATATAGCATTACTGGGTGAAGATCCCAAGGTAATGCGCCATAGTGGTGATCAATGAGAGAGCTCAACACCTACAGTAAGTTCCAGAGAGAACTAGCCAGTTGCAGAGTGAAAAGAGTAGCAAATCAGGGAGTAAATCATGCAGAAGAACTAGCCAATTGCGGAGTGAAAGGAGGAGCAAATCAGAGAGTAAATCATGCAGAAAGGATCTTGCATGTAGTCCCATGCTCTAACTAAGTGTCCGCATGTGCCAGTAATGAAGGTCCTAGGTGTGTAGTACCTCCAACAAGAAATGCATTACAAAGTTGCTTAATCTGGCTCAACCATTCTCAATTGCTTCTAAACATTCTTGAAACTGCAAGAAATTCTTCATTATTATAAACTAAAACTCAGAGTTATTACCGACCAAAACAAATCTATGTACCAAATTATGCCCCCGAAAAAATATCTTATCTCTCCAAAAACCGTACCATTACACTATTTTTTTTTAAATAATCAATCATCTATTACTGTCCTTTTAAAAAAACAAAAAACCTAAAAACCTTTCCTTCCATAAAAAAAAATCACTTGCTAAATAGAACCTTTTATAATAATAAAGAACCACTTACAATCTATATCACATATGATGGATCATTATGCATAGAACACTTTTTAATAAAAAAAGCTTTTAAAACCTCCACGGCTTTCATATTACCAATATATATTATATCCAAATATCCCATCTAATATTAATAGATGTGGTCAATTTTTCAGATTCACTTGACTGCTATAATGTTGTTAAAAATAAATATGTTAGGTAAACTTGACTTAGGATAGAGTCAAAGTTGACTAGGTTAAACAGTGATGGTTTTGGGGCACATGGTATTGTGCACCCATAGTATTATGCCTGTGGTATTATATGTAATGGAGCTTATAAAACGCTGGAAGGACTTCATTGTAATGCAAGACCTGGAGGTGAGCGTTGAGGGCTCACTCGGTCGAATTGGCTAGGGTTTTGGCCAATGCTAATAAGATCTTATTAGGTTGGGTTTTTCCCCAGATTTGGGGTTTTCCTGGATAAACATTTGTGTTTATGTGTTTATGGTTGTTGCTGGTTATTTTTTATATTTATTTCTCTCAGTAATTATTTATGTTATGCAGTAAATTTCTTAACAACTGGTATCGGAGCCAAGTTATTAGCTTCAAAGGGATTCTTTGATGCCAGGGGTTTATAGTCCCTAATGAGATCAATGCAACAGATCTGGGTCTGGAAAATAATGGTGGAACAATCATACGCGGAAGAACCTCAAGGAGAATGTGCGGAAGATAGTGCCGTAACTGCCACGGATCGCAGTGCATTTGCAATATTTACCAGTTTGGAACATGCTGATGAATTGTTCGGGATTCATGTGGCTATTTAAAGAAGGTTGAGAGATACCTTTGGTAATATTAAAAGGGAATCGATAAGGGATATTTCCTGTGTGTTCTATTCCGTGTTGAAAGATGGAGTAGGCGTGGGCTGCATGCAGGTCAACAGAAGAAAATTGTCCGATGCTGGAATCTACAAGATTCTTGTCGGGCTCGCAGTTGAAGCGGTTTGATAGAAATTTTTGAGCAAATCAAATTGAGAGAGGATGGATCAGAATCGTAGCAGCAATAAAAAAAATAAAAATTAATGAAGTCAAAATTATTGCATGTAAATGGGCATACTATTGTAAGACCTGGTAAGGCATGTGTACCCGTTGGTGATCACTGGTAAAGTCTGGGTTAGACCTAAGTGATAGGGGGGATGTCGGGTTAACAATACCCCGGGTAAAAACTCTGAGGGGGGTAAGAGCTAGAGTGAGCAGGATTGTCTCACTTAGCAAGTTTGGCTGGAGTTAGTCAAGGAACACCAAGTCAAGTTTAAGGGGGGAATTGTTAGGTAAACTTGACTCAGGATAGGGTCAAAGTTGACCAGGCTAAACAGTGATGGTTTTGGGGCACATGGTATTTTGCACCCATAGTATTATGCCCGTGGTATTATATGTAATGGAGGTTATAAAAGGCTGGAAGGACTTCATTGTAATGCAAGACCTGGAGGTGAGCGGTGAAGGCTCACTTGGTCGGATTGGCCAGGGTTTTGGCCAATGCTAATAAGATCTTATTAGGTTGGGTTTTTCCTCGGATTTGGGGTTTTCCCAGATAAACATTTGCGTTTATGTGTTTATGGTTGCTGCTAGTTATTTTTTATTTTAATTCCTCTCAGTAATTATTTATGTTATGCAGTAAATTTCTTAACAAAATACTCCTCTCCCCCCGAAATTACAGTAGCAACCATGACAGTTTCGGTGGTTAGATCAGCAGCAACTCACTAACACGCCAACAACAACTCAGGCTCGGCAGCAATTTCAAAGTCGATGATTTGCTAGTTCAGCGTGACAGATCAATGGCAGCTACGGCTTGTGAACAAAGAAGAAAAAACACTCCCCACTCCTTTGATCTAACTACTCCATTATATGAAAAATGTTGGAAATAATAATCCCAACCATCGCAATACACATTGTTACAGCAGTTATATTTGTCAGAAGTATTTTTGCAGGTTGCCTCTTTGTTTGAAGATGGAAGGATTGAAGCCACGCGCGAACCATTCTGAAATGCAACAAGAAATTTAAAGCATCTAATGTATTTTGCTAAATAGATATGGGCAAGCATTCATTCACCGAATATTGCCCACACTCCACAAACACCTGCACGATTCTGATCACACTCAACAACAACATTATATTAATTATGTTGCTCTATCATGAATTAAATGAAAAATCCTATGTTGAAGTTAAATATGAATGTAAAAATTCATTTTGATAGGTTAGAGAGAAAGAGAGTTGGAGAGAAAAAAAAAATGCAAGTCTCTGAGCAAAAAATGGTGGAGCAAAATTTTGATGGGCGCGTGAAAACAACAGTTACTGTGTTTTATTGTTTGTTATTCCGCGTGACTGTAAATTAGTATAAATCTTTGTTTTTACTTGGTGAATGAGCCGCAATCTCATGTAAATGTATTTGCAAGATTTAGAAATCAATCCTAAGTTTTATTTGTGATGCTCTAGGCTTTTACCTTTGTTGTTTTCTGTAAGTGAATACTGTGGTTTTATTATGTCTCTATAATAGCTCCGTGAAATCCAGGTCCACGAAATCAGCTCCCTGCTGCATGAAGCTAGCTGCCTGAAATCAGCTCGCCAAAATCATAGCCCTCTGCCACTCCACGAAAATTCTCTCCGCGTAAATTTTGTAAATTTTTCTAACATGGTATCAGAGCGGGTTAAAAATTGTTAGTGTAAAAACAAGTTTTTTTACTACCAGTAAGAGTTGTTTTGAGGGAAGATTGTTTTTAACACATTTACCAGCAGGTAGAAAATTTTTTTTTACGCTCAGAAATGACAACATCAAGCACAAGCTTGACTAATCCTCAAATACCTTAGTTTAATGGCAAAAATTATGATTATTGGGCTATTACAATGAATGCCCTGTTTTCTTCTCAAGACATTTGGGATTTGGTGGAGAATGGTTTTCAAGAACCACTAGATGTAGCGGCATACAATGCCTTATCTCAACCAGAAAGAGATTTGTTAAGGGACAACAGGAAGAAGGATTCAAAAACCCTGTTTTATATTTTCCAAGCAGTTCATGAAAGTATTTTCCCAAGGGTTGCAGCAGCAACAAAGTCCAAGCAAGCATGGAACACCCTCCAGACAACCTACCAAGGCATGGCAAAAGTCAAGACAAAAAAGTTGCAAATGTTGAGGAGAGATTTTGAAACACTTTGTATGAAAGAGTCAGAGAATATAGACTCATTTTTTACACATGTAAGTGGGCTCGTTACTCAAATCAGGTCTCATGGTGAGACACTTGAGGAAAGAAGAGTAGTTGAAAAAGTTTTGAGAAGCTTGTCAACAAAGTTTGATGCCATTGTTGTGGCCAGAGAAGAGACAAAGGATCTCTCACAATTCTCAGTGGATGAGCTTAATGCATCACTGATTTCTCATGAGCATAGATTGAATAGAGCAGCAAGCTCCTCATTGGAGCATGCCTTCAAGACACAAGTATCATTTGGTCAAGGTCGAGGCAGATGAAGATCATATGTTAGAGGAAGAGGAAGAAGCCCACATAGAGGTGGAAGAAGCAGCCCTTTAAGCTCAAATGGAAGAGGCAGCATTCAAAATCCAAGTCAAGGCCCAAGCCAAAATCAAGCACAAAGTCAGAGATGACCCAATCCATTTTGAAGACACAGTCAAAGAAGAAAAGGCAATGGAGGAAGAAATAGAAGCAATAGAAAGGAATGACACATGGGAGTTAGTGAACCTTCTGAAAGGAAAACATGTCATTGGAGTGAAGTGGGTCTATAAGACCAAAAGAAACATTGAGGGAAATATTGAAAGGCACAAAGCAAGGCTATATGTCAAAGGATACAAGAAATAGCATGGAAAAGATTACACGGAGACATTTGCGCCAGTTGCATGGATGGAGACAGTGCGCGCAGTTGTGGTGATTGCTGCACATCACAAATGGAGAGTGTATCAAATGGACGTAAAATCAACGTTCTTGAATGGAGTGCTGAAAGAGGAAGTGTATGTTGCGCAACCACCTGGTTATGAGGTTGAAGGCCAAGAAGACAAAGTGTATCGGTTGAAGAAATCTCTTTATGGGTTGAAGCAAGCATCGCGCACATGGTACAACAGGATAGATGCTTACTTGTTGGACAATGGTTTCAACAAAGGTGACGGTGAGCCTACTCTCTACATTAAAGAGAGTGAATGTAAGATTCTCATTGTCGTCTTATATGTAGATGATTTGATTTTTACAGGTAGTGATGATCTCCTCATCACTGATTTCAAACAAGTCATGAAGAGTGAATTTGAAATGACTGACTTGGGATTGTTAATATATTTTTTGGGCATAGAAGTGAAGCAAACAAAAAAAGACATTTTTATCTCCCAAGCGAATTATGTGGCAGACATTTTGGAGAGGTTTAAAATGCAGAACAGCAAGTCTGCACCAACTCCAACTGTCAAAGGGTTGAAGTTGAGCAAAGAAGATTGCAGCAGCAATGTCAATCTGACATCATACAAAATCATGATAGGCATCTTGATATATTTGACCTCCACTAGGCCAGATATAATGTATGCAGTAAGTTTTGTGTCAAGATTCATGGAGACACCCAAGGAGACACATTGGCAAGCAGCGAAAAAGATTTTAAGGTATATCAATGGGACAAAACAATATGGCATTTTGTACACAACAACAAGTGATTTCAGGCTATTTGGTTACACTGACAGTGATTGGGTAGGATATGTTTTTCATTTGGGTTCCGGAGTCATTTCATGGGCCTCGAAGAAGCAACCAATAGTGTCATTGTCAACAATAGAAGCTGAATATGTCACAGCAATAGTAACAACTTGTCAAGCAGTTTGGATGAGAAGGATGTTGAGGGATCTTTGTCAAGACTAAGAGGCAGCGAAAACTATTTTTTGCGACAACACCTCAGCAATTGCATTATCAAATAATTATGTCTTCCACAAGAGGACCAAGCATATTGATGCTAAATATCATTTTAAGCATATTGATGCTAAATATCATTTTATTAGAGAGTTGATTAACAATGATGGAAAACTATTTTTTGCGACAACACCTCAGCAATTGCATTATCAAATAATTATGTCTTCCACAAGAGGACCAAGCATATTGATGCTAAATATCATTTTAAGCATATTGATGCTAAATATCATTTTATTAGAGAGTTGATTAACAATGATGAAATTGTGTTTCAGCACTGCAGGTCATAGGAACAATTTGTTGATATCTTCATAAAGCCATTGGCATGTGAAAGTTTTGTTTATCTTAGAAACTATTTGGGAATTATCAATGGCGGCAATTGTGATTAAGGGGAAGTGTTGGAAATAATAATCCCAACCACCACAATAAACACTCTGACAGCAGCCATACTTATCAAAAGCATTTTTGCAAGTTGCAAGGAAGCCTTAAAGTGCCAACCTTCCTTAGTGAGTTCGGGGTCAACTTTGTGGAGCATTTACCCTACCAGGAAAAGGCAAGGTTGCATCCCTCTCCACGAAATCTATAATGGATTCCTTCCCTAAAGAATCTCCATTTTCCAGAGAGGAAAGAGAAACAGTCGGGCCCAGAATGAATGATATATGGTCCTAGAGAGAGAGAGCGAGAGATGGGCCCAGAAGGAAGGATGAAATTACAACATATGAAAGGGTCCTTAGAAATAGGTCAACCCGCTCCTCATGGCCATGTGAAAGTATAGAGCCCCTTTCAAGGTCACTGGTGAAAAGCTGAGTTATTGGTGTTGAATGTCTATACGATCCCGTGTGAATATGCAAGCGTTGTGACTCGCGTGTTCCTTGCCCTCCTATCGTCAGTCTCTATTTGAAGATGGAAGGACTGAAGCCATGCGCGAAACATTTGGAAACGCAACAAGGATTTAAAGCATTTAATGTATTTTGCTAAATAGATATGGGCAAGCATTCATTCAGCGACTATTGCCCACACTCCACAAACACCTGCGCGATTCTGATCACACTCAACAACAACATCATAATATTAATTATTTTGCTCTGTCATGAATTAAATGAAAAATGGTATGTTGAAGTTAAATACGAATGTAAAAATTCATTTTGATAGGTTAGAGAGTAAGAGAGTTGGAGAGAAAGAGAATGTAAGTCTCTGAGGAGAAAATGGTGGAGCAAAATTTTGATGGGGCGTGAAAACAACAGTTACTGTGTTTTATTGTTTGTTATTCCGCGTGAATGTAAATCACTATAAACCTTTGTTTTTACTTGGTGAATGAGCTGCAGTCTCATGTGAATGTATTTGCAAGATTTAGAAATCAATCCTAAGTTTTATTTGTGATACTCCAAGCTTTTACCTTTGTTTTTTTGGGGTAAGTGAATATTGTGGTTTTATTAAGTCTATGTAATAGCTCTGCGAAGCGAAGCTAGTTGCACGAAATCAGCTTCGCAAGAATCATAACCCTCTGCCCCTCGGCGAAGATTCTCTCCGCGGAAATTTTGTAAATTTTTCTAACAAAAAAACCTCTTAATACCATGAAAATATTCACATAGAGGTAAAGAGAATGAGTAAACACATTTTGGTATCATTAAATAGATTTTACATAAACTACAAATTTTATAAAATTACCTATCTCTATCTCGCATGAATTTATCAAAAATAATAACTTTGTAAAAATATCTAGTTCTTACATGAATTAATAAAAAATAATAACTTTCTAAACTCTAATTAACTGTCCAGCTATTTAACATATACGCAGTCCCATTCTAAACCAGTCTCAAGGAAGGTTGGAAAATATTAAGTCAAATAAATTGCGCATAGTTTCTGATTGGAACATACAAATCAGCGGATCAAAAAGTTGTTTGGAAGACGATGAGGAATAGAATCCGAAGTTACAAATTAGGACCACTTTGGATGGCGTTTGCATATATGTGCAGATTTCAAATTAGGGTTTAAAAAACCCTAATCGGTTGAGTACATATCTTTCCGTGTTGTAAAGAGAAAATGAAGAAATATAAGACATCAAATATCCGGCTTCATATAGGAAAGCAATAAAAAAAAGTTACATCCATTGAAACTTATCCTTTTGTTTTGGCTTAAACCTCTGAAAAAATAAGGGAGATGGATGCTATCCTTGCAGAAGAAATAGAGTTTTGAACAACTCTTATCTTATTATAGGTCTTACCATACTACGTACATCCTTTCGTGGAAAGAAACAGTAAACCATAAGCTAAGAGGGAAAGCCTTGACATGATGGAACACTCTTGACTAAAGAAAGATGTTAAATCTCCCAGGACCAGACAGCCAATCGATAGAAATCAAGATAATGAAGCGCTCAAAGCTCTTATGAAAGATCCAGAGATGGTACAATACAATAAAGAACAAAGTTTTGAAACATCCCAGCTATGTTACCAAAAACGAGAAACGGGATTGAAACAGAAACGAGAACGGTACATAAACAAAGTTGGGAGGTTTCACTTATAAGAAACGAGGATTGTAAATTAACCGTAGAAAAAGAAATTAAAAGTGAATAATATAAAACAAAGCATTAGTTAATTATAAATATCTAATATTTCCATCTTAAAAATTGTAAAAAAAATATTCATAAATAGAAAAAGAAGTTATAATTTAGTTCAAAAGAGAGTTTAATCTGATATTGTATATAGGTTAGATATAAGATCTGGAAAGAGAATTTGATATGGCGAACACTAAGTCAATCCCATAGAATCAATTCTATTTTAGTAGAAAAGGCAGGGAAAAGAGAATATTAAATTTATATAAAAGTGAAGATTTGAGGCAGCAACTGTGAAACATCGATGAGCTATTGAAAAACTGAGCATGGTTGTTTTTTATGCCAAAAAAAAGTGCAATTCAAAGGCAATGGTCAAAGTTGAACCATGGATTAAAATCATGGGTAGTCAATTGAGCTTTGAGAGGTAGGCACAATCTTTCTCTTCCTAAATTTCTTTTTACCTCAACCAATCATCCATTGTATTCTTTGCCAGGATATCTTGGAGGCACTCAATAAGATATGTATGTTGATCATAGGAGAGTGTATTATTTTAAATCTATAGGTAAATAAAGAATTATTCAGAATAAATAGTGAAAAAAATGGTAAATAGTTGTTTTTATATTGGAGAAGTTGTTTATAAAAAATAATATTACATTAACCATGGAAAAATAGTTTTACTTTAAAATTGTGGCAAAAGAAAAATGTGAACAGTGGAAGACCTAGATAGTGGAAAGTGTCTGGGATCGGATGGATTCCACCAATTCAATGAAATTCTATTAAGTTCTAAGATCATACTGGTAATGAGGTAGGTATGGGGAGAGTAGAAGATTCCAAAAATCCGGGGGAATTTCAGAAGCTCCCAAAACAGGATGCAAAACTCCCTAGACAAATTTAGACCAACAACGTCATACAACAGCACATAAAAATTCATCTCATAACTAAAAGATAATATACTTAATTCCATCATGGATCAGTTAAAATATAAGGAGCAAGGAGGATAGATAGATCTTGGAAGAAATAATAATTGTGCATGAATCCAATCACTCCTTGAGGTTAAGAAGAAAAAGCTCAACATGTCACAGGCTTATGATCACATCAATTGTGATTTCCTCCCAGTGATACTACCAGCCTTTGGATTTGAAGATGGATAGGTAAACTAGATTCTGTAGATGGCAAAGATAACTATTTTCTCAAATTTACTATGGCTCTCCACCCGCTCCCCTTTTGAGGGGAACAAGAATTTGATAAAAGGACTAGATCTCTACCTCCTCTTTATTCTGCGCTGAAGGTTTTAGTAGATAACTCAAATATTTCTATAAAACTGATGATTTGAGGCAGCAACTATTAATTCTCTATAAAACATCGATGAGCTATTGAAACACTGAGCATGGCTGTTTTCGATGTGAAAAAAGGTGCAATTCAAAGGCAATGGTAAAATTTCCATGATGAAGCATATGAATAACTATGCTTTAAAGGCAATAAAGAAATTAAATCTGGAAAAGATGAAAGGAAATAAACTACGAAATGACATCTCTTCAAGGGGAAGAGTGTGCTCTCTTCAAAAAGGTTATCTAGCTCTCATATATTCATTGATATAAAGCAGCAAATTCCTTTCGATACTAACATTTTAGAACCAAAACTAAAAACAGAGTGAAGACAAGTTGTATATGAGATCTTTGTTCACAGACGATGGCGCTGAAGCTAATTGGTTGGGGAAGTGACGTTGCCTGACTCAACTCTGATCTGCGCTAGGCTGCATTTGCTCAGCGTTGAATGATGAAAAATCCCTGAAAAACATTGTTTTATGGGCAATGAAACTCATAACCACTAGTTTGCATGTGCACAACTAGAAAAACCAAATTAACAACTCGAAAAAGCAACCGACGTTTTTAGAACGGGAGTTAACATGAGTCTGGAAAGGAAAGGAAATTGACAACGAAGGAGAAACAACTTGCATGCTTGGTTTTAAGAAATGAATCCGAAACGAGTTTGTGGCTAATGAAAACCAGAATGGGCGTACGGGACGACGATGTTTCCCGTCTAGCCTCGTTTCTATAGCCATTTTTGCTAGGGACGTTGTCCATCGTCCCGTTTCTAGTAACAGTGGGATGCCAAGTAACAAGATTTTAACAAAACTTGAGTTAATGAAAAAAAATGCGTCAAAGGAAGAAACTTAAAAAAAAATACAAACTATGAAACTATATTCTGATCTCGTTAAATAAATTAGGAGATTTTAAAAAAATGTTGGAAAGGCAAAAGAAGAAAGACACAAATCAACACAATAATTTCTCACACACACAAAATACAGGAGTTGTTTCTTTTCTATTGGTCACACAAAACGTGAAGGTATTTATACTTTTTCAACTAGCAAATCACTCAAAATAACTTGAACATGTAAACACATTAATTTTGACTTTATCGAATACAAGACTAAACTCGAACTAACTCACTCTTCCCTCAGTTAACTCACACTATAAATTTATAATACTCAACATACGGGAGTAATTAGTGATTTTTAATACTCCTCCTTAATTATGACCGCTTAACTAAGACATGACTCATGACAATTCAAACATGTCTGCTGGTCTAAGTCTCAGCTAGGCTTACAACACCTAAGTTTCCTCTATGAATACATTTTTTGTTAATGGCTTAATGAATATATTAGTCATTTGATCGCTTCATTTACAAGGTTTTAAATTAACTTCTCCATTTCTCACAAGTTTTCTAATAAAATGATATCTTGTATCAATATTCTTGCTCTATTCATGAAACACATTATGTTTGGATAGTGCAATGGTTGAGGTGTTGTCACAATAGATTGTTGTTGATCCTTCTTGTTTTTGTTGAAGTCTATCCAAAACCCTTTGTAACCATACTGTTTGACATGCTACTGCTGTTTTTGCTACATATTCTGCTTATGTTGATGAAAATGTCACAATGGGTTGTTTCTTAGATGCCCATGATATCATAGTTGAACCAATATGAAACACATAACCAAAAGTGTTATTCCTATCATCCAAACTTCCTGCAAAATCATTGTCAGTATATCCAACCAAATATTTCTTCTTTGTGCTCTCATAAAATATGTCATAATCTTTAGTTCTTGCTATGTATCTAGAATCTTTTGCCTGCTCTCGAATGTGAGTTTTTTGGAGGCTCCATAACTATAGAAATCAAACTAACTGCTTGCATAATATATGGCCTTGTGGCTGTGAGATACATAAGGTTGCCAACCAATCTTTCGAATAGAGTTGGATTGACATATGATCCTTCATCATCCTTCCTTAACTTTGTACATGTTGCAACTAGTGTAGGAGCAGGTTTGCAATTCTCCATCCTGAATCTTTTCAACAATTTTTTAGCATGTTTATTTTGACAAATAAAAATCTCTTTCTCTGAATTCTCAACTTTTATGCCAAGAAAATATTTCATAAGTCCAAGATTTGTCATTTCAAATTATTTCTTCATTGTTTCTTTAAATTCGTCAAACTCAAGATCACCAATATAAATCATGTCATCCACATACAAGAAAACAATCAAAATTTGTCCATGCTCATTTACCTTTGTGTACAAGGTTGGTTCAATGTTGCTTCCGCAAAATCCATTCTTGATCATGTAACTGTCAATTCTGCTATACTAGCCTCTTGGTGCTTGTTTGAGTCCATAAAGTGCTTTCTTCAATCTGTAAACTTTATCTTTATGTCCTTCAACCTCATAACCTAGAGGTTGTTGCACACAGATTTCTTCTGAAATTCCATTCAAGAAAGTCGATTTCACATCCATCCGATACACTTTCCACTTGTTTTGAGTTGTTGTTGCTAAGACTGCTCTTACAGTATTCAATCTGGCTACTGGAGAAAATGTTTCTCCAAAGTCTATCCCTGGTTGTTGTGAAAACCCTTTTGCTACAAGTTTTGCTTTAAATCTGTCAATTTCTCCTTTCTCATTCAAATTTGTCTTGTACACCCATTTGACACCAGTCAGATTCTTATCTTTAGGTAATTGAAACAAATCCCAAGTATCATTCTTTTCTATAGATTCTATTTCTTCATCCATAGCTTGCACCTAATTCTCATCTTTGATAACTTCTTCAAATGATGAAGGTTGAAACAACAACAATGCAAAATTTGAATTAACATCCAAATCATCATAAATATCTTGCAAACTTCTCATTTTTCTCTTACCATTGCTTGATTCATCACCTAATTGATAGTTGGGAGTATTCTGATCTGCTGATCTACTTGAAGATCCATGTTGTTCAGAAAATCTTGGAGTCCTTGCTAGCGTGACTTTGTTTGGTGCCTTCTCTTGTTATTCCTGTTGTTCATTTTCTGCTACATCCTCTTCTTCTATGAGTGGTACTCTTACATCAACTGTTTGGTCTATATTACCATTCTATGACTCTTGGTCTTTGAACACATCTTTATACTTTAGCCCTGGCAGAGCACTCCTTAAAAACTAAACACCATATCTGTCTGGAAAGCGCATCAATTATCGCTAAGGAAGAGCAACATCAGAGACGAAAGATCAGAGAAGCACTTGAGATTATCAAACATCCTCATAATATGAACAGAGATAATGGCGTGGAGATTAGCGGGAGCTGGCTTCCCTTGATCAAGGAAATAAAAATCGCAAACGCAAGCACATCCCCTGGTTAAGGCCTCAGCAGGTAAGTTATCCCTCTCCTTTCTTGTGTCTTCAATCTTTGTTTTCATTTAGGTCTAGGTTTAGAATTTCCATTAAATTCTAGGATTTATTAATTTCTTTATTGCTATTGAGTAATATATTAATCATTATATTGATTTATTATAAATATTAATTATTTATAATAGTTAATATAATATAATTAATATTAATAATTTAATTAAATTATTTAGGAATTAATAATTATTAAAATTAATTTCATTTTAGTATTAATATTCCCTAGGTATAAAATCAATTTCAGATTAGAATTATTATTTCCCTAGGTTAAAATGAATTTCATAATAAAATTTATATTAATTTCATTTAGATCTAGGTTAATATTAATAAAGAAAATTAATAATATTATAACAAATCAATAAAACAAATTAATATTAATACAAATTAATATTATTCATATAATAATATTAATAAAACAAATTAATATTCTAGAATTAATATTTCCCTAGGTTTAATTTCATTCTAGAGTTATTATTAATTTCATTTAGATCTAGGTATAAATTAATTTCATATTATAGTTAATTTTAATTTCATTTAGTTCTAGGTTTAAATCAATTTCATATTAGAGTTAATATTAATTTCATTTAGATCTAGGTATAAAATTAATTAAACATAGTTATTTTAAAAATAATTAATAAAACAATTTAATAATATTAAAGCAAATTAATTCTATATATTAAATCGAATTAATATTAAAACAAATTAATATTATATATATTAATAAAACAATCTAATATATAAATATTAAAAAGCAAATTAATTTTAGATTATATAAAATTAATTAAAATTTTTAAAACAAATTAATAAAAATTATAAAATTAATTAAAATTAATTAAAAATTTTATAAAAATTAATTAAAATTAATTAAAAAATCATTTGAGCCGACAGTTTGTCATTCTAAAAGTTTTTTCCTCATCACTATTTATCATTTCTTTGTTGCTCTTCTGTCATCATCATTCTCATATCCTCATGATGGATCCCATTTGGGATTTGAAACGTTGGTACAAAAATGTTAAAACTGTGGATTCTCCGGTCATTAATTCAAAAGATTCAAGCCACAGATCTCTGAAATCCACATCTTTATAATTATAGTCTTCTTTGTAATAGGGTTATACAATTTATATGCTTTTGATTGCGCACTATAACCAGTAAATATGCATTTTTCATTTTTATAATCTAACTTGCCTTTTAGCTCTTTAGGTACATGTGCATATGCTACACATTCAAATATTCTAAGATGAGATACACTACAAGGCATACCCTGCCATACTTCTTCATGCACTCTGTTCATCACGCTCTTTGTAGAAGATTTGTTTATCACATAAACAACACATGCAATTGCTTCTGCCCAATACACATTAAACAAGTTTCTTCCTTTCAACATGCTTCTTGCCATGTTCATAATTGTTTTGTTCTTTCTCTCTGCTACACCATTCTGTTGCAGTGTGTATCTGGTTGTAAATTGTCTTATGGTTCCATGTTGTTTGCAGTAAGCATGGAATGCCTTCGAACCATATTCTCCACCATGATCTAATATCAATACCTTGATCTGATGTTCACTCTGATTCTCTGCTAAGGCTTTTATTTGAACTTTGCAAAAGTTTCGGATTTTTGCTTCAAAAAATAAACCCACGTCTTTATGTTGAAATCATCAATAAATTTGAGGAAGTAACAAATTCCACCAATCAAATCTATCATTATGGTCCACATAGGTTTGTATGAACCAACTCTAGTAGTTTCTTTTCTTTGTATGCAACTCCTTTTGGAAAACTCTTATGATGTTGCTTTCCCAAGGTGCAACACTCACAAGTACTAGAAAGTTCTTTGATGGGAGGTAATCCTCTAACTATCTGTTTCCGCTGCAACAATTTTAAATCAGAAAAATGCAAATGTCCAAACCGAAAGTGTCATAACTAATAATCATCAAAACATGCAACCGTAAATGAACTGGCATGATCTCTATAATTCATGATCAGAGGAAAGAGTTTGTTTCTCGTCATCTACACCTTTGCTATCAGATGTTTGCTTGGGGGCTTGTCATATATAACACAATTTTGTCTCTTAAAAATAACTTTGTATCCTTTCTGCATCAATTGACAAACACTTATCAGATTATGTTTTAAACTAGGAATATAATATACTTCTAAGGATGTCTTTGGCTCCCCCTGTTTGGTAAGAAAGTTAACTACTCCTTTTCCATCTACATCCACAGTGTTGTGAATTCCCAACTTTACCTCTATTTTCACAGATTGATGTAGATTTGCAACCAGATTCTTGTTGCCTGTCATGTGGTTACTGCAACCATTTTCTAATAGCCAAACATTATCAAAAGGTTCATGCATGGTATGACAAGTTAGGAACATGGAGCTAGTATTCTTTGTAGTTATATTAGCTCTCTGCTTTCCTTGATCAACCATCCTCTTCCTGCAGTCACTTGCATAGTGACCAAATTTATTGCAATAATAACATCTCACCTTTGATTTCTCAACTCTTTGATTATTGTTGAAGCTTTTGTTGTTGCTTCCATTTTCTTATTCCTGCTCTTCTCTGCCATCTTTCTGACTACATGTTCTTCCACCTCGTTCTCTGCCTCCTTTGTCTCTTGAGATAGAAACCGACTTTTAAAAGCGGTTTCTGAGGAGGAATCCTTATTTTTGTCTATCCTCGCCTCATGGGATAGAATTAATCTCATCAATTCATCGATTGTCAACATTATTAAATCCTTGGCTTCTTCAATCGCTGCTACTACAACACTAAACTTAATAGACAAATATTTAAGGACCTTCTCAACCACTGCTTGATCTTTAATGTCATCACCATAAATCTTTAATTGGTTTACAAAAGTCAAACTCTTATTCATGAATGAACCAATATCCTTTGTTTCCTTCATCTACAAACTTTCAAAATCTCTCCTAGTATTCTGTAAATTAACAATATTGACTTTGGCCATACCTTTATAACTCGTCTCCAAAGTCTCTCGTGTTGTCTTTGTTGAATATGTGGTCATAATCTTGTAGTACATTGCTTGGTCCACTCATTGAATAAATTGCAATGTGTGTGCTTTCTTTTTTGGCCTTTCCTCCATTGTTCTTTCTCTGCATAAGTGAGAACTCTTTCTTCTGCTTCATTCTTAAGTTCCAGAAATCCAAACATCATGAACTTTTAACGCTTTCTCCATCTTAATAACTCACTTATCATAATTTTTCCACGTAAATAATAGAAATTGCGATTAAAAACTTTAGAACCATCTCTAAAAAAAACTTTCTTGAAATATAATATAACTCCTTTTAAAAAAAAAAAACAAACAAAAAACAAAAAACCTTTATAAACCTATTTATTAAATTTTATTAAAAAAACCTTTCTAAAATACTCATTTTATAAATTTTTACAAAGCCCTTTTGGAAAAACTTTACAAAATACTTTAGCGTCACCTTCAATAAAAAGAATAAGATACACACCCCGTTAAATGATAACAAAGCACTTTTGAATAGTGTTTTCTCACTTCGAGATAGGCTGCAAGATACGCTGCACTTCGAGATAGGCTGCAAGAAATTGGTGCCGATTTGTCGCACTTTTCACACTTGCAACATGTGGGTTCCCACCCAGAGTCTCACCTTTAGCACTTTAAACATGTGCAGCAATTGTTTTTTTAAATCTCCGCTTTTTTAATTTGACCATTTTCTGCCAGGCTCTATGGATCATGTATTTTTTTCACAATCTAATACTAATTTGATAGAAAAACAAAAAAGATGATACAAATCAACACAATAAATTCACATACAAAATTTGATGATTACAGTAAATTTAAAAAATATTTATATTTTTTCAACTAAAAAACTTTAATGTACAAACACACACTAAATTCAAATAAATTTACTCCACTCAAATAACTCATATTCTAAATTTACTTTTGTTGAAAGTAATGGAGAAAGATAAACTTAGATTGTTGTTATGATGATGATAGGATTGAGACTCTAATCTTAGACCTCAGATCCTAATATCTAGAGAGTGGTTGAAACCATCCCACTAGTGTGAAAGCCTATATATTTGAGGCTCATTTGACTCAATGTAATATAGGGCTTGTATGAGTGTTTGTACACTCTCCAGGTATCTCACCTAGAGAGCCATTTAGTTAATATATTCACTTTTTAACATGACATCGGCGCTGCAGGGGTGTTGATCCTGTACGTTGAGTGGAGGGCGCGACTGAGCTGAAATCTTCACAAGTTTTTAGGTGCACAAATGCGTTGATCCACTGTAACTTCAATTTCATCGACCATCGCAGATATCTGGTGTACAGTCACGACGACATTCGCGAATCCGTGGTGCTAACTCGCACCGACTGTTTTAAGCTACTTGTTTTTTTTGAAAGCGTGCAAGCTGTGGCAATTGTGGCATGGTCAAAGGAGCACGTTTCCTTCTCTTTTGGCTGCTTGATCAAAGAAACATCTGATCTGCGGTCATTGTTGTAGATCAGAGGCCGTGGAAGGTGTGAAAAATGCGTGGAGGAGGCCACGTGGTAGAGGTTGCTGCGGTCTTGGAAAACATCGTGTGGAGACCAGTGCATGCTAAAGGCCAAAGACCCGAGGTGGATCGCTGCCTACATGGACTGGCCCTCTGGTTGTGTGCTGGAGGCCGAGACTTGTGGTATGAGGTTGTGGCATGAACATCGACAAATTCACCGAACTTGAACTCCAGCTAAAAGAAACCGTCCTTCGAGGCCTTCCTGAAACTGAAGAGGGTGATCAACCACAGAATCTCCATAGCCGGGAGCGGATCCAGAATAGAAAAGGAGGGTTCTGGGAAACTGGAGGGAGACACAGCCCTCAAAGGCAGCTAACCACGATCGGAAGGGAATGAACCTAAAGAATCAAACGCAAAATTAGCCCCAGAAAGGACACTGCTCCTGAAGAACAGTGCTCATCGTCAGGAACCTCAAAGTTATAACTAGTATTTTGGATGAGGGTTTGGTTCTATGTAGAAGGACTGGAGATTTGATCATTTCATTTGTTTACTTTACTCCAAGTAGAACAATTGTGGTGTTGTTGTTGGTTCGTCAACGTCGTTTTGTTGTGAGTCACTGTACTTTTCTTGTTACAGTTGCAGAAAGTTGGATGGATGTGCCGAGAAGGAAGGATATGTGCGTGGAGGCTCGTGGAGTTTCAATTGTTTGAGAAACTCAAGTTGCAGGTTGTGGAGATCCCAAAACCAATTGGGTAAATTTTCCTGTAAGTTATTATATGCCACAATGAAAATGCGAAAGTCCTTTGCTGATTTGAACCTATCTTCAGAAATATATGTTATCAGAAATTGCTAATTACATATATCAGAATTAGATATTGAGAATGTTTCCAGCTTGTGAGAGGTTGTTTTGTTGCTTGTCGCCGGAGTTGAGGGCATTAAGACCTGCGTGGCATAGAAACCACAGTCTACAAGGTTCTACAATTGAAGAGCTGCCAAAGGGAGAAATTTCCCGCTTGTGTGGTAACGGGGTTGTTGGAGCTCATTAGAGGAGCGTGTGGAGTCAAAAAGAAATCTCGAAGCAAGATAAAACGAGATAAGTTGGACTTTAACAACATGTCTATATTTTTAGATATTTTTTATTCTGATGATGATGATTTTCTCATGTGGGCATTTGGAAGCATTAGCATGGGTAGTATGTTCGAGTCAGAAGAAATTTCAGAAAAACAATGTGGTTCTATTGATGACCACGAGAATCAAGAGGCACAGTCTGTTGTGCAAGATTCTAAGATTGAAGACACCCGAGCTGATATTCAGGAAGGGTGTAAAGAGGAACAAAGTGTTGAAGATCAATTGAATGAGCCACATGAAGCTGATTGCAAAGACGTGGTAGAAGAAGACAAAGCTGGAGAGAATTTAAATTGTGATGATCTCATTAATATTTCTAAGTGTGCAGACGTTACAACAATGAATGATGAAGACATCATAGCTCACTTTTAGATGGTTGACACCGTAAATAGTGAGAGGGAAAATTCTCCTATCCAGCCTGTCATAATCTTGAGAAGGGCGAGAATAAGAATTCAAGCTTTCCATCACTGGGGAAGAAATGAGATGAAGATACATCACTACCTCATGACGAGGAAAGTGAAGATGAAGCCTCGACTCAAGATGAACAAGCATGGACTCTCAAGCAAAAAGACCAAAATGAAAACCTCTATTACCAAGTTTGTCATGTTTTAATTGTAAGCTTAGCTGATACTAGACCAACAGGCGTATGTTTATTGTTCAGTACCCTTTCTCCATTAAGGGGGGAGTGTTGGAAGTAAAGGAGAAAACTAAACTTAGATTATTGTTATGATGATGATATGATTGAGACTCTAATCTTGGACCTTAGATCCTAATATCTAGAGAGTGGTTGAAACCATCCCAGTAGTGTGAAAGCCTATATATTTGAGACTCATTTGACTCAATGTAAAATAGGACTTATATGAGTGTTTGTACACTCTCCAGATATCTCCCCTGGAAAGCCATTTAGTTAATATATTCACTTTTTAACAACTATGCTATGCATGCCAAAGTAATTCACTATCTTTATTTTAAAAAATAAAAAATTCACTTAACCAAAAGAGCTCAACTACTAAGTACGCGAAACATAAAGGTGATTGATATATCTTGCATGTGGAAAGTTGAAATTTTTTAGGAGGAGATAGGTGACGGAATTCAGTATTTTAACGTTTATAGCATGCCAAACATCTTCAATTCAATCATGGCAAACAACTGGACAAGTACTATTTCTACAGACTCAACAAACATCACTTACCACTTTATATTCGAGTATTATTTTATGAATAGTTCTAAAGGCTTAGTGGTCACATTTTAAATCTATTTGCGTATTATTTTATGAATAGTTTTGAAGGCTTAGCGGTCACGTTTTAAATCGACTAAAAATAATCAAATATTAGCACGGCAGGATATTTTTTTTTCAATCTGTTGCTGAAGCAATATATATATGAATGAGAGTAAGAAAAAATAATGCGTTCTTTCAATTTCACTGTATAGAAAATTACAAAATATGTTACAAAATTGGGTTGAAGAAAACCCGTTCCCCCAACTGCACTGCACATACAGTTGAAAAAGAAACATGAAAATGTAATCAGAAAACTCGGATGCCCATAAACGGTTTCAAAAATATCGTTCTTGAAGAGCACGATGTCCAACCTCATATGAAGATATATTATCATACACAAGCAAATACTGTAGTGAGAACTTTCAACAAAATCGTAGCAACAAACATATGGACAAAGATGATTGGAATAATGGAATACTTACAATCTTATGGGCATACATGACAGCTTTGCTACAAGTACACCGTACCTATCGGAGTATGCAACAGAAGGTGAAGGATCGCCTTGAAGGTCAAGTATGAGTGTAAATAAATATAATTAAGAATGAATGTAAATATTGTGAGTGATAGATTGCTAAATGTGAGTTTAAATATAGTTAAAAGTAAATATAAATATTCAAGTGTGAGTTTAAATATGTTTGTTTTTTCTTTTTTTTATTATTTAATGTAAGGAGGATTTCTAGAACGTACTCTTTTTTTGATGGCAAAGAAATATTTTCTAAGAATAAATAAGATTGAGCTTATTTAATATTTAGCATTGAATAATTGAGAGTTGAGCTCATAAAAGATGGTATTGCTAGAAATAAGAGTTGTTGATCTTTTCCTTGTTCCCATACCTAGTACAATATTGGGTTTTTCTCATAATTTTTTTTGTGTTGTGTACCATTGGGTTTTCCACATAATTTTTTTGTGTTGTAGTTCTCAATCATTGTTTATTTTATTTTGTTTATAAAAAATATTATATTTTTTATTGTTTTTTCTTAAATTGGTATTAGAATTGGTTTTTGTTGCTAGGTATGTTGAACAATATGAAGACTCTAATGAGTGATATGGAGAAGCTTAATGGGACTAATTTCGCCCTGTGGAAATCTCAAATGGAGGATACATTGATCTTGAATGATCAATGCTTGCCAATTGAGGGACTAGCAAAGAAACCTTCAATGATGGCAGATGAAGATTGGAAGAAGTTGGACAGAAAGCCATTGCTACAATTCGGTTGTACCTAGTAAATAATGTGTACTCAATGTGGCTAAGGAGAAGATAACAGAAGGTCTATGAAAAAAGTTGAATGACATGTACGATAAGAACACAACAACAAACAAAGTGTTTTTAATGAAAAAATTATATAATCTCAAGATGAAAGAGGGTGCTTTAGTTGTGGAGCACTTAAATGAATTTAGAGTAATGAGCTTGCATATGTCAAAATCACTCTACATGATGAGATTAGAACCATAATCTCATGTGCTCCATGCCAGATAGTTGAGAGCATTTGATAGTGGCAATTAACACTTCAACACTTGCAAGGACCCTGGAGTTTGATAATGTTAGCATCAGTTTAATGAAGGAACAGTTGCAACACAAATCAATTTCAAAACATAAGGAGGAGAAGCTCTAGCCTTATCTGATCGTGGAAGGAAAATTGAATGTGATGGACGAGGGAATTCAAGATCTAGAGGTAGATCAAAGTCTAGGAACGAAAGAATAATTGCCATCATTGCGAAAAATATGGTCACATTACAAAGAATTGTTGACATCAAAAAAAGAGCAAAAGTGGCAAAAGGAGAAAAAGGCAACCACCAACAATAATGAAGAAACCATTGTTGTTGCATCACAAGGCAGGGTATTAATTATTTTTTCTTGTGAAGATGCATGTCTTTATGCTTCTAATCATGATAATATTTGGTTTTAGATTCTGGAGCTTCCTATCATGTTACACCAAGTAGAGAATTTTTTGTTTCTTATAAATCTGGTAATTTGGGTAAGGTTCGATTGGGAAATGAAAGTCTTTGTCATATTAAAGGAGTATGAGATGTTATGTTAAAGACAAAATATGGTTCCATTTTATTTTTGAAACAAATTAGGTATGTGTAAGAGATTGGAATGAATTTAATTTCCACTAGTAAGTTAGATGATGAAGTATACCATACATTGTTTGGCAAAGGAACATGGGAAGTTATTAAAGGAGCATTGGTCATGGCTAAAGGAATCAAGGCGGGAACCTTGTATACGTTAAGGGCAAACAAATAAATATTGAATGTTGTTGATGTTGCAAAAGAAGGAAACTCAGTGGATCTATGACATAAGCGGTTGGGTCACATGTGTTAAACATGCCTTAAAATCCTTGTTGAAAAAAATGTTCTTCCAGGTTTGAAATCCCATGAACTTAATCATTGCGAGCATTACATATGGCAAACAACAAAGAGTTTTATTTATGAGATGTTTCTATGAAAGGAAAACAAGTATACTAGAATTGGTATATTCTGATGTGTGTGGGCCAATATTTAGTAGGAGATAAGTGCATCAATATTGTGGTAAGTCAGTTATTATCTATTGATATCAAAATTTCAGATGAAGATAAGTGCATCAGTTTGTTGTGTTTTTTACCAGATTCGTGGGATAGTCTGGTTATTGCAATAAGTAGCAATACAACTACTTTGCAGTTTGATGAAATAGTCTCATCCTTGCTGACGGAGGAGATGAGACGGAAAAATATGGAGAGCCAAAATGGTGATGCCTTGTCTGTACGAGGACGGTCCCAGAATAGAAACCAAAATAAGTCATCGAGTGGGAGATCTAAATCTCCAGGAAAACCTATAAAGGTGGTGTGATAGAAATATGGAAAGGAAGGGCACTACAAAAGGGACTGTAAATCTAAAGCTCCTGATAAAGGAAAGGGATCTGATGATGCTCCTTCTGCAGAGGCGAAAACCACCTCAGATGAAGGTGGGGATGTGTACTTGGCTTCTTCAAGTACACATGTAGATTATGAGGCATGGTTGATTGACTCAGGTGCATCCTTTCACTTCACTCCCCATAGAGAGTGGTTCTGCGAGTATGAGAAATACGATGGTGGTGATGTCTTCTTAGGGGATGATAGGAAGTCTAGAATCACTGGTCGTGGAAAAGTAAAGTTGAAGTTGCAAGGTGGAAGGGTTAGAACAATTCTTGATGTTCTACATATTCCTGCATTGGCCAAAAATTTGATTTCTGTAAGCAAGCTGGATGATGCAGGTGTAAAAACAATGTTCGAGAAGGATACCTGCAAGATGGTTTGGGGGGCACTGGTATTGATGTGGGGAGCTTGAATTGGAACTCTGTACAAGTTGCAAGGTAGCAATGTTGTTGATGGGTGCCACAGTTCTGTGGTTCCTGAAAGTGAAGCAGAAAATCTAGTGGTCTCCGAAGAGAAGACCATGCTGTGGCACCAAAGGCTTGGACATATTGGAGAGAAGGGCCTTCAAATACTTCATGGTAAAGGTATGGTAGAAGGTATGAATAATAGCTCTCTGGATTTTGATTTCTGTGAAAATTGTGTATATGGGAAGCAGAATCGAGTGAGTTTTCCCTTTGGTGGTAAGAGGACGAAACAAATATTAGAGCTTGTGCACAGTGATGTGTTTGGACCTGTGAAAGTTCCATCACTGAGTAAGTTTGTGTACTATGTATCATTAATAGATGACTTCTCAAGGAATACATGGATATATTTCCTTAAGAAGAAATCTAAAGTCTTTGACAGGTTTAAAGAATTTAAGGCTCTGGTGGAAAGCCAGACAGAGAAGAAGATAAAGGTGTTGAGGACAGATAATGGTGGAGATTTTTGCAGTAGGAAATTTGAAGAATTCTGTAAGAAGTTTGGTATAGCACGGCAAAATACTACTCCATATACACCTCAGCAACATGGAGTTGTAGAAAGAATGAACAATACGTTGATGGAAAGGGCAAGAAGCAGGCTCAATGGCATCGGGTTAAGACAGGAATTCTAGGTAGAGGCGGTGGAGACATCATGTTACGTGGTCACTAGATCACCTTCATCAGCGTTGGAGGATAAGACTCCATAAGAGGTATGGACTGGTAAGAAACCCTCTCTTTCACATCTGAGGGTATTTGGATGTGATGCATATGTACATGTTCCAAAGGAGAAATGAACCAAGTTGGATAGTAAATTTGAAAAGTGCATCTTTATTGGGTATAAGGATGGTTTAAAGGGTTATAAGCTTTGGAACCCAATAACAAGGAAGGTTGTGTACAGCCGAGATGTAGTGTTCAAAAAGGTGAAAATTTTTATTAAACATGAAGTCCAACCAAAAGAGCTTGGAAAGATAGAGTTTGAGCTAAAGGAGGAAGAATAAGACTCTACAACAGAGGAGGAATCAGAAGATGAAAAGCCACAAACTCTAGATGTGAGAAGATCAGTTCGAGAAAGAAGGCAGCCAGAAAGGTATAGTCCATCTGCTTTCTGTTCAAATTTTTCTTTATCTATTACTGATGATGATCCTAGAACTGTGAAGGAAGCAGTAGATTTAGAGGATGGAAAACTCTGGAAAGAGGCCATGATTGATGAAATGACATCTTTGCACAAAAATGAGGCTTGGGATCTGGTGGAGTTATCGGCTAGAAGGAAACCCATTGGCAGCAAATGGGTGTTTAAGAAGAAGACAAATGCAGAAGGAAAGGTGGAGAAATACAAAGCTCGGTCGGTAGCAAAGGGTTATTCCCAAGTGCCGGGAATTGATTTTGGTGATATTTTTCTCCTGTTGCCAAGGTAACTTCTATTAGATTACTTTTATCTGTTGTTGCTACTTTTGATTTTGAGGTAGAACAGATGGATGTGAAGACAACATTTCTTCATGGGGATCTCAAAGAGGAGATCTACATGAAGCAACCTGAAGGTTTTGTAGTGAAGGGTAAGAAAGAACTGGTATGCAAGTTAACGAAGTCTCTATATGGGTTAAAACAATCACTAAGGATGTGGTATCAGAAATTTGATACATTTATACGGGGACTTGGCTTTACTAGAAGCAAAGCAAATCACTGTGTGTATTTTAAATTAGTTGGTGACCGTGTTATTTTTCTAGTCTTGTATGTGGATGATATGTTGCTGGTTGGAAAAAACAAAGAAATTATCTAGGATTTGAAGACCCATTTGTCCTCCAAATTCGAAATGAAAGATCTTGGTGCTGCAAACTATATTTTGGGCATGGAAATTAAGAGAGATCGAATAAAGAGGAAGCTCTGGTTAAACTAGAGGAAGTATGTTGAGACAATATTGCAAAGGTTTAATATGTAGGATAATAAACCGGTGAAGGTTCATATTCCTGTAGGTGTAAAGTTATCTGTTGAACAATGTCCCAAGACATAAGTAGAGGAAGAGGACATGTCTCGTGTTCCATATGCAAATGCAGTCGGTAACCTGATGTATGGGATGGTCTGTACTAGACCAGACATTTCACATTCAGTGGGAGTATTGACAGGTTTATGTCAAAACCAGGGAAGGAGCACTGGACAGTAGTGAAGCGGGTTTTCAGGTATTTGCGTGGAACTATTGATTATGGTTTGTGCTACCAAAGAAGACCAGGATTGGACAGAGTGTTGGATATTCATGGCTTTGCTGATGCAGGCTGGGCTGGAGATCTGGATCAAAGAAGACCTACAAGTGGGTATGTGTTTAACCTATTTGGAGGTGTAGTCAGTTGGATGAGTAAGAAACAATCTGTAGTGGCACTATCAACTACAGAGGCAGAATACATGGCAGCCACTCATGCAAAGCAAGGAATAAGTTTGGTTGTAGAGATTTTGTTCAAGTATGGGGTTAGTACAGGGAGTTATAAGGATAGACTGTGACAACCAAAGTGCAATTTTCTTGGCAAAGAACCCTGCATAGCATTCAAAGACAAAGCACATTGATGTTCAGTATCACTTTGTGAGGGATATGATAGAAGGAAAAAAGGTGTTGCTGGTAAAGGTGGACACTTTGAAGAATACTGTAGATGCATTGACAAAATCTGTGAGCTCTGAGAAGTTCTCTTGGTGTAGAGAAAAAATGGGCATTGCAGGGATGAATAAATGACAAAGCTCTCTTGTGGTCCCCTATGGAAAGAAAACAAGAAGTGGGAAAATGTTAGGTTGTGTTATATTTTTTCCACAACTAGCCCACGTAGTTAACCGGAGGGTTAGAGGGGGGCGAAGCCCCCCCTTCGTTGCACCGATTACGTAGCAGGGGGAGTCACAGGGGGTTTGAGGGGTGCAGGTAACCCCACTCTATGGGGTCCGGGGCAGTGCCCCGGAAATTTTTATTTTTGAACCCTATGTTAAGTTGGGCGAAATTACCTATGGTTTTGTGCATGATTTTCGCAAATGGTTTTGGACGCAATGGTTTTTAGTCCATGGTTTTGGACGTAATGGTTTTTGGTCCATGGTTTTGGACACCATGGTTTTTGGTCCATGGTATTGGATGCTTCGGCATGTATAAATATGTATTGTAACATTGAAAGGAATATAATGAAAAATCAAGCTGGTAGTCCTGGTTTTGGGATCCAGGGGAAAATCTCTGTGTATATGTGTTATGCTCTCGCATTGTTTATTTTCTGTGTTTTAGAATTTGTATGCAGGTAATTTCTGTGCTAGGTTAAAACCTACATACATGATAATCGTTGGATTAGTGAACTGACGAATAGAGGAGAGGTGTTCAATCGAAACTGGATTCAATTGAGCAGCACAACGGAAACCGTTGGATTGGTCAGATTGATGGATAATAATGGTGGAAGAGGAATCCAGAGGAAACATCATAGCCATCCGATGGGAAAAGATCCACCGTGATCGCGCGGAAACCTGCAAGAAAGTTACTGTTTGGTCAATTTAGTGATGTCTAAATTGCAACTTTTAAATGTCAACCCGGGGCTCGTAAGCTGATGAAGTGATGTGTACTGTATGTACTTAGGCAACTGTTTCTTATGTTTTTGTCGTTTTTAACTTTTTAAGTTGGTTTTCAAATATATTTCTCCTACAATGATGTGATGGAAATGAAAGAAAGTGAGTGAAGTGTGTGTGATTGTAATGAGTTCTAAATGATTTCTTAAGACTTAAAAGTAATGTACAAGAAAGCTTTGAACAACAATTGAAATGAAATCAACTCTTAAAGGAAAATGAAGGCATCAAATAAAAGACTAATGACATTGGTCCAGTATCTATGCTGCTGTAAGAAAATGAAGATGAAATCTATGTCAAGTCTAGCTAAAACTAAGTAATATGAAACTGAAGTAAATCTACATAAAAGAAAGACTAGTCACAAATACTTTAACTTCTTCTTAACCTCTTGTCTTTTAACTGAATATATCATGTGAGCAATAGTCAAAAATAAGCCAAGTAATTGTGAGTTCTTGAGCAACTAAACCAAGCTGTGTTAGTGATATTTTGGTCCTCAATAAAGATATTGAATTATAGAGAAGAAACCATCAATAGGTAAACAACTTGATGTCTAAAAGTAGTAAGCAACTATGCAACTTAAAGAAATGATAACAAGGAAATAAAGGCTGCAAAACAAAGAAGGTCAGCAATCATAGACAAGATGATCACAAGTGTCACTAGCTGTGAAAAAGAAAGAAAAGAAACTGTGCCGAGCACGCCTAAGCAATCTGCAAAACACACTGATCAGTCATGGAAAAGTGCAGAAATATAAATGAGCGAAATTCAGAGTTATATACAGCTATTGTACATGATCAAAACGCAGCAATTAAAGGCATTCTATACAACTACTATACATAAAATGATAAAAAGGAATGCAGGAAATTAAAACACTGTACAGGCCTTAAGTAAACAGGGGCCCTCTGCCTACTCCAGCCAGCTCAAAGATCAATTACACGCTCAAATGGAGAACAGTCTTCTCATATATTATGTATCAAAATAGAGAGTACAGTGGGGTTCAAAATTACATATCAGCAGCTAGCTATTCAGCGTTCAGGAACGCTTTATTTATAGTAAAGAAAACAAAACTACTTAACACAAACTACGCTATTCTATCAGCTGTGCAAAAAACACGTAGTCTGGCAGCATCCACGGATTTAGGCAACGGTCATGGTGGGCATTAAATCTTCTGTTGGATTCGTGTCTCCCACCGATTGCGTGGCTGAGGAAGAGGCCATCTATTCTTCACGTGCTCTAAAACCGAACACGCAGAGCCGTGCCACCGTCAATGACCTCTGTTGACCGAAATTGCCCCCTCGTTGACCATGGGTTTTCATGACTGGTTTGGCTGAGCTGGAAGGACACACACCATGTCCTTGGTTCCACGAACTTGCCCATGTGGCTCTTCTGCCCGGAGGACACCTGGAACATGTCGTTTAATAAAACAGCTGCGGAATCTGGGATTGGCTGCAGAAACCGGGATCAGCTGCGGAAACCCTGTGTGAGCTGCGGAAAGTGCAGCACTGAACCAAAATTCTAATCCAACAACACAGTCATTAGCATAATCAATAAACCATGTAAAAAGTCCTAAAATACAATGATTTAAGCAATTTGATGGAGGGAATGAGTGACAAAAGGAGGAAATGAATAGGAGAAGGAGGCTGAGAGGATGTATAAAGAAGTGCAGGTTTGAGGCTCAACAGTTACCTCGGCTAACGGGCCCGAGAAAATAATTTAAGGTTGCGAAGGATCGGACCGTCCATTTAATGGCAATCAGATGCCAATTGCGTTGGGAAATGCACAACAATTAATTTGAAAAATGAACGAGATAAGGTTTTACACAACGGGCTTAAAACCTCGTTGAGTTCCGACCATCAAGGTCGTTCATTAGTTGAGAGATCAGACAGTAATCGCGCTCGAATGTGCGTACAGGTTAACACGCTGGGCGGACCTGATATGTTATCAAAGAAGGTTAACATTTATTTGGGTTCCAGTATTAAACAACCATAAAATGACTAACGGTGATTGGTCGGGTTTCTTTGTGATTCTACTGATTATTTGCTTCCAATGTATACGTGGGTCCATAACCCACAAGTCCACGCACGTATTTTTTAAAGAGACAACTTATCTGTCATCATTTTGGTATCAGAGCAGAAGAAGAATCTGGGTTCAGAAGGAGGTACAGTTATGTTGAAGATTGGTGAGTTTATAGTCTTATATTGTTGTATAGATAGTGACAGAAGAAAGTGAGAAGATTGCAGCAACCTAGAGCAAGGAGTGCTCAATTGGTTCCAGAGAAGAGAACCAGAGAGATGCCGAAAGGTTGAGCTTAGAAAAGAGAAGCTTGGTGAGGTATCGTGTAGGAAGGAGGACTTGTTACTGCAGAGGTTTTGTTGCAGCTCACAGAAAGATCATAAAGGAAATTCCACAGAGGATGTGGATAGAATTGCTAAGGGATGGAGAAGCATATGACCAGGAGGTCATAAATTTTTGTACCTCAGGAGTCTGATGCAGGAGCATCTGACCAACCTTAATCAAAACTGAAATTTTGAGTTGTGAAAAGGGAAACGTGGAAAATCTTTGTAAATTGGGGCAAATTCTGTTTAAACAGAGTTAAATTGATGGAATTGATAAGTCTCTAAAAGGCTTAATTAAATGTAATTATCTGCCATGCATGTGAATAGAGAGATTTAGGCAATTTGTAGGAGAAAATCGTGGATCTTAGATGATCCACGCTTTTGTAATTTTCTATATAAAAGAGTCTATGTTGTGTGAAAGGGGGAGATAAGGATACAATGTAGTTGCAGGGAAATTTGTAACTAAGGCCATAAGGCCTTAGCCTGTAATCGAGTTCTGTATATATTTGAAATATATGTGTTATTATACATCTGCGTGTAGTCTGGATTTTGTGTGTCTATGTATTGGTTACCTATAATTTAGATGTATGCAATGTTATAGGTTTATTGATCGACCATCGATCACTACAAGGATCGATGGGTATCTAATGATAATACGATATCACAGAGTGAGTTGTTGTATGGAGAAATGTGAGTGCCTTAGATAAGTATGGTAGAATAATTTGTGTGTTAAATGCGAATTCCACCAATAAACGACTACATGATAACCATTGGATTAGAGAACTGATCAATGGAGGAGAGGTGTTCAATCAAAACTAGAGTTGATTGAGTAGAACAGTGAAAACTGTCGGATCAGTCAGATCAACGGATAATAATGGTGGAAGAAGAATCCGAAGGAAACATCATAGCTTTCCGATGGGAAAAGATTCACGGTGATCGCACGGAAACTTGCAAGCAAGTTACCTCGGCTAACGGACCTGAGAAAATCATTTAAAATAGCTTAAGGTTGCGAAGGATTGGATTGTCCGTTTAATTGCAATCAGACGCATATTGCGTTGGGAAATGCATGGGACTTAATTTGAAAAATGGACGTGATAAGGTTTTATACAACGGGCTTAAAACCTCGCTGAGTTCTGACCATCGAGACCATTCATTGGTTGAGCAATTGGACGGTAATTGCGCTCAAATGTGGGTATAGGTTAACACGCCGGGTGGACCCGATATGTTATTAAAGAGGGTTAACATTTATTTGGGTTCTGGTATGAAACGGACATAAAAGGACCGATGGTGATTGGACGGGTTTCTTTGTGATTCCGTAGATTATTTTCTTTCAATGTATATGTGGGCCCATAACCCACAGGTCCACGCACGTATTTTTTAAAGAGACAACTTAACTTTCATCAAAACCCAAGGGACTAATATTATAAACCCAAAGTATATAAACCCTAAGATAAATATTGAAACACTAAAATAAACATGGTTGACCATGGTTTATTTTCATATTAAGAAAATCCTTGTCACATTGCGACATTCAACCATGGTTCGCTATGATTGACGATAGTTGACCATGATTGATATTATAAACCTAAGAGAATAATAAACGCAAGCAACTGATATTATAAACCAAAGAGAATAATAAACCTAAGGGATTAATACTAAAACCCTAAGGGATTATGAAACCAAGGGAATAATATTAAACCTAGGGGACTAGTATTATAAAACCAATATATATAAACCCTAAGATAAATATTATAAACACTATAATAAACATGATTGACCGTGGTTGATTTTCATATTGAGACAATCCTTATGACAATGTGACATTGGACCATAATTGACCATGGATGTTTTTCATATAGAGATAATATTTGTCACAATGTGACGTTGAACCATGGTTGACCATGGATGTTTTTCATATTGAGACACTTTTTGTCACAGCTCGACGTTCGACCATGGTTGACAATGATTAACCATATTTCATTCTATCAAACATGATCGACCATTGTTGACCATGGTTCACCATGATTGTCCATGATTTTGACATGGAGACAATTTTTGTGACAATGAGGCATTGACCATGGTTGACCATGGTTAACCATGGTTGACTATGATTGACCATGGTTGACTATGATTGACCATGGTTGACCATAATTTATATTATAAACCCAGGGGATTGATAGTTAGACCATGGTTGACCATGGATGTTTTTCATATTGAGACAAGCTTTGTCAAAATGCTGCATTCGACCATGATTGACCATGATTGACCATGTTTGATTCTATAAGACATGGCTGACCATGGATGAACATAATTGTCCATGATTTTCACATGGAGAAAATTTTTGTCACAATGTTACATTTGACCATGGTTGAGTATGATTGACCATGATTGATATTAGAAACCCAAGGGAATACTAAACCTAATGGATTTATATTATAATCCGAAGGGAATAATAAACTTAAGGGATTAATACTAAAACCCCAAGGGATTATGAAATGAAGGGAATAATATTAAACCCAAGGTATATAAACCCTAAGATAAATATTACAAACACTAAAATAAACATGGTTGACCATGGTTGATTTTCATATTGAATTTATGGGATCCAAATGCTGCATTGGGAGACTTACAGCTAATGGTTATGGCTTCCTGGATGAGCCATGACAAAAAGGGAGCAGTGGAAATTCAAAAGATAATGGCAAAAGAGCTAAGTGAGCCCCTGATGATAAGGGCAGAACCAACAGAACCATTGGCTCTCATCTATGCCCATGAACACCTTGCAACCAATCCCCAAGTTCTCCTTAATTATGTTGACAGGCAAGCACAAGCTATTGCTCATTTTGAAGATATGGAGAGATTGTTTGGCGATAACTGCCTTCATGCATGCATGAGAAGGTGGAATACATTGCCACATAGCTTAAGGATCAGGGAGTATCACTCCCCAAATAGAATGAGGGAGGCCATGAGGAGAGTACCCCTATAGAAACACTCAATGTAAAACTTGAAAGCCAACTGGATTGGTCTTAAATTCAATCCTCCACTACTGTTAGGACTGTTGGAAGGAGTTAAGGAGGAGGAAGAATAGAAACAATGGGAGGAAGTGGACAGGAAAGCAGGTTTCCATGATAGAGAGGAGGACATCACATCAGAGGCTTGGGATGTTAGGGAATCTGTTAGAGCTATTAAAGATGAAGAGCTAGATTAGTTGCTTAGAGGATGAGCAACCCATTTAGTAGGGGGTGATGATGAGCCCAGAAATGGGTAACTATATGGGCTCATTCTACCTATTATTTTCATTTAATCCACCATTCTCAATAGTTTTGTGCATTTTTTTGAATATATTTATATCAATAGAGTGAATGTGGATAGTCACTTTGCCATGTAGTCTAATGAATGTTTATTGCAGATTTTTTGGACAATTTTGGACAAAGACAAGGAAATTATGAGCAAAATGGCAGCCAAACTCGAGGAAACAGGGATGAGGACTTGTAGGAGGGGTGTCTCCTTCATTAAAGATCCCTTCCTTGAATTCTCCATCAGCAGCTCGGAGTACAAAGGCCCACATTGATGATTCCAAGGGGTAGCCGAGCAAGTCACGTAGGGCTGTTGTTATCTTCAGTTTTAGGCAGGGGAGTTCCTTAAGTTTAGAAGGACTGTTGGGAGTCCCCATTTGTATAAATAAGAAGGATTCAAGCCTCCGTAGGTTAGCCATTTCTTAGTCTATTTTCGCACTTTTGTGCAGCATTGTACTCAGCTCATTTTCGAGCTCTTTTTGAGACAGTTTTTATGTGATGTAACTGCTATTTTTTGATAAATGAAGATGAACCAAGTTTTGAACCATCACTGATCTTTTCCAGAGGGCTGAAGCTCTTGGGTTAGGGCCCAACCCAAGTTTTCCAACACCTCCTTTATGTATTTATATGTTTTGTTTCCATTCATGCGTTAATTTCTGCTGCATATACTCATTTTGCTTCATTAGATTAAGTTGCTTTTGATGGTTAGAATAGTTGTTTTTGCTTCAAGTTGCTGCAGTGACAGAAAAGGATCCAAAAAGGCCACCAATAGGTCTTAATCTCCTTTCTCCCTCCTTGGGACCATGATCTGAGGTCAAGGCACTACTGCTACCACCAAAAACACAGTTTTTGCTCTTTCATGCAACTACTAGTGTGATACTTTGATTTGGAAGAGTTGATATTTGTTCAGATTCACTTGCTTAGATCATTTCATGTCCTTTTATCATAGTTCTCTTGCATTATTTTCTGTTCATAAAGTATTGTTCAACATTTTTCTGGTTTAGGTCAGAATCTAGGGTAAAATAGACAAAACTCTGTTTTTCGGTTATTGCTTTGGTCAGTTTTGAGAAGTGTGTGTGCATCTCTCTTGTAGAACATTCCAGCTCACCATCCCTCCATCAAAAAACCAGCACCAACTCACTTCTCCTAGATTTCCCCACTCCTTCGCCACATTTCGCCAATCTGCCCTAATTTCTGCATTTTTTCACAAAGTTGCTTTCCTGGCCTTTGAACAAATCCAACCATCTCATTCATCCCTGATCTTCCTTGACAAGTTCTAGACCCCTGAACACATTCATCCGGCCTTCATTTCCCTTTTTCCATCAATTTTCCACGTGCAAACCTCCAAAAACCACTTTCGGCCTCCTCCTGTAGATCCCCTGCAGCCTCCTATAGAATACCCTGTGAGTGATTTTTCGAAGTCTGATCACAATGAAAGTATTCAGAAGAGTACTAAGGGCTTCTTAGGACCTCTCCACACCTTCCTCACCTTCTGCAAAAGCCAAACTTCATCTTCTTTTGCCAGCAACCCTCTGCACAGTCACAACCAGTCAAATCACAAGCATAATAATTCCACATAAAAATACTCAAAATTACAAAAAGATGATTTCTTTCCATTTCTTTTTAGAAGTAGCTCGAATAAATGCAATTTATCTTTTCAGTAATCAAATGGCACTCACCTCATTTGTTTCCATCTCTTTTCTTGCAAACGTAGGGTTAGTGGGTAAACTAGGGTTTGCATTTCATTTCAGTTTTCCTCCTCTTTCTACAAGTAGAACAGCCCCTGTAGAGTTAGCTTTCTTCCATCACAGTTAAAAGCTTCTTTTGAGAACTCACATAAGTTGGCTTAAGCTCCTAGCGAACTTGCGCCAGCTGATCAAGTGACAGCCTGCAGTAAGAGCTAGTGCTTGTGCATACAGCACCGTCGCTTCCAAGTTTGTTACGAACTACCGAGTTGATAAAAGTAAAGAAGGAAGCCCTAGTAGTTGCAACATTATGGCTGCAATACTGGAGCTCACCATTAACCTTGTACAAAAATTAATTGCAAATGAATTCTTAAAAACATAAAATATACAATAGCGTGAACATAAAACAAATACATAGAGATTTTCCTCTAGATCCCAAAACTGGTAATACTGGATTGATTTTTCATTATGTTCTTTTCAATGTTACAATACATATATATACATGTCGAAGCATTCAAAAACCCCAATCCATTAAGCCTGGATTAGAACATAACCATACTTCCCTTGACCGGATCTACAAAATACCATGGGTAGAAAACCATCATGCCTAAAACCATGTGCAAAACCCATGCACAAAACCATGGGCAGTTCCGCCACCCATCTTTGGGTCCGCGCTGCCCCAGACCCCGTGCAAGGGGGCTACCACCCCCCTCTAAACCCCCTGACAAGGGGGTCTGCTCCCCCCCTACTGCACCCGTCGCAATGAACAAGGGGGGCTATTGCCCCTCGATGCGTGCGACTAGTCGTGGAAAAAATAACACACACCCAACAGAAAATTCTTGTGCACAAGTAGATGCCATGTGGAATTACTGACATCGTCTAACCCTAAAATGAAAAAATGCATGCTTTAAGGAGATTTAATTGAATCTAAAGATGACAGGAGGAAACATGGACCTATTAAAGATATTTCATCAAATTAAATAGGAAAGAGAACCCAATTTAAAACAAGAAATTTAATGGGGAATATGAGCATTAGTTGGAGAGCCCTAACAATCAATAAGGAGGTGCACTAGGGTTGAAATACCCTTAAAAGCTCAAAAAAGGTGCCTAGGGAAATGCACCCTAGGTACGTAGATGACATTTTTGTAATCTAAAAGTATAAAACCCTAGTTTAGGGTTTAGAAAGGATGGAATTCAATAAATAAAAGAGAATTGGTATTTGCTAAAGGCATGGTTGATTTTATCTTTTGGGGTTACTCCATAAGTGGTTCGACCATGTTTGGGGTGCTTCGCGTGATATGGAGTGTAAGGTGTGTTATCTACTCTTAGTTGTACCTTCGCAAACATGAACAATGGAAATAACTTCCTCATGGATTGCTATTCTTTGACTTGACGTTTAAGTGGTGCACTTTCTCGAGTAGTTAGACACCTATGTGGCATGGTGATATTCTTTATGAGGTGCACACGAAGGGCTTGGTCATTTTCTTGGGAGGAGCACTTAGAGGAGGAGCAATGGGAAATTAAGAGTACATCATTGAGCCCTAGATAGCATGGGATTATTTGGTTTCCTACATGGAGACTTATCCTTTACTTGAGGGCATTTGGTTTGAGAAGTGTTCATGGAGATGTGGTAGACCCATAGAAGTGCATGGCTTAGGAGGTAGTGTTGGAATATTGGAGACATTTGGAGGAAGATCATTGTACGTTGACTTGTTTATCACTCACTTTGGGTCCATTTACCTCTTGGAAGGTACCTATAATTTTTTTAGATTAACATTGTTGTAAGACCAAGGATTTGCATGTCCTGAGAGATATATAGTTGTGGTTAACTATGCATTATTGTATCTTAGGTGTATGATGGTAAATCATGCTTGATCCTTTTAGTTTACCATTCCCACTTCCTTTTCTCCTAAATATGATTGGAGAATTTGATGTCAATCTATGTAGACACCTGGCTTAGAGGAACCATTTTTTTTATAGAGGTGATTACATTATGTAGGGCCAATCCAGCCCATACCTTAAGCACACTTATGTCTTTCCCACATGGTCATGTTTTATTGAGTCCATATGCATTTCCTCATATATGGTATATAATTATCCAAATTTTCCACATGGCATTCCCACATTTCATGACATTCCATATTTTATAGGTAACTTCATGTATCCCAATGCACATGGCTCTTGTGACCAAAATGAAACAATGGCTCAAAAAGATCTTCTTAATTCCTACTTGACACATCACATTTAATTTTTTATGAAAGGGATATTTGAAGCAAAATTCAACTCCAAAAGGTGACATAGACATGGTATAAAGGTGGTAGAAATGTTTTACATGACATGTCTTACATGGAACCTCATATAAACCTTAAGTTATAGCAACATTCTTCTAATTCATAAAGGTCTTAGAGAAGTGCACTTGAACTCTGATCAACTCTTATCTTAGCCTTTCAAGGGTTAGTCATTATTGTTTCCTTCAATTATTGGACCTTGCATCACCCTTGAGAGCTCTTGAGTCGAATATCTTGCTAATGATCTCTTGTAAGGAAGTCACCCTTGTGGATATAATATCTACCATTAAAAAACTAGAGAAAATCCATCACGGTGAGAGTGATGTTTGATCTCTTGTTGCCATAACCTAGGTTTCCTAGTGAGGCTTTGCACTAGGCCTGCTAGATCTTGCGGTAATAGGCACTCATTAGATGCAAAATTAGATTCCACATCCAACTCGTACCCACCCTACATGCTTTTGAGTGTACATACACAAAGAGAACTAAAAATACATGACAAACACTACTCAAAAGTATGAAGAGTGGGTACTTGTTGGATGTAGAATCTATTCTACATCCAACAAGTGCCCATACTTGAAATTTTAATAACGTTAGAAGGAGATAAGTTGAAATATGATTTAAGAAGTTTTCTTTTTTTCCCTCCAAAAAGATTTACCCATAGGGATTACAACATGATTGAATCCTTTTGGTTCTTTTAAATTTGATTTTGTTAGTACATTTTTCATTTTGAGGCCCATTTTGACCTCAGAATTCCTCTAATGGACCTTCACCCTTTAAAAAGTGATAGGGAATCATTGATTCCCTAGTGAAATGCCATGTATCATTTATATGCCTTATGATGATTCATCTCTTGAGATAATTTATTTTTGTTTTAATGTGATTTTCTATCATCCTCTATAACGTATGGCTCAAAACCAATATTATATTTTAGTATCAATGTGTAATTTATCACTTGACATATTAGACATCTTATATATCGATTTAATTTTCATATTTATGTAGTTATGTAGTCGCTTGCTTTTGTCATTGATTGAGGCATTTAAATAATTGAAAAAAGAAATTATTATTTTGTATTCTTGATATTTTCCTTGACCTTTCCAACTAGTTACGTCATAGACCCTTGGAAATAAATTCATCACGATGATAAATGTGACATTGGTTGTTTAAAATTTTGAAAATAGAAATGATTATTTTGTAATTTTAGATTTCCTAATAATTTCCATGACTTTTCAAACTAGTTATGTTACAAACCCATGGCAATAAACTCACTAAAACAATAAATACAACACTGGTTGGAATTCACCTAATCAAGAAAACATCATAAGATAAAAATCAAACTTTAAAGTACAAAAAAATTGGACAACTAAAACACTTATTAATATACAAGAGATGAAGTACATGTACATACAACTTATCACAAGTTGATCTAATTTCAAGCTCTCTAGACCCTATCTATGGAAACAATGAAATCAATATTGAGCAATGCCTTCTAGCTAGGAACCACTTCTAACCAAAGTTGGTTTCTTCATCAAATATCCTCCTTCATTTCTACACTGACATTCCATAAGTGTGCAAGGCATATCCTTCTCTCACTCTCATTAACAAGCATAACAAGTAGTAGTAATCTTATTACCTCACAAGCACTACAAGAAAAATGCTTCTTTTACCCTCTAAGACTTATTACAAACCCTAGCTTATTTTCCTCCTTATGAAGAAACCTTAACCCTTGAATTACACTTCAACCTCTCCAAGAATCCTAGAACTAAAAGAAAAAGAGTGGTAAAATAATAAAGAGAATACTAGAGACAAAGATTAGTGAAATCGACTCCTCACATTTCTAATGTAAGTGTGTGATGTATCAATCCACAAGATCAAAGTATGAACAAGTGATTTATCCCAAGCGCCTTGCACCATCTTTTCTTTGGATGTTTTGCAAAGTTGTTTGATGCAACACAGAGCCTCGTTGACCACTGTCAGAGGGCTTGATCCCTTAGAGTAAAATTTGATTACGTTTGACATTCATGCAAGTCAATAGAGATTATCCCATCAAGTCACTTTTCACATCTTGGCACACATCTATAACAAACAAAAAATTCCACACTCCTGTGGATGAATGATACTCCACTTGTATCATGGCCTCATCATGCTGGAAAGCTCTTGGTTATCCAACACTTTTCCAATGAATTACCACTCTCTAGGCCTTTGATGGTCACACCTTCTTACCTCAGGGAGGTCTTCGAACATTTTCCATCGAGTTAGGGAGAAAAATCATAGCCATTGATGTAGAAGTTGTTGACACCCCACATGAGTATAATACCCTCCTTCAACATAGTCAATTTTATGTTATGACCGCTATCATGTCATCCATCCTTCATGTTCACTTTCCTAAGAAATCAATATTGTTACCATTGATTGAATTGAGTATTATACATTGAAAACCAAATTAACTGCTATGGGTACCGCGGTGTCATTTGTTGATAATAACCCCCAAAATATGTGAATGTCAGTGTGGGTTTGTTTAAGAAATCATCATTAATGGGATTTTTTCTAATGCCACCACTCGATGTTCCATCTACTATTGTTTCTCCCATGCACATAATATCTTCCATCACCAATGGATCCCATTGGTCACACAACCCTTAGTATTGTTTCAAATGGGGACACAATATATTTTAGTGCATTTTGGATTACATTTCGAGAGAATATGCACACAAAGTTGAAGAGGTCTCCAATAATCAATCCACATACAAATGGGCAAACAAAAGTAGGTAACTTGGTGCATCTTCTGAGGGGTTACAATCAGAATCATATGAAGAGTTGGGATGAAAATATAGTATGTATATGACACTCTTATAATAGAGTAGTCCATACTTCTACTAGTAAGTTCCCATTTAAAACTTGTTTTGGATATTTTCCACCTTCATCTTTAGATATTTCATATGGGAAAAAAGGAGGAATGAGGGATGATCTCAATAGGGATGCGGTTACAGAAATTTGTTGTGAAGATCAGGTAGCTCCATCTGCAAGTACAAGAGACACTTAAGAGATCATAGGGAAGGTATAGGGCCATGCATGATCAACAAAAAACAAATAAGTTATTCAAGGTAGGATAAAAAATATTGCTACAATTGAATAAGAGGAGGCTACGAGGTTTTGGTGGGAGATAACACATATAGACACAGTCTAAAACTATACATGCGCATTTACTCAATGGCGAATGTAGAAAATTTGAAACTTTATGAACCTTTCATGTTGGATAAGGAAGAGGAACAAATCCTCCCTTTTATAGAGGGCTTAGCTCCAATTGCTTAGGTAGAGTTGATATAGGCTATAATTTTAGAAAAGAGGTCCAAAACTACAAGATAGGGGTAGCATGAGCTTTGGTAGATTTGATTGAAATGATAATGTCCATACAAGGCTAAATGGTATGCCCGGGAGAAGGTAAAGGAGAAATTTCCTCACCTCATTCAGTGAAACCTTTTGGGTATCAAAAGCCTACTAAAATGGTAAGGTATGATCCGAATTGGACCATTATATTATTTTTCATCCATATTGATACTTTCAAAGTGAAAAATTAGAGGAATCAGCTCATAGGACAATTTTTATCGATGAGTCCCAGTGTGGGAAATTGGGGTCTAAAACCTTCTAGAAGCAATTGAAAGAATTAAACGGAATTTTTTTTGGGGTAAAAATTTGTTGCTTAATCACCGTACTTCTTATCACTATTATGCACTCACACACCTTTCTAATGCTGCAATAAATATTTCAAATGAAGTCCATATGCAAATGTTATGCCATCTGAAAGTAAGCCTTCTCTTTTTGGCTACCATGATTCAAGAGGATGACATGTCAACCCCCATTATTCATGTAAAAGGGGATCGACACATGATCATGATGAATAAACCCTTAGAAGAGTCAACACTGTAACTCTAGTTAAGAGTTTAAGGATTCAAACTGAACCACAAGGAGACTATCGAGTCGTGTTATAACCAAGCCAATAGAAGCAAAAGGGGTTCCATTCTATAGGAGTGCATTTTGTTCCATAGATGAGCAGAGCACAAGAGAGTGGATAGAAAGAGAGAGAAAAAGGAGAGGGTTGGTGTATTGTAGCAACCCATGGGATAGAAGTATCACTCCTTTATTCTTGCTTCAATTTCCATTAAGAGAGAGAGAGCAGAGTAGTCTCACCATCCAGCTAGGTTTTCTCCCATAAGGGTTTCCCAAATCATATCTTGGGCTCATTTTGGTTTATGAGTTTTATTTTTTTGTTATTTGTTTTCCATGTTTGATCTATTGCATGTATAAGCATAACATAGTAATTAACAAATCCAAAAAATATAAACAAAAAATTAACCCTCATCATGTAGATTTTAGGTTCTCAAATATATTTTGTAGATTTTATGTGATGAACTATCCACTGGAATATCCATGATAGTTTATGGATCATGTAACACACATCGGATTGGCACACTTGGGTGCTTGTAACCCCTCCTTAGTGATGATTCTTGCTCATGAGCACCAGTATTGCAACAAGAATGTTGCAACTCCTGGGCTACCAACTTTACTTTACCAACCCGGGGTTCGTACAAACTTGGAGGTGACAGTGTTGTATACACAAGTAAAAGTGATGGTTTTGCTTTTTGTCACTGTTCAGCTGGCGAGAGACCACTAGGTTTTTCAAGCTATACTTTTATGGATTCAGAAGAAGCTTGGTTATTCGATGAAAGAAATGGAAATCAACTCTAAGAGAGATTTGATCTACTATAATAATGAAAAAGACTGAAATTCAATGCTAAGGCACACCATTTCCTAATTAACTTCTAAGAGCTATGCTTTGCAATAATGCTAAATTAACATGAACAAAATGCTATTGTCCTAAGCATGGAAGTAAAAACACCGAACATCATTGTTATGCATGTAAAGGACTGCAATAAATCTGTTTTTTCTTTTTATGATTTTCATGAAAAATTAAGTGTGCAAGCTAATCTCATTTGGTGATGTGGCGGGTGGTTTAGGGGTGTTGATGGATGGCTGGAAGGTTAAGGAGATGGTTGGAAGGTTTGGGAGACCCTTGGGTGACCTTGGGAGGCTTCCTATAGGTTTTCCCTCAATTGGGCCTCAAAACAGGCCACTACAAGAAAACCTACAGGATGTACTAGAAACCTACAGGATACAACCGAGAGAAAAATGATGGGTGTTGGAGGTGATGGAAGGCTTAGGGAAGGTGGTTGATGGGTGGAATGGAGTGAGAAAAGGCCTGGGATCACTCAGAACCCAAAAAAAAGGTTAGGAGAAGGTTGGATTTGCTCAACATGCTTGGGGGAATTTCTATGTAAAATGATGAAAATGATGGAGGTCTTGATGAAAACAATGAATTCCTATGGGTGGATGAAGTTGGAAGGTGGTTGCTTGCTATGAGATTTCTTTCTACTACTGAAGCAACTGCTCCACATCAAACATGTGTAATTTCCAAAAAGTCATGTAAACAAGAAGAATTCTCCTGAGCTAGAAAAGCAGAATTTAATGAACTAACTGTCTACCTTATGCATGAGGAAATTGTTGAATAAAATGGAATCATGGATGAGATCTGCTGTAAGAATGAAGATAGAAGAGATGGAAATGAAATCCTACACTTGCAAAACTGATCAAATGCTGGTTCAAGTACAGTAAATTCTAAATCTCACGAGAGAAATGGAAATCTGTCTTTTTGGGGTTTCATAAGGGTCTTTTCCTCAAATCATGATCCCAGAAGGAAGAAGTGAGGCCAAGACACCTACTCACAGCTTTGTGGTGCTTCTTTTATCCCTTCTAACCCGCTACTGAAGTAAGGCACAAATGGATCAAACTAATAAACAACTAATCAAATATACACTACTTGCAATGAAATACTTCTAAAGACAATTTAACCATGAATCTATGAAACTAAGCTAAACATACAGATACAAGAAGAGGAGCCTTTGCTGCTAGGGTTGGGCCCTAACCCAAGAGCTTCAGCCCTTTGAGTTAACTCAGTACTGGATCAAGAAAAAGCTCATTCTTATTACCAAAATAGAAAATTACATCAATGTCTTCCACAAGTATGGAGCTCGAAAATAACTAGTGTTTTTGCAATAAAAATTTGAATCCTAATGAGTCTCTAGGCCTCTCTACTTATACAACTAAAGTCCCCAATGACTTCCTTAAATTTAGGGAGGCTCGACTCCCAAAATTGAAATGAACTAACTCTTTATCTATCGCTTGCCCGACTGCCTTCTAATCTCCATGACTTGGTTGCTTGCACTCCGAGCTGGTGGGATTAATGGAGGAATATTCGAATGGGGGAGGAGTAAATGAGGAGGATTTACCTCCTACAATCTCTCTCCCTTGTCCCAGTCAAGTTCCAAAACTTGGTCTTGCTAAAATTCCTTGATTTTCTCTTCCAAACCTGCATTCAATGCATATTAGTCCACTAGGCATAATATCTCACTTTAACTCATCTCATTAAAAAAATATAATCAAAACATGTAATAAGTTGTGAGAAGAGTTGGTTTGACTAAGCTAGGAGGTGAATTAAGGCCCATATAATTACCCAATGATGAGGCTCATCATCACCCCCTACTAAAAGTGTTGCTCATCCTCTGAGCAACTCAATCAATATCCATGTCTTTCATAGCTCTAGTGGCCTCCCTGACATCCCATGCCTCTGTTGTGGTTTCCTCTTCTTGTGCATAGAAACCTGCCTTCTTTTCTACCTCCTCCCATTGCCTCCTTTCTTCTTCTTCCTTCCTTCCTTCTAGCATCCCTAAGAGCAGTGGTGGACTGAGTCTCAAGCCAATCCAATTGACTTTGAGCCTTTGAATAGATTGCTTGTACATGGGTGTCCTGTTCAATGCTTCTCTCATTCTTTGAGGAGAGTGGTACTCTCTTATCTTTAAACTGTATGGCAATGTGTTCCATCTCCTTAGGCAAGCTTGCATGCTGTCATCCCCTAACAACCTGAACATGTCCTCAAAATGTGAAATTGCTTGCTCTTGGGTAGCAAGATACCTGGGTGCAAGTTGAGGATCATTTGCAATTAAATTATGTGTACTGATGAGGGCCATTGGATTAGAATGCTCAACTCTGATCATAAGAGGCTCTGTTTGTTCTCTTTCCAATATCTTCTTCATTTCTGCAGCCCTTGCTTCCTCATGGTTCATCCATGATGCCAAATCCATCAACTGTAAATCTCCTAGCTTGGCATTAGGGTCCCATACATTCATGTTTGTTAAGGCCATGTTATGCAAATAAAACTTAGACATCTTGGACCTATCTTCCAATGTACTTCGATCACAAAGATAAATGAGCCATCTATAATCCTGAAATGGCATAGTGTCTCTTTGTGCTAGGGTATTGATTTGGAACTGCAACCACTATTCCTTAAGGTATAGGGCATAGGATTTAGCTGGTATCCTGCACTAGATTTCTTCTAAAGAGAGACTAGCCATACATGCCAATTGGTTCTCTGTTTCTTGCACTTGTCCTTTCAACCATGCATTTTCTATCTCTAACTGATTTTTCATTATGGCCTCTTTGTCCCTCAAGCTACATAGCTCTCTGCGCATCTCTTTGAGCTTCTCCTCCATGTGACCAATGTCTTCCACCTCCTTGGATTTTGTAATCTACATCCATCGATGAGTTCTAGCTCTCTCCTTCTCAAGCTCAAAGAATAATGGAATAGCAAATTTTTGTGGAATGGCCCCGCCCCCTTCAATAAATCTATAGTAGGAGTCAAGGTTAGGTTGGGGGCTAGGTTCTCTTAGCTCCGGGTTCTCTTCTTTGGTTTCTTGTTGTAGGCTTCCCTCCTTGTCCAATTTTTGGGTCTCCTGTAGGACTTCTTCTGCTTCTTGTAGGTCCTGCTGTGTATCATGTAGGATTTCTTTTCCTTTGGATGAGGTGGATCTAGTTACAAGCCTTCTCACATAGGTGATAGGAGACTTAGGAGGAGGCATTTTCTCTTGCTGTTTAGGTGAGTCCTCAATTACAATGGGAATTTTGGTTGGAGTTTGGGGTTTCCCCTGCCTTATCCTTGTGCTTTTCCTTGTTCTGAAATATAAGGGGGTCTGCCTCTGTCTTTTTCCTTTTTGTTTGATAGGGGTGCTAAGAGTAGTGAGGGAAGCTACTACTTCTCTCTCAGTGGGTTCTAGAGACACCCTAGGTGACTCCTCCTTGTCTTCTGCCCCCTCTTTTCCATTGCCCTTTTCCTCTATGTTTTTCCCCTCTTCTCCTCCTTCTAGATCCTCATCTTGTTTATCAGTCTCCTCCTTGACATCTTCCTTTGTTTCCTCATCACCTTCCTTCTCTTTCTCCTCTTCTTCCTCCTCATCTATCTCATCTTCATCCCTCTTTGTTTCTTCTCCTTCTGTTTCAGTTTCTTCCTCATCTTTTTCACTGACAGTAGGACTAATGTCATATGTGAGGGCTTTGATATCTTCCTCTGTCAGCATGTCTCTGAAAATTTCCCATTGGATAAGAATTGTGAGGTTTTGGAGGGCATCTCCTATGATGATTCTGGAGGGAGAGCGATGGCTTGCGCGAGGGTTTTCCCCGGTTCTGGTATTGAAACTACAGGCTTTGCGGCTGCTGGAGGAGGGTTTGCTGGGTTGGCCACAGCCATTCCACTCCACGGGACCGGCCAGAAGAAAGCGCATTATGGTGACTTCAAAACTGCAGGCACGGGTATGGCTACGAGGCCCAGAGCCTGGAAAACATCTGAAGATCCTGGCGTTGCAGAAAGCCCTCGCCCAAAACACTATCTGCGTGATGGGCCAAAGATAACGAAGATAGATCTGGAAGGAAAGCTCATCAAGAGGTATGAGCCGCACGCAGAGAATGTTTCTAGGTTCAGAACCCACTACGGAGGCGGAAAAATGTCAGGGGTTGGATCCTCCAATACTGCCCACCTCCTCACGATTTATGCATGCAAGATTGGGGGAATGCGGGCTGTAGATCCGACCCACCTCAAAACCGAAAGGCCCAATCTCGGCAGATCTGGGTCGGATCTACCAGATCTGAGACCCAAACAATGTAGATCTTGGCCAGATCTAACCGTTTGGAATAAGACCCAGGATTATACAGCATCCAGGCAACAGATCGGAAGGAATAGGCAGCGACGGAGAAGAGGGCGCGCAGTATCTGACATGCAAAAGGCAGATCGACTCAATATGAGGCAAGATCTGGAAGAATGCTCATACCCGGATCATCTGGTAGCCAGCCTTCAGCCAGAGCAGGTAACAAATCCTTGTTTTCAGATTCTGATTAATCTCCCTCAGGGGAAAACACGCCTAGTTTGGGTTCATGCAGGAGACTCCCTGTTGCAGTTGAAACAAAAAATATGGGCTGAACTGGGTTTCCCAGTCCAGATCCAACACCTGGTCAGTGGTAGATGGTCCCTCCAGGACGATAGATCGCTGGAGAGTTATGAGATTGGGCCAGGATCAACCATTACGTTAAACTTCAGATTGAGAGGAGGGGCACTGCCGCAGGGACAGACAAGCTCCTCAGGGGCAGATAAGGGGAAAAATGCTGCAGCCCAGCACCAACCCAAGGGAGGGCTATCCTACAAAAACATCTTACAGGGCAGCAGGAATTCAGGACCCACACCAGAACAAGGCGGACACATTCCCAGGCCATACATAGTAGATCAGTCAGAGCAGACTCCAGCCCTAAACTTAGATTCGTCAGGGATTGATGACTTCGTTAAGTCTTATGAAACACAAGCTTTAATCTGCCGCTTCAACAGTTTCTGGCCAAAATCCACGGACTTATTCCACTGGATCTTCACCAGCTGGACCATGGAGTGTGATATCCATCTATGTTCCAAGGGTTTCTTCATAGTAAGATTTACATCCAAGGAAGTCAGAGATACAGTCATAAGTGCTGGGCCATGGTTCTGGGGAACAGCGGGGCTGTTTATGACCCCATGATTCCCAGATTTTGATCCAAATAAAATGACTATAACCAAAATGCCAGTCTGGGTCAGGTTATACAATCTTCCACTGCACTTTTGCAATGAGAGAGTGCTGGAGGGCATTGGGAACAACATAGGGAAATTTATCAAAACAGATCTAGAAAGGATCGATGAAAGGATATACACTTTCGCACGTATCTGTGTGGAAGTAGACTTAAGTAAAGGGCTGCCGGATAATATAAGGCTGATCTACAAACAACAGAACTGGTTATAGGTACTAGACTATGAAAACACCGCTTTCAGATGTAGGCTCTGTAGGCAAACAGGACACCTACAAAGCTCATGTCCAGAAGTAAAGAATAAAAAGAAGCAGAAAGGGAAGCAGAAAAAAGGATGGAAATTTTCACACTTAGATTCAGAGGATGGAGAATCAGAAGCAGCAGAGGAAGAGATCCCAGCAGAAAAGACCGAGGCACCTCAAGAAATGGAGAACCAGAAGGAAATCCCATCAAACAACAAGGCAGAGAAGTCAAACATGGATCTGAGTACGGGAGGCATCAAACGGCAACACCACTCAGATACCTCAGATTCAGACAAAGAAACTGGCCCACAAAATACAGAAACACAATTAGTCATTGCTTCGATCGAGCCCACTCCAAGCGAGTGGCGTAAGGTCGAAAAGAAAAAGGGGAGAAAAACTTGAAGCGTGAGTCCAACTCAGTGCGGGAATTCAGTTTTTTGCCTCTTCTCTCTCCTCCCTCCTTCTATTCTTATTCTTTGTGCACGTTAGTCCTCTAACGTTGCGTGGGGTGCGAAAGCACTCGAGCCCTTGTGGCAGCTTACGGAATGCTTCATTGCATATGTTAGTGTAACTTTTCATTATCTTTTTAATAAAAAGTTACCGATTTTTTTCCTTGGAAAAAAAAATCTCCTATGATGATTCTTATTAACCCATGGTGGGCTAACTATTGGTGGTTTCCCTCCTGCACCTTTATGCTTGTATCTATCAGTGATTACAAAAGGAAGTATTGTATGTTGAGCCTGTTGTGAGGAGGTGTTTCTGCTCCAAACATCAATTCTTCAAGAAGACTAAAGTGATACCAATAAACCACACCATACTGTTTCCATTATGATGCATGTGTTGTAATTGATGGCAACCCACTTATAGCAGAACAACTCACTTGTATATGGTAACTAGATGAATCTACAGGAGAGATATCAGAGATATCAGATGTGACAGAATGCATGGCAATTGTGTTTACAGATATGAAAAAATGTAGGGAAGTTCAAAGGAATCAGTTTAGAAGTAATGTACAAAGGAAAATCACATTATAACAGGTGTATTCAGAGGGAACAAAGTAATGATACAAAAGAATAAGATGAAGGAAAAAAGGACTACAAATCAGAATCAAGAAGTTGAATAAAAAGGACATTTTCAGGCATGTTAAGTTGTATACGCGGGTTAACTGTAGAAAAAGAGCATATACACGCGGGTTAACAGAACCAAAGGAGCGTATACGTATACACGCACTTTCACAGAAGGAAAAGCGTGTACATGTTGGAAAACCAAGGTTTTGGTCCGAGGTATCTAGTCCAAGGTATTTTGGTCCAAGGTATTTGGTCTGAGGTATTGACCCTAGGTATTTGGTCCAAGGTATTGGTCCTAAGTGGTTTTGGTCCAAGGTATTATGAAAAGCCTAAAACTATATAAGGAGGAGAAGATCATTAGGCCAAAGTGTGCAAGTATTGAATATCTTATGAAGTGTTAGATCATATATTTAGGTTATGAGATTCTGATGCTTTGCTTGATCTTATCTAAGGATGCAGCTATGTGGTTGATGATGGTTGATGGATCAGGATCATAAAGCCTGAAATGAATTATCATTATGTGGTTTGATCATGGACAATCTGGATCTTAATACTGACACATGTTTTATTCTGTAAATGTTATGATCTCAGTTTCACTGAAGTTTTAAATGTCTGTGAAGTTTCAAGTTAGTATTTGAAGATGTGTACGTTGTTTCACTTTGGTAAAATTGCCTATACATGTTGGTTCGACACATCGAAGTTGCATATACATTATGAACTATGATGTTTTAAGTTGCAGTTGGTTTTGGATTATGCTTTATGTTCTGGTGACTGCATTCTGGTGACAGTATTCTAAATGTTCAGATTGATTGATTGTGAATTGCTTCAGTGATGATGGATGAGAGCTAATGATGGATCAAGATCATAATGACTTATCATTATGTGATTTCATAATGGATGGACTAGATCTGACTGCTAACACATGTTTTATCCTTTTTATGTGATGGTCTGGGTATGTCTGAAGTCAGGAAGTGAAACAAAGTTATAAGTAAGTATATGCAGATCTATACGTTGGTTCGCTTTGGTGAAGCTGTGTATACATGCTGGTCTGACTCTTCCATGTAAAAGAAAAGCTTGATATTCAAGGATGATTGATCTATCAGATCAGTACTACTATTTTACTGTTGTTTGTCAATGATGTCCTCTTAGATATGAAAGTAGAATTGAATGTATAAGGAAATTAAGTCTGATTGATTGATTGATTGAGAAGGAAGGGTGATCCTTGTTGCTATCTGTTTTGAACTCTGTAATATGACAATAGATCTTCAGAATGTCACTAATTGGTATAGTTTGTGGTTCAAAAGTTTATGATTCAGTATCTTTAGAGATATACGCAGGTTGGGTTAAAGGAAGTAGCGTATACACGCATGTTGGGTTCAGCCAAGTAGCATATACACTTTGATGCATGGTTTTGAGGTTACACCTGGTTTTGAATGATGATGTAGTGTTTTGGGTTTAGATCTGTGTACTAGTTAGAGTGATCTATCTATTCTTGTTGATTGGTTGAAGTTGATTAAGTATGAATGAATGGTTGATTCAGTTGTCTAAGAGGTTAAGGGGTTGTCAGTGATTGATTGAGTTTGGTTGATTTAGAGAGTGATGATTGAGTTTCAGTGATTGGTTGATGAAAATGTATTTGATGGCTGTATTGCAATGGTGATTGATTCTAAGCTTCAATTTTGTTGATGGGTCTAGTGTGAAAATTTGATGGAACGAGGCATTCATGTGTATTGTTGTGTACCAGGAACATCCAGTCTGAAAATTTATGAAACGTGGTCCCTGGAGGAAAAAAGAAAGTCATAGCCTTCTGTAGGTCGGTGCCTACATACTAGTAAACATATCGGCTAGTATAAGAGCTAGGGGGTTGTAGCTCCCTTCTAGTAGAAGCTGTGGAATGAGAGAACGTTATAACCTTCTGCAGGTAGAAGCCTACGTACTGGTATGAGTTTGCACCAGTACAATGTTATAAACAGATTTTCTTATTATTAAAAGAAGACAAAGACGACAACGGCAGGTGGTTTTCAGCCCCATTGGGTTTTCACCTTAAATCTTGGTGTTCATGTGTGTTGCTTATGTGTGATGGTTCATTCTGTTATTAACTGCACATGGTTATTGTTTAATGTTTAATAAAGTATTGATGCACATATTAAAGATCACAATATGATGATTTAACTGAATCATAAGTTCAATAAATATACGTTGGTTGCCTTAAAAACAATTGCCTGCACACGCGAGTTACCTTCACTGAAGTAGCGTATATAAATCTGATTATGGAAATGGAAAAGTTATTGATTTAAAAATACTGATTAACCCCCCCCCCCCCCTCTCAGTATTATTTCCAACATATACCTACCCTCACATGATATATATTTGATAAGGTGGTAGCTCACCTCATTCCAGGGGTATGGTAGGCTTTCTCTCCTTACTCCATTTTTGTCCTCAATGGGCTTTTCTCCCTCTACAAAGAACTTCTTCTTGGCAATCTGGCTATCTCCCTTGTCTTCCTTTCTCCAAAGCACTCCTAGGGGAAGTGTGGTAATTCTTCTTATGAGTTCAGGGGTGATGATCTGAAAATGAGATCTAAGATGATTAATAAGGTATTACAGACTTATGCGCATGGATTATTCTATGTCATTATATGCAATGGATTGATAAGATTGCGAAATGCACAGACAATGAAGCAGTAACAAAACATAATAGATAACACATGACACAACAAATTTAAAAATGAGTTCACCCAATGCTCCTGGGCTACATCTCCTGGTCCAGCCTTCAATGGTGGCCTCTCTATTATGTTTTCAAGCAGAGTTTTGTTTACAAAAATGAGCTCAATTTGAGCTTCACGCACAATGGAATACAACAATAAGAGTTTACTTGAACCTCTCAAGTTCTCTATGAGTACACAAACTCCCATAATCCTCTCTGTCCCAACTCTGTCTCGGCATTTGCATGAATATTGCTCCCCTCTATTATGCTCTATGTATGTCGCTTTTAAAGCCAACTGTGCTGCCTGTTCGTTTCACATCCTCGGCTCTAAGTCTCACCGGCCTTTGAACACTTAGAATCCCTCTACCAACATTATTCAATCATTGTTTAACATATGGAGGGGAGGTGGCCACCTATCCATAACGCCAAAGTGCCCGGGTCTCTGAAATTCTTAAGACAGTCGCGCTCTGTTAAAACACAGGGAAATGTATTTGAAACAGAGAAATCCACCAAAAATTCATATATTGGACTTTAAAAGTCCTTAAATATGTTTCATTTCTCTATCGGGTCCGTTCATAGATCGACAATCGCATATCGGATTATTGGGTCCGTAATATTGCTGCCCTGATGGGTATCGACCCCGCTCTACTGCATAGTTCTGATGTGATGTGGCAATGCGATATATCGCAATCGCTCATTGCAACAACCCTCGGCCATTATAAAGCTGTAATATTCCTAATTAGCCATGGCTAATTGGAATATTCGATTTTGCCCAGTTTTTGGCTTCTATAGTTATTTATAAATAAAAAAGTGAGGACGGGGATATAACTCACTTTAAGAATAAAAAGTCACTTCCTAGTAGCACAACGTTGTGACTTAAGGATGAGCCAAGGGGGCCAAAGGGGGACGCAGAAATGGGTGCCTACGTAGACACATGGAGGGACTGCGTAGGAGGGAAGAACACATGGCAAGAGGGGAATTACGCAGGAGGAGGTGAGCCTAGGGATTGTGAGAGGCAGAGACTATAAAATAGAGAGGAGCCCCCTCATTTTGGATCATTCAGTTATGTGCATTTTGAGCTAGACGTTTCGACTTCTGAGCACGCTGGCTGTTTAGCTGGTCTGCAACACTGTTTAGTGCATTGAGTGTCTCCGTTTGGAGATCTCACCCTTAGCCTCGGGGGACTTCGAGTGCCTACTTGGGTAAGGAATTCCATCAGTATTTCAGCAGTAGTTTTATCAGCATTTCAGCAGCAGTTTCATCAGCATTTTGGAGGACTGCACAGCACTTGGAGAGGGACGTTGTTCTTTTTGGTTGTAGTGCTGGATTGGGGTTTGTAGGTGGATTTATGCTGGGAGATTGAGCAGGGGTCCAGCTCTTGTCTCATTGGAGGATTTTTGGCAGGGTTTCGGGCAGTGTTTCAAGCAGAGTTAGAGGGGTTTCCTTCAGTGGCAGCGCAGGGCATTGAGGAACTGTGTAGAACCCCAAGAGGGTGTTTTTCGGGGGTCGGCCATTCCAAGAAAACTTTTTGGGTTTTTTTGGGTTTCTTGAGTAGAGCCCGAATCCAGACTTTCAGCTTTTTCTGAGGAGGAAAGCAGCCCCAAATCATCATTTGTTTTCTAGCAGCAACAGCAGCACAGCAGCAGCATCCACGCAGAGAGGCCATTCTTTTCATTCTGAGAGTATTTCTTCACTTGCCTTGTGCAATTCGAGGTGCCATCTGTCTAATCACCTCTTGTACTCATTTATTGCTTAGTGTAATAAAATGGCTTAAGAATTTCTCGCTACATTTCTTGTGTATCTGCTTATATTTCTGGTTTACATTATTATATGTTGTTCCACTGTTATTTTATCACTTCTGGGTTATTATATCATTTGCACATATTTGGTTGGAGTTTTGCTGGGGTTTGAGGGATATTCTGGGTTATGAATACTAAAGTGGTATCAGAGCATAGATCTGGCTTAGCCTATGGAGCTAGCAATCTATGACACCAGGGGAAAAGCCCTACATTTGTTACAGAGGTAGGAAATAAAGAGACATTGGACGTAGGTTGGAGAACACCTACGGAGAGGGAGACTGTGTTTCGGTAATGGACACAGAATAGGAGGAACCTGTGGTGGACGCAGAGCAGAAGGAGCCTGTGGTGGACGCAGAGCAGAAGGAGCCTGTGGTGGACGGGAAGAGATTTGTGAATATGCTCCTCAAATCAGTGCAGGATCTATCGACGTAGATTGAGGTGATGGGGCAGAGATTCACAGCAGTAGAGGCTAGACAACGTGAGAGCCCATGGGTTTTCTAGGTTGGTGAGGGATCAGGTGCATCCCACCATTTGCCAGAGCAGCATGATACTACCCAGCAGGTGGCCTCACATGCCCATACATGTTCTACCATGCCCACTTTCTTAGGTGCAGACACGAGGGCCGGAGCCCAGCAGGAGGTAGAGCCCGGTCATATGGGCGATTATTTTGCAGAGTACCAGGCCTATGGGCAGGAGTTCAGGGACGCTCTCTCATTCAGAGATTTTGTTCAGCTCCAGCAGGATAGTAAACCCCGCAACCATCACATAGGGTACCGGCATTACCATGATGGCGACACCCACTGTGCAATGAGTAGATTCCACTTGCCTACGTTTGATGGCTCATCAAACAGTTTGGCAAAGTCTTGGGTGGAGAAGCTGGACATTTATTTCCAACTTAACCAGATGTCAGAGGCAGAGGCCATCAAGGTGGCAACATTGCATTTGGATGGCGAGGCCCAGGATTGGTGGTTTCATGGGATGGTTACACTGGGGCACTCCACAATGACAACATATTCCAAGTTTACCAGGAGACTGATGGAGCAATTTGATCGGAGCGATCCAGAGCAGCATTTTGTTGAGCTGACAAGGCTCAAATAGACAAGGAGCCCAGAGACCTACATTGCAGACTTTTTGAGGGTCTCTGTGATGGTGCCAGACCTATCCACGGCACGGAGGGTATATATGAATGTTGAGGGGTTAGCAGAGCCACTTCGGGGTTTAGTCCGATCCACTAAACCAGCCACACTCCAGGATGTCTTACCTAGGACCCAGACACCTTACCCCTAGAGATAGAGTTTTCAGTCTAAGGGGAAAGATATGAGGGTTCCTCCTCCAAAGGAGAATCCAGGATGAGTACAGCTTGACGACGATGCCAGGAGGGAGCTGAAGAAGAAGCGGTTGTGCTGCACCAGGACATAGATATGCTGCTGGCAAGGCACATTTTATTGAGGTCTTCTCCGAGAGCAATGAAGAAGAGGATGATAAGGAGGATGTGGAGGCAGGAGATAGCCATGCCATACAGGGACCTTTGCCACCTCCACCACCATCAGCACGTGGTGCATCTTTTGCACCCATTGGAGGAGCCCTTGCATCATTGTGAGGAGTTCCCAAGTATCTGACGCTACGTGTACGAGGGACAGTATGTGGCCAGCGCGTATCAGTTTTGGTTGACAGTGGGGCAACCCACAACTTCATAGATGCACAGATGGTTGAGCAGAGAGGTATTCAGACAGAGAGCTTCCATGGGTTTTCAGTCTTGGTCCCAGGAGATCAAACCATGACGTGTGCTCCTTATGTTCCATATCTTTCAGTGATGATGGGCACTTACACATTGATTGACCACTTCTTCATGGTCAATATCCCAGACACCAACATGATACTGGGTGTTCAGTGGCTTATCACTCTAGGAAGGTCACGATGGATTGGAAGACCCTAGAGATGGAGTGGGATGATGAGAAGACAGGGAGGCATGAGAAGATATGGGGGCAGCACACATATCCTCCTCAGACTGTGTCAGCTCATCGGATGGAGGCACTCTTCCGAAAGGGAGACATAGAGTGGGCAGTGGAGCTGCATGCATCAGAGGCGGGGACTACAGGGCAGACGGTACATCCAGAGATATAGTCCATTCTTGATCGGTGTGCCATAGTGTTTGGGGAGATTCCACCAGGACAGCCACCGGATCGGGGGTTTGAGCACACCATCAAGCTTGAGCAGGGCAGGCAGGTAGTGATCACCACCCCCTATAGGCACCCCAAGGCCTATCGGGATGAGATTGAGCGGGCTATCTAGGAGTTGCTAGCTCTTGGGCACATTCGACCGAGCATGAGTCCTTTTGCTTCTTCGGTGGTGTTGGTGAAGAAGAAGGACGGTACATTGAGGATGTGCATTGACTATAGGGCCTTGAACAAGAAGACCTTAAAGAACAGGTACCCCATACCCAGGATCGATGAGTTGATGGACGAGTTGAGGGGAACATGATTCTTCTCAAAGATTGATTTGAGATCTGGATACCATCAGATTCGCATGAGGGAGCAGGACATTCCCAAGACCGCCTTCAGGTGTCACTATGGGCACTTTGAGTTCTTGGTGATGCCTTTTGGGCTAACCAACGCCCCCACTACATTTCAGTCCTGCATGAATCACATCTTCCGTAGTCACTTGAGGAAGTTTGTGTTGGTATTCTTTGATGACATTCTCATTTACAACAGGACTTGGGAGGAGCATCTCCAGCACATTGAGACGATATTGCATATCTTACAGGAGCAGCAGTTCTATGCCAAACTCTCCAAGTGTGAGTTTGGGTTGACAGAGATGTTGTATCTGGGACACATCCTAGGGGTGTACGGAGTGAGAGTCCACGAGGAGAAGATCAAGGCCATCAGAGAATGGCCGGAGCCAAGAAATGTGACGGAACTTCGAGGATTCATTGGCATTTGTACTTACTACCGGAAGTTCGTCAAAGGTTTCTCACAGCTTGCTGCACCCCTGACAGATTTGACGAGGAAGGGGGCTTTCAGTTGGTCAGATACAGCGCAGTGAGCCTTTGACAGGCTCAAGGAGGTTATAAGCAGCTACCCAGTGCTTGTGTTGCTAGATTTTACGTAGCCTTTTGTTTTGGAGTGTGATGCGTTGGGAGAGGGGATCGGCGCAGTGTTGATGCAGGGAGGTCACCCTATAGCCTTTGAGAGCCGAAAGCTCCTTCCGCACGAGAGGTTGTATTCTATATATGACAAGGAGATGCTGGCCATCATGCATGCATTGGCTAAGTACCGACAGTATCTGGTGGGTAACAGATTCAGGGTGAGCACTGATCAGAACAGGCTCAAGTTCTTCTTGGAGCAGAAGCAGCTACAGGAGAGGCAGCAGAAGTGGATAAGCAAGATCCAAGCATATGACTTTTACATTGAGTATGTCAAGGGTAAGAACAACGTGGTAGCAGATGCCCTTTCACGTAGACTAGCCACGTTGTCTCTTATGAGCTTGGATACAGACTGGAGGGCTCGACTCTTAGTAGAGTACTCAAAGGAGAGGTTTATTCTGGATGGGCAGGTGGCAGATGACAGGTACAGGGTGGTCGATGAGATCATCTATTATAGGGACCAGATATTCTTGACTGAGGGGTCTCAGCTCAAGAAGAAGATGCTCCAGGCATCACATGATTCACCATTGGCAGGACATCAGGGGTTTACCAAAACCTATAGGGCCATTAGGGAGAGGTTCTCATGGAAAGGCCTCAAGGAGGACGTACTTCAACACATCCGGGAGTGCGATGTTTGCCAGAGAAACAAGGGAGAGATGAGCCATCCCGCTGGACTATTGCAGCCTCTTCCCATTCCGGAGGGGAAATGGGAGAGTATTTCGATGGACTTCATCACAGGGTTGCCCATGGTACAGGTCAAGGATTGTATCTTTGTCGTCGTTGACCAACTGACGAAGTACGCACACTTTTTTGCCATATCTGCACACTATACAGCAGCACAGGTGGCCGAGCTATTCTTCAGAGAGGTTTTTAGGCTACATGGTCTTCCTAAGACCATCGTCAGTGACAAGGACAGCAGTTTCATGGACAGGTTTTGGTAGGAGCTTTTCCGGTTGGTGGGGACGGAGTTGACACCGAGTACCAGTTATCACCCACATACGAATGGGCAGACATAGATAGTTAACAAGTGGCTAGAGGGCTACTTGCATAACTATGTCAGTGGGCAGGAGTGAGCATGGTCGAAGTGGTTGCATCTAGGGGAGTATTGCTACAATACTTCACATCACATGTCCATTGGTATGTCACCATTCTATGCCTTATATGGGTATCATCATTTATCTTTTGCTGACGTGATGTTTGCTGATAGCAAGGCTCCTAGAGCTAAGATTTGGATCCAAGAGAGTCAGGATATTCTCCTAGCTCTCAAGGATAACATGGCTATAGCGCAAAGCCAGCAGAAGCTGTATGCCGACAGGGGTCGGGTGGAGAGACAGTTTGAGGTAGGGGACATGGTCTACCTACGACTACAACCATACTGACAGTCGTCACTGAAGCAGAAGCGCGCTAGAAGCTCAAACCCCGCTTTTATGGGCCGTACAGGGTGATACATAGGGTTGGACAGGTTGCATATGAGTTGGAGCTGCCCCAGGGCAGGAAGATTCATAACTTTTTCCATCTATCATGCCTGAAAAAGGCATTGGGGCAGCAGGTGACAGTGACAGAGGAGCTACCACCCATGGATGACGAGGGGCATTTGGTATTGCAGCGGGAGGCTACCATTGATACTAGGGAGAGGCAGCTGCGGAGCAGGACGGTCCGGGAATTCTTGGTGAGGTGGAAGGATTTGCCGAATTAGGATGCCACTTGGGAGAGTGAGAAGATCTTGCAGCATCCATCACTTCAGTTGCTTGAGGACAAGCAACATTTTGCCGGGGGAGACTGTAATATTCCTAATCAGCCATGGCTAATTGAAATATTTGATTTTGCCCAATTTTTGCCTTCTATAGTTATTTATAAATAAAAAAGTGAGGATAGGGGACATAACTCACTTTAAGAATAAAAAGTAACTTCCTAGTAGCACAATGTTGTGACTTAAAGATGAGCCAAGGGGGCCAAAGGGGGACGCAGAAATGGGGGCCCACGCAGACACATGGAGGGACTGCACAGGAGGGAAGAACACATGGCAAGAGGGGAATCACGCAGGAGGAGGTGAGCCTAGGTATTGTGAGAGGCAGAGGCTATAAAATAAAGAGGAGCCCCCTCATTTTGGATCATTCAGTTATGTGCATTTTGAGCTAGTCGTTTTCACTTCTGAGCACACTGGCTGTTTAGCTAGTCTGCAGCACTGTTTAGTGCATTGAGTGTCTTCGTTCGGAGATCTCACCCTTAGCCCCGGGGGACTTTGAGTGCCTGCTCGGGCAAGGTATTTCCATCAGTATTTCAACAGTGGTTTTATCAGCATTTCAACAGTAGTTTCATTAGCATTTTGGAGGACTGCGCAGCACTTGGAGAGGGACGCTGTTCTTTTTGGTTGTAGTGCTGGATTGGGGTTTGCAGGTGGATTTATGCTGGGAGATTGAGCAGGGGTCCAGCTCTTGTCTCATTGGAGGATTTTTGGCAGGGATTCAGGCAGTGTTTTAGGTAGAGTTATAGGGGTTTCCTTCAGTGGCAATGCAGGGCATTGAGGAATTGCGCAGAACCCCAAGAGGGTGTTTTTCGGGGGTCGGCCATTCTAGGAAAGCTTTCTGGGTTTTTCTAGGTTTCTTGAGTAGAGCCCGAATCCAGAGTTTTAAATTTTCCGAGGAGGGGAGAAGCACCAAATCATCATTTGTTTTCTAGTAGCAGTAGTAGTACAGCAGCAGCATCCATGCAGAGAGGCCATTCTTGTCATTCTGAGAGTATTTCTTCACTTGCCTTGTGCAAGTAGAGGTGCCATCTGTCTAATCACCTCTTGTACTCATTTATTTCTCAGTGTAATAAAATGGCTTAGCATTTCTCGCTGCATTTCTTGTGTATCTGCCTATATTTCCGGTTTACATTATTATATGTTGTTCCACTATTATTTTATCACTTCTGGGTTATTATATCATTTGCACATATTTGGTTGGATTTTTGCTGGGGTTTGAGGAATATTCTGGGTTAGGAATACTACAAAAGCGCTCCTTTGCATGCTTCGACAACGATCCCACGATGTGATATGGGTCGTCGATCTGCGCGCTTGATTGACGGTCCAGATTCACTCCGCCATTTGCTCATCGCAAAACATATATATATATATATATATAAAGCGTTGATCCCCGTCGATAGTCTCCGCCGATTGTGATTTCCCAATCCGATCTAGACCATTGATCGGCCAGATCGAACAGCTACTATACATCACTTATTCCGCCTGTCTTTTTATTGATTTCACGGGTTTTGAGCCTCTCGATAGTGTTTCTCCGCCCTGCTAAGGGTGTCCCTCTTTCGATGTTTTCGATCCTTTAAGGGATTTTTGGCTTTGGCATGATTTTTAATAGATTCATGAAGACTTAGAGGGCATTCTTGGATCCATTTGGATCAGGTGAGTTCTATGGAGAGGCCTCTCACCACAACAATGGCATTGACTCTAGTTAGTGGAATTATGGAGAGAGCAAAATCTCAGGCCAATTCATCATCATACCCTCTTAGTTTTTCAAAATACCCCATCCAATCATTCCTTGTGAAGATTTCTAACACCTGAGGGTGTTCGTGGATTCTCATAGTGTTAATGGGCTCCCTTCTATTAAACCTCCCTGTTATTTTGTTGGTGAATTTTGAGGAGCTGAGACGGTTGATACAATTTTTAATGCAGAAGTAAATAACTGAAAGAACTATGGAGATAATTCCCTTACACAACGAACAAATTCACTCAATATTAGGTGATTTTCTAGTTAATTCACCTTGAAAAAGGGGTGTAATTATAGAGCCTACCTCCTCATAATGTTTATTGTAGCCAACCCCTGTGTTTTCCCCTCTGAAACTCCTCTTGGCCAATCTTGTAGACTATTTGTCTGTATCCTGTAGGATTTCCTGTGCAATCCTGTAGGATGTCTTGTGTAGGAGAAAGATGGAATTTTCCTCTTCTGTAGGTTGCCTGTGTATGAGAGCAACTTTTCTATAGTGAGCCTTGAGGAAGTGAATGCATGAGTGCATGGGGATAAATGATTATTTCCTCTTATGGCCGTGTTATGTGAGGTGGTGTGCTGGCAGCGGAGGTACGTTTTCTATTTTTGGACCGTTGGTCCCCACTACCACCTCATCATTCCCCTCTCCTCGTAATCAACTCCCAGTTCATGCCTCCATAGAATTAACTGTTTTTGTCCTTCTCCTCTCTTTCTTTGACTTGACTACTGCCATGTGTGGGAGGACCAATTGTTTTGTCTTCGTTGACTGAATGAAGGTGGCCAAGTTAACTAGCCACCTTTCGCTTATAAACCAACTTACTCGTAACCTTTACATCTTTTGACTACATTATGCAAATGAGAGAGTGAAGCGAGATACTTACCTGTGGTGCTAATACCTTGTTGCAGTTGTTGAAGACCTGAGGTGCTTGCTGTGTGTTGGTTGCATGCTATTTCTCCTTCCTTTTTTTATTGCTCTTTGATGATTCCTTTGATGTGCAGGTACCTGGTGTTGAAGATGATGGTGCTATTGCTGCTTTGGAGCTCCTTCTACCCTTGGATCTTCATGTTGGAAGCTTGCTGCAATCATGATTTTTATTTTGTGGGATAGGCTGCTACATGATTTCCTACAAGATGTCATGTAGCTGCTTCTCCCTCAGAACTTTTAATCATACACTTTGTTGGGATTTTGAAGATGATGACATGGATAGAAAGGAGGTCTAGGAGTGTGGAGAAATGATAAATACTCAGGTGTTGCTCCCTTCTGCTCTCTATTTCATTTTTTCTGTGTTTTCTCTTGAAGACTGTGAAAAATATTTTTTTTTTGAAACTGAACTTTTTTATGGTGAATGCAGGGGTGATGAAAGTCGAGATAGGTATGGTAATGAGGCGGTGATGTAGGGATGTTATTTTTTTCTAACATGGAATTTCATTTTCTCGCCTTAGGGTGAATTCCTGTAGGATTCCTGAGGCACTATAATTCCTATAGGATCATCTTGTAGGATTTCAGGGGACCCTGTAGGTTTACAGGGGATCCTGTAGAAAACACAGTCCCCTTGTAAACTGAAGTAAAGGAGTGAAAAAAAAATGAAAGAAATGGTGGAGTGAAGAGTGATGATGGGTGGAAAAATAAAAAAGTGAGTGAAATAGGTCCCTATTTTATCCTCCTTTTTTCTCTGATCGTCCTCCTTGCTGACCTGCAAATAGGGATTTTCATGATTTTTTTCTCTTCTTTTTTTTTTTGAAAACAACTAGTTTGCCTCTAAGATTTTTTCATCCCAATTGTTTGCCTTGGGCGCCCCAAGAGAGGTTTTCACCCAAAGATCTTTTTTCTTTCTTTCTTTCTTTCTCTTTTTTTTTTTTTTTCGACACCATTGGGTCGCCCCAAGAGATTTTCAACCCAATAGTGGGACTTAGGCACCTCATGGAGGTTTTCACCTGAGTCCTTATTTTTTCTTTCTTTTTTTCTCAGTGATTTGATGAGGCAGGAGCTGAAAATTGCTCCACCACCATCACTGTTTTATTGATACCATAAATGAACTCTTTCTTTGACAATGGCCTCTTGTAAACTTTCAGTCTGTGCCCATTAAAAAGTAAAGGAATGGCCTCTACATCTATGGTTCTGATCTGCACTGAACCATTATCATGACATTTCTCTATAACATAAGGCCCTAACCATCTTGTCCTTAACTTGCCCTTAAAGTATTTATATCTGGAATCATATAACAAGGCCCAATCACCTTCTTGAAATTGCCTATCCTTGATGTCCTTATCATGCCAGATCTTCCTCTGAAGTTGGGTTACCTCCGTGTGTAGGAGGGCCTGCATTCGGAACTCATCTAAACCATCAACTGGAGCAATTTCTGAGATCTAGATCTAATTGGGTTGCCATCCTTTTTGTGCATTGCTGAGATCTAGATCTAGTTGGGTTGCCATCCTTAATGTGTTATACTCAAACTCAATGGACAATAGGGCCTTTTTCCCATAGAACAGCTCATAGGGTGTGAATCTAGTGGTGGTCTTCCAAGTGGTATTATAGGCCCGGGCGGTCTCAACTAGTCTATCTGCCCAATCTTTCTTGCTACTGCTCACCACTTTGGTCAAGATGCTCTCTAGCACTCTGTTGGTCACCTCCACTTTCCCATTAGCTTGTGGGTGATAGGGAGTGGAGGTCATATACTTGATCTTGTGCTGGTTGAGCAAGTCTTCAATCATGTTGGAGGTAAACTGATTGCCTTGATTAGTGACCAGCTCTCTAGGGTACCAAAATTTGTAAAATACATTCTCCCTTAAGAACTCAACCACCTTCTCCTTTGTTGCTACCTTAATTGCCTTGGTTTCATCCCACTTAGTGAGATAGCCAGTGCACACAATGATGTATTGTTTTTTCTTGGAAGGAGAGTTAATAGGTCAAATGACGTCCATGCCCCACTTGTCAAATGGCTCTAAAGTCACTTGAGGCTGCAGAGGCATTTCATCCCTTGGAGTAGCATTTCTCATCCTTTGCCACTGATCACACTAACTAGTATATCTTTTCGCATCTTGATGAAGAGTGGGCCAATAATAGCCTACTTGTAACACTTTGAATTCTGTCCTCTTTGTTGCAAAGTGAGCTCCACAAGGCCCATCATGATAGGTCAAAATGATGTCAAAGACTTCCTCCTCCCTGACACACCTTCTCAAGATTTGATTTGGGCCAAGTTTGAAGAGATTGCCCCCAATCCAAGTGAAGGAGGTGCTCTTCCTTATAATCGCACTTTTCTCTTTGGAGGACAAGTTCGGTGGGAACTGTGTAGATACCAAATAGTTTACTATGTCAGCAAGCCATGGAGAGAGAGCTGAAATGGAAAACAATTGCTCATCCGGTAACTTCTCATCAACCATTCCCTCTTCACCTGCAGGCAAAGTTAATCTAGAAAAAAAGTCTACAATAACATTTTCCTTACCAGGCTTATTAACAATAGTTAGATCAAAATGCTATAATAAAAGTAACCATCTTATAATACGAGCATTCACATCGGGTTTATTCATTAAATATTTGATTGCAGCATGGTCAATATGGACAAATGTTTGATAGCCTGTAATATAATGCCTAAATTTGTTCAATGAATTCACAACAACCAAGAGCTCCTTTTCGGTCAATGTGTAGTTCAGTTCGGCTTTTGACAAATTCTTACTAATAAAGTAAATGGCATAAGGCAATTTTTCATCTATCTGACCTAGGGCTTCTCCTATGGCTTTGTGTGAGGCATCAGCATGAATATGAAAGGGAAGGGCCCAATTTGGGCTTCAGAGAATCGGTACAGTGGTTAACTTGTTCTTGATGATGTCCAAGGCCTCTTGACAACTTTTTGACCATATAAACTCAGAGTCTTTGGCCAATAGCCCAAATAAAGGAGAGGCTAACTTGCTGAAGTCCTTTATGAACCTTTAGTAGTATCCAGCTAATCCTAGGAAACTTCTGACATCTCTCTGCTTTTGAGGAGGTGGGACCCTTTTGATGATAGCTATTTTGTTTGGGTCCACCTATAGTCCTTGTTGAGATATTGAATGACCCAGCACAATCCCTCCAGTCATTAAGAATTCACATTCTTTGGGACTGAGAGACAGGTTCATTTCAATGCATATGTGCAGTACCTTACCTAATTTGGACAAATCCTCCTCGAAATCACCCCCATAAGGTGTGAAATCATCCATATAGATTTCTACCACATTATGGACTAACTCAACAAAGATACTCAGGACTTCTCTCAGAAAAGTGGCAGGAGCATTGCATAGGCCAAAAGGAAGGACCCTATAGGAAAAAGTGCCCCAAGGACAAGTGAAGGTGGTTTTATCCTAGTCTTCCGGGCTGATCTGGATTTGGTTGTACCCACTAAATCCATCTAGGAAAGAGAAAAACTTTTTCCGTGCCAGGCCATCTAGCACTTGGTTGATGAAAGGTAGAGGGAAATGTTCCTTCTTTGTGGCTTTGTTCAATTCCCTGTAATCAACACAAATTCTCCACTTACCATTTTTCTTAGGAACTAACACCAAAGGAGAGACCCACTCACTGTCGGAGATAGGATAAATGAATCTTGCATCTAGCAATTTTTGCAGTTCTTCTTTGACTATATCTTTAAGAGTTGGATTCATCCTCCTTTGGGGTTGCCAGACTGGCTTGCAACCTTCTTTGATGTAAATTTGGTGAGTACACACTGAGGGGTGTACTCCCTTCATTTCTTTGTAACTCCAAGCAAAGGCATCCAGATGTTCCTTTAGCATGTTGCACAACTTCTCCTCTTGGAGAACAGAAAGAGATGGATTGATTTTCAAAGTTCTCTTAGGGCTGAATTCTATGGTTTTGACACGGAGAGGGTTGGAATCAGCCAAGTACAGATCAATTGGATGGTTGTTCTGGGTTTCCTTTACTACTTCTTCTAGGGACAACGTACTGGGAGTTGCACTTTGGAGTAGCTATTCAATCAAATCATCTTCATCTTGTTGTCCTCCTCCCATGATTGTTTCTAAGGTATACAGTTGATCAGAATAAACTTCATCTTCTTCCTCCTCTTCCAGCCATAAAGGTAAATCATGTTCTAGAGATGGCTGAGCAGGAGGGTATAGGACTAACTACTTGGAAATATGCCCATTCTTGATGGTCATATTCCCAACTCTGCAGCTGATGTAAGCATCGACAGTGGCCAACCAAGGCCTCCCAAGGATGAGAGGGTAACCAGTAAGCTTAGCCTTAGGCTGAGGAACTAGGAAATCTACAGGGTACTCCCAAGAGTCAATGGAGACCATCACATCCTCCACAATCCCCTCAGGCGTCACTGTGGATCGGTCTGCAAGTTACAGGACTGTTGTGGTCTTTCTCAATGAACCTTGGAGGTTGAGCTTGAGCATGCTTTCCTTGGTCATCACATTAATGGTAGCCCCAAGATCGATCAAAGTATGCGGGACAATGGTGCCATTGATGTGCACATTACTATAGGGCTTCATGGGTCCAAATACTTTGGACAGATTACTTGCCCCAACATTAAATTAGATAGTTGTCCAATGACATTAATGGTAGGGGCATCTCTTTTTCACCTCCCTAGATGCTTAAAGCACTTTCCCTTAATCAACTTGTTGTAAATAGGTACATCCTTGATGGCTTAGAGAAGTGGAATCTTGACACATAGGTTTTTTAGTTCTCCCAGAAGTTCAGTCTCTTCTGGGGTAGGCTGGAGTGGTTGAGTTAATCTCTCAGGAAAGGGTGGATTTACTTTAAGAATGCTTTCCTCTCTTCTTCAACCTCCCTAGGTGGAGGTGGAGGTTGGTTATCAAGGAGAACTCTCCGAGATCTCTGGTTAATTTCCTGAATCTCCATAGCATAAGATAGATATGATGTCTCGCCACTATATACTTGTTGTTCCTGTCTGTTGTTCGGGTTTAGATTTGGCTGGGTAGGTATTGGGGTTGTTTAGGTGGAGCAGAGTGTAATAAGTGTGGTTGGGGAGGTGGTGAAGGAAATAAAGCTGGGACATTGTTGTATTGGGGCCTCCACCCTGGAGCGGTGCATTCCATTGAGCTTGTGGCAGAGCATAAGGTTTAAATGACTAGTTGGATGGCTGAGAATGATACTGAGATGCAAAGGACCAAGGAGGAGGTGTAGACTAGGAAGCATGACCAAGGAGTCCCCAAGAAGGTATGGATGTGGTCTGGTTTGGGTTGCAATATGCATGGGATGATCCTTGCATGCCCTGCTGGTATGGCTTAGGCCCATGAGGTCTCCTTTGGTTTATGTAGCAGAGCTGTTTAGTGACCCCTTCAGCTCCTTGATATACAACTTTGAGTCCAAGCAAAGAGGGGCACTTGTTTGTGGAGTGGTTTTCTTCACAGACTGAGAAAATTTCAATAGAATTCAATGGACATTCATTCCTAGGGTGCCTCATGGTGCATCTAAGACAGAAAATGGCCAAGGCTCTCTTTGCTTCCTCCTGCTTTCTCCTAATGTGCATAGTGTCTATCTGTAAGGCAAGGGTTTGCAGCATCTCACTCTTGAAATCTTCCAGCATGTTTATTGGGCATGGAATCCCCCGAAGGCATGTTTTGGGGCTTAAAGCCCAAGTTTTGAACGAATCTTTTCGTAAAAGCTCCGCGAATTGTGGGTGCGGGGCGCGAAAGTATAATAGAGTTAAAGGGTTGTCCACCCTAGTTTTTGTAATGTAATGTCAGCTGGATAGACCTACCCATGGTCCGCGGACCATGGGATTGTATAAATAGAGCGAGGCTCTAAGTGTAAAAGATAACAAAACGAATAGAGGAATAGAAGAGAAGCATGAGAAGTCTAAGTGATTGGGTCAGAGTGTAAAGTGTGTCTGTGGGTCATAGAGTAGGAGAAGGCTCTGCAGTTGAGCGCGTAGAAGCCTAGAAGTCCACAGCTGAGTGTGTGGACCCTTGCAGCTGAGTGCTCAGGGCAGGTCGAGTCTGTAATCATTGGGAGAATCAATAAAGAGAAGTTTTGCTATAATTCTGTGTATATTTTCCTAGTTTAATGAATGATTGGATATAATTTGCAAGTATACTGTTTATTTACTGCGCGATCATGTATGAATGTTTTCTATTGCTAATTATAACTTAAGACATTCAAGTAGGCAAAGGTAATTAATTAACACTGGAAGATAAGTAAGATCTCGAGAAATAGCGCAGAGCACAGCACAACCCTTGGTTAGGGCTGCATAAAGGCAGTGTATCAGGCTGCGAGGAACGGGAAGTGCACGAAGCAACCTGCACGCAGGAACAAACAGAAAACCAGTCATACTTCTTAGACATCTCAAGGGTGAAGAAACCTGGTTCTAACACCCTCCCATACTACTTCGAGTGAGACCTCAGTCCGCGCTCCACGAACTATTGCCGAAAGGGCTAGTAGTATAGGGATTTGTTTGACTAATTAACTCCGAACCTGGGTCAAGCCCCAAGAAGCCAACAAATGGTTCCATTGCTGGGACTGGGATCTGCATAAAGATGTCTAATGTCTTATCACTGGAATCCGACAAAGAGAGGAATTGAAGATTGGTTGGACAGAAAGATTCACAACTTCGCGGCGCAGGAAAACAGGAATCTGCAACTATCAAAGGAAGAGTGGTTAGATTGCTACTTTTATATGGAGATCCATGAAATTTTCTTTGCATCCTTCCCCACTAAGTTGTACGAGTGGATCGCGAAGCTAGAAGATAGCCAAGGAAGGTGTAAACTTGAAAAACCTATTGTGTGAACTCTAGAATTGGTGCGCAGACTGGAAGCATCGAAAGATAAGATAGCATGCGCTGTCAATCACTGGCTCAATCGAGTCATAGAAGGATTCATCACCAAATTCGTTGTAGATACTTCAGTTAGCTATAGTGAGGCATAACGATGCTTCCTCAAAAGACCACGAGGTAAATTGTTATGAAACCAGCTCAAGAAAAGATAGAAAAGATAGATCAACGCCTTAGAATTCAGCCTCTTCGAGGGGGCAACCTCCTTTACATTACATAAATCAACAATTATTGGATGATACAAATGAAAAGACCTCATTTCTATATATAGGAGTCTAAGGGGTCATAACATAATCAGAGCCGACATAACAATAATAAATTAAGGGCACAATAATAACAATAGTGGGCTTCTATGTGGCACAATAGTAACAATATGGGCACTACATGGGTACATCTATATAATAAGTGGGTTGTACTAATAACAATAAGGGGTTACACTAGTAGTATAGGGGCCTAACATGCCCCTCTCCTTCAAAAAGCGTTGTCCTCAACGCTTGAGTAGTTCTTGATGCTTCTGTATAAAATTCTTGTCCTCCCATGTGGAATCTTCAGCGGGTAAGTTCTTCCACTTGATGAGATACTCTGAAATTGATCGCTTTCGTAGCTGTTGGGTTCTTGTTTCTGTGACTGCTCCAGGTTCCAATATGATTTTTCCTTCCTCTTCAATTTCTGGCAATATTGTTTGAATTGGAAACTTTTGCAACTTTTGAATAAGTGGCCATACTTCTTCATCCTTCTTCCATTCATCCCTTGCTTCTTTTATCCAATCTAGTTGGATAATAGAAATAGAACAAAATAATGCTTCCACATCCTCATCCTTGAAGAGTCTTCCCATTCGGTACGGTCGCCATTTTTTAAGTGCATGTAGTATTGCCAACATTTCCTTCTCATAAATAGCTTGCTTGAGATGTAGCAGTAAAAATACCCAATCACCTACATCAAAACATTTTTCACTACGATGTTGATCTACCTGTTGTTTTGTTTGATTTTGCACTGAAGTGGCGTTATCCTTTAAAAGTTGGAGAACTTGTTGTTGATGCTCGATGTGATCTTTCTCTGCTTGAAACTTTTTATTCTTGATATGTCCTTCTACCTCTAGAGTTTGAGGAGTGGTAATTTCTTCCAATCCTTTACAAGATATGGTCGGATTCATTTATTGATGCTCGATGTGATCTTTCACTTCTTGAACATTTTTCTTCTTGATATTTCCTTCTATCTTGATAGTTTGAGGAGTGGTAATTTCGACCAATGAATTACAAGATATGGTTGGATTCATTTCTTCTTTCTCAATGTGATCTTTCACTTCTTGTACCTTTTTCTTCTTGATATTTCCTTCCATCTTGAGATCTCCGCAAATATCGTGCGAAAAGATCTGAAATTCAGACCCAAAGTTCAACGCGATTTCTTCTCAAATGGATTTTTTTTGCGACTTCTGAAACGTCACAGAAAAAAAGTTATAGCGAAAATGCCACGATGACCTATTTGGAGCAGCGAAACCCTAGAATCCAAAGCTCTGATACCAAATGTTATGAAACCAGCTCAAGAAAAGATAGAAAAGATAGATCAACACCTTAGAATTCAGCCTCTTCGAGGGGGCAACCTCCTTTACATTACATAAATGAACAATTCTTGGATGATACAAATGAAAAGACCTCATTTCTATATATAGGAGTCTAAGGGGTCATAACATAATCAGAGCCGACATAACAATAATAATGTAAGGGCACAATAATAACAATAGTGGGCTTCTATGTGGCACAATAGTAACAATATGGGCACTACATGGGTACATCAATATAATAAGTGGGTTGTACTAATAACAATAAGGGGTTACACTAGTAGTATAGGGGCCTAACATAAGTACGTTAAATCTTTGAACACTTTGATTAAAATGATACTGTGTGAAAAGCGAGTTATGCGAATAAATTGATGTTTGGGACTACGCGAAGTGGGAAAATCTACAGAAACGAAGGTAGCACAGAACTAGAGACTAGCCCCTTGATTTCACCTCCGCGAGGGGGCGAAGAAGAGCTTGCCAAGGTCTCACCAAGAAGTGCAATCAATCTGATAAGGTAGAGAATTCCACACATACCACCCCCACCCACACCACCACCAGTTTCACTGTCTTCACCTTCGTCTTCACCCATACCACCACCGCGAAGTAGTATGGCAAGCGCGATAAAGCTACCAGTGTTCAAGGGAGTAGAGAATGAAGATCCGTACCAGTTTTGGTTCGTAATAATAGCTGTATGGGAAGCACATGGTGTCACAGATGATAATATAAAGAAGGCAATGTTGGTCAGTGCTTTGCAGGATCGTGCACTGACCTGGTACATTAAGCATTCCAATGACAATCCGAATGCAGGGATCGCAGATATCCAAGTTACATTAAAAAAAGAATTTAGCAGGCCAAAGTCAAAGGCGTAGTCCATCATTGGGTTTAAGGAAATCACAATGCTGCCAGGCAAAACCCCGTGGGAATTGGATCAAAGACTGGAGTGCACAATTCGCGAAGAGAACATGACGTTAAAAAATGGGCAACACTATGAATGGTTTGTGGCATCGCTAATGCCGCATCTACAAAATGTGTTGTCGCAACAAAGGCTAACCACTTAGGCTGAGGCTTTGGAGGCCGCGATGAGATTGCATGAGACTCCGATACAAGATCCTAACTCGGGAATTCAGTAGATTCATGCGCAATTGAAAAACTTGTGCCTGGAGATGCAAAGTTTGAAACAAGATAGGACAGCCCAACTAGAGATGTGTGGTGAGGTATGGTGCGTAAAATGCAAGGGCCAAGGCACAACAAGGATCATTTCCTGTTTTTCACGAATTACCTTGCAAGAGGAGGGCCAATTCCACTAAGACTGGAGGCACAAGTAGGACCAAGCGTGGCGCCTGCACTATGGTGTGCGATTTGTCAGATAGGAGGAAATCATGATATAGATAATTGCCATCTATTACAGAAGTATACGTAGAATTCACAACAGTTGTTCTGTAATTTTTGTAGGTCAATAGGACATGATGAGCACACCTGTCGAAGTTATGAACTGATGATGGATCGAACTCCTACCTACAGATTTCAGGCCGAAAGGTGGCCCCTTAACCAAATGCAGGGATGGCACGAACCGGATTTCAGAGGCGTGGATGAGGCTGAGGTGGAGGGGGTCCAAGAAGAGGTTGCAGACAACTGATATGTTACAATTGCGGAGGGCCAGGGAATTATGCCCGCGATTGTACGAATCCAACGCGACCATCATGCTTGTATTGTATGTTGTTTGACCATGAGATGGAGGATTGTCCCACATTGATAGCGAAGTTGCACGATAAAGGAGCACTCTAGCCTCCCCCGACTCAGAACCTGCAAATGATGAGGTCTGAGCCACGTGACAAAGACCCTAATGTAAATATCATGCTCCGGAGTGGTATTACGACAGGGGATGACAAAGGCAAGCAACCTGAAGAAAGCACCTGGGTTCGCAAGGCTCCAACGGAGGAACCATAATTTGATTTGGAGCACGCTAAGGAGACCTTCATGGAAGAAAAGAGGAGCTTCGCTAATGCCTCCACTTCAAGAAGTAAAGACAGACTGGAGCCGAAAATGGAGCCATTGATGCTCACTACATTCTTGGAGACATGCATGAAGCTGTTGCACGACAACAAGGCTGTAAAGGGGCTGCAAGAACTCATAACTAGATGCGTTGGGACTGCCCAAGGAGAACTGCACTTGGTCTGGAAGCTCAAGAAGCACATGACAGGAACAAGAAGGGAGATGAGATTGACCGCGCAGATTGGGGAATATGAGATGGACCAAGTGATTCTGGATCTAAGATCGGATGTGAACGTCCTGCCAAAGCAGACATGGGAGTGAATGGGCAGGCCTACGTTGCAATGGTAGCCTATACAACTACAGATGGCGAACCAACAAAAGATCCTACCTATGGGGAGATTGCAGGGAATCACAGTAGATATCAAACGAGCAAGCGCACTAGTAGATTTCGAAGTGATAGAGATTGTTGATGACAACAATCCCTACCCCATGCTATTGGGGATAGATCGGGCCACTAACATGAATGGAGTGATAAATTTAAAGAAGTGCAAGATGATCTTTGAGAAAAAGTCTCTACGCGTAGTGGTACCTTTAGACCCTGCAGAAGGATCGCACTACACGGATCCAGTGCGCGACTACGACAACGATGATGATTTGGACTACATCTACAAAATAACCTTGCGCGAGAAAAATTGGGTAAATCTAATCGAGGATGGCCGAATCTCATGGGAGTGCAAAAGATCTTGCAGCTCAGATTCTGACAAAGAGATAGAACGATGGCAGAACCAGTTACACGAGGTAACCACGCTCAATTGTAACATGATGACAAGGTCGCTGCACTGTGTAGCAACAAAGGTAAGAGATCTGCCTGCGTTTGACAGGTGTTGAAGCCCCGAAAATCGGGTCGACAACAAGGGGGATACTCGCCCGGTCCGGACCTTGGTTGGCAACTCCTTATCCGTTTGGTATAGCGGGTCCGACTGGGGATAATGGGACTAGTTTCCCAATCTAAGGGTGTGTGTGTGTGCATAATTGGATGTTGCTGATCTAAGAGTACTTAAAGCTAATTTAATTCAAACTTTTTAAAACTAACTCTATGCTATTGTAATCTAATGAAAACAGCACATCTAATCTATGCTAACCCGGGATGTATTTCTTCTATTATGCGATCTAAAGAGATTTCAAATAATAACTTGTAATAAAGATCATTCAGCTATCATAAGAATAGAAATCAATTAAGATGAACCACTTTTCATAAAAAGTTAGGCAAAACAATTGTGAACAGTATATCGCATAATAAGTTATTCATATATGAAACATAAATAAATAGCTCCACCGTACAAAAGTGCCAAATGGTAACTCAAACATTCATGCAATAACATATAAACAACTAAAACTATATATTGCTTTAAGAATATAAGCAGAAATGGTCAAGAGATAAAAGTACCATTTATGACTGGTCCTACTCATAAGCTTCAAGCAACAATGATTTATCTCTCTTTGTTCTAATACCTACCAAGAGTATAGAAGTGCAACATCAGTAGCAGATATCAAATGCAAACATCAATAAACCTTGATCCATCCATTCATCAAAACCCCCTCCGAGGGTGCAAAAGTGCATGTTCTGAGGACAAGTTTTTGACAAATTTCTGGACCCTTCTCTAAATGCATGAGAAGGGTTTAAATACTGCTAACTAAATAACTTAATTACATAAATTTAGGATACGGTTTAAATGACCGCCCTTTTTCTTAAGCAAACTTATTTCTAAAAAACTGAATCTAATTCCTAACTATTTCTGCATTTGCTCCTTAATGTTGCGAGCATTCAACATTTGTCTGGGAAGAGTCGGCTGGTTGCCTTCTGCTTTTGTTTGAGTTACGCAAACAGAAATGGCAAGCGCTGGCACCATTTTTTAGTAAACTAGAAGATATTTTTGGGAATCTTCCTCTAACTGGGTGGATTTACTGAGTGTATACTTGGTAATAACCCAGATTTCCCTCAAATTGCTTCTGCTTTTGCTATCTCGATTTTCGGACTCGTGGATGACTAAGTAAGTTAGGGACTTCACTTTAATCGCGCATTGAAAACTGCCTCTGTTCTTTGATCCGGGCCTTTCTGGTGCGTTTTCCGCCTTTAGCACCTTTTCTTTCACCGGGTACGAGCTTCAGGATTTTTGTAAACATGCTGCTTTTGTAAGCTTTTGACTCTGAGTGTTGAATTGCATATCGATATCAGCATCTGTTCAGTAATACTCTGGAATCTGCATTTCCGCTGCATGCGATATCCGTTTATGAGGGCATCTTTTCTCTGTTCTCCGAGCATTGACGCTTTCCCTTTTTTCCTTTGATGTTTCTTGCATATTGCTTCATGTTGTTTCCTGTTTTTCATTCCTGCAGTTCACGCAAAGGAAAAGAGTAACGATAATAAATATTGACACGAAAGCTCTAATAATGCCACCTATTGTGAACTGACTCTTTGAAAAACACAAAACTGTCCTTCATTAACACTTTGGCATATGATCATTAATTTCCTTTAAGGCGCGCGCCTAATTTCGGTTTACGGACAGCTTTTCTTGAATGTTGAGCCGAGGAAAATTTTGCGATGGGCGATTTCTGTGACTTGCATCGCAGCATCGCGGATCGCATCATCGAGATGTGTCATCGCAGAGTTTTTTGATCAGATTATCGTAGATCGCAGCATCGCATTTATCGCAGATCGCAGATCGCGACGAGTCATCAAATCATTATGTGCTACTTATGCAATATTGCGATATGCGACGTCGCATATCGGCCGTCGGAGATTTCTTAAGATCTTCATTAAAGAGCGCTTCTTAATGTATGTGATGCGATGGATTTCGCGTCGCTTTTTTCGCAGTTTTTATTATGCTCATAAAGGAATGTTTTATCTTCTCCGCGCGATGCGATATAATTTTAAGGAGTATAATACATGAGTTTTTATTAAATTTTTTGAATTTTTTACTAAGGGCCCCCACTTGCTTAGCGTTATTGCTAATACTAGACAAAGAGGGGGGTTGTTGGTGGCCACAATAATGGTGATTCACTTGGAAGAACCAGTTATCTCTGCTTTTCTATTGAATTTTTTCAAACTTCCAAAAGAGAAAAATTTTCATAAATCTAAATTTTGTTATGGACAGATAGAGTACATTATGCCTTATCCTATCAATGATGTTTTGTTTCAACCTCTTTCTATTCTAATTGTTTGCTTCCTCAGGCTTGTCCTTGTATTTACATCAGCCATTACTCAGTCTTGTAAGGATAAAATAAAGTCTTCTCTGTATACCAGTTTTAAGTATGCTCGTTTGTCGTAGGTAGAGCCTCTGCTGCCAGCAGGCGTCCATAGCCTCGACAGGGTTACCTGTTACCCAGCAATGATCCTTTATCCTGCTTAAGGTGATCTACAACTTTTCAAAGAAAAACCCATTTTGACACTTTTTCCTTTTTTATTCTTAAAGAACAATGTCTTGGTTTGGTAGCCAAATTATGACACAGTCATTCACTTGATTTACACTTTTGCTGAACAAGCTGGCTCGTGATGAGACCCCTTGTCTTTTGATTGCAACAATCTTGAGTCGTTGCCCTGTTTTGGTGGACAGTATTGGCAAAGTCAGCAAGTTATAATATATGTGATCATGATAAGCCGACTCGTGATGAGACCTCTTATTCTTTAAGATATAGTGTTTCTTGGATTGTTCCTTTGAATGCTGCGATTTTCTTTACGTTGTTTTTCCTTAAGAAAGCTCTGGACGACAATAATAGAGTTTGAAAATAGTTGTTTTACAGAGAATCCTTATTTTGCTATTGATACCTTTCATTGTGCTGATATAAAACAATTCCTTCGTTAAAGGTTGCTTTCATCAAAATTCTTTTGAAGTTGAAACTAGCATCATATCTAGGCTAAAGTTTTTAACTGTATCTTTCAATAATAAAAATCAAATTTTCAAAAAAAATTCTACTTATACAAGCGAAAGCTCAAAATCTGAAAGAGAATTGGTATCTTTTCGTGAATACCGGTAGTAACCACTTACAACTGGTTTTATTATGAAAAAGAAAAGAAAAACTAAAACTATTCTACAAAATAGAAGAATAATCTTCTATGGAAAATATATTTTAAGGATTTGTCCATTAACAGGCAAAGAATCCCTTCTACTTGCTAAATCCTGCAACACAAACGTTGATGGACCTATGACTTCAACAATCTGGAAAGGACCAAGCCACATCTTTTGAAATTTTGTATGTTTTCCCTTTTCTTCATGAGCCTTATCCCATTTCAAAACTAAATCTCCCATCTGAAATTTTTTTTTTGGTTATTATGCTTGAATCAAAAGAGGATTTTATTAGCGCTTGGTGATGAGCATGGGTTTTCTTAGCTTGTTCTCGTTGTTCTTCTAATTTAATTATTTCCATTTGTCTTAGTTGTATGGAGGAAGTAGATACTTCATCGATGTATTGTACTAAAGACAAAGAGGGGATGACTAAGTGAGTTGGAAGAACCACTTCTTTCCCATAAACTAAATTAAAGGGAGAAGTGCCAATTGAAGCTTTTTTCATTATTCTGTCTGCCCATAAAGCATTTACCAAAGCTTTATGCCAATTCTTTTGGTTTTGGTCAACTGTTCTTTTAATAATCCTGATTAGGTTTTTATTTGTTGACTCAGCTAACCCATTACCTTGCGGATAGTAATTGGCCGAATATTTCAGTTTGAATCCTCTTTTAAGTGCAAACTCAGTCATTGCATTTCCAGAAAAGTTCGATGCATTATCAAACATTAAAGCCGTTGGCAATCCAAACCTGGTGATTATAAAGTGATCTATGAATTCAATAATATTTTCAGAATTAGTTGTCTTGAGAGGAACTGCTTCTACCCATTTAGTAAAATAATCTGTTGCCATGAGGATGTATCTATGCTGCTTAGAAGAGTGAGGAACGATCTCACCTATTATGTCCAAGCCCCACTGACTGAAAGGTTGCTCGATGTTTACCGGCTGTAGTGGCATGGACGGTTTCTTTTGTCTCCCAGCAGTAGTTTGGCAGACTTGACATTTTCTCACGTAACTGTGTGAGTCTTTAAACAGCGTAGGCCAGTAATATCCTGCTCGTAAGATCTTATGCGTAGTAGCATCTCCAGCGTAGTGTCCGCCTGCTGGTCCATCGTGGAGTTCCTGCAAAACCTTTTCAGCTTCAGTTTTTTCAAGACATCTAAGAAGAACAGAATCATAATTCTTTCTGAAAAGAATATCATTTATGAGCTGATATTGTTTAGCTTTCAATCTCAGAGCTCTTTTCTTAGTGTGATCCAGGTGTGATGGAGCATACCCGTTCTTAAGATAATAAATGATGTCAGCATACAATGATTCTGCATCGTTTAGGCTTACCTCATACATTTGTACCTCTTCAGATGAATATTCAGAAATCTGCGATGCTCCAGCCAACATTTTGCAGAAGCCTTGACCTCTTACAATGTTTGATAGTTTGATCTCAAGGTCGTATTCCTGTAAAGCAGTGATCCAATTTGCTCTTTTCTCACCCACATCCTTCTGTACTAGAAGATTTCTTACCGCTGGAAACGGTACTATGATCTTAGTATGGGTTTTAAGTAAGAAATGTCTGAAATATTTGACCGCTTTGAAAACAGCATAAGCCTGTTTCTCCACGTCTGAATAATTGATTTCAGCACCTTGTAAATTTGAGCTAAAAAACACAATTGGAGCTTTCGCTTTTTCTTGATTTGCTTGAGTTAGTATCGCAGCATATGATTTCTCTGAGGAAAATGTGTATAAGATAAAAGATTCTGAAAAATTCGGGGTTGCTAAAGATGGAGCATTAATAATAGCTTGTTTGATCAGGTTGAATGCTTCATGTTCATCTTGACCCCATTTAAAGTTTGAATTCTTTTTAATCATGGTTTGCAAAGGAGACACAATTCGTGAAAAATCTGGGACAAACCTCTTTACAAAATTGATTTGACCAAGGAAAGATTGCATGGCTTTTTTATTATGAGGCAGGGATATTTCAGAAATTTCTTTGATTCTGTCAGGATCAGTGTGAATACCAGATTTTGACACTATGAATCCTAGAAGTTTCCCTTCACTTAGTGCGAAAAAAGATTTCTTTGGGTTAAGTGATATTCCATACCTTAAACATCGTTGAAAGATTTCTTTTAAGTCTTTGAGGTGGTCGCTTCGTTTCTTGGAGTACACTGTTATATCATCCAAATAAATCACTACAGATTTATTGACTAATCCCTTGAATGCAATGTCCATGGCTCTCTGAAATGTAGCGCCAACATTAATCAAACCAAATGGCATCTTCCGATATGCATATGTGCCCCATTTTGTTCTGAATGTGGTTTTCAACTGATCATCGGGATGTACCAGCACTTGATTATATCCTAAAAATCCATCCAGGAAAGACATCAGTTCTGAGCCTGCTACTGCCTGTAATATCTGTTCCATAGGTGGAAGAGGAAAATTGTCTTTTTGACATGCTTTGTTAAGATTCCGAAAATCGATACAGATTATAATATCTCCATTTTTCTTTCTAACGGGTACCATATTGGAGACCCATTTGGAATGTCTGACGGGGAAGATTATTCTGGCTTTTAATAACTTATTTAGCTCGGTTTTTATCTGATTTTCTAAATTGGGGTGGATCTTTCTCAGGTTTTGTTGGACCGGTTTTTTGTTATCGATCATAGGAATAGTATGTTGAATGATGGAAGTGTCGTATGTTTTCAGCTCATCGTAATTCCAGGCAAAAACATTTTTATATTGTCTCAAAAGATGAATATACGCTAGTTTTTCTTCAGGGACTAGGCCGAGGCCTAGGTTAACATTTTGTGGTTTATCATCGGTTCCTAGGTTTACTAATTCGTAGTTCAGAGTTGGGCTGTAGAGCTTTGAATTGGTAGACCTTTTAAACCGATTTTTCAAATCGTATAAGTCTTCTAACTTAACCACCGATTTAGGTATAGCATTATCAGTGCTATCTTGTTGTATTTGTCGATCGTTATGGTCTTCGTCAATTATCTGATTGGAGTAGGATCCTTCAGAAGTGAGGAAATTTACAATATTAGGATCGTCATTAAATACTCTCCAATTTGTAATGTTGTCAAGGATGGACGGTCTAAAGATTAATTCTATTGAGAATCTATCTGGACTAAAATCTTCGGAGGGAATAAGCTTAGAGGCTACGTTAGTCAAAAGGTCTACACTTGCGTTTTGGAGTCTCGGGATTGACGACATATTAAATGCTATGAAATGCTCAGTCAGATCTTGTACTAAAGATTGATAGTGTTTTAAATGACCTGATAGGCAATGTATAGTGTTACGTACCTGTTTGACAACAATCTCAGAGTCTCCGAAGACTTGAAGATACTTGATGTCCAACCTGATTGCTTTGTACAGGCCTTGCACCAAGGCCTCGTATTCTGCTGTATTGTTTGTGCAATCGAATTCGAGTCTGCATGTGAGCATGGTTTTATCTCCTTCTGGGCTAATCAGAACGCATCCTGCTCCTGCTCCTTCATTAGATTTAGAGCCATCAAAATATAACTTCCAAAACAAAGATGTATTTACAGGTCTATCTAAAAAATTAACACATTTTGAACTATCAGTTTGGGAAAAAATTTCGACTTGGGACAAAACTAAATTTTCTAAGTAAGGTGATGTATGAGCATTGAAATTGCCAAGAAAAGAATCTACCGAGTAATTTCCTATGATGCTGCTATTATACGCTACTGCTTCATTTTCTCCCTCTAATTCCGTTACTATGTACTTCTGGTGTAACTCACGTTCAACCTTTATTTGATTCGGTTTACCATTGTAGGGTAACCACATGTGTGATCAGTCGGTTGAAAAGTATCCATGGAGTTTCTCAGACCAATCCCTGCTAAGAATTAAGCCATAGAATTCTGGGATATCAGCCAGTAGAATGTCAATAACCTGACATACCTTTGGGTTGGATGACAATCTTATGGTTACTTGATTAAGTTCACGAATCACTTCGACTTGAGATCGATCAAGCTGAACTATGCGCACTGCGGATTTTTGTGGTTGAACATTTAACTTGGCACATATTGATCTGGGTAAAATATTCGTTGAAGCACCAGAATCTACCAAACAATTGTGCACATTTTTATTGAAAATTTCATAAGTGAGAAGAAAAGGGGGAGTGTGAGACCTTGATCTTCCTCCAATCAAGGCGATGTCATTTGGATCAATCTTATTGATCGTGTTGGTTGGAGGTCTTCCCATGTTGTGGGATGCTACAGCTGTAGGCAAAGATGTAATAGGAACGACATGTAATTCTTTCATTATTATCTTCTGTTGATGTTTCAATTTCCTCAATTCGTAAAGGGTAATATTAGCCCTAGTCTTTTTCATGTCATCAATAATATTGTATTCCATTTCATCCGACACTATCAGTGTTTTTGATGGAGATATTTGATCTGATTGGACTGGGCTAGATTGAGTCGCCTTAGTGGTCGTTTTCTTTGTTCCGACTTTATCTTTTGTTGTAGGGCTTGCACCCTTCTGCTTAGGGGTAGTTTGGGGAGGATCAAGTTGATTTTTGCTTCGTGTACTAACTGGAAATTCTTCTTGATCTTCTTCTTGTGGGAGGATGAAATCCCACATTCCTTGTAATTCCACAACTTCTTCGTCATCAGTCTGCCCTTCAGTGGCACTTTCTTCTTCTTCCTCTTCCTCGGATTCGACGTTTGAAATAGCATTGGGTGGTTTTACATCCATTGAAGGACATCTTTTAAAAGCTCTGTAGGGCTTTCTTGAAGAAGTTTCTGCTACTTGTTTTTTTATGTCGATCACCTCAATAGACATGGTCTTTAATACTTTCTGCAATCCTTCCAAATCGAAAGGGTCTTTTGTTTGTTTCTTCTTGGAGTCTTCCTTGAAGGTGACTTTTTTAGACTTGCGTTCCTCTATCGCGGATCTCTTTTCTAGGGCTATTACACGTTTCTCTACTGCTATCGCCTCTGTTAAGTTTTCGACTAAGGTTGTTTTATTAGCCCTATCCACAAAGATTGCTAAGTTTGATGGTAAGGCAGTAATATACCATTCACATCGTACTTCTTCGCTGGGTTGGGAAGTAGTGGGAATTTTATTGAGAATTTTATTGAACCGTAAATTGAAATCTTTGATGGGCTCTCTAGCTTCGGCTTTAAGATTGGATAGGTCGTTGATTAACATTGCCGTTGATCTGTTATCACCAAACTTGGTAAGGAATTGATTCTGGAAGATATCCCCACTTGTGATAGACCCGGAGGGTAATGAAAAGTACCATGACCCAGCTGTCCCTTGCATTGTATAGGGAAAAAGCCGAACAACAGCATCTTCGTTAGTAACTCCGTTGAGATTGATATAAAGCATGAAATTGTTTATGTGTTCTTCTGCTAGCATGCCTGCTTCTGGATTGAATTTGGGCAGCCATTTCTCAGGATGGGTCGGTATTGGACTCAAGGGAAGTGGCATTAAGACTGCCCCAGGGTTGTTCCATGGAGACTGGGCCATCGTTGAGCTGCTAATAGAGGAAAGTGCAGAAGATGATCCTTGTAGCTGGGAAGCTGAAGATACTATGATCGTAGATGATTGAAGAAGAGGGGTTGTGGGAGTTCCGGTAGATGGATGGATGATGGTTTGGAATGAAGGTGTGGGTGGTTGACTTCGCGGTGAGGTAGTTGAAATGGATGATGTAGATGAAAGAGTCTCACTGTCAGACTCTTGCGATGATTTCCTCGCTCTTTTCCTGGTGGGGAGAGGCAATTCAGTTGGTTGGATGCCAAATGTTTCACTCTTTAATCTGGTCAGGGGATGAGCAGGATTGTACTGTGAAGTCACGTTGCTTTGAGATTTATCAGACCTTTGAGTAGAAATGGAAAATCCCTGAAGTTTGTGAATCAGATTTTGAACTTCAGGAGGTTCAATGGTAGATTGGTCTGAAATATTAGGGTGTGTAGCAGCGGTTGATACTCGAGCGACTTCTGACTCTGGATTTAAACGTACTAGGGAAGTCGGGGGAGATGATGAGGGCAATTTACTCTCAGAATGGTATTTAGATTTTGATTTAGGTGCCATTCATAGTTCAGGCCCTCCTTCTAGCGCCAATTATGTTGAAGCCGCGAAAATCGAGTCGACAACAAGGGGGATACCCGCCCGGTCCGGACCTTGGTTGGCAGCGCCTTATCCGTTTGGTATAGCGGGTCCAACTGGGGATAATGGGACCAGTTTCCCAATCTAAGGGTGTGTGTGTGTGTGTAGAATTGGATGTTGTTGATCTAAGAGTACTTAAAGCTAATTTAATTCAAACTTTTTAAAACTAACTCTATGCTATTGTAATCTAATGAAAACATCACATCTAATCTATGCTAACCCGGGATGTATTTCTTCTATTATGCGATCTAAAGAGATTTCAAATAATAACTGGTAATAAAGATAATTCAGCTATCATAAGAATAGAAATCAATTAAGATGAACCACTTTGCATAAAAAGTTAGGCAAAACAGTTGTGAACAGTATATCGCATAATAGGTTATTCATATATCAAACATAAATAAATGGCTCCATCGTACGAAAGTGCCAAATGGTAACTCAAACATTCATGCAATAACATATAAACAACTAAAACTATATATTGCTTTAAGAATATAAGCAGAAATGGTCAAGAGATAAAAGTACCATTTATGACTGGTCCTACTCATAAGCTTCAAGCAACAATGATTTATCTCTCTTTGTTCTAATATCTACCAAGAGTACAGAAGTGCAACATCAGTAGCAGATATCAAATGCAAACATCAATAAACCTTGATCCATCCATTCATCAAAACCCCCTCCGAGGGTGCAAAATTGCATGTTCTGAGGACAAGTCTTTTGACAAATTTCTGGACCCTTCTCTAAATGCATGAGAAGGGTTTAAATACTGCTAACTAAATAACTTAATTACATAAATTTAGGATACGGTTTAAATGACCACCCTTTTTCTTAAGCAAAATTATTTCTAAAAAACTGAATCTAATTCCTAACTATTTCTGCATTTGCTCCTTAATGTTGCGAGCATTCAACATTTGTTTGGGAAGAGTCGGCTGGTTGCCTTCTGCTTTTGTTTGAGTTACGCAAACAGAAATGGCAAGCGCTGGCACCATTTTTTAGTAAACTAGAAGATATTTTTGGGAATCTTCCTCTGACTGGGTGGATTTACTGAGTGTATACTTGGTAATAACCCAGATTTCCCTCAAATTTCTTCTGCTTTTGCTATCTCGGTTTTCGGACTCGTGGATGACTAAGCAAGTTAGGGACTTCGCTTTCTGAACAATTTTCTCAGCGATGCGCGATTAGCGCTAGGCGCTAATCGCGCATCGAAAACTGCCTCTGTTCTTTGATCCGGGCCTTTCTGGTGCGTTTTCCGCCTTTAGCGCCTTTTCCTTCACCGGGTACGAGCTTCAGGATTTTTGTAAACATGCTGCTTTTGTAAGCTTTTGACTCTGAGTGTTGAATCGCCTATTGATATCAGCATCTATTCAGTAATACTCTGGAATCTGCGTTTCTGCTACATGCGGTATCCGTTTATGAGGGCATCTTTTCTCTGTTCTCCGAGCATTGACGCTTTCCCTTTTTTCCTTAGATGTTTCCTGCATATTGCTTCATGTTGTTTCCTGTTTTTCATTCCTGTAGTTCACGCAAAGGAAAAGAGTGTTATAGCTCCAAATCTCACTCTTATAGTTTGTGATGCTGTCCTTATGGCCTAGGGCAACCCCTCCTTCCAGACCTGGTCCTAAAATTTAAAAAACAGTGTTTTATCCCCTATACGCGACATTGCCCTGAGTTAAACGCGTGTGTACGCGGGTATGTGTATATCCAACCCGCGTGTATGTATTAAAACACTTAAAAAAATATAAAACTCCTTATTTTCGGGTGGAGATCGCGGGTTTTACCTGCTGATCACCTGTTAGTGCCCGTGGCCCAACTATTCCCTACCAACTCCTAACTAAAAAACTACTTTGGAGATGGTATAAAAAGACCTCAAATGGAAGGCCTAAGGGAGGAGAGAAGGGAGAGAAAGGTTATTATGCTGAGATTTTTCCCTTGACCAGGTCTGAAGTCCCTTGTGCCTTCTGCACTTCCCCCATTTTGTACAAGAAACCTTTGTTTCCTTGTGTGTTGATGTTCATCCACCATTTATGACATCATGGAGAGAGTCATGGAAGGATTTTTGTTAGAAGCTTGAGGCTGGAACGGATCCGGAAGGAAGCTTTGCTTGGAGCCTACTGAAGAAGACTCAGGTGAACATATTCCTTTTTATGTACTTTATTTGTCTATAATAAAGAAACACATGTCTTGGTTCCCGAAATGAATCTTCTTTATGTTAATGATATTCATGTTTGAATTCATACGCAAATGGTTGTTTAGATTTCATAACTAACTACCTTTATTTATAACATGAAGATGTTTTCTTTATAAGTTTTTGTCCATGTACTGTTGTGTTCTTTGAATTGTTTGTTTTGCAGGACAAAAGAGAAGAAGGGAACTCCAAGAAGGGTTTGGACCCTAAGGGCCTTCTCGAACGTAGGACCAAAGGTACGTACCCTTATCATAGAATTTGCTTATAATAGCATAATGGCTATGTGAATGCATGTTTCTTTGAATAGACAACTTTCAGTCTGCTAGGGTTTCACCCAAAAAGCCCTAGGGGAGAAATTCCCTCTATCAGAATTGGCGACTCCACTGGGGACAACACTCTTGTTGTTCCTAGTTTGGGTATTTTTCAAGCCAATCAGGGCTCAGCTGCCTTGTCTGCTTGCTGTTACTGTTTGGTATGTTCTTCAACTTTAAGCTTTGCCAGTTTCTTCAGTTTGTCTTTTTTATTTTTCTTGAAGCTTTTCATATACGTTGTTTTCCTTAGATACATAGGCGTATATACGCTTGTTTCTTTGGGTTAACCCGCGTATACGCAGGTTTCCTCAGATACAGTCGCGTATACACGCAGTCTGTACATCAGTACAGTCGCGTATATATTGCAATTTTCAAGATTTATAAATCTTTTTACTCTCTGAAGGTTTGTCTGGTGGTTTGAGTCAGTCTGAAACAGTGATTTTCCAGTATCAGTTATTTTTTTTACAGCGAGCATCTTGTTCTGAATTCTCTCTGATTATAAGGAGTATTGGTCTTGTTTTTTGTTGATTGCAAGCGTCATCGTTTTTGATAAAGCACGCAAGATTTCTTGCTAGGAATCTTGGCTGCTCTGTTCCATCAGGGTAGGAAGATTGAATTCAATCTTTGTGTTAATCTTGCTTTTGATGACTTTTTGTTTGCTTGACAAAATCACTTTTTGTCACCATCTACTTCTTTGTTTCATGAAAGTTGTTGTTTGACACTTTCTTGGAATTTGTCTTTTTTATCTTTTTGCTTTTCATTGCCAAAGCTTTCATTGCTGCTTTTGATTGTTAAGAGCGATTTCAAACACATTTATTTTTGTTTAGTTTTCATCCATTGTGCAGTGTCGATTCGCAAAATTGTTTAATTGCCTATTCTTCAATAACAAGTTTCAGTGTCGTTGAGAGCATTTTTTGAAAAGACTTTTTTGTTTGTTGCTTTGAAGAAAATCTTAGTTTTGCTTTCTTGAACTTGCTTTTCATTTGGTTTCCTTTTAGTGAAGTGAAAGTGCTTTATGTTTGTCTTAGAACTTGTTTTTAGTGTTTAGATGAAATGAATGGTAACATCTCATATTCCATCTAGGCATTATAAGTGGCAAGATAAAGTTTGATAAGCAAGCAACTTTCATTTTTGGTTTTTAGAGTAGTTTTAAATATTGCATCCACATATAGTTGTTGCATTAGGATAGATTTGCATCCCCTTTTAGGCATATATAGCTTTGTTAGCTTTTGTGAGTGTGAAGTGTGAATTAACGAAAAGAAAAGAAAATTTTGTTTTATTAGAAGTACCTCTGAACCATATAGAAATTGCTCTTCATCGAAAAACGAAAAAGTGCATGTGCATGTAGTTAAGTTTTTATTAATTTCTTTTGCGTAAAAAAAAAAAAAAAAACACCACTAGTTTCACTTCCGTTACCTTGTGACTTAAAGAACAGCCTAATAAAATCAAGTGCTAACTAAAATTCACTAGAACTTTTTGTTTTAGTCAGTTACACCAACAAGATTAGGATTTTAGGGCCTTGGATTAGGCGAGTGGAGAGTTAACTCTCCAAGGCCATATAAACGTCAAAAGTAGGAGTCTGAATAACGAGAGAAAATCCAATAGCTTTAGGAAGACCACGAAAGCTCTGGATCTGGGAGTTAAGCACGAGGGTCTGTGAAGACAAGGAAGAGAGATACCCCTTCTCCTACTTGTCCGAACTTACCTCATGACTGTTCCGCCTGGCTTCTACGACGAGTTGGTATCCATAGTTGCTACTCCCAGGGAACTACATAGGTGGCTGCGGAGGGGAATCCCGTGGCACCTGAGGTTGACGTTGCATCACTCTTGACAGTACTACTGGAGGGCACCCTTGCGAAGCTTGGGGGCTTGCACCGGCGTAGGCTGTTGTTAGGAGGTCAGCGTAACTTCCTCTGATACCTTAGCTGATAGGATTGGGCCCTCATCATCCCAGACTATCTTCGGAAGGCCCCTTATTTCACTTTCTCGTATTTTGGTGTCCGGTCTTAATCACCCGGAGCGGAAATACTTGGAAGTTGTTTGACTGGCTGTATCTTTAGGGACTTTATAGTGCGTGCTCCGTGCTCTTAGTTGGCCTAGCTTTCAATTTTTTGAGTCTTTAGTTAGATCATAACAAAAAATTCAAAGTGGCTGACCGATCTCCTAGACGGTCTCGAAGACTTCGTGGTCTTTCGCCACCAAGTTTAGAGCCTTCTCCTAGAAGGCGTAGAGGAAATACTACCGGTGGGTTCCGTCCCACGCTGGTTGACACATCGGGGATTGATCCTCCTCTCGGGGGCATTAGCGGCCAAGCAAGGCCTGGCACTTCTGAACAAGAGAGGGACACTCCAGTCCTTTCTCGAGTTATCTTTCAAGCGGAGAACAACATAGAGGTAGAAGAACTTTCAGAGTCGTTAGCGGCTCCAAATTCTCCACTACCATCTAGTCATCCAGACGTACTGCAATACGTTGGGACTCCGACGCATAGACCATCAAGTCCAGGTTACGCTACGTGCTTACCATCGATGACCACTACTGGAAGCATGGCTTCTACAAGTGCTACGACTATGCAAACCCCAACATCAGTGCAAGGGGGAGGAACCATTTCCATCCCCTCTGCTTCCTTGTTTGGATCTTTTGCTAGCACATCTTTAGTTGGGTCTACCTCCATCCCATCCACGAGTGGAAATGCCCAAACCAATGCTTTTGGTACTGGATTCTTCCCTTTTGCCACCCACTCACAGGGTATTCCATCAGTTCCGTTTAGTGCTGCTACGTCCATGATGGGCGGATCGGCTTCATTCCAGGGTTTTCCTTTCAGAAGTGGTCATATACCACATTCCAACCCGACGGTAGGATCCATGCCTTTTTCTTCTGTAGGACAAAGCAGCAATCCTTTCCAAGGTTGGAATAACCCTGGGGTTAGTAGCGCGGGAACTGGGAATCCGTTTATCGACCAACAAGGGAATAGTCCGTACTCCACGGTTAGTTCATTTCAAAGTATTCATCCCCTTGCTTCGGCTTGGAATCCGTATCAGGGTTATCAACTCCTTACCATCCTTTTGGAGGAAACTTTGCTGGTTATGGAGGCTATACGGTCGGAGTTGGTCAAACTCCGAATTTTGCTGGATCACAAGGCTTGCCTTTTGGTTCAGCTGATTCTACTGGTTACTTCGGGTAGCCTGGTGCCTCCCAAATTCCAGGACAATCTTTTCAGAACTTTGGGAGTTCTACCCAGTCTAGGTGGAATCCCCAAGGTCCTCCTAGGCTTCCATTTCTGGAAATGTTAAACTTGCCAGATCTCACTAAGTTAACAAATGACCCAATCAAGTACAATCCGGTCTGGCCTCCGGTCCCAACCAAACTCCCTTCGGACATTCCAAGATTCGAAGGGAAGAGTGGTGAAGACCTAGGCGACCATGTAACCACATTCCATTTGTGGTGCTCATCTAACTCCCTTATCGATGACTCGATTAGGTTGAGACTCTTTCAGCGCACCTTGACTGGTAATGCGGCCAAATGGTATATAGAGTTGCTAGGGGGTAGCTTCACATCTTTCGCTGACTTAGCCAATATTTTCTTAAATAACTTCCAGTTGCCTGTCCTCTATGATGCCAAAACTGAACTTTTGGCCACCTTTCGTCAGGATAAGGCAACACACATTTCTGACCACATTCAGGAATGGAGACGGAGAAAGAGGCTCATTAAAGCCAAAATCCCTCCGGAGTATCGTCTCGAGTGGTTTTTGAAATCTCTACAACCCGAGATCTCCAAAGATGTCTCCATGTCTGGGGTCTATTCTGAGGAGCAAGCCATTTTTAGGGCCCAGCAATTAGAATTGATCTACTCTTAGTCTAGGATCCTACACAAATACTTGTCAGATGCTCCTGGGTCTAAGGTTGACATAGCTAAGCCGAAGCCAGGTCCGCACGTGGATGGTATCGTTGGGTCAGTAGACACAACTACAGTGAACTTGTTGAATCAATTGCAGCAGTTGTCCTTGCAAACTGCTTCTAACAACCAAGTCACATCGTCTAATCCCCCCGCTTCCCAAACTTCTTCAATTAATGTCGTCCAATCTGATAACCCCAAAATCAAAATTCCAATGGGAAAAAGAAAGGACGAGGTAAGAAAAAGAACCAGGATGGGAAGCCTGATGCAAATAAATCCGGCAACAACGCTGGTGGTGGTAGAAATGAGTGGAGAAAGAAAGTCAAGTTTCCATGCAAGTTGTGCAGCGGAGACCATCTAACTTATCTATGCCCTAAGATTGAAGACGCTCAGCGCTTGTTAGGACAGCAAGGGACTTCTAGTTCTCAAGCTGTGTTAACTAACCTGTTTCCCCAAGGGCAGCAACTTCTTGCTGGCGCGAGTTCAAACCCTGGAACCTCCGCAGGGGGCAACCAGGAAGGGGAAAAATCGTCAAATGTTTTCATGATGGGTTCTAACGTCCATGTGGCTACTCGGTCACGTGATTATGGTGAAGTCGAAACTTCCAAGGACAAGACTGTTCCCGGAAGTCCTTCATATTGAGCGACCCCCTGTCGAGACTATACCATGGATACCAAAAGGTTCCGCTAAACGCGCGACGATTAATCCTAATGCTAGGGCCGCCCAGAATTACTCCATTGTGGAGGATCTAGCTTAGAGTCCGTGCGCCATGTCCGCTTTAGAGGTTCTCCAGTCGTGTCCGGCTCAGAGAAGTGCTTTACTCTCCATGATTGGAGTAGTTGATCCAGCTAACTCTTTAGTGCTCACTTTGGACATGTTAAATGTCAAAAAGCGACTCCCTCATCATATGGCTTTCCAAATAAAGTCAACATACCGGAAAATCAATATTTTTCGCACCGTTATAGATGAAGGAGCTTCCACATGCGTCATGTCGATGTCATGCTGGAAGGCAATTGGATCGCCTTCGGCTGTTCCTTCACCCACCGTCTTGACTGCATTTGACGGTTATTCTCATAAGCCGCATGGGATTATCCCGGCATTTCCTATATGTGTTGGGGGAAAGGTTGTCAATATTGAAGTAGAGGTCATAGATGCTAACCTAGACTATAATCTCCTATTAGGAAGGAACTGGGTATACGAAATGGATGCCGTCGTTTCGACTCTGTTTCGTGTCATTTGCTTTCCTCATGAGGGGAAAATCGTTAAGGTTGATCAATTGGACTATTGTCCAGTCGATCCTCAAGCAAGCTCTGACTCTACTGTTCCTTTAGTGGATAACCCTCACCCGCCGACTTAGAATTTAGGAGTAGGGATGTATTCCTCATTGATGGGTACATTTGATTTTCCCTCTCTTTTTGCTAAAATTAATGCTATTTCATCATCTAAAGAGTCTCCTTGAGAAGAGTTCTTCCGAACTCATTATTTTTCGGACCCTTGGACCTTGCCTTCACCTACGACCACATTAGTTGAAGGACAAGTAAATGGAATGGCATTCCCCATATCTGCAGCTGAGCTTAGATATCAGTCTATCGTAGACTCTGCAGACAACCACTCTACTCCTTTTTCCGAAGAGGAGTTAGATGGTCATGTGGCCCCGGCTTGGAGCCTCGATTCTACCTCTGCCTTGGACTGCTTAGATTTGGTTTTACCTTCTGAAGAAGCAATCCTCGAAGTAATGATGGGTATAGATCGACCTTGGGAAGACTTACACCATCGTTCGTACTTTCTTCCTCCATTGCAGGAAGTAGAATCTAGATTCTCCGAGCTCTTTACTAGTGATGTTTGTACGGTGTCGAACCCTTTGGCTCCAGCACACGTTCGTGCCGAAGGTAATGTGTCGGTGATTTCAAAAACGATACCTATAAACATCTCTAGGGACCCTAACGTCATCGAGAATATCTTCATCGAAATCGAGTGTTCCCCTGAAGAAATTCAAATATACACCGACCTTTTCAAGGAATATTGTGATGTATTTGCTTGGTCTTATGAGGAAATGCCTGGAATTGATTCTTCTATAGTTCAACATGAGATCAAGACGTATGAAAATGCCAAACCGGTTCGTCAAAGGCTTCGGCCGGTTAACCCTAGGAAAGCAGCAGCTATCAAAGCTGAGGTTGAGAAGCTGCTAAGGGTAGGTTTTATATACCCTGTTCCTCTTACTGATTGGGTTTCTAATCCAGTCCCTGTGGATAAAAAGCAAGGAACAATCCGAGTATGCATCGATTTTAGGGACCTAAACAAGGCTTGTCTGAAAGATAATTACCCCACGCCATTCATTGATCAGATTATCGACGAGTGTGCGGGTAATGAAATTTTTTCCTTCATGGATGGTTTTTCGGGTTATAATCAAATTTCTATTCATCCTGAAGATCAACATAAGATAGCCTTTATATGTCCCTGGGGTACCTTTGCATATAGAAAGATGCCTTTTGGTCTTAAAAATGCTGGAGCCACCTTTCGGCGGGCCATGTCATATGCTTTCCATGATGTCAAACATGTCATCGAGGCATACTTGGATGATCTCGCTGCTCGTTCTCGAAAGAGAACTGATCATCCTAGTCATCTTCGATTGGTCTTTGAGCAATGTCGTTTTTATAAAATCCGGTTGAATCCCAACAAGTGCGTTTTCGCGGTTACGTCTGGTCAGTTGTTAGGGTTCATCGTGTCCAATGAAGGGATTCAGGTTGATCCCTTCAAGGTTGAGGCAATAGTCCAGTTGCCTCCCCCGTCCTTAATTCGACAACTTCAAAGTCTTCAAGGGAAGGCTAATTTCTTAAGACGGTTTATAGCAAACTTTGCCGAGATCACTAAAGGGTTCATGCGTTTGCTACGGAAAGGAGTTCTGTTCGTATGGGACGACTTTGCGCAGCGGTCGTTTGATGCTTTGAAAAAGGCATTAGTCTCTGCCCCGCTTTTGAGTCCACCAGATTATGGTAGAGACTTCCTTTTATATCTCGCCGCAGCAGAATCAACCATTGGTATGGTTCTAGTTCAGGAGGACGATGCTCTCGCTGAGCACGTGATTTATTATTTGAGCCGAGGCTTAATAGGTCCTGAACTTCGCTATTCTCTGGTTGAGAAGTTGGCCTTGGCAGCTGTCCACGCTGTCCAGAGGCTCCGTCATTATATCCTGCTACGCAAAACTTTTGTCTTAGCGGCGGTCAATCCATTTCAATTTGTCCTCAATAGGCGAGTGATTGGGGGCAAATACAATAGATGGATAATCATTTTTCAAGAATTCGATCTCGAGTTCTTGTCTGCCAAGTCTAAGAAATCCATGGTTTTCACGGAGCTAATTTTTGAGCTTCCTTGTGGAGAGGATATTGTTTATGAGGAAAGTTTTCCCGACGAACATTTATTCCTCATCTCTTCACTCGACCCTTGGTATGGAGATATCATTGTTTATCTCCAGACTTCAAAGTTTCCCTCTACTTTCTCCAAGGATGGACGTCGCAAATTACGTCACCTGGCTAAAAACTATGTTATCATTGGGGACACATTATATCGTCGAGGGGTTGATTCAATCCTTCGGCGTTGTTTAACCTTAGAGGAAGCAGAGTCCGTGCTCAATGACTGCCACAGTGGAGCTTGTGGTGGTCATCTATCAGGGCTTGCTACAGCCCAGCGCATTTTAAGTTTCGGCTATTTTTGGCCTTCACTCTTTAAAGACTGTGTGGAAGTGGTCAAGCTGTCACCCGTGTCAAATTTTTACTCGGAAGATGCGCGCGCATCCAGCTCCTCTCTTTCCCGTTGTCACTGTCGGTCCCTTTACTAAGTGGGGTATTGATTTTACAACTTGTAATCCGCCTTCAGCGGCGAATCACAAGTATATTATCGTGGTTGTAGACTACTTTACGAAGTGGGCTGAGGCCATGCCTACTTATAAGAACGATAGTGACATGGTAGCTTTGTTTCTTTTCAATCAGGTTATCTCAAGATTTGGTATCCCAAGAGAGATTGTCACTGACCATGGCAGTCATTTTCAGAATCAACTGATGTCCGAATTGGCTCTTAAATTAGGTTTCTGCCAAGAGCATTCGTCCCCTTATTATCCTCAGGCCAATGGATAGGTTGAGGCAGTCAATAAAACTCTTAAGACGATACTCTAATGGACGATCGATAAAAATCGGTCCAATTGGCACATTATGTTGTATTCGGCTCTTTGGGCATACCGAACCTCCGTCAAAATGGCTACTGGTTTTACACCTTTTTAGTTGGTTTATGGGATGGAATCTATCTTTCCAGTTGAATGTGAAATTCCATCTCTTAAGTTAGCTGTTGAGCTCCTTCCTGAGACTTCGAGTCTCGAAGAGCGCCTAATTCACTTGGAACAACTCGATGAGCAGCGTCGAGATGCCGCCACGGTGAATGAGGCTCATAAGAAAAGGGTTAAAACCCAGTATGATAAGTCTGTCCGTCCTCGAGTCTTTACTGAAGGTGACCTTGTCTTGGTCTATGACCAAGATAAAGACACCTTGGGGGCAGGCAAATTTAAGCCTATGTGGTACGGTCCTTTCATTATTAAACGATTTTTAGAAAAAGGGTCGTATGAGTTAATCGACTTTGAGGGAAACAAGATGGCGGAGCCCCGAAACAGGTTTTACCTAAAGAAGTACTTTGCTTAGTTTTGGCCAGGCAATGGCTTCTTTGTACTTTATGTATATTTGTACATATATCGTCGAGAGTTTTCTGATATCAGCACTTTTTGGTCTGCTGTGGCAGGTGTTGATGGATGATTTGGTCTATTTTGGGTTCGCCGATGGTGCTAGTCGGCACACTCGGAGTATTGCTTCCGCAACTTGGGTACTCTATTATCCAACTGGTCAATTGATGGCATCAAGAGGTGTGGGTATCGGTCCTGCTTCAAACAATATGGCCGAGTATACTGCTGTTATTAATTTATTATCCGAGGCAATCTCTCATGGGATCGACTCGTTGGTAGTATATCTTGATTCTCAATTGATAGTGTCTCAATTAAATAACATTTATCAGGTACGAGATCCATCTTTATATCGCCAGTATTTAAGGGTGAGGTTGTTGCAAAGATCATTTACTTATATTAATTATTTTCACATTCCAAGATCTCATAATTGGTTAGCTGATTCTATTGCTAATCAGGCATTAGACTGGCACATCAATCATTCATCACAATAAAATCAAGCATCAAAAAGTCAAACTGTATATATATATATATATATATACATATATCATAAAGCATCTCGAGTGTACATATGTGTGTCCAAAAATATACAAAATTGGGACTCAAATGCCCATAATCATGTCCGGCATATCTAATGCCCCGGCTCAGGATGAGCGGCTAAGTATGTAACTATAGCATTGGCGACACGCCGGAAAATGCGAACCCAGTCACGTGGCATGCCAACCACATGATGCTGCATATCCTCAGGAAGGTCCTCTATGGCGGCCATCCGTACTCGGCAGCTCAGTCTCGCCAAGTGTCACTGGACGTTGTTTAGAGTCCATTCTATATCAGCAGTCGCCTCTTCGGCTCCTCGGCCGTGCCATCCATGCCGCGGGAATCCATCTGGTCATACCGGCCCAATATCTGGAACATGATCATCATATCAGTCATTTGAATCTCATCAAAAATATTTTTCAAAATTCATCATTTTATTTGAAAAATCCAAAAAAAATCATAAAATCAAAAAATCTTACCAATCTCACCCCATGCTGCGTTCGGTGGTAATGCTAGATCAGGATCTCCTCGGAAATCCAGCCCAGCATAGGGGTAGTCATCCACGACGATGATCTGCTGATCCCACCAGGTGAAGAAGTCATCGTCGAAGGCAGTCCTTGGGACCTCCCCACCCCCCAGACGTTTCATCAGATCAGCCCACCGGCCCATGCGTGGATCGCGTGGGGTGCTGATGGAAACTGCTACCCTGGGGCGGAGTGCGGGAACCTTCTCGAAAAAGAAAGTACACAAGATGCTTCCATATCCAAAGTTCTTGGTCTGTCCCCTCCTGATAGAAGTGAGCTGGCTCTTCATGTTGGCCAGAAGAGGAGTACACCAGTCGAACACAGTAGTGAGACAGTCAACTGCCACGCTCATGTTTTGCCATGACGCCTGATGCAGAGAGGATGATCCGTTCACCCGAGCCATGGTGAACAAGATTATCCTAAGTGATAAACTCGCCACATGTGTGATGGAAATCTGGCTCCCAACCTTCTTGGGATGTCCCGGGCAGTATATCTGTACATAGTCCTCTATGGAGAGGCTACTCCGTGTCCTGCCCCGAGACTGTACTACCTCTCCCCTTCGGGAAAGGCCCGTGATAAAATAGATATCCTCCACTTCTACCCTGAGCAACATCTGATCGATCATAAAAGCTTCCTCATCGACATCCCAATAATCAATGAGCATCTCGAGCAAACGCGTGTTCGCTTTCATATTTGGCAATTTGAAAAATTTAAGCAAACCGCATCCCCGGAGTGCATCTAATGCTTCTGGACTGTTCATAACTTCATTGTCTACCGCTGCGTGCTCTCTTTCACGCCACGTCACAGGCATCCTGAGAAAAAATCGATTTTAAACCGTTAGTTTTTGTTTAAAAATGATTCGCGGTGTATACGCGGGTCCCTGTGCACGCAGTCGCTTATAGGGCTCGCGTATACGCGGGTTCAATATTACCAACCCGCGTATACACCGCGAGCGAATTTTTGACAAAAGTTCAACGGTGAAACATCAATCAAAAATCTTAAAACCTGTCAGAATCAATTGCAAGCTAAGTATAAGGGTTACCTGGAGGTATTCGACGAATTTGAACGGTTGAATTTGGCTGTGGGAAGTTTGCTCCTTTTGCTCCAAAACCTTTGCTCTCAAAATCAAACGGTAAAAATGGTGAGTCCAAAATGCTTTTTATAAGTTTTGAAAATGTAAAATTTTTTCAAAATTTTATTTTGTTTGGCCTCATGTGACTTTTAACTTGGGAGCTTGGAATGTCGAGATTGGTTTATTTTTCAGGACACTTTGGACGTTTTTTCGAGACAGTTTCGTGACTACTGACCCGTCATGGCAGGTATCGTTTTCTCACTGGCATATAGGTTAGGGACATCATTTTTCTGTTGCATTATGCATACTAGCCTCCATTTGACCGATACATCTGCCATAGGGTCGATCCCATCGTGTTATGGTTCGTAAGCCATCTTCACTCGCCGATTCTTTAAATCATGACACGATGGTAGAGCCATCCTTTACATGGGCATCCTAGTTAGAACCTCACTGACATTTGTTGCCCATGTTGCTCCGATATGAGTAGGCTCGGGAGTCCTCTGTAGTCCCACCATGACTTATGCGTTGAAGACTCATTCTTCTTAGCTTCTCCGCTTTGTTCTGGCCTTATACCCTAGAGGCTCCTTTGTGTTGAGTTGTACTACTGCATTGCATGTTGACCACTTCCAACTTTTGGCCTAGAGCCGACTTCACTTGGACTCGTGTTTAAGCCAACTTTTGACCATGATGTATGCAAAATCAACCTTGCATACCTTTGACTTCTGCAGCTTGACACACCTTGACACGTGGAAGGAACATACCTTTGAGTGTCACTGACCAGTTTTCACCTCCCTGCATTGAGCATAGGAATGTTCCTTTCCCAGGAACTAGATCATTTGTTTCACCGACACTCGTTCTTTCCACTGTACCATAGAATTCTTTTATTCTTTTTCCAGCTTAACAGAAAAAGACAAAAAAATTAAATATTCCAAAAAGAGCGGGAACGGGACATTATTTCCATTTATTGTTGGCAGCTAGAGTCAGTCGTGTCGCCCTTGAACAAAGCACTCAAAACAAAGTCTCCTCCGCATGGGTGGGATTTAGTTTGACTTAGGTACACCATAACCTTGTTATTGAGTCAGTTCTCCCCCGATTGGTTATCTCTTCCAATCATATGGAGGGTTCGTTTGTGCCTCCTGCATGGCGAACTTATACAGAGTCATCATATGCTGCCACATAGTCACATTGAATCGTGCTTTTGTTCAAGGGAAGTTAGCCTGAGTCGGCCTCTCTGCGGTGTCTTTTGACTCATTTTTCAGTCGGCCATCCCTGGTTGTCAGTGTCATGTCTATCATCACATCAGTTATATTGGTCCTTTACTCATGCCGGTTTGAGAAGGTCCCCATTGACTTCTTGCTGGCGGGTCTTGTCCTTATCGACCACGACACCTTGCTCTGAGGACAGGCCTAGAGCTGCACCCTGGCCCTATTTTCATTATTGATAGGTCACCTTGTGCTCAGCATTGATCAGTATCATGGGTCTTTGACTGAGTGGTTTCCCTTGTGTTCGACATCATCTTACATTATCACACATTGGGATTCATGCAGTACCTTGGTTTCCATTTGACCCTATTGGTGGATACCTCGCCTCTGTGTCAGCTTTCATTATTGGTTGGTTCAGAGGGTTTCTGCCGTGCACTAGCCACATCTTGGGTACGCCGGAAACGTACTTCAGTTGGGTTACTACATCTTTTTCGTCCGATTCCTTCCACATTATTGGCCTACGGGTTACACTCGCGCTAGATTGATGGAGGATGCCTTAATGCCTTCCTTCTAGCGGATCTTTCCCTATCGACTCCGACTCATTGCTCTGGGGCAAAGATCTAGAGTCCATCTGGCAGTACCTTGGGGTTTGCAGTCATTAGTGGCAGATCCTTCACTATCGACGGTGGGAAACCATCATTGTCTCCTGATCGATATATTCTTACAAGTGTTCGACTCCAGCTCATCTATTCACACTTGTTAGATTGTACTGGGTACCTTGATGCTCATTATCATTATCGGTGAGTAGTCTCGCGTTTGTTAACGGTATACATCAATGACCGGTAATCAAACGATTTCTCACATGGTCGACTTCAGATCATTTATTCCCATGGTGTAGAAATGTACCACGGCGGTCGGTGAAGACCTCAGGTTGTATCAGCATTCATTGGTTCACTTGACAGTTGCTCCTGTTGCTGCTAGGTGATACCACTCTACTTTATATGTTGCAGTCAGTCATGGCGACATTCTATATGCTGGCACCTGAGTTTGCAGTGTAGTACCATCCTATTCCATCATGTTCAGTTGGTACCTTGTGGGATCAGTCTTTGATATCAGTGATCCGTTGCATCTTTCAACATCATTGACAGTCTTATATGTGATATTCAGACATGTACTTGTTCATTATGATCAGATGATCCATTATGTATCTTTCAATCATTTATACTTGTATACTTAGTGGATCCGCTTGTACTTGATATGCGGACATGCTTTACTTTTTCTGAGCATGGGTATGCCCGCCTTAGACAGTGTTTCTTTTTGATCTCCTTTGGTGGCTTAGCAGGCTGAATTCTGGTGAAGTCCTCCTCGGTTTTTGACAGACTTCCTTTCCATGTACTCGCATAATATATTTCGGCCATCATGTACCCCTTCTGACCTCATATATTAGGGGGCATCTGTTATAGCTCCAAATCTCACTCTTATAGTTTTTGATGCTATCCTTATGGCCTAGGGCAACCCCTCCTTCCAGACCTGGTCCTAAAATTTAAGAAACAGTGTTTTATCCCCTATACGTGACATTGTCCTAAGTTAAACACGTGTGTACGCGGGTATGTGTATAGCCAACCCGCGTGTATGTATAAAAACACTTAAAAAAATATAAAACTCCTTATTTTCGGGCGGAGATCGCGGGTTTTACCTGCTGATCACCTGTTAGTGCCCGTGGCCCAACTATTCCCAACCAACTCCTAACTAAAAAACTACTTTGGAGATGGTATAAAAATACCTCAAAGGGAAGGCCTAAGGGAGGAGAGAAGGGAGAGAAAGGTTATTATGCTGAGATTTTTCCCTTGACCAGGTCTGAAGTCCCTTGTGCCTTCTGCACTTCCCCCATTTTTTACAAGAAACCTTTGTTTCCTTGTGTGTTGATGTTCATCCACCATTTATGACATCATGGAGAGAGTCATGGAAGGAGTTTTGTTAGAGGCTTGAGGCTGGAACGGATCCGGAAGGAAGCTTTGCTTGGAGCCTGCTGAAGGTGACTCAGGTGAACATATTCCTTTTTATGTACTTTATTTGTCTATAATAAAGAAACACATGTCTTGGTTCCCGAAATGAATCTTCTTTATGTTAATGATATTCATGTTTGAATTCATATGCAAATGGTTGTTTAGATTTCATAACTAACTACCTTTCTTTATAACATGAAGATGTTTTCTTTATAAGTTTTTGTCCATGTACTGCTATGTTCTTTGAATTGTTTGTTTTGCAGGACAAAAGAGAAGAAGGGAACTCCAAGGAGAGTTTGGACCCTAAGGGCCTTCTCGAACGTAGGACCAAAGGTACGTACCCTTATCATAGAATTTGCTTATAATAGCATAATGGCTGTGTGAATGCATGTTTCTTTGAATAGACAACTTTCAGTCTGCTAGGGTTTCACCCAAAAATCCCTAGGGGAGCAATTCCCTCTATCAAAGAGTAACGATAATAAATATTGACACGAAAGCTCTAAGCTCTACGAATGTATAAAATAATGCCACCTATTGTGAACTGACTCTTTGAAAAACACAAAACTGTCCTTCATTAACGCTTTGGCGTACGATCATTAATTTCCTTTAAGGCGTGCGCCTAATTTCGATTTACGGACAGCTTTTCTTGAATGTTGAGCCGAGGAAGAATTTGCGATGGGCGATTTCTGCGACTTGCATCGCAGCATCGTGGATCGCATCATCGAGATGTGTCATCGCAGAGTTTTTTGATCAGATTATCGCAGATCGCAGGATCACGTTTATCGTAGATCGCGACGAGTCATCAAATCATTGTGTGCTACTTATGCGATATTGGGATATGCGACGTCACATATCGGCCGTCGGAGATTTCTTAAGATCTTCATTAAAGAGCGCTTCTTAATGTATGCGATGCGATGGATTTCGCGTCGCTTTTTTCGCAGTTTTTATTATGCTCATAAAGAAATGTTTTATCTTCTTTGCGCGATGCGATATAATTTTAAGGAGTATAATACATGAGTTTTTATTAAATTTTTTGAATTTTTTACTAAGGGTCTCCACTTTCTTAGCGTTATTACTAATACTAGATAAAGAGGGGGGTTGTTGGTGGCCACAACAACAGGTTAAGCGAGGTGGATGACTTCCTGAACAAATTTGAATGAGAAGTGTCGAAACAGCAGCTCTTCGACGATCTGAAGTGGGTACTGTGTACTACGCCTGCGAGGTGGTGGGGTACGCACCAAAGAAGTATTGAGGACTGGTGCGAATGCAGTAGGATGATGCACATGCGGTTTGGGAAGCCTCCGATGCGATTAACAGACAAAGTTGTCGAATGAACCGGCTCGCGCACCCACCTATCCAGGTGGATACAGGCATATGGTGTGAAACCTATACGAATGCATAATGTCCTCGCGATAGGAGACACGATCAGTAAGCAAGTGCGGGGAAGGCAATGGTGCGAATGACCCCTTCGATTGGGACCACGAAGTATGGAAAGACCAAGTGCGCAGAAGAATATCCATGCAAAAGCTTTTAACAAAGTACGTGAAGCACTGAACAAGGTCCATAATGTGAAATAGACTGATTGGGACTTGCACGTACCAGCGGTTCTTTGGGCTTATAGTACTGCGTGCAAAAACCTGACCGCGTAAGCACCGCCAAGGCTGGAGTATGAAGCAACCACAGTAAGCCCTATAGTACTTGGAGAGATTAGACCACACATGACAACACCGGTAGATACGAAAGTTCGTGAAACCTTGAAAGCAGAAATCCAACAGGGAAATTTTAGACTCCAAGCACTTGAAGAAGAAAGGATACGATTAAGGAAGAAAAGTGCTCTAGTGGACGCGGAAGTCAAGAAGCTGGAAGATGAGATAAAGGAATAATTTATCGAAAAAAGATCAGGGTGATAAGGCAGGATGCGTACGATCGCGATTATAGGTTTAAGGCCTATCGACAAGAATTGATCAGTCTGATGCCTTGACTTGGACCGCACATTGCTAAGCATATTGACCAGGGTAGCTCGTTGCAGACGGTAAAGTGTGTGATGCCAACAGTAACAATAAAAGGTGGGTGTTCTCCAGGAAACATGATAAATGACAGGATGAAACTTTACATGGGTGGTGCCACCACCTGTCTAGCCGAAGGAAGAACAGTCTTAGCGCTCCAAGCAGTTGAAAGGGAGTGCAGGGCTATAAACTATTCTACTCGGGAGTTGCATGATGTTGGAGCTGTGCATAGAAGCAAAGAGTCACAAGGTCCATGACCACGCATGGGGGGCTATGCTGCCACGTGGGTTAGCCAGAAAGTGACCCTCGAAGTCATTATTCATGATGGGATGCTCGACTTAAGACCAAATGGAGTGGGCGGCAGGCATTTAAGATGCGATTTATGGGCAAGATTTGGGAAAATCTGCCACCAAGGGAGCATTAATGAACCGGATTTGGGGGGAACAGTCGAATTCAAATTCAAAAAGCGTTATAAATTACAAACGGCTGCCCAGCAAAAAACACTTAGTCATTCTCGAATTGAGTTATTGAGCAGAGCCTAGATTGTTGTGTGCCAAGCGTTGATTGAGCCCCTGAGTTCGCGAGTGCTAGATTTCTAGACGAACACAATGGCAACAGCTAAGGACGTTATGGAGATAACATAACTCATCGCCGAAGAGGCCGCGCAAGCCCTGATTGTGGGGGATGCTCCAGAAGGTGCCGGGATTGAGGAAGAAATCTTGAAATCACCGTGCACACCAAGACCCAAGAAGGACAACCAAGCGATGGTTCCCATACGTGTCCTCGTGGAACATGTTGTGCACCAAGCTGTCAATGGAGGAAAAGGAGAAAGTCGTCACCATAGAGACCGATGAAGAAGAAGAAGAACTAGAAGACCTAATTATCAAAGAGGATGAGGATGAAGGCATGGAGGAGGAAACTCAGCTTGCGCACCCCCCGAAGAAGCTGCTTGCCTATGTCCTCCCATGGAAAGGAAAGGCTAGAGTGCCCAAGGACCTTGACGAGACCAAGAGCTCGCTCCAAACCCTGCTCCTCCCAGACAACATTATTTTTGAGGGCACACACCTGGGCTGGGTGCCGAGCTTAAAATTCGAAGATTGGGACCTCGCTGACCATGAGAAGTTCCCTCACCTTGCAACCTCGCACCTCATGAATCCCAAGCAAACACTGCGGTGGGGTTTACAGAATTAGTGCTGCGAAAGTGGTTGCGCAGAGTGGAAAGAATTGGGCTACTAAACCTGCTCTGGGTGCCGCATTTCCACCGCACCCTAATAACCATTTTTGTCATCAGGCAACTGCTCTGCCTAGTGCATGATGGGTGTTTGTCGCTGGAGGAGCCCATCCCCATCACGACATACTTGATTCAGTGCATTTCCCGAGTTCCATGCAAAGGAGAGGACCCCGCGGACATCTCGAAAGGGAAAAGCAGTGACTCGGCTATCGTGGAAGCCATCAAGAAAAAATACAAGCTGGTGAAGAAGAAAAGGGGTTACGCCATCTCTAGCATCAGTGAAAAAGCAATGAAAGTGGCAACCCAAATACTGGCCGGTAAGGTTATGCACAAGTGCTGCGCAGACGAGGTACCCGTGTCAGTGGTAGCACTGGCTGAGCAGTGCATGGAGGGGGTCCAGTTTAACTAGTCCGAGTTCCTCTGTAAGGAGTTTTTAGAGAATTTCCATGAAGCTCAGGAACAGGGAAAAATGTTCCACTATGCATGGCTTCTGCTGTCCATAGTGCTCGTGGCAGGGGAATTACCAGAGGATAGTCAATTCCCCACGATTGACAAAGATCTGTCGGAGGCTGCGAAGTACGCTTCGCTCTGGGCCACAAAGGATGCCACTAGGATCCACGACAGTAAAATATTCTGGGTGTTCATGGAGATGAACCTTAGAATGGGGATCAACCGCAAGCTGTGGTTGTCACCCACTGTCTACAACAATCTTCAGAGTTTTGCGGAATTTAAAGTGGACATCCATAGCATTTACATTAGAGCGTGAAATGACCCGACCAAACAATGGAGGAAGATACCCTTTGTAGCCACAAATGATGTCATCTTTAATGTCCTGGAGACATGGCTGCCGAAGTGGCGTGCTCCGGACATCACGGAGATTGAGAAGTTGGTGGCACAAAGGAAGAAATACGAGGCCAAGTTGTGCATCGCACAGTTGGCAGAAAAGAGAAGGAAGGAGGCAGCGGCAGCAAAAGTGTGGGCAGCATGGGACACTGCGCAGACAACAACTAAGCAGGAAAAGGCTGCAACATCAGTGCAAGAGGCAGTTGCAAAGGTGAGTAAGGGCCAAATGTCGCCTTCGCATGGAGAGGAAGCAAAGGAAGAAGAGGGAAGCACGGACCCACACACCGCGTCCACACAATTGAAGCGCCAACACCCACCCTAGCGGACATGGCCACGCAAGAAGGTCAAGGCATTGAAGTTGTCTATTGACCCGATTACCCTAACTGAGGGTGATCAGCATGACATTGGCGAGATAGTGCACGATGTCACCTCTGAGGCCCTCCAGGAGAACCAGATTGTGTTCGGAGCCCTCACAGTGCAGTTACAGGAATTACAGGTGCGCCCTCCTCAAGCTGGTACCCTGTCAACCAGCCTTGCAGTTCGAACAATGACAATAGAACAGATGTTGCGCACGCGGATGACGAATACCATAGTGCTGCCGGAAGGGGCACTAGTGACAACAAATGAGGCTGATAGGCCTACGATTAGCGCGCTTAAGGGTCTCGGTATCAATATGGCTGCACTCTAGCGATAGACCTTATATGTTTTGCAGGATGGGATAATTGTAGAGTTGTGAGCTAGGGAGAACCGCGTAATGCAAGTCCTCAGCGAGCAGAAAATCAATATGGAACAACTAAGCTTGCAGTGCGACAAAGTGGTGTCACAGAATCAACATCTAGTACAGGTAATAGATGAAGCTTGCCAAAGCGTCCCAGAGCTGGCCATCCCAGCAGACATATCAGCAGAGGTGCGCATCCACAGGTTAACAGCAGGGGTGCGCGAGGCACGAGAGGAAATAATAAAGGTTCAGCTGGAGCTGAACCTTCAGATCACCGAGCTGCGGTCAAAGGCACAACCTTCCACCCCTCTGGAAGTCAGAGAATAGTGTGCTAGCGCTATCACAATGGGACTGGATGAAATTGGTAGTGCAGTGTGAGACTGCACCAGCATGTTCGAAGAATCATTTGATGTCCTCAAAAATCTGCAGGAGGACCCCAACATCCAACGCTTAGAGACAGACGCACGAGAACTCCGACGACAGTATGACAGCGTCAAAGGAACTGCGCAGACGGTGGCCCTCACTCAGAGGCTCACGTGGGTGCAACAGGATAAAGCGCTGAAAGAGCAGGTGGATGTGGCACGACACAAGGAAGCAGTCCTAAAGGCGCGCATTCAGCCTTAGATTGACGAGGCCTTCACCATCATAGAAAAAATTGAAGGCAAGCTCACAAACATGTAGAGGATGCACGCACTGATGCAAAGAGGAACTTCCAACACAGAGGTCTCAGAACAACATATGTAGCAGATCTAGCAAGCATCAGCGCAATGCGCTACTGACCTTGCCGCAGTTCGAGAAAAGTTGGAGGGACTCCACGCAAAGATCTCTGCGTGGACAGAGTGACTCAACGGTGAGTCACGATGTTTATTGTGGGGGCTTGTTGGGCATGGAATCCCCTCAAGGCATGCTTTTGGGCTTAAAGCCCAAGTTTTGACCGAATATTTTTGTAAAAGCTTCGCGAATTACAGGCGCGGGGCGCGAAAGTATAATAGAGTCACAAGGTTGTCCACCCTAGTTTTTGTAATGTAATGTCGGCTGATAGACCTACCCATGGCCCGCGGACGATGGGATTGTATAAATAGAGGGAGGCTCTAAGTGTAAAAGATAACAAAATGAATAGAGGAATAGAAGAGAGGCATGAGAATTCTAAGTGATTGGGTTAGAGTGTAAAGTGTGTCTATAGGTCGTAAAGTAGGACAAGGCTTTGCAACTGAGTGTGCAGAGGCCTAGAAGTTTGCAGTTGAGTGCGCGAACCCCTGCATCTGAGTGCGTAGGGCAGATCGAGACTATAACTGTGAAGAATCGTTTTGCTATAATTTTGTGTATATTTTCCTGGTTTGATGCATGATTAGATATAATTTACAAGTATACTGTTTATTTACTGCGCGATCGTGTATGAATGTTTTGTATTGCTAATTATAACTTAAGACATTCAAGTAGGCGGAGGTAATTAATTAACACTGGAAGATAAGTAAGATCTCAACAAATAGCGCAGAGTGTAGCACAGCCCCTGGTTAGGGCTGCGTGAAGACAGTGTATTAGGCTGCGAGGAACGGGAAGTGCATGAAGCGACCTGTGCGCAAGAACAGAAAGAGAACCAGTCGTACTTCTCAGACATCTCAAGGGTGCAGAAAATTGGTTCTAGCACCCTTCCATACTACTTCGGGTGAGACCTCAGCCCGCGCTCCGCGGATTGTTGCCGAAAGGGCCAGTAGCACAGGGATTTGTTTGGATAATTAACTCCGAACCTGGGTCAGGCCCCAACAAACCAACAATGTTTCCTAGCTTCCCTAGAATGGTTTCTAAAGATAGTCTTGATATCCTCATAGGGTAACTGGTATATATCTCCTCCTACTGACAAGTGTCTTCCCTTACTCCTCTAAGCAGGACCAACTTCAGTGACTCAAGGTCAAGTGTGCACCTGGCCCTTTTGTAACTAAGTTGGAATATTTCTTCATAATCCTTTAGGGATTCATCATTACCTAAGGTCATCCTAAAAATTTCCTCTTTAGTATCATTAGACCTATAGTAGTATCGATACTTGTTGTTGAAGGCTTGCTGCATCCAAGCCCAAGTTGTCATGTTATCCCCAAGTAACCCTTGAACCAGCGCAAAGCTGCATCCTTGAGGGTAGATGGAAATAGTTTCAACTTCTGCTCATAATTTGTGTAGTCATAGGTTCGACATATAACAACAAACTCAAATAGGAAAGTGTCGGGATCTTTTGTGGTCAGGCCATGAAAATGAGGAAGAGCAGAGGGGCTTATATTTTTCATCTTAGTGTCCCCATTGGTTTCCTTGATGGGGAAGGCACCCTCAACTCTCTCTCTATTCCCTCTGGAATTTCTGTTTTCAGTCATTGGCTTGGTAGGAATGGGTTCTTCTTCTTCTTCTTCCCCTGTAGGTTCTTCAAATATGTATGGTTTCTCACCTAAGAGTTCCTACAGTTCACAACCCCCGAAGAAGAGGGAAGGTTGGTTGTTTGATGTAGCAGGGGTATTTGGCAAAACATTCCCTAAGTTATCCCTATTCCTACGAGGCATGAAAGGAAATGTTTTTGGTTTGGTTTTGTGATTTTTTAAAACTTTTAAAGTGATTACAGAATTGAAATTGCAACTTGAATGAAAACTACTGACTGAATGAAAAGATTAACTACATGATTGAAATCTAACTTGCAAAATGGAAAGGAAAGCAAAGAATACAGAATGAAAAGGAAGCAAACTAAATTACTTTTGCAGAAATGAAACTAATGGCAGAATATTAGAAACAAGAAATAGAAGAAAGAAAGAAGTAATCACATATTACCCAGACACCTCCCTGACAACGACGCCAAAAAGTGATGAGCACCAGTATTGCAGCAAGAATGCTACAACTCCTAGGCTACCGACTTTACTTTATCAACCCGGGTATGTACAAACTTGGAGGTGACAGTGTTGTATACATAAGTAAAAGTGATGGTTCTACCTTTTGTCACTATTCAGCTAGCGAGAGAACACTACGGTTTTCAAGCCAGACTTCTATGGATTTAGAAGAAGTTCGGTTCCTTGATGAAAGAAATGGAAATCTACTCTAAGAGAGAGCTGACCTCTGTAATAATGAAAAAGACTAAAATTCAATGCTAAGGCACACCATTTCCTAATTCACTGCTAAGAGATATGCTTTGCAATAATGCTAAATTAACATGAACAAAATGCTACTGTCCTAAGCATGGAAGTAAAAACATCAAACATCACTATTATGCATGTAAAGGACTGTAATAAATCTATTTTGTCTTTTTATGCTTTTCATGAAAAATCAAGTGTGCAAGCTAATCTCTTTTGGTGATGTGGTAGGTGGTTTATGGGTGCTAATGGATGGCTGGAAGGTTCAGGAGATGGTTGGAAGGTTTGGGAGACCCTTGGGTGACCTTGGGAGGCTTCCTAGAGGTTTTCCCTCAATTCAGCCTCAAAATAGGCCACTACAGGAAAACCTACAGGATGTACTAGAAACCTACAGGATTCCCTGTATTTCTATAGGATACAGCCGAGAGAAAAACGATGGGTGTTGGAGGTGATGGAAGGCTTAGGGAAGGTGGTTGATGGGTGGAATGGAGTGACAAAAGGCATGGGATCACTCAGAACCCAAAACCAAGGTTAGGAGATGGTTGGATTTGCTGAACATGCTTGGGGGAATTTCTATGTAAAATGATGAAATTGGTGGAGGTCTTGATGAAAACAAGGACTGCCTATGGGTGGGTGAAATTGGAAGGTTGTTTCCTGCTATGAGATTTCTTTTTACTTCTTAAGCACCTACTTTGCATCAAACATGTGTAATTTCCAAAAAGTCATGTAAACAAGAATAATTCTCATGAGCTAGAAAAGCAGAATTTAATGAACTAATTGTGTACGTTATGCATGAGGAAATTGCTGAATAAAATGGAACCATTGATGATATTTGCTGCAAGAATGAAGATAGAAGAGATGACAATGAAATCATACACTTGCAAAACTGATCAAATGTTGGTTCAAGTACAGTAAATTCTAAATCTCATGAAAGAATTGGAAATCTGTCTTTTTGGGGCTGCATAAGGGTCTTTTCCTCAAATCATGATCCCAGAAGGAAGAAGTGAGGCTAGGACACCTGCTAACAGCTTTGTGGTGTTTCTTTTATCCCTTCTAACCTGCTACTGAACTAAAGCATAAATGGAAGCAAACTGATAAACAACTAATCAAATCTACACTACTTGCAATGAAATACTTCTAAAGACAATTTAACCATGAATCTATGAAACTAAGTTAAACATACAGATACAAGAAGAGGAGCCTTTGCTGCTAGGGTTGGGCCCTAACCCAAGAGCTTTAGCCCTCTGATTTAACTCAGTACTGGATCAAGAAAAAGCTCATTCTTATTACCAAAACAGAAAATTACATCAATGTCTTCCACAAGTCTGGAGCTCGAAAATAACTAGTGTTTTTGAGATAAAAATTCAAATCCTAGTGAGGCTCTAGGCCTCTCTACTTATATAACTGAAGTCCCCAACGACTTCCTTAAATTTAAGGAGGCTTGGCTCCCAAACTTGAGATGAACTAACTCTTTATCTATCACTTGCTCGGCTCCCTTCTAACCTTCATGACTTGGATGCTTGCACTCCGAGCTGGTGGGATTAATGGAGGAATATTCGAATGGGGGAGGAGTAAAAGAGGAGGATTTACCTCCTACAATCTCTCTCCTTTGTCCCATTCGAGTTTCAAACCTTAGTCTTGCCAAAATTACTTGATTTTCTCTTCCAAACTTGCATTCAATGCATATTAGTCCACTGGGCATAATATCTCACTTTAACTCATCTCATTAAACAAAATATAATCAAAACATGTAATAAGTTGTGAGAAGAGTTGGTTTGACTAAGCTAGGAGGTGAATTAAGGCCCATATAATTAACCAATGATGAGGCTCATCAATTGCATAGATGTGGTCCTTTGGAGGATGTTGATGATGTTTTCTTCCACACTTGATTATGGATGTCCCCTACATACTTGAGGGCATTGGACCTTGTGATGACATGGGAACTTGTTGAGTTGTTCTAGCCCATATTGGAGGTGATGTGGCAATATTTTGATGAGATGATTCACCTTTTGATGATGGATGGTTCACCTTGATGATGGATATGGAAATCTTCCATGATGATTAGGCACCTTCAATGATGACATCACACTTTTGTGCGCATGTTATAATGACTCTTGGTGATGAAATATTGTAAACCTATAAAGCAATGTTTCACCTTTATCAAACCCTACACACAATTTCAAGAGATCCATCAACTTTTGAGAGCATTCATGCCACACATGTGGGCTTATGGAAAACATTTATGAGAGATGACTTGATATTTTGAGCATGATTCTTCATTTATAAGGCATCATTGAGGGTGTTGAGACCTCTCCACTCTTTTATCATAGATATTTCATGTGTTCTTGCCTTGTCTCTAGTGTTTGTAGAAGATAAGGGCACTAGTTTATGCTTATAGGACTTTTAGTGGATGAGGATGTGCTAGATCTCTCATATAAATAAGAAAAGCACTCTTCACTTGTAAATCATTTCTATTTGTGGAGATATATCACTACTTGTCTATTGTTCTTCTCCTTATGCTAAAAATCTAAGGAAGGATGACTAGGGTGACTTCTTATGGAGATAGTATTATGGATAATCTTGTAACTTTTATGAATTTTCATATCTAGGGCTTATGGATTTTCATGTCTAGGGAAATTGATCCTCTAAATATTGTTTGATTTGCTTATGAATGATTATTAAATGTAATTGTACATTTCTAGTGGAGAGTGTGCATTCTATTGGTTTCTTCTTGGATAAATTTCTTCTTAAAATTCCTGGAAAGATTTCTAGGGGAAAGTATTCCATTAAATTTCTTGTATTTTGTAAGATACTAGGTGGATCTTCTAGGGTTAGTAGTAGAGAACCTTAGATATCATCTTATTTTCACTTGCTTCCTCTCAAGGGAGTCCTTAGTTGACTCCATATACCACAAAAATAAGTATACACTTCTTCTATCAATAGTCAATCATTAAATCCAAATTTTAACTTCTATTTTGTTCTTCTAGGTTTAAACTAGAATTTATAACAGTTCACATACATTTTCAACCATAGTTAGGCTAGATGTCTAAGGTAATTATGCATGTGATTGACTTATAATTGATCTTATCTTTATACTTTATATTTTTTATTTGTTTTACACATCTCTTCTAGGGTTAGAGGTCATGTTTCCTAGGGCTATTATATGCATTTCAATTTTTAGAGTCAACCGTTTAACTGAACTTGTTATATACCTAGGGGGGATAATATGGGGTACCAAGGGAGGTACCCAAGGTAATAATGTAATAATGGGATGGGCCATAGTAATAAATAAGGTGGTTAACCCATATCATGTAAGGGACCACAAGTAGTTAGTAATAATGTAATGGGCCCATGGTATTAGTTTGATGGTATGAGGGAACCATGGTAATGACCCATGGTATTGTATGTATGAGGCCTATATAGAGGCTAGAGACTCCATGTGAAGGAATATTGTGAAGAATTATTGTATGAACATGCATATGGCTTGTGGAGTGTTCTCCTTCCTTAAGGAGTGAATGTATGGTGTTGCCCTACCTTAAGGGTTTGATCAATAAAGAATCATTTCATATTATTTCTGGGTTTATTTGCATTGTCTTATATTTTCATATCAGATCTATAGTATTTCCAGGTTAGAGCTATAACAAGTGGTATCAGAGCACTTTCTTGGGCAAAAGTGGAGAATTTTTTTTTTTTTTTTTTTTATTTTTGCAGGATTTCGGGGGTGGCGAGTTTGCAGATCAGATCTGTATGTTTTGGTGCAAGATCTACAAAATCTAATTATAGATCTAGATTCTATGTGAAAAAAATACCCGATTTCAAAAAAAAAAATCGGTTGAATCGGAGTCTGGATGAAGGAGATATCACTGATCTAAAAATCAGTGGTGTTGCAGACAATTTTTTGGGGCAGCGAATTTGCGGCGTAGATATGGACATCCTAGCACAAGATCTGCAAAATCTAATTGCAGATCTAGATTCTTTGTGAAAAAATACCCAATTTAAAAAAAAAACAGTCGAATCGGAGTCCGGATGAGGGAGATATCGCTGATTTAAAATCAGCTCTTTTTTGCAGAAATTGTGGTGACGGCGGGAGAGTAGCAGTGCAGATCTAAAATTCTAGTGTCTGGATCAGGATTTCTATCACATGGGCAGATGCATAATGGTTGTTCCATTTCCGAAAACAGGTCATAATACGAATTCTGAGCAATATTGATGGAATTGTGACCATTTCAAATTTTCGCCAATTTTTTTTGTGATGGCGGCCCTAGGTCAGAATTTCAGGGACTTGTATAAATTTGATGGCTCTCATCCAGCCAAATGGCTAGCACAAATGGAGAAATATTTTAGATTGAATTACATCATGGATGATGAGACTCAGTTGAGTGTGGGAATAATGTACTTGGACAATGAAAGACGACAATGGTGGCAATGGCATCAACGTTGCTATCGAAGGCCCTTGACTTGGGACACATTCACAAAAGATCTTATGGACCACTTTGACCGTAAAGCTAATCTTGTGGATAAGCTCACATAGACAGACACACAGCCTAGCAAAGATTTTATAGAAAAGAAGGAAACCAAGGACCCTAAAGGGTTATTTTCTTCTGGTATCTCCTTATTGCAGGTTCATGGATTGATTCAGAAAAATAAGATCATTGTTTCTATAAATCCTAGTTGCAAGCATAATTTCATCAATGTTAATTTGGCAAAAAAATTACAAGTTCCTGCAAAACACATTGAAAACACACATGTGGATGATAAGGATGTTCAAGTGTATAAGGATTTGAAGATTTCTATGGATAAGTATGTGTTGCATGGTGATTTTTATACTTCAAAGATGGATAATATGGATGTTGTTTTAGGATATTCTTGGATGGAATCTGTGGGTGTTACACAAAAATATCGTCATCATGATTATTTGCAGTCAGTATGGGTCCATCAACACTTATACTGTCCTCCTAAGCAAGTCTCAGACCTCAGCTCTTTAAGTCAAGCTTTGAAAATGTGAGAAAGACATTGAAAATCATTAAAAGCTCTCGTTCCGCACTTTCTCCTACTGTCACCTGCGGGCCCGCACCCTTTGTTCGTGTCAACTGCGTATCTACACGCTCTGTCTGTAAAGGGGTGGGTGCATAACCCTGTGAAAGTCAAAAGGCGCAAAGTTTATCTTAAAAAACTCACTTTCGGTTAATTCTAGAGGTTTCTAGAAGGAATTTTGACGTGGATTGTTCGCTCTGAGGTGGTTCATGCATCCCGAAAAAGAAGGAGCTAATCCCTTGACTAAAGGAGCTATCCTTTTGAAGGAGGGCTTTATCCCTTTGAAGGAGGAGCTAGTAACCTCCCTCCATTGCACTATAAATACAGGCATTGGGGTGAGGACTAGGGAGGTTAGAAGCTGAACATTTTGAGGGTAAATGCTGGTGAAATTAAGACTCTTTGGTTGAGCTTGAGAGGAGAGATCACATACCTCTTGGTTCCATTGGAGAGTGAGTGAAACTTTTCAAAGTAGAGGAGACATCTTGTTGGACCCTGGGAGGAGCTTGTACAGCGTCAAGGCAAAGGTTGTAAAGTTCTTCTTCTTTTGAATTAATACAATCAAACTGATTTTTCTCAACAAGTATCTTATGCTATTTGTTTCATGGACTCCTTGACTTTCATGTTAAATATGTTTTATGCAATTGGCTTTTCAGGTGCTATTTAATTTGTTTGCCTTGTTTGTGTTTGCAGATTCGCGAAAAGGAGCTCATTTGGACCAAAGGAGCGAGTGCATCCACAAGCTTGCGTTGGACCTAAGGTAGGCCCCAAAAACACTTGTTTACCATTGTTTTTTAAAAGCATATTTAGAGAAAGATAGTGTCTGGTTGGTTTGCATGTCATTAGGTCTTCTTTAGATTCTAGGAAGGTCTATCTTGTCCGCAAGATCGACTCTTTCCGTGTGACAAAATGGCGACTCCGCTGGGGACTTGATTGTTTTCCTTGTTTTTACTTTGACCTAAGAAATGTTGTTTTATGTTTCTGTTTATGACTTGATGATTGTGGGATTGGGTAGCTTTACTTGATTTTGAATTAGTTTTTAATTTTCATAGTTTTGGGAGAGGTACGCACCCTCTGAGTTAAGCACAGTGCGTACCTGTACGCACTTTTGCTTTGTGCACAGAGCGTGGACGCACCTGTGTAAACAGGTTGCCTGCGTACCCTGTCAAAAGTTTGAGAATTTTAAAATTTTCTCTTTTTTATCAGTTTAGAATTTGTTTATAGGTTTGAGCCACTGCCCAGACCTGCTTGTTCCCTGTCAAAAACTTTCCTTGGTTTAATTTCATTAGTGTTAGGGTTTTAGGTGAAATTCCTAGGAGTTTTCCCTGTTGGGTTTGTTTTTCGTTTTTGGTTGTGTAGTGGCTCTGAGCTTAGAAGCTGTAGGGACCTCAGATCACATTGGTGTCTACCAGCCTTCTTATGAGTCTGACCATCTATGAAATCTCTCCTTGTTGAGGAATCCGCTTTGTGTTTTCTCATTTCAAAACTTTGAAAAGCTTGTGTTTGAAAGTTTGGATTTTCATTTTTAAAAAAGAAAACGAAAGATCTAGTTGTTTTTTGGCTGATTGTGATTCTGCATAAATTAGTCCTTAGCTCACACTTAGCTAAGTAAAACATCCTCAAAAAGACACTTTGTAAGCTTTGACTTCAAATAGGTTTTTATAGTTTGTAGATCTCAAAGTTAGTCATTTTCATAGTTTTTAATGTTTTATGAAAAATAGTTTTGAGTGTTTTTTGCAAAAAAAAAAAAAAAAAAAAAATCTCTCTTTTGAAAAAAAAGTTTGTTTTCGTAGCGATTGAAATGCTTTGAAAAGAAAAGGGAAATTTTTGTGAAATAACTAGTTGTCTCGTTTTGAGTGCTTTGGAAAGGAAAAACTCTTCTTTAAATTTGTTTAATTGAGAAAGATTTGTGTTTTCAAAGTATTTGCATTCTCAAACTCTCTCTTAGTTTAGAAGTTCATCGAAGAGAAAAGGTTGTTTTAATCATCTTAGGTGCATCTTTTTAGTGATTTTGAGTCGAGTCTTTACACCACGAGTTTCATCTCCGCCACCTTTTGACTTAAACAAAAACCACTAAAATTAACGCTTAAAGTAAAATTCATCTAGTAACATTTTTATTTCTAGAGCTCTGATACACCAATTTAGCTTAGGCTAGTGTCTTGGAGTAGGAGAGTAATTAACTCTCCAAGACAAGTGTAGAGCCTTGAACCTGTATCTTCCCATACACCTCTCACCCTCCTTTTCCTACTCATTTCATCCATCAAACTGATTAAATCATTGTATTTTAGGGTCTTTTACATGATTTTCTAACTATGTTAAGTGACTGTTGTTTGGTTTAGAATTTTGGTTCAGAGTGCTGCGTTTCCGCAGCCCACATAGGTTTCCGCAGCTGATCCAGGTTTCCGCAGCTCGCACAAGATTCCGCAACTGTTTTATTAAACGATATGTTGCAGGTGTCCTTTGAGAAGATGAGCCACATGGGCAAGTTCCAGGGATCGAGGACATGGTACGTGTCCCTCCAGATCACCCAGAACAGCCATAAAAGCCCGCGGTCAACGAGGAAGCAAACGTCGGTCAACAGAAGTGTCCAGTGGTGGCACGGCTCTGCGTTGCTCTGTTTTTGGGCACGTGAAGCTAGGTGGCATCATCCTCAGCCACGGAGACAATCTAGAAGCACAAATCCAACAGCGATATTCCCCGGATTGAATGAGCACGATGACAGTTACCTAGATCCGAGGACGCAGAGGATTCACGTGTTTTAAACAGCTGGTTGAATAGCATAGATTTCGTTCAAGTAGTTTGTTTTTTCTCCTTATAAATAAAGCGTCCTTGAACGCTGTAGAGTTAGTCATTGGATAATCATTTTGTATGTAATTTTGAGCTCCCCACTTTGCTTTACATTTGCTGTTAATACATGAGAAGATTGTTTGGCATTTAAGCGTATAACTGCTCTTTGAACCGGCTGAAGTAGGCAGAGGGCCCCTGTTTGCTGAAGCCTTGTACAGTAACTTTTAATTTCCAACATTTCTTTTTCTTGTTTCATGTATAATAGCTGTACAGATGTCTTTTAAAATCGCTGCATTTTTATTTCTTTTCAACATGTATATTAGCTGTACATAAACTTTGAATTCTGTTGATTTACATTTCTGCACGTTTATGTTCATGACTGATCAGTGTGTTATGCAGGTTTCTTAGGTAAGCCTGAGACAGTTTTCTTTCTTTTCTTTTCATAACTAGTGGCATGCGTGATTGTCTTGTCTATGTTGCTGACATTCATTGTTTTGCAGTTTTGATTTTCCTTACTGTCATCTATTTAACTTGCACATTTACTTTCTGCTCTTAGATATCAAGTTGTTCATCTATTTATGGTTCCTTTTTCATAATCAAATACCTTTATTGGGAGCCAAAATATCACTTAATATAACTTGATTTAGTTTACTTTAGAACTCACATTACTTGACTTATTTATAACTGTTTCTCACATGATAAATTCAGCTGAAAGGCAAGAGGTTAAGAGAAAGTTAAAGTGTTGTGACTAGTCTCTTTTATGTAGTTTCACTTGGATTTCACATTGCTTAACATTTCATGATGCCTTTTCATAGAGAAGATTAAGATTGAAGAGTTGAAATAGTGTGAGATAGTTGTTCTTACTTTTAGTAGGATTTAATATAGATTTCATTTTCATTTTCATTCAGCAACAGAGATACTGGGCCGATGTCATTAGTCCTTTATTTGATGTCTTTATTTTTCTTCAGGAGTTGATTTCATTGCAGTTGTTGTTCAAGCTTTCTTGTACAATACTCTTTAAGTTTTGAGAAATCATTTAGAGATCACCACAATCATCCACATTTCACTTGCTTTATTACTTTCACCATATCACAGTAGGAAAGATACAATTGAAAACAAACTTAGAAAGCTAAAAACGACAAAAGACTAAGAAAGCGGTTATCTAAGTACATATAGTACACCTCACTTCATCAGCTTACGAGCCCCGGGTTGACATTTAAAAGTTGCAATTTAGACATCACTAAATTGACCAAACATTTTGGCGCCGTTGCCGGGGAAGTGAAATTAGGTAGCCAAATTCTTAAAAAAAAAAAAACAAGAAAATTTCAAGGAAGGAAATTGATAACATCTCAAAGTATGCTCTCCTCTTGCACTTAATGTGATCTGGAGGATCATAAAAGAGAAAGTTATTGGTTTAATAATTTCTTGAGTATGCTCTCTTCTTGCACCTAGAGTGACTTGGAAGATCAGAAAGAGAATTATTAGTCCGACTTGAAGAAAAATAAAAAAAATGACATGCATAGAGCAAGAGATTCTAGGGGAAGGTTTTTAGCTAGAGCCAAAAGTTCGATTTTTACAACTCCATCTACTTCAAGGAACAGACAAGAGACACCTCCATCATCTCCAACTTACACTCCTAGCCCTAAGATTCCTGGAATTCAAGAGGCAGGAGTCGACTCTCCCATACCTTCCATTGAATCTGAATTAGAAAGAGATCCTTTCCTTCCTTCTACAGAGAGACAAATTGTAATTGAAGAATTAGAATCACCTGAAGAAGAGGGAGAAATTCCTTCTCGTACACCCTTAGTAGAAGAACCAGAAGACTCTGAAGTCTCCAGGGAAACTACCATGACAGAGGAAGGAGCAACTGGATTTGGTAGAGGTAGAGGTAGAGGAGGAGGAGGAAACAATGGGGGAGGTAGAGGTAACATTGGAGGAAATAGGGATGGGGATAACTCATTCAGGTTTCCTATAGTTGATGAGGACTCCCGAGCCACAATGAAAAACATCTCACCATTTGTCCTCCCAAACTTCCATGGGTTTAGGAATGAGGACCTTGAAACATTTCTATTTGAGTTTGAGAAAGTGTGTCGAACTTATGATTATCTGGATGACTCTCAAAAACTCAAACTGTTTCCTTCAACATTGAAAGGAGCAGCCTTAAAATGGTTCATGGGATTACTCACTCAATCCATTAGGTCTTGGAATGATATGAAACAGGCATTTTTGGATAGGTACCTGGACTATTGTATGCCCACCAATCACAAGGATGAGGTATTCAAACTGATGCAAAAAGAAGATGAAAACTTGGAGGAGTTACTTGAAAGATTTCAATATAATCTGAAAAGAGAAAAAATGAGTAACTTGGACGAGGAGACCTTGAAAGCCCTTTTACTAAAAGCCATTAGAGATGAATGGATAGATCTTTTGAATATGATGGGAAAAGGAGATGTATCTCAACTTCCACTTTCTGATATAGCAGAATTATGTGTCCATCTCTCAAGGGGGAAATCCAAAACTCAAAAAGGGCCTAGAGATCCTTCTCTCATCAGAGCAAATAAATCTGCAACTGGATCGGTAAGTAGGGCTGAGATTGGAAACATGCTTGATGAATTCAAAACTGATATCTTAGGGAGTCTTAGTGAGCAACTAGACACCCTTAAGATTCACAATAAGCAGAAAGCAGAAGCTGAGGCTTTGGCCATCTTTTGCCCAAAGTGTAGGAAGAAACATGCTCTAAGGGAATGTCCCTTGGATGCAAAAGTTGTAGAAACATGCGTAATTTGTTCAGAGAACCATGAGACCAAGGATTGTCCTTCAATTCCTGGGCTCAAAGCTGTCTTTCAATAAGATCCAAATACAATCGAATCTCTCTGTTTTGTTGCAAGGAGACCTTGGCAGGGGCAACAAAATCAAGGGTTTAGCAACTCTATGAATTTTCAACCCCCACCAAACTGGAATCCTTGGCAACAACCTTGCTCCCAACCTCAAAATCCTTTTTAATCATGGGGACAAGGTATGCAAAATCCTTATGGGAGATTTTCTCAATTTTACCAATATCCTCCATCTTTTCAAAACCAACAAGCTCCACAACTTCCAAATCAAAATCCACAACTATCATTGCCATTTCCACAACAACAACCTTCTCAACAGAATCCAAATTCTCAACTCTTGCTTCCATTCCAGCAGAAGTCAAATCAACTTCCTTCTCAGCCATTGCCAAACCCCAATAATAAAAACCCTCAAAATGCCTACATGATGGAAGGTCAACAATTTCCTACCTATATGATTGTTCCTCTCAATGAAGTATAACTCAGATCAGGTAGAGTCTTAGATAAACCTTCTATAAATGCTCAAAAGCAAAGCATTTTTGAGGAAGAGTCACTTGAAGCCAATAAGGGTTTTGAAGCATCTCTTCAAAACCCAAATACTCAAAAAGAAAAAGAAAAAGAATTAACCCCCACAACTCCCATAGTTGAGCAACCTGCATCCTTATCCACACCTCCTTTTCCTGAAAGATTACAAATTGATAAAGGAGTGGAAAAACAAATTTGGTTGCCTGACTATAATTTTCTAGATGAATTGAAGAATTTCTGTATCAAGATTCCCTTGTTACAAGCCATTAAAGAGATTCCTATTCTAGCAAAAACAATAAAGGAGTTGAGTCTTAAAAGACCAGGAAGGAAACCAAGAGATACCAGAAGGATCCACCTGGTAGGGAAAATTGCAGATATCATGATGGGAAAAATTACCATGCAGAAATACGTAGATCCCGGTAGTCCAATTGTCAAAACACATATCAATGGGGTAGAAATACCAAATACTTTGATTGATTTAGGGGCTGCTATCAACATCATGAGTAGACAGACTATGGAACAACTAAAACTTCCTAATCTTCTTTTTACACCTACTTTATTACAACTTGCAGATCGATCAATTATTAAACCAGATGGTGTATTAGAAGACATTCCAGTCTCCCTAGACTCTTGGGAATATCCAGTGGATTTCATGATTTTAACTCCCAAGAGTAATCTAGGAGGACATCCTCTTATTTTAGGAAGACCTTGGCTAGCCACATCTGATGCTTTCATAAGTTGTAGGTCTGGGGATATGTATATTTCTGATGGTAATTCGACAAAGAAGTTCAATCTGTATCCTCCAGCAAAAGCAATTACAGAAATAGGGGATAATGAGTGGGTTGATGATGAAGATACTATACAACCTGTCTTTACCATTTCTGAGATTAGTGAAGATAGTCAAATTCTGAACACATTAGAAAATTTTGAACCATCTTCAGAATATGACCACACACAATTTCAGTTGGATTCTGACATTGAGTATCTATCATCTAGACAAATGTCTCTTTTCTCTATGGAAGAGTTTGGTAGTTCTGCCATTGAGATTTTTCCAGGAAAAACATTGAATATCAACAAAAACTTGGAAAAATCACAACAGGAAGGGCTAACCAAAGTCTTGCAAAAACATTCCACTGCATTTGCATGGGAGTATACTGATATGAAAGGTATTGACCCGAAGACTTGCATTCATCACATCTACATTGAGGAAAACAGTAGACCAATCAGACAGCCTCAAAGAAGGATGAATCCAAACCTTAGGGAAATAGTGAAAGAAGAGCTCCAAAAGTTACTTAATGTAAACTTCATTTACCCCATTTCAGATAGCCGGTGGGTTTCTCCTTTGGTTATAGTACCTAAAAAGAATGGTAAATGGAGGGTTTGCATTGATTATAGGGAATTGAACAAAGCAACTTTGAAGGATCACTTTCCTTTACCCTTTATTGATCAAGTATTAGATACTTTAGCAGGCAAAAAGTATTTCTCATTTCTGGATGGTTTTAGTGGTTACAATCAGATTCAGGTAGCACCTGAAGATCAGGACAAGACCACATTTACCTGTCCATGGGGAACTTTTGCTTACCGAGTACTTCCTTTTGGATTATGTAATGCACCCACAACATTTCAAAGGGAAGTATTAGGAATCTTTTCTGATCTAATTCATGATTGTGTAGAGGTCTATATGGATGATTTTACAGTTTATGGTAATTCATTTGAAGAGGCATTAGAAAATTTGGAAAAAGTCCTTATAAGGTGTAAAGAAACAAATCTTTCATTAAGTCATGAAAAATGCTTTATGATGTTTACTGAAGGGACTATTTTAGGACATCATATTTCAGGAGATGGAATTAAAGTTGATAGATCAAAAGTTGAAGTCATCTCCAAGTTACCTATTCCAAATTGCCAAAAAGATGTTAGAAGTTTTCTTGGATTTACTGGATATTATAGAAGATTTATTGAAAACTTCACTAAGATAGCATCTCCGCTTTTCAAATTGCTTACAAAAGACTGTGAATTCAATTGGGATCCTGACTGTCAATCTGCATTTGAAACTCTAAAAACAAGAATATCTGAAGCACCCATTTTGAGAGGGCCAAATTGGAAACTTCCTTTCCATATTTCTACAGATGCTTCAGATATAGCTCTAGGAGTTGTGTTGGGTTAAAAGGATTTAATTCCTTATGCCATTTACTACACCAGTAAAAATTTGACTCCCGCTGAGTTAAATTATACTGTGACTGAAAAAGAGTTCTTAGTCGTTGTTCATGCAATCAACAAGTTTAGACATTATATAACCGGCTATGAAACTTTTGTCCATACTGATCATTCTGCAATTAGATATCTCATGAACAAACCTGTTACTAATGGCAGAGTTACAAGATGGCTTTTACTTTTACAAGAATTCAATATTACTGTGTTAGATAGACCAGGGAAACAAAATACAGTAGCTGATTTCTTGTCTAGAATCCAAAATACTAATGAAGATTCTCCTGTAGAGGATAAGTTTCCAGATGAATATTTGTTTGCAGTAACTACTAAAACTCCTTGGTATGCAGACATTGCTAACTATTTGGTTACAGGGAAGCTACCTCCACACTTATTTCCTAATGAGAAAAGGAAAATCATTCAGGAAAGTTCAAAGTATTCATGGATTTCTAATGAATTGTTCAAAACAGGGCTAGATTGTGTGATCAGAAGATGTGTTCGGGAAGATGAAATGCCTGACATCCTTAAGGCATGTCATGATGAACCGTGCGGTGGACACTTTGCTGACAAGAGGACTGCCTATAAAATCCTTTCTTTAGGATATTATTGGCCTTCTCTCTTCAAAGATGCAAAACAATATGTTAGAAGGTGTGACAGCTGCCAAAGAGTTGGGAGACCAACTCTTTCAAATGAAATGCCATTACAGCCACAGGTACTCATCGAACCCTTTGAAAAATGGGCTTTAGATTTCATTGGACCTATTAATCCACCATCTAAACAAAAGAAGTATATATTGGTTTGCACTGATTATGTTACTAAATGGGTAGAAGCCAAGGCATTGTCTTCTGCCACTGAAAATTCAGTTGTTCAATTTCTTTTTGAAGATATTTTTACTCGTTTTGGTGTCCCAAGAGAAATTGTGACAGATCAGGGAAGTCAATTTACATCTAACTTGATGGAGAAGCTGATGGAAGAATACAAAATCAAGCACAGAAAATCTACTCCATACCATCCGCAAGCAAATGGTCAAGTGGAATCTACAAATAAAGTTCTTGAGAGCATCATCACCAAAACTGTTCATCTCCATAGAAGAGATTGGGCAGAAAGGCTTCCTGAAGCCTTATGGGCCTATAGAACTACATGGAGGAACACAACATGACATTCTCCCTATGAACTTTTTTATGGGAAAGAAGTCTTGCTCCCCATTGAGTTTCAAGTCAAAACCTTCAAGATGGCAGTTCAGTTGGGGATGAATCTATCAGAAGCCCAAAAGCACAGAATGGAGCAGCTGAATGAGCTAGATGAAATAAGACAAGATGCAATTTTAAGGACTAATCTAGTTCAGCACCAAAGAACTAAGTGGCATGACAGATATATCAAGGAGAGAAAGTTTCAAAAAGGAGATTGGGCGTTACTGTTTGATTCCAAGTTTAAAGACTTCAAAGGAAAATTTCAAACTCATTGGCTTGGACCATATGAGATTGATGAAGTCTTTAGCAATGGAGCAGTTCGAGTCAAGACTATTGATGAGTTTCAAACTCCTCTCATTGTGAATGGCCACCGATTGAAAATTTATCATAAGCCACTCTCAAAAGAGGACTTTGTCAAAATATTCCAAGAAAATTTTGCAATGAGGCTGGTGGAGAAGAATTCTTCTCCTCCATCAGCCTAGTCTTTGTTTCTTTCAGTTGAAAAAAAAAAAAAAAAAAGGAGAAAAAAAAAAGAAAAAAAAATCTTTTGTATAAGCCTGAAAACCAATCATAGATTGGTAGCCTTATACAGAAAATGTAGAGTGAAAGTCAGGGACACCTGACACTCTATATTTTCCAAAAAAAAAATCTCTCTTCCTCTCCATCTTCACTCCACTTGTCATTTCCATCTTCACCTCCATCTCATCTTCATCTCCATTCCACTTCACTCAACTACACTTCCATATCATTCCACTCATTTCATTCCATTCCATCAATAAAAGTCCCTCTCATGACTATTTCATTCAGTTAGTTCTTTTTCTAACTATTTTGTGCAGTTAAAGGGGTGTTGTCTCAGTTTCCGCAGCTAACACCGGTTTCCGCAGCTCGAAACGATTTCCGTAGCCAGCATCACTCTGTCTCTACAGCCAGCAACACTCTGTTTTCAAAAAAAAAAAATTACAGTCAAAGGTTAGCATCATCATCACCAAAGGCAGCAAAGATATGAGTCATCTGCAAGATCAAAAAGCAGTAATGGGTCAAAAGCCTTAATCAACAAGTGGCAAACTTCCAAAGGTATGATCAAAATCTCTACCAAATAACAATTTAATGTCATTGTATGCATAGTTATTAGATCATGGAAATTCCACTAAATACAATGATTTGATACGGAAAGATTCATATCACTCCTCTCCCACGATGATAATCCATCCACCTCATTCCTTTCTAACGGTCCCATAATCACTCTTAGTTCAAACTCGAAATGGGGCTGCTCTTTCATTTATTAGCCGTACGTAGAGGAAGTGACCTACTGTACTACGGCTCTCCTCCACTATGATTTCCGCAGCCAACGCTGAGACGTGGCATAAACCAACCGATTTGAATGGACTCAGCCGTTATACTGCCCAGTTATCACTTCACTCCCGCATGCATTTGATACCAAACCCGTGACTGTTATTTACCTCGTGCTCATACCATTCTCTGCTCTCTCCATTTCCGTTGCAACCTCCATAGCTCTGCTCTAAACCCTGATTACAGTCACTGCATACGCTTCGTATTTCGATTACGGCCACTCCATTTCCCTTAAGCATCCCATAATCAGCTCGTTTCCCCTCTAACGTCCACACGCAGTAAAATTCTCAGCCGGGGTTGAAAGCCGAGAATGGGAAAGTTACTCAGAGCTGAACCTGAGGGCCCGAAATATCTAGAGGGGTATCCGCAAACAAAGGAGTCATTGAAGAAGGCGAAGTGGCTAAAATTTATCCAAAAATTCAGAGGTTATAATAAGGAATTCACTAAAGCTTTTGCTCGATCCTTTAATGGACACGTAGTGGAGGTAGGGGATTTGAAATTTACAATAACATAAGCCACAATAGTAGCAGCAACCAGTTTACCACAGCAGGGAGACAGATGGTTTAAAAACAGAGGTCTGGATGATCAAGGATGGAAAGACATGCTCAAGAACCCAGGTATGGATACTTCCATATTTACCAAAGGAATTCCTGTGAATATAATCAAAGAAGAATGGTCTACGCTGTTATTACTTGTTCAGAAGTTTATTACATGTGAGGGTAGGTTTGGCACTATGTACATGTATCATGCAAGGATTATGATGAATTTTATGGAAGGCCATGCCCTTAATTTACCTTACTTTCTGCTAGTAAGCCTTAAGAAAATGAGCTCTACTGTTCAGAAACATGTAGGCCATATTGAATCCCACCTTTACCATCACGGGCTCATTAGAATTCTCATTGAAGATCAATTGAAAAATAATAATGATACTTGGGAAAAGTTTTTAATAAAAAATCACTTCCAAGAAGTGACTGAAGGCTCTGCCAGTAGTTCCCCAAAAATCCCAAAAAGAAGTAGGAGGAAAGAAAGAAGTGTTACAACTCAGGACTCCCCTACAAAAGACACTCAGGAAACTGTTCAGGAGGAAGAAGAGGAGGGAGCTAGAAATAAGAAGCAGAAAAAGGACAAAGGTAAAATAACTGTCCAAGAGACATATCCATCCCCTGAACCATCTGTAGAAGAAGAGTCTCAAACCCTGGCAGAGAGGTTAGCACACCTTCAAGCTGCTGCCTCAGCAAAGAAACAAAAAGAAAAACAGAGTGCCCAGAAAGTAAGCACTAGTCCATATGTGAGAAGAAGCAGTAGGGTCAAAGGAAAGAAGAAAGTGACCCAAGAAAAACAATCACATTTCATTGACTTAGGTGAAGGAACACCTGAAAAAGGTCAAGCTCAGCAAGACATAGAGACAAGTCCTCCACGTGAGGAAAGTCCTTTTCAGCAGGAAAGAGAAAACAATCCTCCTTTATCAGAATTTGAATTCAGGCCGAGAAAAACACCTGAGGTAGATTCCACCCAGCAAGAAACCTATAACTACTTAGAGTCCTTGGAACAATCAGCTGCAGGACCAAGCACTACCTTGCCACTTGATGCACAGGTGCAATCTTTAAAACAGGAAGTGTTTGAGCTAGAAGTCCTAAACAGGCACATTAAACAAGAAAATGAAGCATTAAAAGAGCAAAGTAAAGTGGACAAGATTGTTCATGACAATACCATGCTTCACTTAGGACTGTGGCAGAAGAAGAATAGAAAGTTGAAGAAAAAGTGTAAGAAGCTGAGCAGGGCATTGATTAATTTGAAGTTCAGGTGTCTAGTTAAGAAACCAAGGACAATTTTGGCATCAAGGAGAAAGAGAAGAAGGCTGGATGTTCTTGCAGAAGCATCAGAGCACATGGATTGAGGAAAAGAACTAAGTTTTGGTTGCATGAGGACATGCAACACCTTCACAGTGGGGGTATGTAGAGCCTTGAACCTGTATCTTCCCATACACCTCTCAGCCTCCTTTTCCTACTCATTTCATCCATCAAACTGATTAAATCGTTGTATTTTAGGGTCTTTTACATGATTTTCTAACTATGTTAAGTGACTGTTGTTTGGTTTAGAATTTTGGTTCAGAGTGCTGCATTTCCGCAGCCCACACAGGTTTCCGCAGTTGATCCAAGTTTCCGAAGCTCGCACAGGATTCCGCAGCTGTTTTATTAAACGATATGTTGCAGGTGTCCTCTGAGAAGATGAGACACATGGGCAAGTTCCAGGGGTCGAGGACATGGTACGTGTCCCTCCAGATCACCTAGAACAACCATAAAAGCCTACGGTCAACGAGGAAGAAAATACTGGTCAACAGAAGTGTCCAGCGGTGGCACGGCTCTGCGTTGCTCTGTTTTTGGGCACGTGAAGCTAGGTGGCATCATCCTCAGCCACGGAGACAATCTAGAAGCACGAATCCAACAGCCATATTCCCCGGATTGAATGAGCACGATGACAGTTACCTAGATCCGAGGACGCAGAGGATTCACGTGTTTTAAACAGCTGGTTGAATAGCATAGATTTCGTTCAAGTAGTTTGTTTTTTCTCCTTATAAATAAAGCGTCCTTGAACGCTGTAGAGTTAGTCATTGGATAATCATTTTGTATGTAATTTTGAGCTCCCCACTGTGCTTTACATTTGCTGTTAATACATGGGAAGACTGTTTGGCATTTAAGCGTATAACTGCTCTTTGAACCGGCTGAAGTAGGTAGAGGGCCCCTGTTTCCTAAAGCCCTGTACAGTAACTTTTAATTTCCAGCATTTCTTTTTCTTGTTTCATGTATAATAGCTGTACAGATGTCTTTTAAAATCGCTGCATTTTTATTTCTTTTCAACATGTATATTAGCTGTACATAAACTTTGAATTCTGTTGATTTACATTTCTGCACGTTTATGTTCATGACTGATCAGTGTGTTATGCAGGTTTCTTAGGCAAGCCCGGGACAGTTTTCTTTCTTTTCTTTTCATAACTAGTGGCATGCGTGATCGTCTTGTCTATGTTGCTGACATTCATTGTTTTGCAGTTTTGATTTTCCTTACTGCCATCTCTTTAACTTGCACATTTACTTTCTGCTCTTAGATATCAAGTTGTTCATCTATTTATGGTTCCTTTTTCATAATCAAATAACTTTATTGGGAACCAAAATATCACTTAATATAACTTGATTTAGTTTACTTTAGAACTCACATTACTTGACTTATTTATAACTGTTTCTCACATGATAAATTCAGCTGAAAGGCAAGAGGTTAAGAGAAAGTTAAAGTGTTGTGACTAGTCTCTTTTATGTAGTTTCACTTGGATTTCACATTGCTTAACATTTCATGATGTCTTTTCATAGAGAAGATTAAGATTGAAGAGTTGAAATAGTGTGAGATAGTTGTTCTTACTTTTAGTAGGATTTAATATAGATTTCATTTTCATTTTCATTCAGCAACAGAGATACTGGGCCGATGTCATTAGTCCTTTATTTGATGTCTTTATTTTTCTTCAGAAGTTGATTTCATTGTAGTTGTTGTTCAATCTTTCTTGTAGAATACTCTTTAAGTTTTGAGAAATCATTTAGAGATCACCACAATCATCCACATTTCACTTGCTTTATTACTTTCACCATATCACAGTAGGAAAGATACAATTGAAAACAAACTTAAAAAGCTAAAAACGACAAAAGACTAAGAAAACGGTTATCTAAGTACATATAGTACACCTCACTTCATCAGCTTACGAGCCCCGAGTTGACATTTAAAAGTTGCAATTTAGACATCACTAAATTGACCAAACAACAAGTAAAACAAACAAGTAGCTAAATCTTGTGGTAGGAAGAAATCCAATTGTTGCATTTATGCTCTGGGAAAGCTCCTCTTAAAGGAGAAGCACGAGATCGTGTCCGAACTAGTGTGGGAATCAATCCTTCCTCATTGGGAACGATGCCAGATATTCACATATTAAAAACGGTAAACCTCGGATTAACCATTGTCGAGGAGCTTGGGATCACTTGTTGGTAAACCTTGGATTATGTCAAGGAGCCTTCAAGGGGATTGAGCTTGCTACTCTGCCCTTGCGTGCGTATCGGATCGTAGACTATTCCCCCAGGTGTATTTGTCTCAGTTGGTAGCCTTAGTGACCATATTCTTTAGGATTCTTCCTAAGGTGACAGTGGTGGGAAGATCCCACTGTACCTGGAGCAGACGTCGGCTAGACTCACTTGGATTTTCTGGGGGGTTCGCTTCACTCGAGACGGTTAAGTGGAGGAACTTGGTCCAGTCTATTCATTAAGCAGGTTGTCGGGGTAACTGTTCCAACCGCCATTTCTGTACTGAATTCTGCGACGTTGGGCTTCATCACCAACTAGTGTTTTCGGTCCGGAAAGTTACTGTTTGTGTGTGTTTGATCTCTAGATTCTTTAGGCATGTGATTCAAATTTGTTTGGTTCTTTAGAGACTTTAAGTGGTTTTCATTGAGATTTTACTTTGTTTTCGTGTGAAGTAGTTAAAGTTTTTAACTGTGGCTGAATTACCAAGGCAGTCCCGTAGACTTCGGGGCGAGTCTCCTGAGTTTGTAACCATGGATGATTTACTGAGGAAGTCCTGTAGACTTCGGGGCCAACCTCCTGAAGAAGTCCCGAGCCAGCTTGAAGGCTTGAAAGTCCTTGTAACTCCTAGTGGCAATAAAGTTGGGTCACCTGAAGAAGGAGAGACTTCATTGGTTGTACATCCTGATTACCAAACTCTAGTAACAGGCTATAATCCTGAATCTATTTCAGTTTCCGAACTTGCTGGTAGCTTTTCATCTGCCAGTGATATAGGTGAAGAACCTGAGATATCTGAACCTATTACTCCAACATCGGGGTTTGTCTCTCCAACTTTTAGTGGTCCTAATTCACCTAGGGTAGAAAGAGTAATCACCGAAAATCTTCCTTCTGGTTTGATAGCTATTGAAGAACTTGCTCCGGAAGAGGAAGTAGGCATCCCTATCCCTGAAAATCAACCTGTTATTGATCTAAGGGAGCGTGAATCCATTTTTTACAGTCCACCAAGGAGTACTACTTGGTATCTTTCTTTAACTAATTATTTGGAAAACCCAGGGTTAAGTTTTTCACCACCTCGTGCTCCTTATCATCCTAGAGGTTTTTATACTCTTGTAAATATGTCTGGTCAGTCATCCATGTTTACTCAATCGCCTGAATCCTTTTTGTACGGCGGTCCTTCTGTTCCCTCTGGGTATCAGTCACTTTCTGGTACTTTTGCGGGAGCATCTCCTCAACCCATTGAACATGGGTTATTAACTGGAAACAATGGTAATAAACCGTTGAGCGTAGAAGACATTCTCATGATGTCAGGTTCAATTCCCAATTCTCAACCTCAAGGTGGCCAGTTACCACCTGGGGGGCAGCCTCAATTAACGCCTGGGGGGCAACCTCAAGGTACACAAATTGTGTCTGGGGGGCAACCTCAAGGACAGTATGTACCCATGGTGCAGTATGTTCCTCAAGGTCAACCCCAGCCTCAATATGTACCCCAAGGTCAACCCCAGTATCAATTTATACCTCAAGGTCAACCCCAGTATCAGTATGTGCCTCAAGGGTATCAACCCCAAGTTCAGTAGTCGAACCAAGGTTTCCAACCACCCCAAGGTCAGTCTTATGTTCAAGGAACGGGAAATGTACCTTTCAATTATCAATCCTACCCTCAACCTGGTTATGGTTCCCCATATCCTCAACCTGTAATGGGTCCGTACCCTGGAGTAAATTTAGTGTGGGATCCATCGCAAACTCAACGGGTGTTGCAGCCTAATGTACAGTTGTCATCTCAAACTGGACAACCCTTAGTTTCTAGTTCACCCCAGCAACCAGTCCAGTCTAACATTCAAACTTTTGTACCTTCGGTAGTTTCTCAGTCTGGGCCTATAGCACCTTCTACTCCATCTCAAATGACTGCTGCAACTACCGCAACATCTGTTCAATCTACCCCACCTACTTCTGGAGTATCGACAGCTCCGGTTTCTACTGTTCCTGTATCTACTCCTCAGACATATTTACCACCGTCTGGATCTACGATTCAAACTACGGTTCAGATACCTGTAGGACAACCTGGTTTAAGTACGGTTGTCACAAGTCAACCACAGTTCACTTATCAACCGTACCAGGGACAGTACCAATTCAGTCCTGCTGTGCAGCAGCCAGTCTATCAGTATCAACCGTACCCTGGGTACACTTATCAACAACCTCAACAACCGCAGTATGGTCCGGTTAATCCTGGTTTTCTGGGAGGATACAATATCCCGAACGCAATTCCTATTCCAAGTTATCCCGGATATCCTCCTCCTGGGGCTGGTCTCATGACCCAGAGTTTTAGGGATCCTAATCGGCAGTTACCGTTTATCGTAACTTTGGACTTGCCTAAGTTGTCGCGCCTAACGAACGATCCAATCAATTATCTTCCGTTTTGGCCACAAATGCCGAATAAGTTGCCCAGTGACATTCCCAAGTTCGAAGGTAAATCAGGAGAGGACCCGTCGAATCATGTGATGACTTACCACCTCTGGTGTGCGTCTAACTCCATTTCAGATGATTCGATCCGTCTTAGACTTTTCCAGCGCACTCTGATTGGTCTCGCGGCCAAGTGGTACATTGAGTTACCGCGAGGCACTTTTTATAATTTTAGTTAGTTAGCTACCTCGTTTTTAACACATTTTCAGTTACCGGTCAGGTATGACAATGGCACGGAACTACTAACTTCGTTAAAGCAATCGACGTCCACTTATATTTCCGATCATATTCATGAATGGAGACGTCGACGGCGTTTAGTGAAGGTGTTTATTCCGGATCAGATTTTGGCTGAGTGGTTTGTAAAATCTTTGTTGCCAAAGATCACTAAAGATGTTGCTAAAGCCGGAGTTGTTACTGAGAAGCAAGTAATTGCTCAAGCACAGTACCTTGACTTGGTATATACTTAGTCGGGTACATTACATGAAAAGATCCCAGATCTTCCCAAGTCAAATCAAATCGCTGCAGCTCCTTCGGGATCTCATGCCGCTGAAGGTATGATTGGTACGGTTAACACTAAAAGTAAGAAGAAGTCTTCCAAGAATTCTTCTCCTATCATAATTTTACCTGATTCCCCAACAGGAGATTCTTCTGCAGAAGTTTCCGCCGATATTCACATTGTAGAGTCATCTATAGCTAAATCAAAAAACGGTGGAAAGAAGAAAGGAAAGAAGAAGAATAAAACGGACAAAGATTCAAAGGAGAAACCTGAAAAAGCCGAATCCAAAGATGAAAAAATGCAAACCTCGTTATCCGTGTCTCATTTGTGACGAAGATCATTTTACAAGAGACTGCCCACATCGTGCAGAGGTTGCGAAGATCGTCAAAGGTTCCCAAACTCCTGTTGTCTTGAAGGATCCATTTCCAAGTCAAGACAGTAAGATGATAGGTTCATCCTCGAGTGCCAATGAGGAACCCATATTGATGATGTCCCATGTAAGGATTGCGACTCGATCGCAAGATTATGGTAGTAAGAGTCCTGTTGATGGCAAAGAAGCAGAATCTTCTCATTCTAATCCATCAACCTCAGCTCCCGGTTCCGATCCACTACAGATCGAGAAACCTAACCCGGACTTAGTAATCAAACCGCCCGCCAAGGGTATACTTCGAAAGTCTGCTTTCAATCCACATGCGAGAGCAGCCCAGAATTATAACATTGTTGAGGATTTAGCTGTTTCACCCTCAGCAATGTTGGCTTTGGAAGTGCTGCAATCATGCCCAGCACAGCGTAAATTACTTTTGTCAGCTATAGGAGCTGTTGACGTTCAGGACCCGAACCTAATAATTTTCGATCTAGAAAATAGTACACCGCGTCTCCCTCATCAAATGGCTTTCCAGATCCCAGTGATAGTCAAAAACAGGCCTATTCATCGGACTGTAATTGATGAGGGAGCCTCAACGTGTATTATGTCGATACAGTGTTGGAGATCGCTTGGTTCTCCTTCACTAAATCAATCCCCGACAATTATTAAGGCCTTTGATGGCTGTGGGTTTCATCCTTTTGGCATTCTCCAGGATTTGCCTATAGGGGTTGAAGGAAAAATCGTTAATCTAGATGTGGAGGTGGTTGATGCCCCTCTAGATTACAACCTTCTCTTTGGTCGAAGTTGGTCTTACGCTATGACAGTTGTCGTATCATCGGTCTTTCGAGTAATAAAGTTTCCACATAATGGAAAGATCGTAACAATAGACCAGCTGGCTTACTTTTCATCTGACCCAGCCTCTTCTGAGAGTATACAACATGTTGGTAAAACGACTATCCCATACAAGGATGTTGGAGTAGGATTAGTTAAAGATGCCGGTTTACTGGGAACTTTTCCTTTTCCTCCAATCAACGCGTCGTCTTCGTTTGCATCCATTCATATGATTACATCAGACACCATTGTTTATGATGATCCTTGGATCATTCCTTCTGAATCTGAGATAGACTCATTTGGTGATGCTATGCCTTTGAGTCCATATGAAATTGCCTATGAAGCCGTGCAGTCTTTTGCCAACCTATCTTCAACCGAAAATGACTTAATGAATGTGGTCCGTGAGGAATCACTTTTCACATCAACCTCGGATTTAATCAAGTTTCCTGAACTTGTTCATTCTGATGAGCAAATTCGTGAAATCCTATGTGTAGATGATCTACCATGGGAAGATCTCCATCACGGATCTTCGTTTTTACCTGAGGATGATTGTTTTGAAAATGATTTCTCATCAATTTTTACGATTGAATATGTCAAGGAACCTCAGAATCCAATGAAACATCCTGATTCAGAGTTGAATTTGGGAAACATCTCTCGAACTGTTCCTATTGACATTTCAATTAAGCCCGGAATTGTTGAGAACATTCATATAGGCGCCTCGTGTTCAAATGACGAAATTCGAATATATAGGGCCCTATTTCAAGAATTTCGCGACGTGTTTGCCTGTTCCTATGAGGAAATGCCAGGAATTGATCCCGCGATTGTTGTTCATGAGATCAAGACTTACCCGGACGCTAAACCTGTCCGACAACGTTTGCGTCAGATTCACCCGAGAAAAGCAGCTGCAATTAAAGCAGAAGTTGAAAAACTGTTGAAAGCAGGGTTCATTTATCCGATCCCGTTAACGGATTGGGTATCGAATATTGTTCCGGTTAACAAAAAACAGGGAACAATAAGAATATGCATCGACTATAGGGATATTAATCGAGCCTGTCCAAAGGACAATTACCCTATGCCCTATCTCGATCAAATCATTGATGATTGTGCCGGCAACGAAATATTTTCCTTTATGGACGGTTTTTCCGGATACAATCAAATCAATATTCTACCTGCCGATCAACCAAAAACGGCTTTCATTTGTCCATGGGGGACATTTTCTTATTGCAAGTTACCTTTTGGGCTTAAGAATGCCGGAACAACTTTTCAAAGGGCGATGTCTTATGCGTTTCATGACATCAAGCACATTGTGCAACCTTACCTAGATGACTTGCCTACTCATTCCTTACATCGAGTTGATCACCTTGTCCATTTACAAGCAATCTTTATGAGGTGTAGGCGTTATCGGATTCGGTTGAACCCACACAAATGTGTCTTCTGTATAGAAACGGGTCGATTGCTGGGGTTTGTAGTTTCGAAAGCCGGCATTCGCGTTGATCCCTCGAAGGTCGAAGCTATCATCAAATTGCCTCCTCCTTCGAGTCTTCGCCAACTCCAAAGTTTGCAGGGGAAAGCAAACTTTTTACGACGATTCATTCCTAACTACGTCGAGGTTACAAAGTGTTTTACACGGTTGTTGAAACAGAATACTCAATTCTATTGGGATGAGATAGCTCGGAAATCTTTTGATGCACTCAAACGCGCGTTGACCCATGCACCGTTGTTGCATCCTCCCAACTACAACTAGGATTACTTATTGTACCTCGCCGCCTCTCATTCCACCATTGGAATGGTCTTAGTTCAGGAAGATGAATTCGAAAGTGAACATGTGATATATTACCTTAGTCGCATGTTAAATCCAATTGAGCTAAAATACTCACATGTGGAGAAATTGGCATTGGCAGCCGTTCAAGCTGTCCAACGTTTTCGTCACTACATTTTACTTCGTAAAACTACTGTAATTTTGGATTGCAACCCTATGATCTACATTTTGACAAAGCAATTGCTAGGGGGCAAGTACTCTAAATGGATTGTTATCCTGCAAGAGTTCGACTTGGAATTTGAGAAATCTAAGTCTAAGAAATCTTTAGTCTTTGCGGAGTTAATGTGTGACTTCCCGCGTGCTGATACGGAAACTGTGGTGGAGGAGCCCATTGCGGACGAATCCTTGTTTCTAATAAGCACTTTAGATCCGTGGTATGGGGATATCATCGTCTATCTCCAGACCCAATCCTTTCGGCCAGAAATTTCAAGGTCGGAACGTCGAAAAATTCGATTCCAGTCCCAACAATATAGAATTATTGGAGATACTCTTTATCGCCGTGGGGCGGACTTGGTTTTTCGACGTTGCTTAACTCATGAGGAAACTGAAAGGGTTCTAAATGACTGTCACTCTGGAGCGTGTGGCGGTCATATGTCTGGGTATGCCACAGCCCAAAATATATTACGCGCTGGCTACTTCTGGCCGTCCTTGTTCAAAGATTGTATTAACGCGGTCCGAAAATGCCACAACTGTCAAGTGTTTGATCGAAATATGTGCGCTCCACCTGCTCCTCTCCACCCTATAATTGTCGTTGGTCCTTTTGCAAAATGGGGTATCGATTTTATTACATGTAACCCTCACTCGGCCGGGGGGAATGCATATATCGTCCTTGCGGTAGATTATTTTACTAAGTGGGCCGAGGTGATGCCTACATTTGAGGCAGACGGCAAAACAGCTGCAATTTTCATGTTCAATCACATAATTGCTAGGTTTGGTGTCCCACAAGCGATAATCACTGATCATGGGCGCCATTTTCGAAACGTTATGATGACAGAACTTACAGGCCAGCTTGGTTTATGTCACAATAGCTCAACTCCTTATTATCCACAAGCTAACGGTCTGGTTGAGTCCATCAACAAAGTTTTAGTTATCATGATCTGACGAATCATTGGGATTCATCGGTCGAATTGGCACAACATGCTATTTTCAGCGCTTTGGGCATATCGAACCTCAGTGAAAACATCAACAGGGTTCACTCCTTTCCAACTAGTTTATGGTTTGGAAGCGGTGTTACCCATTGAATGCAAAATCCCGTCACTACAAATGGCCATCGAGTTACTTCCAGCTACTTCCGAAGAGGAAAAGCGTTTATTATACTTAGCTCAATTAGATGAGAATCGACGTGATGCTGCATTGGCAATCGAGACTCACGCAAAACGTATGAAAGCTCAGTATGATCGAAATGTGACCCCTCGAAATTTTTCGGAAGGAGACCTAGTGTTATTGTATGATCAAGCTAATGATAAATTAGGCGCTGGAAAATTCGTTCCTATGTGGCATGGGCCCTATATTGTCAAGCGAAAGCTAGCGAAAGGGGCCTATGAATTGGTAGACTTTGACGGGGACTCTTTAGGTAAACCCAGAAATGGTCTTTACTTGAAGAGGTATTATGCTTAAAAGAATGGGTATGGAGATTTTTAGTTAGGTTAGTTTTTCTTTCTAGCAAGTGTGTTTTAGTTTAAAAAGTGTGCTTAGCTTAGAGAGTGTTTTTTCGTCATTATTCCTGCTTATCTTGGTTTTACTCTTGATATTGCAGATGTTGGTGCCTCTCCAAACATACATTGGATTTGCTGATGGTGTCTGTCGTAATACATGGAACATCTCTTCCGCAGCTTGGGTTATCTATTCGCCCTCTGACGAGTTAGTTTCTATGCATGGGGTAAGCCTCGGTCAAACAACAAACAACATTGCAGAATATAGTGCAGTGATTGAGTTATTATCTGAATCTATTTCATTTGGGATTCGGAGTTTGATAGTGAGGTTAGATTCTGAACTCATTGTATCACAGCTTAATAGAGTGTATGCCATTAGAAATCCAGTGTTACTGAGATTGTTTTTGAGAGTGCGTCTCTTGGAACGTGAGTTTGATTATATTGAATATCAGCATATCCCAAGATCTTTAAATACATTGGCAGATGCAATTGCTTCTCGAATGTTAAGTAGACATTTGCAATAATCATACATGTAAATTTAAAAACATTTCATCACACATGTTTAACAAGATAAGCCGGTAATAGTGATATATATATAGGAGTGTGTCAAAAAATACATCGTCCTCGATCATAGGTTTAAAAACACCTTATGATCGGCAAAAATGATAAGTACAAAAAACAAAAATGTCATATGTGCCCACAATAGGCGATCATCCTATCACTGGTGATGATCTCTATAAGAAACCACTACCCGGGCCACCTTGCAAAGGAACCTCCTAAAAGGTCCTGGGACTCCAATCACATAGCACTGAAGTCGACGAGGAATGTCATCTATAGTGGTATCGGGAATATCTCCAGTCAAACGCTCTAAATGACCCTCCAACTCGGCCAAAACCTCTGTTGATTCGTCCTGTGGGGCTAGCAAGGGTGCAACTGGTTGTTTCCTCTCGAAAGGCCAGAGAGCGGCTGGTCGCTGTGGACCCACATCTGCATTTCAAATTTTTACTATCAATTTTGAGACGATGGAAAAAAAAAATTAAAATAAGAAAATGTTGAAAAGGATTTTACCTGAGTCATCCCACTGCTCTCCTGGTGGAAGAGCCATGTCTGGGTCACCACGAAAATCTACCCCAGTGTAAGGGAAGTCCTGAATGGAAAAGACCTGGTTTTCTAGCCATTGGAAATACTCAGGTTTGAATCGAACAACCTCTGTCCTCTCGTCCGGATGACGGGCCATAACTGCGACCCATCGCATCAATTTGGGCTCTCGAGGTAGCCCAACTCCAACATTAAGGTGTTGTGGGATCAGCATAGGAACCCTCTCCAGGCCAAAACTCACGACCAAAGCCCCATAACCAAAGGTCTTTAGTCGTCCTTCTTTGGCCCTAGTTAGTTGGCCTTTCAGATTGGCCAACACAGCATCGCACCAATTGAAGATGGTGCCTCGAAAGCAATCAACTGCCATACGTATCTGGGATCCGGTGGCAATATGTAATGCGGCAGCTCTGCAAAGTCTGGTGACAGTAAACGCGATCACCATGAGTTCAGGACGGGATATGGTCTTTATGTCTATCCCTTTGTCTCTATCCTGGTTGTTGCAGAACTCTAGCCGGAGGCTATCGACAGACTGGCCACCTGGCCTAGTCCCGGAAAGAGTCAAGTCTTCGCCTCGCTTAGGCAAACCAGTCAAGAAGTATATATCTACCAGCTCGATCTCGAGTTGGTGGCCACCAATGAAAAAGCACTGGTCCTGTATGCTCTATCTGTCAACCAGCCACTCTAAGAAAGCCACCTGAGCCCTCATGCCAGGAATGGTCCAGAATTTGTACAAGCCGCACGCCCTCAAAGCATCAAGTGAAGGTTGATGATTCCATGCGGCAGCATCCACGTCCTCATGCTCTCTTTCGCGCCAATCTAGCATGATGTACTCTCTGCATCAAGTAAAAAGATTAATTAAATTGCTAGGAATTATTTTGTTTGGTCAATTTTTGAGAATTTTTGGGTTAAAAACCCTCGCGGCGGGGTACGCACCCTCCAGGTTAGACACAGTGCATGGGTACGCGCTTTGTCTACATGGAAGGTGTGGGCCCCTGGCTTTTTCCCAATGGAGAAAAAGTCGGGGCCCGCGGGTTACCAGTGTTATACCTGCGGGCCCCCGCGCGTGGAATTTTAGCCTAAAAACCCTCCAAAAAATAAAATGAATGGCTAAAACAAGAAATGAAATGGTTAAAAATGAAGAGTAAGGTTATGTGGAATACCTGGAGAAGACGGCGTTCGATTCCGACGGTTGGATTTTCCGCAATCTTCACGGGAAGTTTTCTAAACAAAAGCACTATTTTCTCACCCAAACTCAAACGGTAAAAATGAATTGCCAAAACCCCTTTTTATAATTTTTTTGAGTAAATGAATTGCAAATTTGTTTATGTTTCACTTTGAAAAGGTATTTTGCGACATTTTTATCTATTTCAAACAGGTATGAGTAATGTTTGTGTTTTTGTGAAGATAACAGGATTATTCAGGCGAAATCTAGCATTTTCAACGAAAAAACAAGTAGAGTCATCTTTAAGCCCTTTTCTGACTCCTAAAACATGAAAAGATTGTTGAGCGTTTCTTTTACACTCGTTAAAACGGAATTAAAAGACGGTCCACTTACAGCTCTTTTCTGACCGTAAAAACATGAAAAGATTGCCGGATTTTTGTCGTTTCAAATTCGATATTGGTTATAAAACGACGTGTCGTTGATCGCTTTTTACTTTTTCGGATCAGTGGCACTAATTACGAAAAGTACTCGGTCGTAAGATCAAGCGGTTCTCTCAAGTATTATTTTATACTTTTTCGGGCTTGGGAGACACAAATTTACGAAAAAGGTCAACCCTGGAGTCTTCTTTAGTTTTTTCAAACTCTCTAAAAATTGAAAAACGCCGAGTTTCTCCTATACTGGACTCGTTAAAATTTCACAGTAAAGGACCTGTTCAATTACAAACAGGGACGAACCACTCCTTCTTAGGGTTCGAATTTAAACTAAGTTGGACTCATCCGAAGGATGAGCTTATAATCAAGCAAATGTTATCCTCCTCAAGCTTGTCAAAAATAAAGAGGTACTTACCAGAAATGGTGGGGGAAAAGAGAGAAAAATGAGCCTGTTTGTCGTACTTTGTAACCACTCTTGAACACAACACTTTCATTCACCTGGGTTGGGAAATCCTTTGCCTAACAGTTGATCAAACCACATTGAAAGTCTTCAGTCGGTTTCTGGGTATTAACTTTGGGTCAATTTTCACCAAACCATTTGTCGTGTCGTTATGTGTTCAAGAGGTCACTACCAATAAGCCATTCATTTGCAAAATATCTGTCATCTATCTCGACCATCCCTGAGTCAGTCCTTGCAACTAAATTTCTTCAACTTGATCTATGATTTTGTGTTGTGGGCTTGCTTGCGACGGATCACTTTCTATCGATATCAGTACATTATCTAGAAATATGATCTAGGAATCGTCAGTACCTTGGGATCTGCATGCCTCAATGGCAGGTTTCTCGCCTTTGACGACAGTTTACATCATTGACTTTCGATCAAACGATTCCGTGATATGTTCGACATCAACACATCTATTCACATCTCATGGATTGTACTGGGTACTTTGAGAGCCATTGACATCACTGGTGGTTTTTCTCACACTTGTTAACAGTTTACATCATTGACTGGTAATCAAGTGGTTTCTACCATGTTCGACTTCAACACATTTATTCGCATGGGTAGAATCGTACTATTTCGGGAAGTAGAAATGAAGACCTTGGATCTAGTTTCTACCATCCAGGCTGCAAGGAATTTTGTATTCATTATATTGTGGACTATTCATAAACAGATGGCTGCATCCATACTGTGTTCACATGAGTCTATACTTGTGATGTCTTACAAGATCATTCATATATCAGAGCAGTAGATAGTTTCTAGTTAAGTTTTGATCTGAGTATGGGAATGCCTACCTCAGCGATGATATGATCTCATATATATATATTGCATTGAATGTTTTTACAGGTTCCGACCGGGTTCTCCACAAGATAATCCTCGAAATGATAAAGTACTTCACTCTTCCTATATGATAAATGAAATCCTCATCTACTACAGACTTCGCACTTTAGGGGGAAATCTGTTACACAAAAATATCGTCATCATAATTATTTGCAGTCAGTATGGGTCCATCAACACTTATACTGTCCTCCTAAGCAAGTCTTAGACCTCAGCTCTTTAAGCCAAGCTTTGAAAATGTGAGAAAGACATTGAAAATCACTAAAAGATCTGGTTCCGCACTTTCTCCTACTGTCACCTGCGGGCCCGCACCCTTTGTTCGTGTCAACTGCGTATCTGCACGCTCTGTCTGTAAAGGGGTGGGTGCGTACCCCTGCGAAAGTCAAAAGGCGCAAAGTTTATCTTAAAAAACTCACTTTGGGTTAATTCTAGACGTTTCTAGAAGGAATTTTGACGTGGATTGTTCGCTCTGAGGTGGTTCATGCATCCCAAAAAAGAAGGAGCTAATCCCTTGACTAAAGGAGCTATCCCTTTGAAGGAGGGCTTTATCCCTTTGATGGAGGAGCTAGTAACCTCCCTCCATTGCACTATAAATACAGGCATTGGGGTGAGGACTAGGGAGGTTAGAAGCTGAACATTTTGAGGGTAAATGCTGGTGAAATTAAGACTCTTTGTTTGAGCTTGAGAGGAGAGATCACATACCTCTTGGTTCCATTGGAGAGTGAGTGAAACTTGTCAAAGTAGAGGAGACATCTTGTTGGACCCTGGGAGGAGCTTGTACAGCGTCAAGGCAAAGGTTGTAAAGTTCTTCTTCTTTTGAATTAATACAATCAAACTCATTTTTCTCAACAAGTATCTTATGCTATTTGTTTCATGGACTCCTTGACTTTCATGTTAAATATGTTTTATGCAATTGGCTTTTCAGGTGCTATTTAATTTGTTTGCCTTGTTTGTGTTTGCAGATTCGCGAAAAGGAGCTCATTTGGACCAAAGGACCGAGGGCATCCACAAGCTTGCGTTGGACCTAAGGTAGGCCCCAAAAACACTTGTTTACCATTGTTTTTTAAAAGCATATTTAGAGAAAGATAGTGTCTGGTTGGTTTGCCTGTCATTAGGTCTTCTTTAGATTCTAGGAAGGTCTATCTTGTCCGCAAGATCGACTCTTTCCGTGTGACAGTGGGTACTATAAATATTAACGTGCAGAAGAAATTCCTAAAGCTCTGGTATAAAAAGAAGAAAATTACATTACAGGATATTTCCATCAATAAATAGCTCGACGCAGAAGATGTTCCAGGGACTGACATATCAGATGATGAGAAGTTGATGGTTGACAATCAAACACAAATAGAGGCTGAAGCAGAAAATGTTACAGATGCTGATACATCAGATGAGGGCTCAGTAGTGGAAGTAATATTGGAAGATAAGACACCATAGCAGGCACCACAACATAACAGTTAGGCTCCAGTAAGGGATGAATTAAAAAAAAAAGCCATCGTGGGTTAAAACTTCAACATATCATCACCCACATCACCCCGCAAGACAACCATCAAGATGGCAACCAATTAGCCACACGGACAACAACCCCCGCAAGACAGATAGAGAGGATCGAAGATCCACCTACTACACATCAACACAGAAGAGCTACCACGGTCAACTTCCATCTCAAGCGAGCGAGGCACCAGCGAGACCAAGGGTTCACCTCTCTCTTGGATGGTTAGATGCATGTGCATGGTACCAGTGGACTACTCTTTTGAGTAGATCTTATTATTTGTGTTCTTCCCATGTTTCGAGGACGAAACATGCTAAGGGGGGTGGAATGTTATATACCTAGGGGGGATAATATGGGGTACCAAAGGAGGTACCCAAGGTAATCATGTAATAATGGGATGGGCCATAGTAATAAATAAGGTGGTTAACCCATATCATGTAAGGGACCACAAGTAGTTAGTAATAATGTAATGGGCCCATGGTATTAGTTTGATGGTATGAGGGAACCATGGTAATGACCCATGGTATTGTATGTATGAGGCCTATATAGAGGCTAGAGACTCCATGTGAAGGAATATTGTGAAGGATTATTGTATGAACAGGCATATGGCTTGTGGAGTGTTCTCCTTCCTTAAGGAGTAAATGTATGGTGTTTCCCTACCTTAAGGGTTTGATCAATAAAGAATCATTTCATATTATTTATGGGTTTATTTGCATTGTCTTATATTTTCATATCAGATCTATAGTATTTCCGGGTTAGAGCTATAACAAGTGGTATCAGAGCACTTTCTTGGGCAAAAGTGGCTCCAATACCACTTATTATAGATCTGATCTAAAAATATATGAGAACACAAATAAACCCAAGAATAATAAGATCCAAATATAGAAATGCTTCACTTTATTTATATCAAAACCCTTAAGGTAGGGCAACACCATACATTCACTCCTTAAAGAAGGAGAACACTCCACAAGCCATATGCCTGTTCATACAATAATCCTTGACTATCTTCCATGTGGAGTCTTTAGCCTCTATATAGGCCTCATACATACAATACCATGGATCATTACCATGGTTCCCTCATACCATCGACTAATACCATGGGCCCATTACATTATTACTAACTACTTGTGGTCCCTTACATGATATGGGTTAACCACCTTATTTATTACTATGGCTCATCCCATTATTACATTATTACCTTGGGTACCTCCCTTGGTACCCCATATTATCCCCCCTAGGTATAAAACAAAACTCTAGTTTAATTTATTATTTCAGCCATAGTTTCATTTGTTAATCACTTGTTTCAAGGATGATATTATTATTTTTGTCATTACTTGATCTATTGGTGTAACATGTCATATTTTATGCATGTTTTACAACAACCAATAGCATTTTTTTCTTTTGTACTATTTTGGGATCCTCCTTTGAAAAATATTAACTTTCTAAGCCTTCTAAATTGACCTAGTTCCTCATATATTAAAAATCTATTTTTTTTTTTTATTGCATTAGTTAATCACCTTGCCCTTACCTTGAATATTATATCTTGTTGGTGACATTTTGTGCAGTTCGATATAGGTGTCCTTAGACTTAATCCCTTCTTTCCTTAGGAACCCTAAAAGCTACTAGGGAAGCCTCCCTTATGTAGGATCTGTCCTCCACTAAAGAGAGGGAAGTTGTTACGTTGAGGATAGTGGTAACATTTACATGTTTCACTATTCTTAATGCCTTGTGAAAGGGTTTACACTAAAGTGCTATATTTTGTGATAACATTTTAGCACAGTGGGTGAGGAGAATTGAGACATTCTCCATGGTTATTTGAAGTTTATGTTCCAACCCTTTTTTATTAGTAGAAACTGAATCCTTATCTATGTTTAATCATCTATCAACACCATTGAGGTGACATAATCATCATTATTTAGATATTTGAAATTCACCTTGACTAACTCCACACACACATTTTTAGCATGAGATATCATTTCCTATTTAGTTGCATGTTAACTAAAAAAATATGGCACCATGGAAATTTCAGAAGATATAAAGCTATTAATGTCAAGAGTGTCCATGGATAACCAAATCACCATCTCTAAATTGGTTAAAAGATTATCAAGAATTTGATGGTGATATTTTTTCAGCTATTCCTCATGTTCTAAGGTTCATAAAATACACCTTTGAACTAAATGTGATGCATGAAGACTCACTAATGAGATTATTTACTTACTCACTAGATGTAAAATGAATGGATTGTTTATCTATTCTTGCGGTCCAAAAAGTATATCTTCTTTTGCATTTTCATTGAAAATTTCTACAAATGTCGAGGCCCAAGATTTCAGAAATATGAAGAAACTTTTAGGTATCTCATAGTAACCCTAGAAAATGTTCTTTTCGAGCCAATCAAAGATCAAGAACATGATAAGCATGTTAAAAAAGATCACATTAAAGATCATCGACTTGTAGATAAAGAACTTCGTCATTCAATACATAAATATTTTCACGAGGAATTTTAAAGTCTTACACTCCCACTTCCCATTGAAAGCACAGAGCATGTAAAACATGAAAATGACTCATGAGATTATTTACTTACTAGAAGTAAAATGAATAGATTGTTTATTTATTCTTGCGTTTGAAAATTTCCGCAAATGTTGAGGTTCAAGATTTCAAAAGTATGAAGAAACTTTTAGGTATCTCATAGCAACTCTAGAAGATGTTCTTTTTGAGCCCATTAAAGATCAAGAATATGATAAGCATGTTAAAAAATTCATATGGAACCAATCATAGATCGAGAATATGATAAGTATGTTAAAAAAATCATATTAAAAATCATCAACTTGTAGACGAAGAACTTCATCATTCAATATATGAATATTTCCATGAGGAATTTGAAAGTCTTACACTCCAAGTTCCAATTGAAAACACAGAGAAACATGAAAATGAAGTTATCAAATACTTGAAAAAAAGCAAGACCACTCATGAGTCCGCTCCGCTGATGAAGACTTAAATGAGGAGAGCATACAAGCTTCTATACTGCCTTCCTATGTAAACAAAGCTTTGGTGACTATGCTTGTTTTTCAGGGTGCTATAATGCATTTTTTGATAATTTGAAAAGTGAATAATTTTTGGAGAAACCCCTGGATTTGATCTTGTTTGACGAAGAACACGATGAATATGAGATTAAAAATATTGATGATCTTCTACATATTAAAAGAAAAAAATGGTATATGACTGGTTTTCATTTTGATGGTATCTTGTTTATGACGTTGATGATGATTCTAAAATCAAAGTTGTATAATTATTGGCTTTGGCTTTCTAAAATCAAAGTTGTAGAATTATTGCCTTTGGGAAGCCATCTTTAGCAAGTGCGATTGTAGAAAATTTTCATGACCATTTTCAACTATATATATATGTGTACACTAATCATACAACTTTTGGCTATACTAAGAAAATTTAACAGATTTTTTTCCAACCATCAAGGGTGGATGTATTATAGTTTTTTCATGGCAATTTCCAACCATATTCTACCCGGTGTAATAAATATTCTTTTGCGCGCTTGTAGCTGCCTTGTGAAGATAGAAACATACGAAAATTTTCAGCCAACCGCATGCTCAAATCTTGGTGAACATTCAAGTGTTCAATCAGCATAAGAGCACTCTTATTCAGCTGTGATTCACACAGGAAGAAAAGTTTTCCATAGCAAAAATTTCCAACCACTTCAATATGTCATTGGATATATAGCTCAGAATTATTCCTTTAATTTTGCTAGCCATGATTTTGTCATAAGGGCACTTTTGGAGCTAGCTTAATATAAGACAAAAGATGTTTCAAAAGCATATAGAGTGGTACTACTTGATAATTAGAATTCAATTTTATATTTAATAAACATTTTCACTTTAAATTTAAATAAATTTATAAATAAAATAATTGAATATATATATATATATATATATATATATTATTTCATTTTAAAGTCACGAGCCCTGTATGAGATTTTTTCTTTATGGATTAAGGGACTCAGACATACATATTCTACTCTTGTTAGTTTTGAATCTGTGACCTCTTACGAAGAAACACATGCTCTTAATCATTAGACTCACTCAAATAAAAATAAAAAAATCATTTTTTTTAAATAAACAATTTTTTTTTTAAGTTAATAAATAAAAATATTATTTTTATATTTAAAAAACTCATAAAAATAATTTAATTGGTAATAATGGTGTTATAAAATATTATGTAAATTTGAAAATTTAAATTTCAAGCTCCATCTAATCAAACATATATAATTATAAATAAAATATGTATAATTATAAATAACTTTAAAAAATGTATGTAATGGAAAAAAACATGATCCATATCTTTATCAATATCCCCGTCCCCACCTTAATAAAACCAAAAAAAAATCTCTGACGCATTTGTGTTGGAGAAGGAACATGATCCCATCCCCACCTAAAACATAAGAAAACAACTCAAAATAGGGCATTTGGGAGATCGCATTGATCTTAAAAAAATAAAAATAAAAATTTCATTCTTAGCAGGGGCAGAAAGGAATATAAAAAATAAAGAAAGGAGGGTCTGAATACTTAACCCTAAGTCGCTGGATTTCCTTGAGGACCATGAGAGGGATAATCTTCAGATATTCATCAATTTCTGCTTGTGCTTGTTTCAATTCATGAGAGATAGACCATCCCTTTAGGAGCAATTTAAGATAGCATCTTTCCTGGCATTGCTCGACAAGAACATAAGACTTTTTCAGCACTTCTTCCAGCCGATTCAGCGGATTCCTGGTTTCTTGATATTCCATCATTTCTTTAATATTCAGTTCTTCCAGCAGATCCCCGATGTCTCTCACGTGCCGTGCAAATTGACGACACCTCCGTCTAAGTATTTGTGGATTGCTGGCAACCCTGATGATCAGAGCGATAATTTTGACGGCATCTAGTCCTGTCAGCTGCGCGGTGTTTGCTAGATCGCCCACAATCTCCGAATTCAATAGTGGAACCTCCATAATGAGATCCTTTCAATTTCTTTGTACTTAGTCTCTTAACCGATTGCCAAAGCCAAACATTTATGCGTAACCCTAACACAATTCACTGAAGAAAACGCAGGTTCACAATTGTATTTAGTGAATGCAGTTAAATATCTCCCAGTTTCAATGTACGCACTTGCCAGCTCTGACGCACTTATTTTAATGCCAATCCGTGGATCTGTTTCTGAGATCCACGGCTCGGCAACACAGCATCTTGCTCATTGACGAAAATATTCTACTTTCTCAATGAAATCGCACCCAACTTGTTTCTGAGATCCATGGCTCGGCTACATAGTTTTCGCTTGCAGAAAGAAAATCGCACCTATGGTGCTCTACTACAAATTCCTTTGAATTAAATAAAAGAAAATAAAAGGTTATAACATGTTTGTTCCTTGGCCGCCCATGTTAAGTAACGTAATGCAATTGTCTACCTTGATTAATTCCTTAGAATTGCACGTAGATATTGTATACGGCGAGTCGGGGACGATGGTTCGTGCTGGGCAGTCCTTGTGGCTGTAACGACCTTGTTACATAACTGTAAGCGTCATAGGTACGGTCTGAGCTGCTAGGCCACACGCGCTTTTCATTGGAAAACCTTATGAAAATTCCAATTTTAGAAACGTTACACGACAGCCTATTATAATAAGCTGCCACATCTTCAACACTCATCATGATGCATCTCGATTTCTCATCACATCATGCGGAATGTCGTCTGTCGAGTGATTAACCCCCCACTCGCGGTCAGCTCCGGGTCGGCCCCGCGTTCTTTCCGCGACTTCGAATAAATTCTGCCATAGTTCTCGAGTGGAAATGGGTTTTCCAGTCAAAACACGCAGAAACCATCTAGAAACCATCTTACAGCGAATCGCTGCTGTCGGGCCAGGGAACAAAAACAAGATTGGGAGTGTCTTTTCTAGGTTACAGGGAACATTGTTTCGGTTGGACTTTATAGTTGGTGAAAAGACCGTGTAACATAAATGCATTCAAACATCATATCTGGACAAGAAATTTCAAGAGTTGTGAAAACAAATATGGAAGTGACAGTAAAAATTGTTTCGGTCGGACTTTATAGTTGGTGAAAAGACCGTGTAACATAAATGCATTCAAACATCATATCTGGACAAGAAATTTCAAGAGTTGTGAAAACAAATATGGAAGTGGGTTTGGCTCAATGCCAAATGGTATCGGGATATTTTAAAGCGAAGATTAGCTCGCTTAAAATTAGAGTAGACAAAGAAAACACAGTTTCAAAGGGAAAGTACTTTGGCTTTTCGTAATAAGCAGTATTCAAACAAGTTTCATTTGCAAGCATGGGGCAACAACGGACCCATAGGAAAAGTCATCAATGATTCTGCCTTTTATAGCCTCACATTCACACCTCATTTGGTCATATGATCTTTCTGTGAAAGAATTGCAAGTGCAAAGAAGAGGTTGGAGGTTTTAGAAGCTAAAGAGCAGAAAAAAAAGCCATAAAATTCATGTAATAAAAGTTAAAAATCAAGCTTTAGTAGAAAGCAATAAAGTTTTGAAAGAGCAAGTGGCATTGTTATAGAAAGCCCTCTTGATAGGGAAGACATGATGGCAACGCATGAAGATGGATGTGCATAACATGAAGAAATCTATAGTGGAAAGTACAAAGGTGGTGAATTCGAAACAATCTCAGAATAAAGGGAAAGAGGTTGCCCAAATAGACAACCAAGAAGAAAAAGAAAGAAAAGAAAAGAAAGGAGGTTCCACAAAAGTTTCAAAAACTTGGGCTCAAGCTATTAGCAATTCTGCTAATAGGGAAGGAGAAACAAACATTCGAGTTGGCAACATGCAAGATAGAGAAGGCAAGGAAAGGCAAGATAGAGCAACAAATATAATTATTAAAGGGGTGAAAGACTATGGGAAAAATGAATGTACTCTTGACCTTGCAAGAGAATTCTCACAAAACAAGTTGCTCTGGCAAGGGCAAATATGCCAAGCATGGAGGGTGGGTAAGATTAACGGTGAGATCATCCAAACCCATAAGAGTCATCATGCCTAGCTTGCGTGATAAATATATCATTCTAAGCAAGAAGGAGTTCTTGAGGAGTTCTCGATTTTTTCTAGAAGAAGATTTAACCATAAGACAACAAGAAGAAAGAAAGGAGAATATGTCAAAAGTTAGGGAAGCAAAGAACGAGGGCAAGAGAGCATGGATTTATAAAGGTAAAGTTGTGATAATATGTTTTGGATCTCATTCCAAAATAACGCAGCAAGATGGTAACAAAGAAGAGGTAATGAATTCTTTAGCAGGAAACCATGCAGCAAGGTCAATATGGGCAACCAGGAACAAAGACTCATCTGTGAGTCTTGTATGTCAAAACAATTAGCAATCAAGTCATACCCAGGTTTCCTTAAGATTAGTTTGTTGAAACTACATAGGTTACCCATGGAGACAAGAACTTGGGTTAGGGTCTATTGCGGAAGATAGAGACATAATTTGCCTCATAGAAACACATGAGCATGAAGGGTGCAAGACACCTTTGTTTGAAGGATACTGGAATATGGCACTGTGGAATAAGGCAACAGAGAATGGAAAAAAACATGTGGGTATTATGGTATTAGTGAGGGAAAAGGAAGGTCGTTTCATTCAGTTAGAAAAAAGAACACTAAAATAAACAATTCATTTGGTTTAAAATATCATAAAATGGAAATCACATCAGAATTGCAGCATGCTATCTTGTACCACAAGTTTCAAAAACTTGAAAAAACAGAAGGCTTGACCACAAAGATCAATTTTCAGCCTTAAAAGTGGATATCACAACATATTCTCAACTGTGTGAAGTTCTTATAGTGAGTGATTCCAATGCTAGCACTACAAGTGAGAAAGTTAGCCTTCTTTGTTGTAAAGAAGATTGTGACTCTATCTGGCTTACACAAGATAGTAATCATCAGTGGGAAAGAATTTCAAAGGACAAGGGTTGCAATCTCTTTGGTGAACAATTGCTTACTCTATGTGGGGCTTTTGATTTATTGAGTTGTAATGGTTTCACTAGAAGGGCAAAGTCTCGTAATTTCACTTGTACTACTTACAATGGAGCAAGTGTAGTAGATTACGTAATTTGCTCACATGGTTTGTGTGAGAAAATGGAGGAAGTTTTGATTGGAGAACAACTTTAGGATTTAAAATCAGATCACAAGCCCATTTATTTAAGTTTCTCTTGGACTAGAAATAAGCAGTTAGGGTCAAAAACTAAGTGTGTTCAACAAAATATCCCAAAGAGTAGAATTCTTTTAACTCCAAAAAATTGTAATACCTTCAAAATAACACTAGAGAGGCTCTTCGAGAAGGAGAAAACTATGATCCATGGTCTTTAGGGTCATGAATTAACACATTTAATTCAAATTGCACTTGCAAAGTGCAAAAGAGGAAAAATTAAGAAGACTAAAATGAATTGTTTTCTGGTTAATGCTTGGTTTGACAAGGAATGCAAAAAGGGAAGGAGAATGTTGAAAGAGTCAAACAAGGATAACATAAAACTCAAAGCTTATAAATAGGTATTAAGAAAGAAAAAGTTCGATTTCATGGTTTCAAGGAGGAAAGGACTAATCTTCCTTTGGGAAAAATAACCCCAAATTATTTTGGAAGGAGCTCCAACAGAGAAAATTGCAAATAGAAAATAGTATTACAACTTCTAATTGGTTTGACTATGCAAGACAACTTTATGAGAAGGATCCCAAGGTTGACCCTCTTCCCTTGGTCAAAACTGATATTGAACCCTTCACAGTGCAAGAGGTAGAGATGGGTATCAAGAAGTTGGGTGTTAGAAAAACAAAAGACTTAGCTAAACTCTAAGCAGAGTATCTAAAGTGGGGATTAAAAATTATTGCACCTCACATTACAAAAAATTTCAACAACATCATACAACAGGGGTTCCCCATAGATTAGACAACTAGTCTGACAATACCTCTTTTCAAGAGAAGTGAGGTCAATAATCCATCCAATTATAGGACCATAATGATAAACCCCTTGTTTGCAAAGTTATTTGGAAGCATGCTCGAAAATAAAATCAATGAGTGGGAAGAAGAAAGAGATAAACGTGCTAAAGGGAAAGCAGGTTTTAGACCTAAACATTCCACAATTGATCATGGTATAACTTTAAGGCACATCATTGAAAAAGCTTGGGAGAAAAACGAAGAAGCCTTTTGTTGCTTTGTTGATTTCAGAAAAGCCTTTGACATGGTTCCGAATGATCAACTTTAGCACATAATGGGGAAACTTGAGGTTCCTAGACAGTTGAGATCAGTTGTGCATAGTCTGTATGAAAAAGTGAATATCAAAATTAGAATTTCGGTAGGAATTTCTGAAATTTTAGAAGTGATATCAAGGTCAAGCAAGGTTTCCCATTGTCTCCTACCCTTTTGGTTTATGTATTGACAAGCTTGAAGAGTGGATAAATTTGCAAGGGGGTGACGATATCCATTTGGGCGAGTCTGTTATAAGGCTTCTTTTGTATGCCCATGACCTTATTCTGATTGCTAAATCCGCTCTTGGTTTACAAGAACACTTAATTTCCCTTGAGAATTTTTGTAGAAGGGTGGGGATGCAAGTCAATGTTAACAAAACGAAAGTAGGGGCTTTCTCTAACAAAAGAAAACATAGCCAACATAAGTTCTACTTTGAAGGTGACACTCTGGAAGAAGTTGTGGATTACAAATACCATGAAATCGACTTTGATCAAAATCTCAGCTAGGACAATTGTAGAAAGAAAATAACTTTGGGGCATTGGAAAGCATTTTATGCTTTTTAAAATAAATGTAGAGAGGTAGATCTATGGCATTGGAAAACCACTCCACGGGGGCTTCACTCAATGAATCTCTGGCATATCATGTGTGTTTATGGCATACTAAACAATACCAATGTTGCACGAAGTGAGGACGAAAAGGGGATGTTTTTTGTAAGTGGGGATGTAGAAGCGTCATTTTCCAAAAATTAGAAAGGAAATCGTCTCGGAAGCGTCTACTATATATATATATATATACACACAAATTTCATTTATATTCAAAACAAACATCCCAAATACCAAATTAGTTGTAGAAGACATGAAAACATGCATATTTTTACATAAATCAAGATAGATATGACATCCATGATTCCATTTTACATCAATGATTAATTATTCGAACATCAACCATCTATATTCTAGCAATTACAAACATACATAAAATTTTTAAGCATATTATAAAACATAAAACAGTTAAGCATATTATAGTACATAAAACATAAAGCATATTATCTAATAAGTGAGCAACTGTCAGCAAAATTCGAATAATAATGATTACAAAATAGGCCAATTGGCCACCATCAAGACAAAAAAGTTCAAATTCACAACAAGCCTACAAGTATAATCTATGAAAAAAGTAGTAAATTGTGAATATATCTACTAATCTCTCCTCCCTCCACCATGAAGAGTACGTGGCGGTGGGCCTTCATGTGGTGGCAATCAAGAAGATGGTGGTTGTGGAAGTTGTGGCACTGAAACTGATGAAGAGGAAGCCCTTGCTGTTGGTGTTGAACCATGAAATCTGCGAACCAGGGGACAAGATGGGGGTGGCATCTTAACTCGATCATCATCATCCTAGATAAGGGCATCCTCTAATTGCTCTAATTACAACACTCCATCCACCAAATTGGGTTCCTCTGGATTCATGTCCCAAACCTTAAGGTATTTATTAGTCTTTTCATGATCACAGTAATGGGACAACAATCGCAAGTTGAAATGAACATAAACCAAGCTCTCTACTCGATCTAAACTCAACATGTTCTTTTTAACACTGTGGATGAAATAATATGAGCTCCAACACCTCTCTGCAGAAGAAGTGTTTACCACCTGTGATAGCACCCGCAATACCAAAGTCTGTAGAAGTGGAGTAGCACCTCCATGCATGTTCCACCACTCAAGAGAAGAAAAAGTCTCTCGATCTCTAATTGCATGCATGCTTCCAAATAGACCAGTGCTAAGCATATAGTTGTTCAATTGTTTTCATACCATGGCAGCGTCATCCTCATCAAGGACTAATTTATCCAATGAAATCATATATTTTTCTAGAACCTATGGATCTAGGTGTGGTTTCTCCTGCTCCCCCCAGGCGCTGGTGTTGAAAGCCATGATGGATTATTGTACTTAAGTGTCAAAACATATGCTAATGCATGAAATGGAACATTTAGCATATCCCATCGTTTTTCCACCTCTGCACGAATATAATTGTACAAGGTGATAACTCTAGGCTCAACAATGTTTTTAATCTGCCCCAACATGATATCCATTTGCTCATACACCTCCCCAATTATTGTTCGATCTAAATCTGCAAACTTGATCATGTAATAAATTGGTTTGGTGAATTGCAAAACATATTTAACTTGTGACTAAAAGAAATGTCAATAATAGCGTCCTTGGCTACATTAGCACCATTTCTACCAGTGTCAATTTCCTCTCATGATTCAAAGGTCACCATATTAGTTAAAGCTTGTCTCACTTTCACTAGTCGCCTAAAGGTGGGTAATAACTTGCAAATCTTGTTTTTGTAAGTTTAGGAAACTGCAACTTGGAGTAAATGCCATAGAAGTAGTTTAGCCTTGTATTCCCTGTGATAAATTTAATGAGTTGTTTCCCTCTCTTTTAAAGCTCATTAATCCACCCACATTCTTTATGCTTCACAATATCATGTATCAAAAAGTTCAATGTGTGCACCAAGCACCCATACCAAAAGATGTGTGGATGAGTACACTCAATAAATTTTCCTGTTGCCTTACAGTTTTCCACATTGTCTGTGATCACTTGAATAGCATTATTAGGACCAAAATCTTTGATTGATTGCAATAGGAGATCTGCATGTTAGATGATCCAAAAATACTTTATTGTCATAGGTTATAAAATTGAAATAAAATAATTATTAATTTAAGAAATTAAATTAATAATTATTCTAGAATGATTAATTATTTTAGAGATAATAAGAATTAGTATATTGTTGTAACAAGATATGACTCTCCAAATGAGTCGTATCTTAGGCTCTATTATAGGAGATTAGTTAGCTAGTTGATTTGAATAGCATTTATTGTAAATGGACACTTGTAAGTGATCCATAATTAGAGGTAGTTAGGACATGGAGCTTATAAATAGCTCATTGCAAGAGTGTTTGGTTGTTCGGGTGTAAACTCTTGCAAATCAATTATGTAATTGTTTTTTTTTCTGATTAATAAAATTACGTGTCTGAGGACACTTCTGCCATTATTGTGGTATCAGAGCTCCAGTAATGTTGCAGTGGATTTGAGGAGATTCCAACTCAACAAAGTCCTGGAAAACTCCATTCAGTTGGCCAGCAAATCATTGGTATGGAAATTGTACAGTTTTGTTTAAATTGATTTTAGATTTTGTTTAAAAAATCTAAAATTCATTTTTTATTATAAAAAAATTTTGCCTCTGTATCTGGGAATTTTGTATGATTGTTTCAACTTGTTTGAGTAAATTGAAACAAAAAAAAAAGAGGACAGCGCTAAAGTCAAAAACAAATTCATCTGAAAAATGGAAAGTTCAACTCAGATCGCCTTTTGACAGCCGAAGCACCCTGGCTTTATCACGAGCAAGTTGCTCGTGTGGATCCACACATTACGTGACAACATTTTTTGCTTGGGACGCAACCACAAAACTGACAAACGGCAAATTTTACAGAGGAATTTCTGCTTTTCCATACTGAAAATGCGTTTTTTTTGCTGGGAGTATTACGTCTGAAGAGTATTACATTATACAGATTTTAGAATTCGGCATTGCGTTTGAGGCTATATTTCCTGCAATTTTACAGTCGTTCTAGTTGTTTGTTTGGTTTGTACAAATCTATATCTGAAGAAACGAAGATCAGTTCGATTTCCGAGAAAGCTTGCTGTATGGCGGCCGTCATAGCAATTCATGGTTTCAGAAACTTCGCAGGTCCGCGGGTCTTCCATTTGAAGAATCTGTGACCTTGAACAGACATTGCGATCCACGTCTCCTGCCTGTCCTGGTCGAGGCGTTTCCTTTTCGGTTAATCTTCCTTGTGCGATTATGTAATTGTGGTAATTTTGTTTTAAAAAAATAGAGCAACACATATTATCCAAACAACTCTGATGTCATGCACATATATATTTTGAACACTTGCGATGAAAGCATAAAAGCATAAGAACGATGGCTTTGAGGAGAAATGTGAATTCGAGTGATTCCATAAAGTTTTAATAATTATTTTTAATGGGAAGTATGTAAAGGCTTTTTTAAAGAGTGTTTATAAAGTCCTTATGGAATTTTAAGGAGAAATAAGGAGTATTTCTAATTCCTTATGTAATGGAGTGATAAGTTTGTAATTTTGGAGAGATAGCAAGTGGAATGTGAGAGAATGAGTGGAGTGTTTCCATGAGAGATATAGTGAGAATATTTATATGAGAGATAAGGATTTTTTAATATTGTATTTTGGAGAGATATGGGGTTTTTTTAATTTATTGTTATTGGAGTAATAAGGGTCTTGTAACATTTGTTAAGGTGATTGTAATTTTTTGGAGCAAGAAGGAGTTTGTTATTTTTGTAATTTTTCGAAGGAGATAAATGTAACTCAAAGTAATTTTACTTTGAGGGGGGGTAATTTTTTTACCAGATTGTGCAAAGCACCATTGTAAAAAGTCAAATTTTGAAAGTTGCCCTGTAAAAATTTGAGAAATTGACTAGAGCCAAGTGCAAAGCTCAGTCAATATTCTCCTGTTTTGACGACTATTCGAGGGTCAAGGCCAAGCCCCGATAGATCGTGTTTTTTGCGTGGTGTGTTGTGTTGACTATCTTGTCCTTTTTGTTCTGCTTCTTGGTGCGTCTCTTCATTGCTAAAAATGTCTAAGTTGATTAACTTATTTTCTGATTCCGACAAACTTGAGGGCACCAAATCTTATAAAACGTGGCATCGTCTTATTGAAAGCACACTCATTTACAATGAATTATGGCAAGGAATATGTGATGGAGATGTAAAGCCGAATAAACCCACAGATGCAGATCCACTGGCAAAATGGGAAATCAAGAATGCTAAAGCCTTAGCTCTTATTAAATCGTCTGTGAATGATGAAATGTATGTACATATAGAGAATGCCACAGATGCATGGACTGCCTTGAAAACTTTTAAAGACCTCTTTGATACTCAGCCAGAATCAAAGAAGGTTGATCTACAGTTAAAATTGTTGCAACAAAAATTAACTGAAGATGGTGATATTCTTGAATATCTCTCTAGACTTAAGAATATTAAGCAGGAAATTATTAATGCTGGTTTTCCCGCAATTGATGATAGCTTTATGGTCACAATTGTAATTGCTGGGCTTCCTTCTTCCTATACGTATTTTTTAGAGACTTTACAAGTAACTGGGAAATTAGAAAAACTAAAGTTTGATGAACTTTGTGAAATGTTAAGTCAACATGATAAAACTTTTGGGAAGAAGAAGAAAGTTGGTGAAGATGTTTTTCTCACAGAAGCCAGCACAAGTAAGTCTTCAGCAGATAGTTCTCGAGGAAGAGGCCGATGGAATCAGAATCAAGCAACACATAATCGAGGTCGAAGCCCAAGTAGAGGCAACAATTTTAACAGAGGAGGAAGAAATAATTTTCAAGGTAGAGGAAACAACCAAGGAAGAGGCAATTTTCAAGCACAAGGATATAATAGTCAAGGTAGAGGACAATCTCCAAATCGAGGTCAAAGCAGAGGCAGAGGACAATCTTCAGGACGAGGAAGAGACTTAAGTCAAATTGTATGTCGAAGGTGTAACAAAGTTGGCCATTATGCTGAAGATTGTCGAACTTCACTTAATAAAATTCCCAAGTTTCAGCACCATTCAGCACAATTTGCAAATGATCAAGATGAAGATAGCTCAGAATATGTTTTTACTTCCTCACCAGCATCACAAATTTCATCTCATCTTAGAAGTGACTATGAAGATGCCTGGATCTTGGATTCCGGGGCAACTCAGCACATGACTTGTCGATGTGATTTTTTCTGGAATTTTCAAGAATGCCAACTTAATTCAATTTTTCTTGCTGATGATACAAAACATACTCCTTATGGAAAAGGAGTAGTAAAAGTTTTTCTCCCTGACATTGGAGAAAAATTGATTTCCAATGTATGGTATGTACCCAATTTCAAGAAAAATTTGCTCTCTTTAGTCACAATTCGACAAGCAGGACATCAAGTGATTATGGAAGATGGTTTAGTGACGATTAATTCAGTGAAACGGAACTTGAAAACAGTTATGACAGGTTATGAAGATGGAAAACTGTTATGGATGAAAGGGACAGTTATTCCAAGGCATTCTGATTTTGCAGGGGCAGTGACTACAGGTATTTCACCTATCAGACTATGGCATGTACGATATGGACATTTGAATTTTGAGAGTCTTTCTCAATTGCAGAAACAAGGAATGGTTAAAGGACTTCCCACATTCAAAAGGGAAAATGCAAAATGTGAAGCTTGCATTTATGGGAAACAAAATCGAGAAAGTTTTCCAACAAGTTCATGGCGAGCAAACAGGCGGCTTCAACTAATTCATAGTGATGTTTGTGGTCCACTACAAACCTCATTTGGTGGTTGCAAGTATTTCTTACTATTCGTTGATGATTTTAGCAGAATGACTTGGGTTTACTTCTTGAAGAACAAGTCAAAAGCATTTGATAAGTTTAAACTTTTTCGCCAACTTGTTGAAAATGAAGTCAAAGAAAAGATAGGTATTCTCAGGACGGATAATGGGGGAGAATTCACTTCAAATGAATTCAAAACTTATTGCAGTGAAAATGGCATAAGACAACATCTCACTAATGTTTACACTCCACAGCAAAATGGAGTAGTCAAAAGAATGAATCGCACTTTGTTAGGAATGGTGAGATCCATGTTAACCTTCAAGAGGTTAAGTCCAACATATTGGGTGGAAGCAATACATACAGCTGTCTACTTAAGAAACAGATCTCCAACTGCTTCTTTAGACGGAATCACACCTTATGAAGCTTGGTTTGGTTTCAAACCTTGAGTTAAACATCTTAGAGTTTTTGGGTCAGTGTGTTATGCCTTAGTTCCGAAAGAAAAACGAACTAAGCTTGACTCAAGAAGTTTAAAATGCACAATGATTGGCTATTCTGATGAGAAGAAAGGGTATCGTCTTTTGACCAATGGAAAATTCATTGTGAGCAGGGATGTCATTTTTGATGAAACAGAGAGTAAGAGTGCTGAAGAAATTGAAAATCTTCTTCACAAATTAGAAACTAAGGGAAGTAAAAGAAATGGAAAAATGCAAAGTCAACCAACTTCACCAAATTGGTATGAACTTGATTTTCCTTCCTCTGAAGATGAGTCATCCAGTCCATCTACATCAACAACATCATCTGGGTCTTCTAGCAGTTCATTCGCATCTCCAAGCAGTAGCAGTTCTTCAGACAGTGAGTCTCCACATTCTTCACCTGAACGACGAACATCAGTTTATATTAATCCTCTTTACAATGATGGGGACTTTACAGAAGCGCAAACAAGTGAGCACCAACTTCCAAAATGGGCAGTTCAACTTTTGAAAGATGTAAAGCCTGATGAACAGAATAAAATTGGCACCAGAAGGGCACATAGAAGTGAAGGCAATTTTGCCTTGATAGCAAATGATTTTACTGAACCTTCCACATACAAAGAGGCAGTAAAACATAAAGAATGGCAACAGGCTATGGTTGACGAATATAAAGCAGTAATTGATAACAACACTTGGAAACTTGTTGATTGTCCAGCAAATGTTAAACCCATAGATGTTAAACCCATAGGATGCAAATGGGTTTACAGAATTAAGTATAATCAGAAGGGTGAACTTGACAAGTATAAAGCACGACTTGTCGCAAAAGGTTTTGCGCAGCAGGAAGGCATTGATTATGAAGAAACCTTTGCTCCAACAGCTAAATGGAACACCATCTGATTAACACTTGCATTGGCCGCTCAAAAAGGATGGAAAGTTCATCAAATGGATGTGAAAAGTGCTTTTCTCAACGGGGATTTACAGGAGGACGTGTATATGACCCAACCACCAGGTTTTGAAGTGGAAGGACAAGAACATAAAGTCTGCAAATTGATCAAGGCTTTATATGGGTTAAAACAAGCTCCCCGAGCCTGGTATGCAAAGATGGATGATTACCTTAAGAAAGTTGGTTTTCAACGAAGTGAATCTGATGATACTTTGTATGTGCGACATCAGGGAAAATATCTGGTAATTCTTGTTATGTATGTCGATGATTTGATCATCACTGGTAATCATGAGGATCATATTGCACAGGTAAAAAAGGAGTTACATGCAGGTTTTAAGATGATAGATTTGGGATTACTTCACTACTATCTTGGAGTTGAAGTCTTCCAACGTCCACATCATATTTTCATTTCTCAGAGCAAGTATGCCGCAGAGGTTCTTCAGTGATTTGGCATGCAAGATTGCAAGCCCGTTCTCACCCCCATGGAGCAAAACTTGAAACTTTCAAAATTTGAAGGGGGGGAAAAGGTGGACAGTACACCTTACAGGCAGTTGATTGGCAGCTTGATTTATTTGACAAATACTCGTCCTGATCTATCTTATGCAGTCAGTATTCTTTCACGTTTTATGCAGGAACCACGAGATAACCACTGGAATGCAGCCAAAAGAGTTCTTCGATATATCCAAGGAACAAAAGATTTTGGTCTTCTTTACACAAAGACTAAAAATTTTGTACTTGGTGGATATTCCGATGCCGACTTTGCTGGAAGTATTGATGATTGAGCATCAACATCAGGTTATTTAATGAACATGGGGTCAGCAGCAGTATCTTGGAGTTGTAAGAAACAAGCTACAGTGGCCACTTCTTCAGCAGAAGCAGAGTACATTTCAGCATGGGAAGCAGCATGTGAAATTGTTTGGTTGTGCCGAATTTTGCAGGACTTGGGCATTTCTCAGGGAGAAGCTACATCATTGTTCATTGACAGCCAGTCAGCCATCAAACTTTCCAAGAACCCAGTTTTTCATTCAAAGACAAAGCATGTGGACACCAAGTATCATCATATCAAGTCTCTCATTGCCAAAGATGTCCTCAAACCAGTTTATTGTCCTTCCGAAGATCAGATCTCTGACATTTTCACCAAACCGCTTGGCAGAATAAAATTTACTAAGTTCAGGGATGAACTTGGTATCTATTGTAATGTATCTTTGGATCATAGGGGGGAATGTTAGATGATCCAAAAATACTTTATTATCATAGGTTATAAAATTGAAATAAAATAATTATTAATTTAAGAAATTAAATTAATAATTATTCTAGAATGATTAATTATTTTAGAGACAATAAGAATTAGTATATTGTTGTAACAAGATATGACTCTCCAAATGAGTCGTATCTTAGGCTCTATTATAGGAGATTAGTTAGCTAGTTGGTTTGAATAGCATTTATTGTAAATGGACACTTGTAAGTGATCCATAATTAGAGGTAGTTAGGACATGGAGCTTATAAATAGCTCATTGCAAGAGTGTTTGGTTGTTCGGGTGTAAACTCTTGCAAATCAATTATGTAATTGTTTTTTTTTTCTGATTAATAAAATTACGTGTCTGAGGACACTTCTGCCATTACTGCAATGTTTTGGGAAGTTTCAGTGATGGAAGAGGAGTCATGACATGTAATAAATTTTGCAACACTAGAAGAAAAACCAAGAACATTTATTAAATGTTGGTTTCTAATATTTGTCCACCCATTTGATACAATGGATACCCCACAATCCACCCACTCATTTGTAAAACGTGTCAAAGTTCTTTGAAACTTTGTTTTTTCTCTTTCTAATAACACTCTTCTATCTTTCTCATAGTTGGGGGCCTTGTATCCTTTTGGGGCTTCATTGATGGTCTCTACCATTTCATGCCAATAGGGAGAGCGAAGCATATTGAACACCGCAAGCACAAATAAATCAGACTATCTTTCCATCCGCATCATCCCTTCCAACAACATTAAGGAAATCCCCTATTGTTAATTTACCTCGAGAGCTTGCAGTAGTACCATGAGGAGATGAGCTACCAAATCTAGAGTTTGCACTTGATTCAAATTGAGTTTTTTGTTTCCTATTTTTTTGTTGTGTAGCCTCCTCTATTTGGATGTATTTTCTTCTTTATTCAACTGAAACCTTTGGGAAAATTGTTATCCCCACGACACCATTTTTCTCATCACTATCCATCACCCCACAAAAATGCCTCCTCACATGGGTATATGAATCACTCTATGATTTTCCTCAATGACAACCATGAGGGCATAGAAATTTGTAGCTTCCACCACCTTTTCCCCCTTCAAGTTTGGGCACATAGTTCCACAAGGGTGTCAATGTAGCTTTCCCCTCTAGTTTTTCAATGTTCTCATCAAGTTCATCCCCTTCTTCTTCAAACCCTTCCTCCTCATCATACATTGGATCACTCATATGGGGACTACTATTATCTTCTTGCCATCAGGAAGACCAAAAGTGGAATGATACATATAAGCCAAAAAACACCATCTTGGAATATAAATATAGGTGGTGGAGAACCTGCAAATAAATGAAAAAGAAGAAAGAATGGAAAAGAGTAAGAGAGGGAGGAGACAAAATACAAAAAACAATGATAAAAAAATGAGATGGTTTGGGGTTTGCACTTACATCTTTAGCTCTTGTAGATGGAAGCCCTTATTTACTCCTCCAAGCTCCTCCTCCTTCAATTCTCCTAGCTCCTCCTTCACCCCTCCAAGCTCTCCTCAACTCTCTCTTCTCCAAGCTATCTTTTTCCTCTCTTCTCATCTCTTCTCCAAGCTCTCCAAAAACATAAGAGTGAGAAAATGAGAGGTGAAAAGGACTTTTATCATTTTCATTCCATCCCTAACCCAACAATAACCCACCCTCCAACCCAACTTAAGCCAATAATAATAATAATAATAGTAGTTTAAGTGGATCGCATGGTGGAAGCGGTCGTTGGGCCCACCGAAGCGGTCAAGATCCGCCCGAAAACTACCCCAATCTGCAATGGATCAATAGGGCGATTTTCCCTTCGAAACGTGGATCAGGTCGCATGTCTCCCATAGGCCAGGAATCATCCGGCCCGGCCCGATCCATGTTTCAATTTTTCGTAGCCGCATTTCATAGGGTTGATCGGTCGTGTTTCCGTACAGGACGTGGATCGGGCTTTGGCACCGTAGGGGGAACATTTCCTGCAACACTGAACAATACCCTTAAATTGACTACAGATTGGAAAATACCTCTAAAAATCAAATTATTTAACCTCCAACCAATACAAACCCAATACAACTTCCCAATTTAAAAACCCTTACTTTCACTAGATATTACAAGTATCCATTTTTTCTTTAAAATAATTTATACCCCTTTATATTGTTTCATTAACTTTGAGCTCCATATTTTATACCTACTAATATAAAAAATCTTTACCCCATATTATATGCTTAATATATTATGTCTTTTATTTCTCAATATGTACCCAACAATATGACCACACGTAGTATGGTATTGCTCCCCCAGTGAAGCCCCTATGGACCACTCAAACTCTTTTTGGGCTTTTAGTGATTCTGGTGATTATCTATGGTTGTGAACTATGGGCCAGTAGTACATCTAACATACAATGGAAATAAATTGAGAAAATTCAAAAGTGCTTGATTACAAACAAGTTTAAAATTAAAAGTGTATCTTATGATATCTTATTAAGTGAAACAAGGGCTGCTCCTATTGAAGCAATTAGTATGATGCGAGTCATAAAATATTTTAAAAAATTGAGAAAATGGAAGAGGGTAGATGGACTAAGGTTGTCTTTAATGACATATTGTGCAAAAGAAAAAAGGCTTGGATGCAACAAAATAAGAAATGGTTTAGTAAAGGGGTCTTTGCTTGAACATGTGTCCCACAAACAACAAAGAAATAAAAGCTTTTGTTATGGATAAGTTCCACAAGCGTACTTGAGATAAAAAACCAGGGAGAGAGGAAAGGTATTATATAGAAGAGTTTAATCTCACTCATAATCATCAACAAAAATTGTACATAGGGGCCAATATTTCCTAGAGAACCAAAATTCTTATTGCTCAATTAAGGACTAATTTTCATCAACCCCATTGTGAAACAGGGCGTTGGAAAATGCCAAAAGAAGTGTGGGAAGAAAGAGTATGTATTTTTTCTCTTCCAGAAAAGTAGAAACAGAAAAGCATTTCATTTTAGAATGTGAGTCCTTTAAAGACAATAGGGAAAGTTATGCAAATATTCTCGCAACTAGCTCTTGGGATAATTTATTTAGCGAGGGATTTGTTGGGAAGTTGGGAGAGTTTATTATGAAGCTTCATAAGAGAAAGGTTGAATACAAGAATCAGATGATGAAGCAATCTATCCCATAAACTATCTTTAGCCTCATAGACATTAAAATAATTTATTTTTTTCTTCTATGTTAGTACAAAGATGTCATAAATGAATATGGAAAGAAATGATGATAAGATATACTATTTTTACCATGTATTTTGAAAATTAAAAATTAAAAATAAAATATTTACCAATTAAATTAGTATAAATAAATATTGATATAATATTTTTTAATTATAGATAATAATAATATTTTTTTTAATTTATAAATTATATAGTAATTTTATTATTAAAAAATCAAATGTGTTTATATCTTTTGCCTAAATAAATAGATGGAGTAGATTGATACATTTACTTTCAAGAAGAGATATTATAGAATTTTACTAATTTAAAAATAATTGTATTTTATTTTTTATAAATGTATGATTAAATAAAAAAATTGAAAATTGAAAATTATTTTTTATTAAAAAAAACAATTTTTAAAAATTCAAATATAATAAGTGTTATTGTGATTATGATTAAAATGTATATAGAAATTTTGTGCAATTCTAAATCTGTTTATATTTTTAAAAAATTCTATCAAAATTCTAAATCAATTAGGGCTCTAATATCCTATATCAATCTTACTAAGATTGATGTAAAGACAAAAGATGATCTTAGTACAGCATTAAGTTTCTTTAAATTAATATCAAAAACCAATAAATTTATGTAAGAAAAATCATCAAAAATATTTATTGTTAATTTGCAAAACTTATCAACATTTAAAAAAACAATAGTTAGAAATAAAAAAACAACCATCACAAACATTGCAAAACTTATCAACAATAAAAAACAATAGTTAGAAATCAAAAACAACAATCACAACTTTGAAGAAAGAGAAATTCCTTGTTGTAATTATGAAGACAAAAGTTCTTCATAAGTTATGGTTGATGCTTCGTTGATCTTGTATCAATGAAGCTTTATTTTTCTATTATGTGAATTTTATGAGTATTAAAAGTAAAGGGATAGAAAGAAATCTAGGTCAAACTAATTTATGGAAGGAAGGAAGATATAATAGTCAAAGATGAAATGGGATTAATATATTATAAAGAAATTATTTTACGGAAACTTATTCCTTATGAAAAAGTTATGCTTGATTATAACTGCTTAATCTCTGGTTTTCATCTAGATCCATTCAAGAATGGTTCATTCAATTTAGGAACCAATACAAAAGATGCTCAATGAACTTACTCCCAATCAATTTCATTCTTGTTTCATTCTAATCCACTTGAATATACACTTGTTCCACCTTCCCTTAAGGATATTGAGAAAATATTGAGGAAAATTATTGGGAATTAAGACAACTCCTTAATAGCCCCAATATTTACTATGCCTACCTCATCTCTATGGGATGAAGTAATTGCAATTGGACCCAAAAAAGACAAAATGATTTTATCCAAGAAAATAGATCAAGCTACTTGTAGTGTTAGCTCTCACTCTACCTCCTATTACTTTGTTTCATGTGAGCATTATAGTGGCCCTAAATAATCCATAGATCAAACGTGTCACACCTACCACCAACCCCACCACCTCGAACACTACCATCATAGTAATGTGACGTTGTGATTCACGACCACCAAACCAATCATCATTACCATCACCTAGACACACTCATGATCTCACTTTAATTTTCAACTTAATGAGTGATTTGTATGCCAAAAAAAACTTATGTTAATGTAATTAATGTTAATTAAACAACTAAAATAATTGCATCTTCCATATTAGTCATTCTATTTAATCATTAATAACAACCATACATCTCATTGAATAAAGTTTGATAAAATCTTTATTGATATAATTGATAATACTTACACAATTCAAACAATTATATCTTCCATAAAAATCATTTACTTTAATCATTAATAACAGTGATCCATCTCATTGAATGGTTTACATTCAATGTGAATAATCTCAAAAGCAATTATATATGTGTTTAGCAATATTTTTTATATATTTAGATTTTTTTTTTTTTTTTCTAAATTTACATGAAAAATGAATTGATTAACAAATATTTTAATTGATTCTATTTTATAAATTAAAATAAGAAATAATTTGTTTAAAGATAAAATAAAAAAAAATTCTATAATGAATTTTTTTATAAATTATTAAAAAATTTAATATTTTAATTATTTTAAATATCTTATAATAATTATTATTTAATAAATAATTGTTTTATGATGAGAAAAATACATTGAATAACAATTTAAAATAATACAATTTCACTTATTTTAAAGTTACAAACTTTCAAAATTGAAATGAAAAATATTATAATATTCATTTTCTTTTAATTTAAATGGAAACTATGATAATAATTTTTTTTTTAAATTTAAATATTATTTAATAGTGAAAATATTGATTGGCATGCTAATATACAAATGTGGAATTACATCACCATCGAAGATTGCTACAATTAGATCATCATGGACGATTGTTGTTAGGATATTCCGACACATAGGAAATAGTTAAGTATAACTTGGTTTAGTGTAGAGTTAGGTAAAGTGTTTGTCTTTACTATGTACATTTGTAATTTACAATCCAACAATCATGATATGTTCTAGATATGAAGTGATCTAACAATCCATTCTTTACTCGATATTACCGGCACTTGATCTATAGCTTAACACCCGATTGATCCATGATCTCTATTTAAAGAGCATGGAGGGTCATTTGTAGGGTAACCATTCATGAAATAATCTTATGTAAATTTTCATTCTTTTATTAATAAATTTCCTGAAGTGGTCGCATTGGCTCAGGCCATGGACTGTTTCCCTCTTTGAGGGTTTTAACCACGTCAAAAATACTGGTGTATTGATCTGTGATCTGTTTGTGAGCGGTGTCCTTTGGTGTTCTATCTAATGAACTTAATCTGTAAATTCTTACATGGTATCAGAGCTATTTGAGGGCCGCCTCTATTGGTGATCCAAATCTGAAGCCGATACAACTGCATCTGACTATCGTTTCCTAGATCTACTGTTTCTGACTGCTTTCGGGCCGAGACGACTGCTCTATTGTGTTAAGAACATCTGTTCCAATGAGGAATCCCTTTCATTTCACGTGAAAAATTTTCCAGTAGCATTAGCTACGTTATTTTTAAGATATGAAGGTATACAATGTTTTGCAGTTTTATTTATTCATTTCTCTATTTATTTCAGTTTATTTAGCTCTTTGTTTTTTATCACGGGATCTATATCTTTCATTTCTGCGTGTACTCTTTGCCGTGCGACTCTGTGTGATCTAGGCAAATCAAAAACAAAAAAGAAGAATTTTTCTCATGCGTATGCTCTTTTCCGCTGCACCTTAGTGTGATCTCGGAAAATCAGAAACATTGAGAAAAATATATAGTTTCCAACGAAAGCTAACTTCAAGCCATAAGGTCTGGTTTTTTTTTTGCATATCCATGTTGGGTTGTGTAATTTTTTGTTTTGTAGGAAAAAATAATTTTTTCAAGTAAGCACGTACCCCAAAGATTTAGTGACTATCAAAAAAAAACCCTACCTCTTTTCAAAAAATTACTAACCTTTTAAACTAGTTCACTTGGTCCAAAGTTACTTTATGAAAATAGAGGTATTGGATTCAAGTCTTTCTTTTTGTTGAGTTACTTTTTCAAAAGCACATGTAACTTATGTTTTAAAGTTACTTTATGTAAAAGTGTTCTAACTCATTATAAAAAGTGAGTCACTTATAATTCTAAAGTCTCTTTATCTTTTATTTAAGTTATAATTTAGTGAATAGCTCATAAAGTACCATTGTAAAAGTGACTTTCACTTATTTATAAAACTGGGTCACATAAAATCTTTTTTTAAAGTGAACTAATCACATTAAGTTTGGAAAGGGTTTTTTTTTGTTAAATATAACATTATCATTCATTTCCGCACATTCACACACTTCGTCGACATCTTCAACAACGTTTCTTGAAAAAGCCATAACTTCTTCATCCGAAAGCCGTTTTCAAAGCTGTTTTTTTTAATCAACCTAATTTTTTGAGATCTTTCCATTGGAACACTTAGTTTTAGCATCTACAGCTTCATTTTCTTTTAAAATGGAAATTCCATGCCAAGTTATTCTTGACAGCACCAACTACTTCCAATGGTGGTCTTACATTGTGGATTTACTTAGAAGTAAAGGTCTTTACAGAATAGCCTTAGGCCAAGAAACTAAACCTAAAGATGAAGATAAGGTAGACAAATGGGAAAATAGGCAAGATCAAGCACGTGGGTTGATAGGGATGTCTATTTCTCCAGATCTTAGATTCCATATCGCAAAACTTGATACCCCTAATGAAGCAATGAAACAACTTACTAAAGTTTATGAAATTAGAGCCCATCAACTTGAAAATGAGTTGCTTATGTTGGACCCCGATAATTTTTCTTCCATTGAAGATTTTTTTTCCAAATTCAAGACCCTTAGACTTCTCTTGGAAGGTGTTAAGGTTTAGAAAGAAGATGGTAGCCTCATCTATTCCATTCTTACTAAGTTGGGACCAACCTACTCTGTTTTTGTTTCAACTTCCCATTCTATTAGAGAAGCATTTATTTCTCAAGAACAAGACTACAAGTCCCCCTCTTTTGATGCCTTTCGTGATTCTTTAATAAGAGAACAAAAAAAATCTTACATATTGGTCTTCTTAATCTTGGAAACTCTTCTAAGAAAGCCTTAGCTGCCCAGGATCAACCAAATTCAAAGAATCGTAAGAAGAAATATCCTAAAAAGAGTGGTCCTAAACCAAACAAGGGTCCTACGCAATTCCAGTCTCAAAATGAAAAATCATTTCAACAAAATGATAAGGGAAATAAAATCAAAGGGAAGAAGATTGATAGACATTAAAACTTTTGTAATCGAGATGGCCACTTCGAATCCAAATGCTTTAAGAAGATGGAAGCCTTGGAAGCAGCAATGAAGAAGAATAACATCCATTTGGAGCACACTTCAACTTCAACTTCATCTTCACGAATAACACATTTTGCATGTGGTTGTCAAGCATCTCGGTCTGGTTATGCACTAAATTTATCTTTTTCTTCTCATTATCATGAGCGGCTCATTGATTCTGGAGCTTCTTATCACATGGCCAAAAACAAAGCCATGTTTTCTTATTTAAATGATTGTAACACCAAAAATATATATATTTAAAGGACCTAAGAGATCCTAGACAGATTTTAGCTACTGACATTGCTGATGATTCTACAAGGTTGTATAATTTTAACAACTTTGGGTCATCCACAGTTCCCTCGATATTTGTTTCTCATAATGATGAAGTGAGCAAATTTTGGCATGAGCGATTTGGTCACTTAAACTATCACTCCCTTCAAATTCTATGTAAAGAAAATATGGTGACAGGTTTTCCTATGGTATCTTGCAGAGATGGTATTTGTTCCGGATGTGTACTTAGAAAACATCATGAGGATAGTTTTGAAAAACATGCCTCTTGGCATGCCTCAGCCCCTTTACAGCTTGTGCATAGTGATTTATGTGGTCCACTTCTAGTTGCTTCATTCTCTAGCTACAAGTATTTCTTAACTTCCATTGATGATTTCTCCAAACACACTTGGGTGTACTTCTTAAAACTCAAGAATGAAGTATTTAACATGTTCTTAGCCTTTAAGGCCTTTGTTGAGAAACAATATGGACATCAAATTCTTAAGCTAAGATCTGATAATGGCAGAGAATATGTTAACAACAAATTCATCAACTTTTTCACTGAGCATGGAATTCAAATGCAGCATATTGTTCCATATACTCCACAACAAAATGGTGTAGCTGAAAGGAAGAATTGCACCTTAAAGGGAATGGCTAATTATATGCTTCAATCTAAAGGACTTAGTCTTAATTTTTGGGTAGAAGTAATTAATTGTGTTAATTACATAGTAAATTTCACTCCTACTAAGGTTTTAAAGAATATCACTCCAGAAGAAGCATGGAGCTCAATTAAACCAGATGTAAGTCACTTTCGTGTTTTTGGAAGTGAAGCATGGGCCCATATTCCTGATGAGAAACATAATGCATTAGAACCTAAGAGTAGAAAATGTATTTTTGTTGGATATTCTGAAGATGTCAGAGGATATAGACTTATTCCACTTAAGTCCAAAAATTGTATCATTAGAAGAGATGTAAAGTTTTTTGAAAATATATCGACCTATGAGCCTAGTTCGGCGGATGTGCCACCTCTCTCTATCCCTTCTACTTCTAAAAATATTTCTTCTTCAGATGATGACATCGAGGATGACAATCCTCCCCCACCTTCTCAGGATCCTCCTTCAGCTCCTCAGCTTCCAAAATGGGTCCATGCTACTCAGGATGCAACAGGTGCTCTTGCAGGTGATCCTACAGATTAGTGACATACATGTTCCCAATTCAATAAAGCCTCTTCTTTACTGGCTCAAGCTTCAGCGAATTATGATCCTGACACCTTTGTAGAAGCTTCAGGCCATCCAGATTGGGATGCAACTATGAATGAAGAATATTGTTCATTATTGGAAAATGATAAATGGGATCTTATTCCTCTTCCAAAGGGACGCAAACTTGTTACATGCAAATGGGTTTACAGAACCAAGTATGGACCAGATGGAAAAGTTGATAAACATAAAGCTCGTCTTGTTGCTAATGGTTTATCACAAGTTGAAGGCATTGAATATACTAAAACCTTCTCCCCTGTTGCCAAAATGAACTCTATCTGCCTTGTTCTTTCCCTTGCTGCCTCTTTCAAATGGGAAGTCCATTAGATGGATGTTAAATCCGCCTTCTTGCATGGGGACTTGCATGACGACATCTATATGGAACAACCTCTTGGCTTTATACAAACAAAATCTAGCCTTGTATGTCAACTTAAGAAATCCCTTTATGGTCTCAAGTAAGCCCCTCGGGCTTGGTATGCCAAAATGGATAGATTTCTTTTAGATACTAGCTTTTATAGGTGTCATTCTGACAACACTATCTACAAAAAGAAAGTGGGTAAGTATCTTATCATTCATGTTCCTTATATTGATGATCTTATCCTTACTAGTAGTGATCCCAACCTTATAAACCAAGTGAAGTCTAGCCTTAAAAATCAGTTTGAAATGACAGACTTAGGACACTTGCATTATTTTCTTGGTCTTCAAGTCTCGCAATCCAAGGAAGGTATTTCCCTTTCCCAGTCCAAGCATGCTTATGATCTTCTATGCCACTTTCACATAGAAGACTGTAATCCAGCCCCTTCTCCCTTTCAGTCTGGAGCCAAACATTCAGTCACTTGTACTTCCCCGGAAGTTGATGCTACCTTATACTGTCAGCTTGTAGGAAAACTTTTGTATCTAATCCATACCCGTCATGACCTTTCCTTTGTTGTTGGCCTTATTGCTCGGTTTATGAAAAACCCACATGAAAGTCATTCGAAAGCATGTAAAAGAATACTTCATTGTGTTTGAGGTACAATTCAGTTAGGGATTCATTATAGTGCAGAAGCATCTCCTCTATTGGTTGGTTTCACTGATTCCAATTGGGCTAGTGACCTTGATGATCGGAAGTCTACTGCAGGTTATGTCTTCACTCTTGGTTTTGGACCTATTACATGGGATTGCAAGAAACAACGTGCCATTTCTCTTTCTTCAGCAGAAGCAGAGTATCATGGTGCCGTAGAAGCTCGTAAGGAAGCCCTGTGGCTTTGTCAGATCCTGTCAGAGTTTGGTTTTCAGCAGCAGCATCCGACTACACTTTGGTGTGATAATCAAAGTGCCATTCAACTATGCAAAGATCTAGTCCAATATCAGCGCAACAAACACATTGAACTACACATGCACTTCATTAGAAAGCTCATTCATGACCATGTTCTTGAAGTGCAATATTGTTCAATTGATGATCAGGTTGCAAACATCTTTACAAAGGCTCTCACAGAGGCGAAGTTTACTAAACTTCGATTTACGGTTGGAGTTCAGGAAGTTGTCACTAAGGGGGGATAGGATCTAATGCCTCCTTCCTTCTACTATTGTGTCATATTTGTACATCCTTCAATCCTATCCCAATTTTTTCTTAAGGGGGGATGTTAGGATATTCCGACACATAGGAAACAGTTAAGTATAATTTGGTTTAGTGTAGAGTTAGGTAAAGTGTGTTTCTTTACTATGTACATTTGTAACTTACAATCCGATGGTCATGATATGTTCTAGACATGAAGTGATCCAACAGTTCATTCTCTCATCGGTATTGCCAACACTTGATCCGTGGCTTAACACCCGATTTGTCCATGATCTCTATTTAAAGAGCATGGAGGGTCATTTGTAGGGTAAGCATTCATGAGAGAATCTTATGTAAATTTTCATTCTTTTATTAATAAATTGCCTAAAGTAGGCACGTTGCCTCAGGCCATGGACTGTTTCCCTCTTTGAGGGTTTTAACCATGTCAAGAATACTGGTGTATTGATCTGTGATCTGTTTGTAAGCGGTGTCCTTTGGTGTTCTATTTGAGTAACTTACGTTGTAAATTCCTACAATTGCTACAATCGATATAACATTATGAGAATGATGTATGGATAAAGTTATTTTAGTGTTAAAAAAACAATTTATAAATAAATGGTCTGCTAATTTAAATTCTATATTTTTTTAATTATTTACATTTAAATGTAATAGAAAATATTTTATGAGAATGTTTTATTTTATTTTCGTATATAAATAATGGTAATTTACAATTTAATGAATTCTATAGTTGTTTAATTATTAACCCATTTTGTTAATATTAATTGTAAAAATTTAATGTGTTATGTTTTTATAAATTGTTTTTGTATTGTAATTAAGTATATTTGCATTTATTTTCAAAACTAGAGCAAAGGTAGTAAAGTAGAGAGTCAAGAACTCGCAAAATTAAAAGAGATTCTATGAAAACTTTGACCATGAGGATTGGTTAGAGAAACATAGATTAGAGAACACTACATGGAATAGTAGCGTCATGATGATAGAGAAGTATTCTTGATATTTTGAGCTACTATTTCTTGGCATTCATGTTTTAAAGAGGAAGGGGAAAGGAAGACCAACATCATGATGATGGAGAAGTATTCTTGATATTTTGAGCTACTATTTCTTGGCATTCATGTTTTAAAGAGAAAGGGGGAAGGAAGACCAAGAAAAGTGCCTAAACATAAAGAGTGTAGCACAACCTTAGGTTGCTAATCAATCTATGAATCAATTAGTCAATCTATGGATGAGATTTATGAAGCTTTCCAGTCTCCAACTTTTGATGATTTTGAGGGAGTATGATCCAAAAAGAAGTTTAGCAATAAGAAAAATAACAAAATAAGTCACTTTCCAAAATTAAGTTAAATTAAAGAAATTGAAAGTAAAGACAATTCTCAACTCCATTTCATAAACATTAAATTATATTATATTATTACTAGTGCAACCAATATAACCAAAATACATATAAATAATATATTGTAAAAATATAACATTATATTATTTTTAATATTATATAAATAAAAAATAAATATTATATCTAACTTTTTAATTATAAACATTTTAAAATCTAATAAGATTATAAATTATATAATTCATATAAAAAATAAAATAAAATGTTTTTTTAACGTTTATTTAAATAAATAATATATATTTAATTATAAGATTATATTCGAATAAAAGAGATAACATCAGTTTTATTCATTTCAAAGAGATTACCTCTTTGAAATGAATAAAACAGATGTTATCTCTTTTATTCGAATATAATCTTATAATTAAATATTTGACGATGAATATTAGTCTTTTCTATATAAAAAAAAAAAAGACGACATGATCTTTATGTCTTCTTCATTCAAATATTATATAAGAATTAAGTAAGGAATGATGAATATCATTGTTTTATACTCCAAAGATGAAAAGATATGCTTTGTCTCTCAGAAACCACCTTTACATTTTATTGTTTTTGTTTTATTTCATATTTTATACATGTATCATAATTCATAATTTAAATATATATTTTATCATATAGAAATATTTACTTATGAGTACATTTTATGAGATATATATATGTTTATAACAATTATTATTTATCAATTAAATAATAATAATAAAAAAATATAATAAAATAAATAAATAAATAAATAAATAAATATGGGTGGAAAAAAATATAAAAAATAATAATAATAAATATAAATATAAAAACAACAATAAATAAGTAATAATACTAAAAGAAGAATTAAAAAATTTATATATACAAATAAATAATAAATAAATAAGTTAATAGTATTAAAAGAAGAATTAAAAAGTTTATATATACACATAAAATATCAACGACAAAAATATATAATCAAAAATCAAATTATAATAATAAAAATATCGATATTTAAACAAATAATTAAAATTCAGTGAAAGTTAAACCTAATATTTAATATATATATATATATATATATATATATATATGACTTTATTAATAAAATAATGATGCCTAAATAAATAAATAACTATATTACTAAACATATTTAAGAGGGGTTTCACTCAATGAATCTCTAACATAACATATGTGTTCGTGGCATACTAAACAATACCTTTGATTTGAATACATATTGGAAAATACCTCTAAAAATAACTTTATTTAACCTCCTACTAATACAAACCCAATACACATTCCCAATTTAAAAATCCCCTACTTTCACTAGATATTGTAGGTATCCATTTTTTCATTAACATTTTGTATACTGTTTTATATTTATATCTCTTTATTTTCATTAATAATGTTAAGCAAATTTTGCACCTAGGAAGAATAACCTAAATACTAGGTGGCTTAAAACTTGAAAATTTTGATAAGAAAGAGGTGGATGTAATTTGGTTGATTTACAAATACATACTATGGAAAATACATAGATTCGAACTCTCAATTGTATCTATCTTCTATTGAATACTGAAAAAAAATACACTACAATAGTACAAAACAAAACCTTGATAATCAACATAATGGCGCACCTTTCATCTCGCTTATAGAATAAAAACAGGAGAGAAATAACAATGAATATTAACGCATGCAAAATCCTATCTAGTTGGATGTTGTCAAATCCTATCCATAATCTGATCATATAGTTTACCATAGTTGCATGATAAGAGTTCCAAGTAAGTGTGTATCCATCAAAGGATGAATTGGGGCAGGGAAAATTTTAAGAACCCCCCCTAAATTTATATGTATAATAAATGGTGAATCTCCATGGTATATAGGAAAAATAGAAGGCGATTTTATCAATAATATAATATGTATATATAATTTTTTGGTGAATCTCTCACCAGGCATGGTGAATATTTTACTCAATTATAAAATCTTGTAAGATCTAGGTGAGTCTTTCACTAAATAATAAAACTTTGTGAGGTCCTAGTGAATCTTAGCATTGTGAACTCTTAGAGAATTTTTTGAAAAAGTATAAAACCATATATGACAAGAACCACATGGTGGCAATATCACTGTTTTTTTCAGATTTCCATGAAATGGAACTTGTTTATAAAATTATAAAAAAGCCAACCAAGTCCCTTATAATATGCAGGTAAGCTTATAGCAGAGTCTGATACATCTACTATGCTTGTCTTCATTCAAGTGTCATAACTGCTATACTTAACACTGTGAATCACAACTCTCTCAGAACTCAACTCTATAGTGTAATTAAAACCTTTGGAAATTGAATCTGACAACTCTATAAAAAGGATTAGTGAAATAGAAGCTTTTGTGAATGAGCCCACTAATTATCACTGCTAAACAATCAATCCAGACTATGAATTCTTCCATCTTGATCACAATCATGCTCACGAACAAGGGAGTGCGACCACCTAGCCTCACATAATGGCCATCATAGCTTCCAATAATGAACAACCACCTTGCAAGGACATCCTAGCTCATGTCTCATGAATTTTATTCATCAATCTTAACTAATATAAATCTTATAAAGATAATATTAGAATCCTCTCCGGATTCACTGTTAATACAAGGGTAAAGGAAATTTTCTAGCTCAAGGCACTAGCCAATACCAACTTTGGTATTTGTGACCCCTTTGTGGGGATGCACCTACCTTGCCCCGTTGGCTTTCTGCCTTGTAACATAGTTCAAGGATCACAAGAATTTCCAATCTTGCTACTCCATTAGACACACTTTATATGCTATACATAGTGAATGGAAAAGAATCATTATAGAACACACAATTTCACAGAAGGAAGAAAAATCTTAGCCAGTTCAATACCAAAATCCTAACCACTGATTAATAGAGAATAACAAGTAGTGTAATGAATTGTTCCGAGTTATTTATTTACAAGCTGTAAAGACTGTAGTGGAATGGAAAATATTACTTAGGCAACCCTTCAATATTTTCTACTAATATGTCTGTGCATGTACATATAAAATTAAGAGCATTGTTGAATACAAAGTTTCCTTTTCTCTTGCCTCCATTTTGACAAATCAGTGTGAAATCAGTGTCACTTTGAATCTCCTTTCCCGTGTGGATGTTTTGACAAATCAATGTGAAATCAAAGTCACTTTGAATTTCCTTTCCTGTGAGGGATCACATCCACAGTTGATTAGTAAAATATAATCTACTATATATTATGTTCAAGAAACTGACTGCAATCTACAGTGGAAGCAAGACCTCAATCCTTATTCTGAATTTGAATATCTCAGGACAACATAAGAGATAAAGATGCATATGGCCTTAGTAGCTAGAAAATAATCACTCCATCATTACAAGACCACCTAGATTTCGGCACTTAATCTAAATAATGGCACTAGTTGTAGTGCATATTTGCATTAACACCATGGAAAAGCAACAACAATGTTTCAAAGTACACTTACTAGAAAAGTTGTAACGTTCTGAGAATATTTAATGATAGCATCAGAACCTCATAGCTATGGTGGGGAAACTAGGGAACCCAAATATTGGAAGATATCTCATACCAAATCTGAGAAATAAATAAAAAAGGGAAAAAATCAAAATCTATAAATCAAGCAATGAATTGTTTACAAATCAAATACAATTCCTTTAACTAACAGTTAAATTGTGGTGATATATTTAAATATTTAGTAAGAGGCTAACTTCAAACCATGGAATATTACCTTTGTCATTACTGTCATCCCTCAGTGACTGAGATTATCAATACTTGTGGAAAGATTGTAAGAAAGTCTATGAAATAGTAAAGCATAACCTCTATTTTCAAGCAAAAAAATCAAGACATTGTTACATCAAGAGCCATAATTGATACAAAATCAAGACATTGTATGTGGTTATTGCCAAAAGGAAACTGCGTTCTAATTTGGAAGAGGATCTTATCAAAAGACATGGATTTATTCAAAGCTATAAAGCGTAATGGGTTACTAAAAAATAAGTTGGAATATGGGATCATGATACTTAAATTGAAAAAATATGCTTTCCTTTTAGAAACATTACAGTTATACAATGTTTTTTGAAAGCATTAGAATTTGAAATTGGACCTTTCTATCAAGACAAATTTTCATTAACAGAATGTACTTTCCTACCTAAAACGTTGTATATATCCAAGAAAAACTTGAAAAGCATAACATAACTTAGCATACTGTACTTTCTTTCCTTCCTTAACATTCTTAAAGAGTTGAGGTTCCCCAAGTCATCAAGTAACTTTCGAAGGAAATGACAGTTAGTAATAGTCCAATTCACAACTGAAGATGTGTCACAAATACGAGGGGGCATCTCCTCCAAATCACAAAAGTGCTCCAGGTTAAAATATAGCATTATTGGAAGCTTAATGCTCGACTGGTTGTTATTGAACCTAGACATTTTTCCATTCTTCACTAAAAGCTTAAAGATAGCTTCTCTAAGTTCTACATGACTTTACTATGCTCTTGAAGTGGGGGCACATGCAGGCTCTCCAAGTGAATAGTCTTAAACTAAGTGAAGATAAGGCCGATAGATCATTCAGTGTGGATCTCTTTAACCCATAATTGAATATTATGTCTCTCTTGAACCCATAATTGAATACTATTAGGACTTTCAAATTTTTCATGGAACTCAAAAATGTTGGAAGAAAGTATTTGCTTCCAAAAAGAGTAAAACTAAAGCCTTTGCTTGAGGACAATTGATGTCACACCACTAACACTTCTCCATGGAATCTATATAGGTAAACCACAAATGCAGAGTTCCATTAGAATATTGTGTTTATTGAATACACAAATGAAATCATTGCATTTCTTTAAAATATCTTTTGAAATCAAAATTACTGAAATTATATATCGATAACCTAGTGGTTGTAGGATAAAATTCACCCGTGTCATTCACAGAAAGCATGAGAAAAACCCTAATACTATATATAAAACCAAGAAAAATCCAAATTCATCACTTCTAGGGACCTCGTAACCACCCTATCAATACACAAGTATGTTCCTGTTTGCAGTTAGAAAAGTTACCCAAATTACAATCTGTTTACTCCAGCATATTTTGGAAAGTTATAGAAGGATGACTAGTGCAATCAATCCATTCCTTTTAGCCCTGGATTTGTTTCAGTTTAAAACAGAACTATACAAATATACTTGTCCAATTTCTATGCTTTAACCATTCACCTTAAGATGTTTTTACAATATAATTTCCTAAGTCTATTTAATATCTTCATTATCATAAAAACCTACCTATATCCATCTTAACTCCACATCTACCACTCTTAGGGGGATGAATCTATTTATCCCTCTGAGCACTTGGTATACCCAGAATTAAGATGATCTAAGATGATAGAATTTCCCCTTTAAATAGTCTATGTTCACATGAATACCATGGGTCAATAACATGTGTCATTTTGGTGAATACCATGGGTCAATACCATGTGCCATTTTTATTTTTATTAATACTAATATTAGGGTTAATAATGTTTTTTTGCATGGTATTAATAACACACTAGTCCATGGTATTTGTCCCATAGTATTTTGCCCATAGGTTTCACCTAAATATAACGCATGTTAGGGTCCCACCCTAACCCCCTTATTTATGTCATGGGATCACGTCATAGTCAAGAGTCAATAAAGCCCATATTAATATTTGTAAGTGGTTAACCGGCGATTAATGATGGGACCACAGTTAGTTGCAAATGGGCCATAGTATTAGATAGATGGTATTAATAAAACCCACGGTATTGGCCCGTGGTATTACATGTATGAGTCATATATAAAGGATAGAGACTCCCTGCGAGGAGCATTGTGTCTTATTTTGTAGTCAAGCTCTGCTCTATTGGAGGTTGCCCCCTCGAAGAGGCAAGTGAACATTACTCTCTGAATAATAAAATCCTTGCTATTCTGTGTTCTGGGTATCTTTTCTTCGCATATTTTGTATTTGGGTATCATTTTGCAGGTTAAGAGCATAACAAGTGGTATCAGAGCACTTTCCAGGGCCAGTGGGATCTCCAATTCTTAGCAAAAAAAAAATTCAGCTAGAGACGTGTTCCGGCGTCTTTAAACCACGGGATCTGTCGTTAAGCGCATAAACCTGCGGATTTGGGGAGGTATGCACGTAGGAAATACAAGAGGTGGTCACGTCTGTTGGACTCCCTTGTAACCCCTGTGGGTACCCCTTCAAGTAGTAGCGCACTAGACAGAACCGCACACGGACTGTCTTCCACATACCCTCTGGGTATATCGGAAGCCCCCTAGGCTCCCTTGAAACCTCGCCATAGATAAACCGGCGGCCGTCTTGTGGCTACAGTACACCGAGAACAGCACTCGGAGAGATTACTCACCCGTACGATAGGGAAGTCGGGTTGTACGGCTAAGGGTATGGTCGATCCTCCTTAGTTAGAGCCCTGAAACATTGGGCCGAGTACTACTGCCAGACCCTTATGTATATTGCGATCTGTAGCACCTGACACTCTTCACGACCATAGTTTCCTTTTCTGTCGGGGGATCACACATCATCTATTCCCGATCCATGGGTGCAAAGAGGTGCAGCAACAGTAGACATCAGATCCATTAGATCCGCCGCAGCAGTTGTTCTGCCATTCAGATCTCTCAGACCCACCAGATCGGAGTTGTTGTGAAGGGTTCCTATACCAGGGTATACTTTTCCCAGGACTTTTGGCAGCATTGACATTTTGAGGATTTGGCGACTGCAGTATTGATCAAGGAGTAAAACTTCGTTAGGAGTTTAAAAAAAAAAAAAAAGTCTGAGATCTCCCGGGGCGCTTATTGGTGATCTAGCCCATCAGAATCAGGACGACGAGCTGAGCAAGGTGGTACCATTCAATTTATTAGTCAAATTTTTTCGGCGGTCCCAATTTTTCATCAGGTTGGTGTATGGTAGAGACCAGATCTCAAGCGATGGCAAATGAAAGGATGGACAAACTGGAAGAATCCGTGAAATCCCTCCAAAAGGAGTTTCGAGGACTAAGTCTCCAGATACAGCAATTTTTTCCGAATGACAAGGAGCAAGCCCACGAGGAGGAGTATAATAGAAATGAATACAATGAGGGTGAGTCTAGCCACTCTCCTCACGTCTGGCACACCCATCCACCACCCAGTCATCGACCTCCCAAGTTGGATATGCATAAATTTGACGGTTCTCACCCGTCCACATGGCTAGCACAAATGGAGCAGTATTTCAAATTAAATCATATCCCAGAGGATGCGACCAAGCTTATGTTGGGGAGCATGTACTTGGACAATGAACGTTGGCAATGGTGGGAATGGCATCAGCGTTGCAATGGACCTTTTAAGACTTGGACCCAATTTACCAAAGCTCTTCGAGATCGCTTTGAACAGGAAGACTCTTTTTTGGGTCGTCTCACTAAGCTCCGACAGACTGGTACATTGGATGAATATATTACCGCTTTTGAAGCCTTAGCCTTCCACACTAAGGGTCTCACAGATGAGTTCTACATGGAATGTTTTATCAGTGGTCTTAAAGAAGCCATCAAAGCTCAAGTTCTACTTCACCACCCTCCCACGTGGATGGAGGCTTGCCAGGTAGCTCGTAAGGTGGAACGTGCATTAGCAGCCCAATACAGTCGCCCAAATTTCCCCGCTAAAGGTCGTCCCCCACAGGCTCACAACACGACTCAAACACTTAAGGTCCAAAAGGTGTCACCTGCGGAAATGGCCGAAAGAAGGAAGCAAGGACTATGTTACTACTGTGATGAAAAATACTCCCCAGGTCATAAATGCAAGGAGCCCAAATTTTTTCAAATAGATGCCACTGACTATAGCTCAACAGAGGAAGATCCACCACTTGGGGAACATGAGGCGCTAGAAGAAGACAACGCAAAGGAGAATGTCTCTGACGAACCAGTTATTTCGCTGCATGCGTTGGCAGGGATTTCTTCCCCTCAAACTCTCAAAATCTGGGGTTTTCTTAAACATCGCCCAGTAGTAGTCTTGATTGATAGTGGAAGTACCCATAATTTCATCCATCAAAAAATCGCAAAAGTAGCGCATTGTTTTGTACGAGCAGTTTCTAACTTCCAAGTCCAAATTGCGGATGGGGGCACAATGAAATGTGAAGGCCGCTGTGAAAATGTCAAACTTCAAATGGGGGATTATCAGTTGAAAACCCACATGTTTGCCATACACATGGGGGGTTGCGACATTGTCCTCGACACTGAATGGCTCCGCACTCTTAGGCCAATCACAATGGATTTCCAGGAGTTATATATGAGTTTTAAGCAGAACAACTCCACACATACTCTCCGTGGACTCCAGGCGGGAGCCCCCTCTATCATCAGCTCGCATAGGATGGAAAAATTGTTAAAAAAGGGTCATCATGGAGTGGTAGCTCAGTTTAATGCCATTCAGGTAGTCAAAACCATGTCTCTGCCAATTCATCCTGAGATGCAACAGATTTTAAATAACCATCGGACGGTCTTTGACAAGCCTCATGAGCTTCCACACTCGCGAGGGGAACATGATCATAGCATCACCTTGGTTCCAGGGGCCCAACACCCAAATGTGCGGCCATACAGATATCCGTTCACCCAAAAGAATGAAATAGAAAAAATCATCAAGGAACTGTTGGAAGCAGGTGTCATTCGTCCCAGCATTAGTCCTTATTCATCCCCAGTGGTCATGGTGCTCAAGAAAGATGGGGACTGGCGGATGTGTCCCGACTTCAGGGCCCTCAATAAGTTGACAGTCAAAGATAGATTTCCCATCCCGGTGGTTGATGATTTGCTGGACGAACTCAATGGGGCTCAATTATTCACTAAGTTCGATCTTCGCTCAGGCTACCACCAAATTCGCATGAAGGAAGTCGACATTCCCAAGACGGCTTTCAAAACTCATGAAGGCCATTATGAGTTCCTGGTCATGCCATTTGGTCTCTGTAATGCCCCCTCTACTTTTCAGAGCCTTATGAATCACATTCTCAAACCATATCTCCGAAAATTTGTCCTTGTCTTCTTCGATGACATCCTCATCTATAGTGGCACTTGGGCTGCACATCTTCAGCATGTAGATCTACTCTTGCAACTGCTCCGCAAGCATAAATTATTTGTCAAGATGTCCAAGTGTTCGTTTGGCATGGAAGAAGTTGAGTATTTGGGCCACATTGTGGGGCGTGAATATGTCAAGGTGGACCCCAAAAATATCCAGGCAATGCAAGAATGGCCTCAACCTAAAACCTTGAAGAGCTTGAGAGGATTTTTGGGTCTCACAGGCTATTATCGTAAATTTGTCCGCAACTATGGCCGCATAGCGAAGCCCCTCACTCAACTCCTAAAGAAAAATTCCTTCTTCTGGAACGAGGAAGCACAACAGGCATTTACCGCTCTCAAAAACGCCATGTGTTCCACTCCAGTCTTAGCACTACCTGACTTCACCAAATCCTTTGTCATTGAATGTGATGCTTCGGGTACAAGTATTGGGGCGGTCTTAATGCAGGAAGGGCGACCATTGGCCTTCACAAGCCAACAACTCAGTGGGAGGAATCTGGGCCAATCTACCTACGAGAAGGAAATGATGGCCATCTTACATGCAGTAGAGACCTGGCGACCTTACTTATTAGGGCGACGTTTCCAAATCCGCACAGATCATCACAGTCTCAAATATTTTTTGGAGCAACGCCTATCCTCCCCACAAGAAAATAAATGGTTAGCCAAAATGCTGGGATATGATTATGAGATCATTTACAAGAAAGGGAAAGACAATAGTGTAGCAGATGCATTATCTCGCCAATTTGAGGAGGAAAGTACTATGCTCGTAATTTCACTCCCCATTCCAGATTGGATTGAAGAGGATCGCAGGGAATGGTTTTCACACCCCGGGCTCTCCCAACTCATTTCTCAATTACAGATAGATCCTAATTCAAGCAAGGGCTACTCGTGGCAGAATGATATTCTTCGCTACAAGGATAGAGTCGTAATATCAACAACATCCACCCTCAAAAGTCGCATTTTGGCAGAATTGCACTCATCTCCCATTGCAGGACATTCGGGCTTTCAAAAGACGTATGCTCGCACCAGAAGATCATTTTTTTGGACAGGTATGAAAAAGGACATCCTTACTTTCGTAGCAGAATGTGATGTCTGTCAACGTCACCAAGGGGAAACCGTCAACACACCAGGCACATTACAACCATTGCCCATTCCAGCATCAATTTGGACGGAGGTTTCTATGGATTTCATTACAGGTCTTCCAAAGTCAGGGAACAAGTCAGTCATCATGGTGGTTGTGGACCGACTGTCGAAGTATGCTCATTTCTGTACCCTACCCCACCCGTTTACACCAACTTTGGTTGCTCAATCTTTCATGGATCAGATATTCAAATTGCATGGCATGCCCACTTCTATTGTATCCGACCGCGACCCGATCTTCACCAGTAATTTTTGGCAGGAACTCTTCAGACTACAAGGCACTCAACTCAAACTCAATACTTCATATCATCCGCAAACAGATGGTCAAACCGAAGCCGTCAACAAATGTCTAGAAACCTACCTTAGGTGTTTCACTTCAGAAAAGCAACACCTTTGGGCACAGTGGTTACCTCTGGCTGAATGGTGGTATAACACCAACTATCATGCCACCACCAAAATGACTCCCTATGAAGCAGTATATGGTCAACTTCCGCCTTCCCCTACTTCTTATCTCAAGGGGTGCTCCAAAGTACAAGCAGTGGATCAACTCCTACAACACCGCACAACCATGCTCGCCCATCTTAGAGAGAATCTTCATCAAGCTTAGAACCGCATGAAGCAACAGGTCGACCAACATCGCTCAGAGCGCCAATTTCAAGAAGGGGATCAGGTATTTTTGAGGCTGCAACCATATAAGCAAACATCACTCAAAGACAAGGGTTTTCAAAATCTCTCTCCAAAATTCTACGGACCATACCAAGTACTTCAGCGTATTGGAGAAGTGGCTTACAAGTTGGCTTTGCCACCTACGGCAAAAATCCATCCAGTTTTCCATGTATCGTGCCTCAAGAAAGTGATTGGGAACAATTGCCATGTTCAAACCAGTCTACCTGAATTGGACGACGAAGGGTCAATCTGGCTTCAACCCGAATAGGTTCTAAACACACGAGACAAGCACCTGCACGGCCGCGTGATTAAGGAAGTCCTCGTCAAATGGAAAGACACCTCTCTGGAAGATGCAACTTGGGAACCAGCCACTATTCTTCAGCAGTTTCCGCAGCTTCAGCCTTGAGGACAAGGCTAGTCTTAAGGGGGAGGGCATGTTAGGGTCCCACCGTAACCCCCTTATTTATGTCATGGGATCACGTCATAGTCAAGAGTCAATAAAGCCCATATTAATATTTGTAAGTGGTTAACCCGCGATTAATGATGGGACCACAGTTAGTTACAAATGGGCCGTAGTATTAGATGGATGGTATTAATAAAACCCACGGTATTGGCCCGTGGTATTACATGTATGAGTCATATATAAAGGATAGAGGCTCCCTGCGAGGAGCATTGTGTCTTATTTTGTAGTCAAGCTCTGCTCTATTGGAGGTTGCCCCCTCGAAGAGGCAAGTGAACATTACTCTCTGAATAATAAAATCCTTGCTATTCTGTGTTCTGGGTATCTTTTCTTCACATATTCTGTATTTGGGTATCATTTTGCAGGTTAAGAGCATAACAACGCATTTTTTGAGTGTTCGTAAATATAAGGTGACTTATGGAGTAAATATAAAAAAATGTTTTATTTGTTTACATACCTCTCGTTTATTTATATTTTTATTAATTTACCATACCTCTTTTACAAATATGGTATTTGGCCCATAGGATTCACTTAAATAAAACCTCTTTCTTGAGTCTTCATAAATAGAATGAGGGTTATGGACTAAATATAAAAAGAGGTTTTATTTATATTTTTATTAATTTACCATACCTCTTTTACAAATATAGTATTTGGCCCATAGGATTCACTTAAATAAAACCTCTTTCTTTAGTCTTCATAAATAGAATGAGGGTTATGGACTAAATATAAAAAGAGGTTTTATTTATTTACCATACGTCTAGTTTATTTATATTTTTATTTATTTACCACACCTTTTGAGTAAGTATAAAAAGACGTTTTATTTATTTACCATACCTCCACTTTACTTATATTTTTATTTGTTTACACCCTTGCATGTATATAAGGTGACTTATGGAGTAAATATAAAAAATATTTTATTTATTTACCATACCTCTCATTTATTTATATTTTTATTAATTTACCATACCTCTTTTATAAATATAGTATTTGGCCCATAGGATTCACTTAAATAAAACCTATTCTTGAAAATGGGCGAATGGAAGGTTGTAACTCCTAGTTTCAAGGGCTAAATTTACCTTTGTTACCCTCTCCCTTAAAATAAGGTGGGCTATTTGAGATGATTTGTAAAAATGTGCTATGATACAAAATATTCGCCCACTAAAAATTTAAAACCCCTTAATTTCGCCAAAGGGCGAACATTCGCCCCTAAACGTTTCTATGAATTGGGGCATGCAAGCATGCATCCCTTCTTTGAGATCTATGTCTTCTACCTAAGATGGGAATTTCTCATGCATAAGTATTCCAATTGAATAAGCATCTACTCCCTCTTAGTAATAAAATATCACACATGTTAAAAATAACAAAAGAAAAGCTCTAATAATAGAAAAAAATATCCAAAACTGAAATTACTAAATTTGAAACAACATCTAAACTGGAATTAACTAAAGGTGTGACATGTGTTCCCTGAGCATGCATGCACCCTCTTCCAAACAATAGTTTATTTCACCATCTCTTGTGGCATGCATGTTGTTGGGCACGGGATCCCCCAAGGGAAGTTTTGGGGCTTAAAGCCCAGATTTTGGCTAAAAAGTGTAAATCCGATGTAAAGACTCCGCATTTTGTGTGCGCGGAGTGCAAAGTTGTAAATGAGTCATAAGGTTGTCCGCCCTCAATTTGGTAAAGTAATTTCGGCTTTAAAGATCTTGATCTGAAATGACCATATTACTAAAAACAGATGTAGAATTGATTAGCCATTAATGAGTTGAATGTTAACTGAAAGCACAGAAATCAAGGTAAACTTCTTGAACAGAACACTTTACAACAACTGATAAACCATAAGTAAGATGCAAAATAGAAGTGAAAGCAGAAAATAGACAGATATACCAGACAGCAAGATTGATTACGGAGTTCGTCCCTGATGGAATATGTCTTTGGGTCCGCTTTCAAGATGGGTGACCGTTTTTATTAGGAATGAGAAGGAAGGAGTTGATTACATAGTGAATTAGATAGACTGAACTTGCACACAGGAAATTCTGACCTCTGTCATCAGATAGCCCTCTGAACCATCTTTCCAATGCTGCTTACGGTTTCCAATTCCGAATCCCGAGGCTTCTGAAACCCTAAAAACAAAACAACCTCTAACCTCCAGAACCTGCATGCAAAAGTTGAAATCCACTCTCTTTCTCAATGAGGGAAAAACTGCCTTTTATAGGCCTCCAGGTTCATGAAACCACTTCTGACTGCATTTGAAGTGAATGAGCTGACTTGAAGGTTTGATTTAGGGTTTTGGTTATGATTTTTTAATGTCACTTAGTGACAGACACCATTTAATTAAAGAACTGTAACCAAAACCCCACTTTCAGACTTTGGAATAGGCATAAACTGCCAACGGTTTCTAACCGGGTGGAAAGTAGTTACGGTGCATATGAACACTGTTAATTAACCTACGGTTTTCGTGCCGGCGGTTCTGCTGCCAGCTGACGGTTTACAATTTTGTTCATATGTCGAAGGTTGCTTTGTGCGGTTTGAGGACTGTTGGTTATTGCTAACCCTGACCGTGAATCCTTGCTCACATGTTACACTGCCACAGTAACTGGTTGCAGTTAAAGCTAACCTTGGTGGCTTTTCAACATGCATTCACATGTTGAAAGTTCCGTTGCGGTCTAAGGACTGGCAGTTTATACAACCTCCGCTGCAACTCTAACTTATCTCCGTCTCTTAACCTTCTCACATGGCACAATCCCGCTGCTGTTTAATTACATGGTTAGGGACTGTGGTTATGCATTTTGAAATGTTTATTACATTGTTTGTAATATAAAATAGGCTGAGATTTTTTTTAGCATTAGTTTTAAGGTTTAGGACTTAGGTCTTTAGGTTAGGTTTTGGTTATTAGGATTTAAAAAAAAACCCTTACAATCATTTGTCACAATGTGACATAAAACCACATGCAACGACAAAACCCACGCACATCGTCAACTCCAGCTATCTTTGCAACGACACCCTGATGATGAACCTATTCCATGGATGACACCCATGTCGAACCCAAATCCTGCTTATCAAATGACAAAAACACATGTCGTCGACCAATCCTAGCCGAACTATCGATGAACTCAAGTTGATAGCCAGGTGCAAACCCATTTTAACTAAATGCCATGCAAACCATATTACCTGAACAACCAACACTGTCACAGCTAAACTGAAGTGACGACGACACTAACCACTGATGACGACATTTTGAACACCTATGCAATTGAATTGACGGATCCTCCTAGATCATTCCTCTCCACTTGAAAGCTTTTGAACCACAAAAGTTTGACTAATTAAATAGTCGATGAGGGTAGAACTCCCTCTCTTTCCACCTTGACCTGATGATGTACCGATACATTCGATCAATCACCTGCAATTGATGACTCTGATGATGCTGACCATGGTATCTTTTGATTCGGTGACCTGTTTCTTCCATCCGCGGTATGAACAACTTGCAGTGATGGGTAAACAACCTATTATCAACATGGCAATTGAATTCTTTCCACGAAGAATCATGAGTTAGTGATTAAAAAACATCTTTGAAAATAGTATTTGTAGAAATTTTTTCGATACATGCGATGGGTATTAACAATCTACTTTTCGAAATAACTGAAATATTCAAATACTCCTTTGATTTTGACTTCATATCAATTACTTGACTTGATTTACTTTCCTGTTGACTGATTACTAAGAGAGCTTGTTGCACATAACTCATCCAGCTCTGATGTAAAGACTGCTGCAACTTAGTTTGAATTTGAAAGTATCTAAGTAATTGTTGATTCGCTTGAAGCACTACTTCTTCGTCTATTAATTGATATCTCCATTGACTAACACTTTCACTTAATGCATTAGTTTTCAAATCATGATAAGGAAACTTTAGATGTGCTTTCGAAAATGCTTTGTCATGAAAACTTATAGACTTGCTCTCCACTTGAAAAGAGGCTTCATTACTTTTTAAAGCATGAAATGATGATGCAATACCAAAGAAATGTAACACTGACTTTCCCCAATACTAACTTGCACCCCTAAAACTAAAAATAAACATACCATCTAAAACCAGTCTCTGAGTAGACTCACATGTACCATTCCTTGCAATACATTGCTGATGATGATAGTTTCTAGAATTCAGTTAACTGAATGAGTTGAGAATCTATATGTCTTTAAGAAGATGTTCATAGGACATTAAATGTATCTCATGTTTCTTATCCTATTTATGAATAAGATTTCTTGGAAAAGAATTAACCACCTTGACCAATTGATCTATACATTGAATCTCGCATTTCGAACAATCATCCTTATGTTGTTCCTTAATAAACATGAGTACATAGTTACTTGAACTTATTAACTGCTTAACTTGATTTGTAACAATTAAATCCAAGTTTGATTTGACTTTATGTGCCCTAACGATAAATTCAACCCCTTCTTTCTTTAGGTGATATTTATGTTCTCTTATGTAAAACACTACATCTCTATCATAAAGATAAGGAATTCCTAAGGCAACTCCACATGTCTACTGGGACCACATCTAACTCCACTTCATCAATGTACTTAGATGTAATTGCAAATTTTAACTAACACTACTTTGTGACATGTATCTGCGCTGATTTATTAACCCAACCTAATGGGTATGGTCTTGGATGATTATGTGTTTCCAATCCCAGTTGATTAACTATATGTTTAGATATTAAATTTTCTTGCGATCCAATGTCAAACATTGTGTCAATCTTTGTATTCTTAGAAGTTATCCTTATGTGGAAGAGTTCAACTCTTTTATCCTCATGTGGAGGATTTATGTTTGAAGAAGAGACATTAGTTTTCAAACTTGAACCAGTATCAAAAGTTTTACCTGTCGTAACCATTGCGGTTATCCTCCTTTCATCACCTGAATCTGAACCTAGATCTTGCTGGACTACTAAAATGGCCTTCTTTTCATCCTTCGACTTAAGGACATTTTTTGTCTTAAGTTTTGGATGAAGTTTCCAGCACTTTGATTCATCATGACCGATTTTCTGGCAATGAGAACAAGTAGGTCTTTCCTTCTGAATGATTGTTGATTTCTTTCTCTTCGAAATGTTCTTCCCCTTATTGTTACTGGAATCTCTGGTTTCCAACTCTTTGGATGACTGAGATGAAAACTTGAATGGTCTGCCACCTAATTCAATATGTATGGCCTAAACACACACCTCATCAAAATCATCAAGATTAAACATCAATAAAGTATGATGCAAATATGGATGTAAATTGCCGATGTATTTTAACAAAGTTTCACGTGTATCCAATGAAATACCAAGCGCCAATGCTTTCTTTCTGAACTCTTGAGTAAACTCCTGAACACTCTGCCCTTTACCTTGCCTCAGATGCTACCAATCAATAACAACTTGCTGCATGTATCCTAAAGGATAGAACTATTTCCTAAGAGATTTTAAGAACTTAGACCATGAAGAGATGAATTTTCCTTTACACTTTACATCTATCTGAGTTTTTATTTCCCACTAGATTGAAGTTGTTCCCCCATTCTAAGTGTAGCTAACTAAATTTTAGTTTTATCTCTAGAAATTTTCTGAATGCGACAATACACTTCTAACTACTTTATCCAGTTATCTAGCTTTTCAGGATTCATTTCACCATCATAAACAGGTAACTCAAATTTAACATCAAGTTTCAAAAGAGATGTTTTCTTAGGTTTCTTTTCCGTTTCAGATTCTGCACTGGAAGAAGAAGAAGAAGAAGAGGATGATGGAGATGATGGAGGTGAAGGAGGTTTATCACCCTGCCTTTACCTTTGTCCTTCTTCGATGCCTTTGAAGAAGAAGCATCTCTCGCCTTCTTGTCTTTGTAAAATTCTCCCAACATCTTCTGCATGGTTAAGAATGCGTGCTGAAATTGTTCTTCAATCATCTTAGTCTCAGTGTTTTCACCTGCATCAACTCCTGACATGGTCAATTTCTGAACGACTTGTCACTTTCCAATCTCTGGATCGATCTGCTCAAGGATTCCTTCTCCTCGTTGCGACTTAGACCCGATTAACATTCAATGGCACATTCTACAAACACAACCTGCTCTGATACCAAATTATACGATCTGAAATGACCATATTACTAAAAAATAATGTATAATTGATTAGCCATTAATGAGTTGAATTTTGACTGAAAGCTCGGAAATCGAGGTAAACTACTTGAACATAACACTTTACAATAGTTGATAAACCATAAGTAAGATGCAAAAAAAAAGTGAAAACATCAAATAAAAAAAGATACTAGACAACAAGATTGATTACAAAGTTCATCCCTGATGGACTACATCTCCAGGTCCACTTTCAAGATGGAGAATTGTTTTTATTAGGAATGAGAATGAAGGAGTCGATTACACAGTGAATTAGACAGACTGAACTTGCACACAAGAAATTCTGACCTCTGTCATCAGATAGCCATTTGAACCAGATTTCCAACGCTGCTTACAGTTTCCAATTTCGACTCCCAAGGCACCTGAAACCCTGAAAGCAAAACAGCCTCTAACCTCCAGAACCTGCATACAAAAGTTGAAATCCACTCTCTTTCTCAATGAGGGAAAATTGCCTTTTATAGGCCTCCAGGTTCATGAAACCACTTCTAACTACATTTGAGGTGAATGAGCTGACTTGAAGGTTTGATTTAGGGTTTTGGCTATGATTTTTTAATGTCACTTAGTGACATTCACCATTTAATTAAAGATTTGTAACCAAAAACCCACTTTCAGACTTTGGAATAGGCGCAAACTACCAATGGTTTGATAATCGGGTGGAAATTAATTTTAGTGCATGTGAACACTATTAATTAACCTATGTTTTTAGCGCTGGTGATTCCGCTGCTAGTTGATGGTTTATAGTTCTATTCATATGCCAAAGGTTGCTCCGCGCAGTTTGAGGACTGTCGGTTATTACTAACCTTGATGGTGAATCCCCGCTCACATGTTACACTGCCACGGTAACTGGTTGCAGTTAAAGCTAACCCCGGTTGATTTTTAATGCGTGTTCACATGTTGAAAGTTCCACTGCAGTCTAAGGACTGGAAATTTATACAACCTCCGCTACAACTCTAACTTATCTTTGCCGCTTAACCTACTCACATGGCACAATCCCGATGCGGTTTAATTACGCGGTTAGGGACTGTGGTTATGCATTTTGCAATGTTTATTACATTGTTTGTAATATAAAAGAGGCCAAGAGTTTGTTTGGCATTAGTTTTAAGGTTTAGGACTTAGGTCTTTAAGTTAGGTTTTCGTCATTAGGTTTTAAAAAAAAACCCTTTACAATCATTTGTCACAATGTGACATAAAACCACATGCGACGACAAAACCCATGCACATCGTCGACTCTAGTTGTCTTTGCAACGAAACCCTGATGATGAACCTATGCCACGGACGACACCCATGTCAAACCCAAATCCTGCTTGTCAAACGACAAAAAAACATGTCGTCGACCAATCCTGGCGGAACTGTCGATGAACTTAAGTCGATAGCAAGGTGCAAACCCATTTTAACTAATCGCCATGCAAACCATATTACCTGAACAACCAACACTGTCGCAGCTAAACTGAAGCGACGACAACAGTGAACAGTGATGATGAAACTTTGAACACCTGTGCAATTGAATCAACGGATCCTCCTAGGTCAGATCTACCCATGGTCCACGGACCATGAGATTGTATAAATAGAGCGAGGCTCTAAGTTGTAAATCAGTCAAAAGAAAAAAAGAAGGAATGATGAAGAATTGAGTCTTGTCTGAAGTGTAGAGTCGAATCTTTGGGTCGTAGAGTAGGAGAAGGCTCTGCAGCTGAGTGTGTAGAGTCCTAGTAGTCTGCAGCTGAGAGTGCAGGGCAAGTTGAGTCTGTAATTGTTGAAAAATTAATAAAGAGAAGTTTTACAACAATTCTGTGTATTTATGTCTTATTTTCTGTATCAAATATATTGGGTATAAATTGCATTTCTGTTGTCTATATGGTGCACGAACATATCTGATTGTGTTGATTAAGTAAATGTGAGATAAGGTATCTGTTTACACGAAGTTAGCTAACAATTGTAAGACGATAAGTAAGATATGCAGAGTAACTTGGGGAAATAGCACAGATCGTTGCCCTAGAAGCATGAAAGCATCTCAACCCCTGGTTAGGGCTGCGTGAAAGGCGATCCTAACAGATTGCGAAGGTCTCATAGGTCAGGACAGTGCGCAAAGGTAGGCACAGTTGGACTAAATCGACCCCTCAGACATCTCCACGATGCGGAAACTTGGTTCCAGCATCCCCCCATACTACTTTGGGTGAGACTTCGGTCCGCACATCACGGGTTAATGCCAAAAGGGCCAGTAGTGTAGGGATTTGTTTGGCTAATTAACTCTGAACCTAGGTCAGGCCCCCTTAAGCCAACAAATGGTTCTGTTGCCGGGATCGGAATCTGCATAGATATGTCTGATGTTGTATTATTGGAATCCAACTAAGAAGGAAATTGAAGGTTGGTTGGATAACAGGATTTACAAGTTCGCAACATAGGAGAGCAGGAACCCGTGACTGACAAAATAAGAGTGGCTAGATTGCTATTTGTACATAGAGATCCACAAAATCTTCTTCGAGTATTTTCCTACTAAGTTGTATGAGTGGATCTCGAAGCTAACAGATAGCTAAGGAATGTGGAAACTCGACAATCCTATTGTGTGGGCCCCAGAGTTAGTGCGAAGGTTGGAAGCATCAAAGGATAAGATCACACACACTGTTGATCATTGGCTTGATCAGATTATAGGAGGATTCATTATTGAGTTCGCGGTTGACACCTCAGTTAGCTACAGCAAGGCAGAGTGATGCTTTATCAAGGGACCGCAAGGTAAGTACGTAAAATCTCTGAATACTTGGATTAAAATGTTATTGTGAAAAAAGAGGGTTATGCAATTACCTTGATGTTCAGGGCTACGCGAAGTGGAAAAACTTACAGGAATGAAGGAAATAAGGGACCAAAAACTAGCCCTTTGATTTCACCTCCGCGAGGAGACGAGGAAGAATTGCGAAGATCTCACCGCGAAGTACGATCCATCTTATAAGGCAAATAATTCCGTGAATACCACCCCCACCCACACCACCACCAGCTTCACTACCCTCAATATGGCAAGCACGATAAAGTTGTCTGTATTCAAGGGAGTTGGAAATGAGGATCCGGGAAAATTTTGGTTCTTCATATGAGACATATGGGAATTGCAGGGAGTTACAGATGTCAATATGAAGAAAGCGACACTGGTCAGCGCCCTACAGGACCGCACACTGACTTGGTATATTAAGCACTCCAATGATAATCCAAATGCGGGGACTGTGGATATCCAAGCATTGCTAAAAAGATAATTTCGCAGGCCGAAGTCTGAAGCACAGTTGATCATTGGGTTCAAAGAAATCATGATGCTACGAGGCGAAACTCCTTGGGAGTTGGTTCGGAGGTTGAAGTGTACGATTCATGAAGCTAATATGAATCTGATGGATGGACAACATTGCGAATGGTTTGTAGCATCACTAATGCCACATTTAAGGAGCGCGCTATTGTAGCAAAAGTTAATGACCTAGGCAGAGGCCTTAGAGATCGCAATGAGGCTTCATGAGACCCTAATGCATGATCCTAACTTGGGAGTTCAACAGATTCATGAACAGTTGAAAAACTTATGCCTTGAGATAAAGAGTCTGAAATAGGATAGAACAGCTCAACCAGAAGTGCGTGAAGAGGTTTAGTGCGTAAAATGCAAGGGTTAGGGTCATGATAAGGACCGCTTCTCGGTGTTCGCGAATTACCTCATGGGAGGAGGATTGATGCCGTTAAGGCCGGAAGCACAAGCAGGACCTAGCAAGACACCTACTTTGTGGTGCGCGATTTTCCAAATAGGTGGAAAACACGCTATGGACAACTATAATTTGTTACAAAAGTATACACAAAATTTGCAACAGTTGTTCTATAGCTTTTGTAGGTCAGTGGGACACGATGAGCACACTTGTAGAAGCTATGAGTTGATGATGGATAGAACTCCCACCTATAGAGTTCAGGCCGAATCACGGCCCCTAGACCAGAATACAGGAATGGCGCAAACTAGATTTCAGGGGCGCGGATGAGGCCCAGGTGGAAGAGGACCTGGAAGAGGTCACGGTCAGCTGATATGCTACAATTGTGGAGGGCTAGGACATTATGCCCGTGATTGTATGAACCCAACGTGTCCATCATGTCTGTATTTTACTTTGTTTGATCATGAGATGGAAGATTGTCCTATGGTGATAGCTAGGATAAGCGACAAGGGAGCGCTACCACCTTCCCCGACTCAGAACCTGCAAATGATGACGTTTGAACCCTGTGAGGAAGATCCAAATGTGAACATTGTTCTTCAAAGTGGAATCGCAACAGGAGATGATAAAGGCAAACAGCCCAAAGATAGTACTTGGGTTCACAAAGCTCTGGCAAAAGAAGCGGAGTTTGATTTGTAGCGCACTCGGGAAACCTTCATGGAAGCTAAGAAGAGCTTCGCTGATGCCTCAACTTCAGGAAGCAAGGATAAACTGGAGCCGGAGATGGACCCATCTATGATCAATACATTTCTGGAAACATGCATGAAGTTACTGCGCGACAGTAAAGTTGTAAAAGGATTATAGGAACTCATTAACAGATGCACTGGGACCGCGCTAGGAGAATCGCACGTAGTTCGAAAGATTGGAAAGCATAAGACGAGGACGGGAAGAGAAATGAGGCTAACCACGTAGATTGCAGAATATGAAATGGACCAAGTAATATTGGATTTAGGGTTAGATGCAAATGTTCTACCAAAGCAGACATGGGAGCGAATGGGGAGACCTATGCTACGATGGTCTCCTATTTAGCTGCGAATGGTGAACCAGCAGAAGATAATACCCATGGGGTGATTGCAGAGACTCACTATGGATATTGAGGGAGTGAGCACGCTAGCAGACTTTGAAGTGATAGAGATTGTTGATGACAACAATCCCTATCCCGCGCTCTTAGGAATTGATTGGGCCACTAACATGAACAGGGTGATTAATATGAAGAAGAACAAGATGATTTTTCAGAAGAAGTCACTACGCGTAGTTCTACCTCTGGACCCTGCTAAAGGATTGCGCTATAAAGAGCCAGTGCGCGACTATGAAAGAAATGATGATTTGGAATGTATCTATAAGATAATAGCACGAAACCAAGAGTGGGTGAATCCCACTGCAGATGGAAAACATGCATGGGAGCGCGAGAGCTCCTGTACTTCAGATTCGGATAAGGAGACGGGACGATGGCAAAACCGGTTACATGAGGTAACTACACTGAATTATAATATGATGACAAGGTCGTTGCATTGCGTATTGACATAAGTAAGAGACCTGCCTACTTATGATCGGTTAAGTGAGGTAGATGCCTTCTTGGACTAATTTGAAAGAGAGGTGCTGGAAAAGTAGTGCTTCCAGGCTTTGAACGGGGTACTGCGCGCTACACCTGCGAGGTGGTGGGGTACACACAAAGGGAGATTTGATGACTGGCATGAATGTAGAAGGATGATGCGCACGCATTTTGGGAAGCCTAAAATGTGACTAATAGACAAGTATGATGCACGGTATGATCCGTGTGCACACCTGGCCAAGTGGACAAAGGTCTATGGAGAAAAGCCACAACTTGAGTGGGTGCACTTGTTCTGTCATACCCTAGATGTTATACCCATGAATTGGCATATAGAGATGGAGCTCCACCATGGGATAGGTGAATGGGATATCCTACACAAAGGGTTCATTCTGACCTTCAGTTTTCAAGATGGATGGGGGGATAGTATTGATGAAGTGTTACAAGAGATAAAAGTAGCCATCTTTAGGATACCGCAGGAGCCTTTAGCCCTGAGTCAACCTGAATGGGCTACTCAGCTGAGTTGCGTGCTAGAATGTTATAATGTAACTGCTGAAGAGGAGGATGAGGATCCAAGGAATATTAACATTCCAGAAACAGAAGGCCATCGCGAGGTTCAAGGACCATAGATTGAGAACCCTAACATAACTGTGCCAGTAAAAACGAAGCAGGTGAACATTTGTACGGAGGCCGAACCTAAGTTTGCAAATCTTGACGACTACTAGGATGACATGACGGTGGCTAAGGTCGTTGAGTTACTTTGCGAGTACCAAGACTTATTCCCAACCAAGTTTACGGAGTTAAAGGGAATCATCGGAGATTTAGGAATGATGAGGATCACGTTAAAGCCCGACGCGAAGCCAGTTAAGCAGAGGCCTTACCGCTTAAATCCGAAATACAAGGAGAAGGTTCGCACAGAACTAGAGAAAATGCTCGCAACAAGAATCATTGAGCCGGTGGAAGAATCCGATTCGGTAAGTCCAATGGTAGTGCAGGAAAAGAAGCAGAAGGACGAGATACTAATATGCGTGGATCTCAGAAAATTGAATGACGCTTGTGTGCATGATCCATTCCCAACTCCGTTCACAGATGAGGTGTTGGACAATGTCAGTGGGAAGGAAGCATATTCTTTCACTAATGGGTTCTCAGGGTACCACCAGATCAAAATCGCGCCGGAGGATAGGAGCAAGACAACCTTCGTGACTGAGTGGGGTTGCTTTCAATACACTGTCATGCCGTTTGGGTTGAAGAACGTTCCAGTCATCTTTTCGTGCATGGTTGTTGCAACATTCAAGGAATATATTCATAAGTTCTTGGAGGTTTATTTTGATGATCAGACTGTATTTGGGCTGGTTAAGTGCCATGTAGCAAGCTTACGCTTGATGCTGGATACCTGCCGAAGATAGAAAATCACACTTAACCTGAAGAAGTGTGTGTTCCTTGTTCCTTTTGGGAACCTATTGGGACATGTGGTTTGCAGACAGGGACTGATGGTAGATCCCGCGAAGATTGCAGTGATTCTGAATTTGGAAGCGTCGCAAAGTGTGAAATAGTTGCGCGCTACGCGGGGACATACATGGTATTACAGAAAGTTTATCAAAAGTTATGCCCAAATGACCACGTTGATGGAGAAACTTTTGAAAAAGGATGTTACATTCTACTGCAACGATGACTGTAAGAAAATACTGGATATATTGAAGGAAAATATGGTCACTGCACCGATTCTTGTCTTCCCAAACTGGGACAAAGAGTTTCATGTCCATGTTGATGCATCGTGTATAGCACTGGGAGTGATACTAACATAGGATGGTGGAGAGGGCTTGGATCACCCTATCACGTTCGCGAGTTGTAGATTGTCTAAAGTAGAAAAGAACTATTCCACCACTGAACGCGAGGGACTGGCTATGGTGTATGTGCTCCAGAAGTATTGACACTACTTGCTAGGAGGTCACTTTAAGATGTATACAGATCATTCCACGCTGAAGTACTTGGTCAATAAGATTGTGTTGGGGGGGGGGCATATGCAGATGGCTTTTATTGTTCCAAGAGTATGACTTTGAAGTTGTTGTGAAACCTGGACGATTAAACAAGGGACTAGATTACCTGTCACGCATTGAGACAGGAGAGGAACCTACTAGTCTAGAGGAAGTATTACCCGATGCACAACTCTTTGTTGTGCGCGTAGCAGATGGACATTTTGAAGATATAATTCACTTTCTCATGATTGGAATTGCACCAAAAGGATACTCTGTCTAGAAGAAGAAGGAACTAGTGGTGCGCTCGGTAGATTTCTCTATCATTGTAGGGCACCTATATAAGATGGGGAATGATGAGATACTACGAAGGTATGTACATGAATTTTAATGAAGCAATATCCTCGCAGACTCTCATGGGGGCGCTATGGGAGGACATTATGCAGGAAGAGAAACCGCGCAGAATATTCTCCGCACAGGGTTGTGGTAGCCGACCCTTCATCAGGATTCAAAAGCATATTGTAAGGCTTGTGATGTATGTCAAAGAACAGGTAAACCATCATGGAGGGACGAGATGCCGTTGAATCTAAAACGACGTTGCAGCCCTTTGAAAAGTGGGTGATTGAATTCCTAAGACCTATCAAACCTCAAGGAAAAATGGGCGCGAGATATATTATCACTACGACAGAATACCTGACTCGTTGGGAAAAAGCGCAGCCGGTAAAAGATTGTACGGTTGCGAAGTTTCTGTTTGAACATGTATTGACACGATTTGGATGTCCAAAGATCTTGATGAGTGATCATGGTACACATTTCCTGAATGAGACGATCAATGTGCTGACAGAAGATTTTGAGGTGTATCATCAAGAAAGCACACCATATCACCCACGAGCTAACGGGACAGTAGAAGCATTTAACAAAGTATTGGAGCCTGTGTTGACTAAGGTATCAATGCGTAGCGCAGTGATTGGGACCTGCGTACTTGCAGTATTATGGGCTTATATGATGACATGCAAGCAACTAATGGGATAGACACCTTTCCGGCTGGTCTATGTAGTGGAAGCCATAATGCCGAGGGAATACATCGCACCTAGTCTGCGCATAACAGCGCTCATAGGTATGATGGACCGTGGAGCCCTGGAGGAGAGGCTCGCGCAGTTGGAGGAACTTGAGGAAGAAATATTTTTGGTTGGATTTCACCAACAGGTACAAAATCAGCGCGAAAAGGCATGGCACGATCGACATATTAAGTTGCACACCTTCATGGTGAACGATTTGGTGTTACTGTATCATAGTAAATTTGATAAAATCCCGGGAAAACTCAAAATGCATTGGCTGGGACCATATGTTATTAAGGAGGTCATCGACGGAGGCGCGGTGTAGTTGGTAAAGTTAAATGGAGAACCTTTCTAAGGAAAAGTGAATGGCAGTCAGTTGAAGCCATACACGGGTGGCTCGACTATCTGACTAGCCGATAAAAGCACAGTCTTAGCGCTCCAGAAAATTGAAAGGAGGCGCAGGACTATAAACAGGTGTAGGGTAGTAGTTCAGCTCCAGCAGTCTCTGAACAATTCATCCAGGAAGTGCAACAGGTAGCTACTCAGTGCGTTGCTGATCTTGCAGTAGTCTAGGCAGAGTTGGGAGGTCTTCGCGCGAAGATCTCCACACTGACAGAGTGACTCGAGGGTGAGTCACGAGTTGTGTTGGGGTCTTATTGGGCACGGGATCCCCCAAGGGAAGTTTTGGGGCTTAAAGCCCAGATTTTGGCTAAAAAGTGTAAATCTGATGTAAAGACTTTGCATATTGTGGGCACGGAGTGCGAAGTTGTAAATGAGTCATAGGGTTTTCCACCCTCAATTTTGTAAAGTAATGTCGGCTTTAGAGATCTACCCATGGTCCGCAGACCATGGGATTATATAAATAGAGCGAGGCTCTAAGTTGTAAATCAGTCAAAATAAAAAAAGAAGGAATGATGAAGAATTGAGTCTTGTCTGAAGTGTAGAGTCGAGTCTTTGGGTTGTAGAGTAGGAGAAGGCTCTACAGCTGAGTGCGCAGAGGCCTAGTAGTCCGCAGTTGAGTGCGCAGACCCCTGCAGCTGAGTGCGCAAGGTGAGTCGAGTCTGTAACTGTTGAAACATTAACAAAGAGAAGTTTTACAGCAATTATATGTATTTATGTCCTGTTTTTTGTATCAAATGTATTGGGTATAAATTGCATTTCTATTGTCTATATGGTGTGCGAACAAATCTGATTGTGTTAATTAAGTAAATGTGAGATAAGGTATCTGTTTACGCGAAGTTAACTAACAATTGTAGGAAGATAAGTAAGATACGCGATGTAACTTGGGGAAATAGCGTAGATCACTGCCCTAGCAGCGCAAAAGCATCTCAGCCCCTAGTTAGGGCTACGCGAAAGGCAACCCTAATAGGTCACGAAGGTATCGCAGGTCAGGACAGTGCGCGAAGTGACCTGTGTGAAGGTAGGCATAGTTGGAATAAATCGACCCCTCAAACATCTTCAGGGTACGGAAACTTTGTTCCAGCATCCCCCCATACTGCTTCAGGTGAGACTTTGGTTCACGCACCGCGAGTTGATGCCGAAAGGCCCAGTAGTGTAAGGATTTGTTTGGCTAATTAACTCCGAACCTGGGTCAGGCCCCCTCAAGTCAACACATGTACCCTCTACCAAGCAATAGTTGGTGTCATTGTCTCCTTCACTTTCATTCAACTTGTTCATCACTAATGCAAGGGTGAAGGTGTCATATTTTTTGTCTTCTCTACTGCTTGATCATTGGGAGGATCACCAGTTGAGCAACAAGTAAAAAATCTTAACACACACATTAGACATAGATCATAGAGGTATTAGTAATGTGACACATGTCTATTATGGAGCATGGTTGCTTGGGAGTAGGAGAAGAAGCAGAAAGCGGGAGTAGAAGCAGGATGTGGGAGTGAAAGCATGAGCGAGGACTCACATTTTCAAAAGCTCCTAGAATGGGAACATTTTTTGGAGTAAATTTTATATAATATATATTTTTATATTTTTTTATGCATATATGTCAACAAAAGCATGTACAATGATGAATTTGTGATAAAAAACATAAAAAAAATGGATTAAACCATATAACATAATTCATGTAGTAGTTATAATCTTCATTAACGACAGATCCACAAATTACAAGTTCTCATATATATAGCAAGTAAGGGTGCACATAACCAAAAGAACATAGAGTGAAATCCATATTTGAACTGAAAATACATCAACAAATAGGGTCTCGATGACCTCTAACATCCAAAAATTTCATGCTACAATAATTACCTACATATCATCAAAATCATTGCCTATCTTGGAATCTTTGTTATTAATATCACCCTCCAAGCATTAACATAAGATAGAAAAAACATAGCATGTTAAGTCAAGATTTTGTTTGAGTGATAGGTACATTTTTAGTAGGGTCATGATAGAGGAATTTGACAACTAATTTCACTAACATCAAGGTACATAGAGGGCTTGGTTCTCTTGAATAAATATGAGTTCCATACCCTAGTACATGACAAAATCCAATGGAAACATTGCAATCCCCCCAATCTTGAAATCCTGAAAAACTAATAAGTCTGCTAGATTTTGAGTGAGATCTAAAATTCTAATTTCTCCATATGAAATATAATGAGGTTAGAACCACTCTCAAACATCCTGAGTCATTTCATGGTAATGCTAAAAATTTAAGTAAAAGGATGAAAATGAGTTTAAAATTACCTTGAATTGCATGTCAACACTAGGCCATAGGTTTGAATATTAGGCTACTATGGACCTAATATTACCATAGTTTTTTCTTTCTCCTTCTCACTCTCGATACTCCCACAATACCTCTGAACATCTATTTCTCCAACCCACTTGATTTTTGCCTCGATGTGCCCAATGTATTGTATAAACAATATTTGATAATACACATATTGCTATACAACATATAAAAACCCTTTACCCCCTATTATATGTTTGATATATTATTTCACTTTTTCCTCATTTTTTATGCCCCATTATGAACACACGTGATATGGTATTGCTTTGTCAGTGAAGCCCCCATGACATATCTATATCTAAATAAATTAAGAACATATAATATTTAAAATTAACATTAATTAAAAATATACATGTGAACTAATAATTCATAATAGATGCCCCGATCGAGGTGAGAGTTAGTGAATGTTGGAAATAATACTGAGGGGGGGTGAATCAATATTATCAAATTCTTTTCAATTAATTTATTCTTCATATATTGATCATTAGTTTGTATATCAGTACCATATAATAATGACCAAGAACAAGTAAACAGATAATCACACCAAAGAACACCAGATATAAGGTGGAAACCCAATGTGGGTGAAAACCACCTGCTGCAATATGTCTCTATCTTCTTTCAATTATAAACTTCTTATACAATGATTTTGTACTGGTGCATTCCTTTACCAGTACGCAGGCTGCAACCTGCAGAGAGCTACAACCCTCTCTCGTTTTCCAGTCTTTCCTGGAAGGGAGCTACAACCCCCTTAGCTCTTTTACTTCTTTAAGGATCACGTTTCATTAATTTTCAAACTGGATCCAAGAAGATCAAATAATCATCAAGTACATGTGAATCACCCAATCTCCTTATACAATGAACCAATGAATCACCCAACTTCTCAGATTGCTATAAAAAGAAAAGTAATACCAGAAATCTAAACCCAGAACTCTACAGCAATAGATAAAAGGCAGTCAATAATTATTTCAAAAGGGATCTGCAACTTCACCAATAGCAGCCTGCGGATATCCGTAGTTATTCTATGCCTTGACTGCGCAGATCTGCACCTGATCCGTCTTGTGCTCTGCGAACCACCACACTTAGCCCTTCTGCAGAACTGTGTGCCACTTCTCAGATCTGCACCTGTGCTATCTGCCCGACAGCATGCCTCCACACCTGATCCTTCTACTTCTCTGCGTACCCACGCATTGAACCTTCTGTCGCGCTACGTACCTCCGCACTTGCACCTTCTGATGCGCTGTGTACCTCCGCACTGTGCCTTCTTCTATCCTGCGTACCTCCGCACCTGAGCTGTGGATCGCCTGCGGACCTCCAAAATAGACCCAAATTAACAGTCCACCAATGTACCATAGATTGTCAGATCCACCGATTTGATCACGCGCCCAAGAGATCACGCCCTATCAACAGATCCACCTTCCACGTTACAGATTTCACTTTGATTTAGATCTAGCTTTTAAAATCGATTACCTAAAAATTCAGATCTTAAGATATTCAAATTTTTACTAGTGACTAGCCAAGTGATCTCCTTTCCTTTTTATAGGCAAGCCCTTATTCACACCATGGGACAAAACCATCGAAAAGCAATACAAGGGATCCAAACCGGGGTTCAATACTTTAGATCCTATACCACGGACCAAAACCATAGGATCATGATCGACGGGCTAAATACCAAGGACCAAACATAAGAAACCCCACGTGTGTGCGCTTCTCTGCATTGGAGTGAGTGAACTGGGGTCCGCACCTTCTGAACGGAGCACCTGCGGATATGTCCGCACTTCTTGGTCGGCGTACCTACAGGTCTGCACCTTTTGAACGTTGCACCTGCGAACCCCTTATTTTCCATCATTTTGAGAGCCTGAACAGAGTTTTTCCACTTGAGTGGGTTGCCATCAAGTACAACACCTGTGCCATAGCACCAAACCTGAATCATAATGCCAACAATCTCCCCCTTTGGACTTGATGGCAACCCCAAGATCCTCAAAGTCATTCTCCCCCTTTGACATCAAGGGCAAAGGGCGGAACAAGGTATTCTCTTCCTTTGCTGTCCATACTCCCCCTGAGTGCCTGCTAAATTTTCTGAATGAGCTCCCCCTGACTATAGACCAGATCTGCAAAATAAAAATTCTTCAAGAAGAACCATAATCCACGAAACATGTGACCTTGACAAGAGAGATAGAGACATATTATTAGCAATAGTCAGATCAGAATCCATGTTCTCCTTCTGTACTTCCTCCAAGATCTTCTACCATAATGCCAAAAATGCATTATTAGAAGAGTATATGCTCCCCCTGAACCTATGCCATTCGATCTTTGACCAATCCGTAACCCAGCAAATGTACGCGTATACCCCATATGAAACTTGCGTACAACCAACAATCTCTGAAACAGATGAGATTCAACAACAAAATGATGCATCAACAACCCCCAGCTTTTTCCTGAGGTATTCAAAGGTCTCCCTGGGCAATGGTTTGGTGAGTATATCAGCAACTTGTTCCTTAGAAGGAACATACTCCAACTTGACCTTTTGTTCAAGCACTTGTTCCCGAAGAAAATGATATTTGATAGGTATATGCTTGGTCTTTGAATGCATGACCGGGTTCTTTGAAATGCTGATAGCACTTGTATTATCACATAGAATGGAGATAGGTGGTGTACAAGTGATTTGAAAATCCTGCAAGGTCTGCATCATCCAAAGGAGTTGAGTACAGCAAGACGCAACAGCCACATATTCCGCTTCAGCTGTAGATAAAGCAATCGAAATCTGTTTCTTGCTGAACCAAGATACTAATCTGGAACCCATAAAGAATGCACCACCACTTGTGCTCTTCCTGTCATCCATGCTTCCGCCCCAATCTGCATCTGTATAAGCATGAAGTGTGAGATCTGTATCTCTAGGATACCATAAGCCATAGTTTTGAGTTCCTTGAAGATACTTGAAAATTCTCTTCACTGCCTGAAGATGAGTTTCCTTTGGATTTTCCTGAAATCTTCCAACTATTCCCACTGCATGCATGATGTCTGGTCGGGTACGTGTCAAATAAAGTAGACTTCCAATCATAGATCTATAGGTTGGTTGATGCACTGCTGCTGACTCATCATTTGCACTAAGGCTGCATCCTGTAACCATGGGGGTACATACTAGTTTTGTATCTTCCATGCCATATTTCTTCAAGATCTTCTTGAGATACTTGGTTTGAGACAAAAATATACTGTCTTCATTTTGTTGGATTTGCAAACCAAGAAAGTATGTCAGTTCTCCAAGCAAAGACATTTCGAATTCTTTCTGCATCACCAAGGCAAAGCTTTGACTCATAGCTTCTTCATTGCTGCCAAAGATAATATCATCTACATACACAACAAGTATTAGCAATTTGTCATTTTCAATTTTTATATAAAGATTGCTATCTACTGATCCTTTTGAAAAACCTTTTTGATGAAGGTATTTGTCCAAACGGTAGTACCAAGCCCTTGGAGCTTGTTTAAGACCATAGAGAGCCTTTTTCAGTCTGCATACAAGATTTGGATTATTCCCAAGAATGAAACCATCTGGCTGCTCAATGTATACTTCTTCTTCTAAGTCTCCATTCAGAAAGGTTGATTTCACGTCCATTTGAAATACTTTGAACTTCTAAAAGCTTGAGAGAGCAAGGAACATTCGAATGGCCTCAAGTCTTGCAACAGGAGAAAAAGTTTCTTCAAAGTCTATTCCTTCTTGTTGAGCATACCCTTTACAAACAAGTCTGGCCTTATTTCTAATTAATTCCCCATTTTCATTCAACTTATTTTTGAAGATCCATTTTGTCCCTATGACATTCTTATCTTTTGGTCTAGGAACCAACTCCCAAGTGTTGTTCTTTTCGATCTGCTCAAGTTCTTCATCCATTGCCTTGACCCAGCATTCATCTTTGCATGCCTCTCTTACATTTTGTGGTTTAGTGGAGGAGAGTAATGCCAATTAGCTTGAAGCTTCTACAATTGTTCTTCTTGTTTGTACGCCTACCTCCTTTTGCCCCAAGATTTGAGATTCTGGATGATTCTTTTGAACATACCTGGATGGAGTCTTCTCTTCTATCCTTGTCTGTTCCTCTGGTGCCTCTTGAGGTTCTTCTTCATCTTCAGTCTGATTTGGAGAGTAGTCTTCATCTTCTTCGATATTTTCATAATTTACTTGCCTAGGAATGTTTCCTTTTTCATCAACCACCACATCAATGCTGTCAACAATTCTTCCAAGTCTTTTATTGTAACACTTATATGCTTTGTTGTGGGGAGAATAACCAAGGAGAATGCCTTCATCTACTCTAGGTTCAAGTTTGCCAAGTTGTTCATCATTATTCTTAATATAGCATTTGCTTCCAAAAATTTTGAAATGCTTTACCGAAGGAGTCTCACCATACCAAAGCTCATGAGGAGTTTGAGTGCTGTTCACTCGGACATTTGTTTTGTTGAGAATAACAACTGCAGCAAATGCAGCTTCACCCCAGAAGGTTGTGGGAGTTCCATACTCATCAAGCATAGCACGAGCCATTTGTTGAACTGTTCTGTTCATTCTTTCCACCACTCCATTTTGCTAAGGAGTCCTAGCTGTAGAGAATTCCCTTCGTATTCCATATTCTTCACAGAGATCGAAAAATTCATTTGAGGTAAACTCCCCACCTTTGTCAGACCTGAGGCACTTAATTTTGTGATCTGATTCGTTTTCAGCCAAGGCTTTGAAAGATTTGAATTTTTCGAATGCTTCGTCCTTGTGTTTCATAAGTCCCAACCAAACCATCCTAGAGAAGTCATTAATGAATAATATAAAGTATTCTTCTCCTCAAGGTGACCTTGTCCTAAATGGACCACATACATCTATATGGACTAGTTCAAGAGGCCTGCTGGCTGATCCTTCCTTCTCAAGGAAGTCAGCTCTGGTTTGCTTACCAAACTGACATGATTTGCATATGGTGTTGTCTGGAATTTTGATATCTGGAAGACCACAAACTGCCTGGTATTTGCATGCTTTCCTTATTTGTGAAAAGCTTAGATGCCCCAACCTCCAGTGCCATAACCAGTGTTCATCATCCTTGCTCAAATAGCATTGTTGTTGTCCTTCTTCAAATATGTATAGATTATTTGGAGTTCTTCTGCCTTTGATCACTGTTTTTCCTGTATCAATATCACGAACACTACATCCATTTGATCGAAATATTACCTCGGTTCCTTGATCGCACATCTGACTGACACTCGGTAGATTATGCTTTAAGCCATCAACATACATAGCATTTCCAGTGTTGACCTTTTCTTTCAACTGAGCAATGCCTTTTCCTTTTATGGCTGCAGGGGTATCATTTCCAAAATAAACTTTCTTTCCCTTTTCTAAAGCAGTATATGATTCAAGTTTTTCTTTATCACCTGTCATATGCTTCAAACATCCACTGTCGATGTACCATTGATTTTCATGTCCTTATGCATAAAAAGCTATCCCACATCTTCCTGGTTGTGGTTCCTTTATTTTCCATGTTCTGGTACTTGAGGCTTGTTCCTTTGTCTGCCAAAACCTGCTCCTGCATTCAGAATCTTCATGACCAAATTTATTACAAATAGAACATTCAATTTCATTTTCAAGGGCCGAAAAGTTGTTATAAGTCCTTTTCGTGATTCCAGTTATATTTCTTTGTTTTTGAGCTTATCTAGTCATGATTGTTTTATAGGCAACACATTGAGCTACTTTGTGGCCAAAGTTATGGCAAGAGAAACATTGGCCATTGAAGAAACTTTTGCGATTATCAAATCTACCTGCCAAATGATTGTAGTTTCTATTGTCATCCATTCTTGAGGAAAATTGAGAAGATTTTACCTGTGGCTGGTTGTAGCTTTTTTTCATCCTTAAGGTGGATTTCCCTTGATTTCACTGGTAGTATTTGTTTATTCTTGATGTAATTCGTCCTTGTTTTACCTGGTGATCTCCATTGGGCTTTTGCTCATTCCTTCTTACTACATTGAGATAACTCTTTGAGGTGGATGCTTGAGATGTTTCTCCATTATACCCCAGACCTGTCTTGATTAGTGGAGAACGTTGTACATTGATGATCTCATCCAGAGTTTTAGATCCTTTAACAAATTTAAGATTAAGAGCCTTTGTTTTCTCAATTTCTTTTCTAAGGCCAACAATTTCACATTCTAACTTCTCAAGAAATTTTTCTTTTTCATCAAGTTGAAATTGCAGAGTATCAATGATCACATTCTTTTCTTCTAAACATGTCTTGAGTCTAGAAATCTCTTCATAAAAGCCATCCACATCTATAGCATCCATGTGATCATCATCTTCAAAAGCCATTAAAATTTTATAGTTATTACCTCGTTCATCTTCATCACTATTTGATAGTCCATCACTGTCTTCATGAGTGTAAAAGCTTTTCTTATTTGCATTCTGTTTCTTGTTTCATCTAACAGGTTCCTTCCCCTTGTCAATCTTATCCTTATGAGGACATTTGGCAGCATAGTGACCTACTCTTCCACAAGCAAAACATTTGAAAGGTAACTTACCTCTGAATCTTCTAGTACCCTGTTGAAGATTTCTGACAAAATTTGATTCTTCTTCTTCTGACACTTGTCCTGACTCATAGTACTCTCCTTTGCCTGAAGCCTTGAAGGCAGCTTCTCTCCTGTCTGATGGACCTCCTTTCCTCATTTCATAAGCAGTTAGAATTCCGTGCAGCTGTGACATTTTAAGATTTTGTAGATTCTCTTTTTCTTCTATTGCAGAAACTTTAGATTCAAACCTAGGGGACAAAGATCTTAGAACTTTTTCAACCACAACAGCCTCTTTTATTTCTTCACCCAAATTTTTCATACAACTAACAATCTCATCTACACGAATAAAATAGTTAGCCACACTTTCATCATTGTACATTTTGAGATTTTCATACTGAATTTTGAGGGTTTGAAGTTTTTCTCGTTTTACTTGATCATCTCCTTCATAGCTCAGGACAATCTTGTCCCATATTTCTTTTGCGGATTTATACCGCATAACCTTCACAAACTCTGATTGAGATAGACATCCTAGAAGAGTATTGACCGCCTTTGCATTTGTTTCATATTTCTTCTTCTCAGTCGGATCTGTAGGAGTTGCTGATGGAAAAGCATTCCCTGTGTCTATGATATCCCAGACTTCTGTACCAAGAGATTGAAGATAGGCAGTAACTCTTACCTTCCAATATACGAAGTTTGTCCCATCAAAAATCGGTGGCCTGATTGATGCTTCCCTCTCGTAGTTGCTCATGATGATAGAACTTCCTTCAAGCGATCAAGCTTCTTCAGAAGGTCCTGCTCTGATACCAATTGTTGGAAATAATACTGAGAGGGGGGGTGAATCAGTATTAAGAAATTCTTTTCAATTAATTTATTCTTCAAATATTGATCATTAGTTTGTATATCAGTACCATATAATAATGAGCAAGAACAAGAAAACAGATAATCACACCAAAGAACACCAGATATAAGGTGGAAACCCAATGTGGGTGAAAACCACCTGCTGCAATATGTCTCTATCTTCTTTCAATTATAAACTTCTTTTACAATGATTTTGTACTGGTGCAGTCCTTTACCAATATGCAGGCTGCAACCTGCAGAGAGCTAAAACCCTCTCTCGTTTTCCAGTCTCTCCTGGAAGGGAGCTACAACCCCCTTAGCTCTTTTACTTCTTTAAGGACCATGTTTCATTAATTTTCAGACTGGATCCAAGAAGATCAAATAATCATCAAGTACATGTGAATCACCCAATCTCCTTATACAATCAACCAATGAATCACCCAACTTCTCAGAATGTTGTAAACAGAAAAGTAATACCAGAAATCTAAACCTAGAACTCTGCGGCAATAGATAAAAGGCAGTCAATAATTATTTCAAAATGGATCCACAACTTCACCAATAGCAGCCTGCGGATATCCACAGTTATTCTGTGCCTTGACTGCACAAATCCGCACCTGATCCATCTTGTGCTCTGCGAACCACCGCACTTAGCCCTTTTGCGGAACTGTGTGCCACTTCTCAGATCTGCACCTGCGCTGTCTTCCCAATAGCGTGTCTCCGCACCTGATCCTTCTGCTTCTCTGCATACCCACGCATTGAACCTTCTGTCGCGTTGCGTACCTTTGCACCTGCGCCTTCTGATGCGCTGCGTACCTCCGCACTGCGCCTTCTTTTGTCCTGCGTACCTCCGCACCTGAGCTGTGGATCGCCTGCGGACCTCCAAAATAGACCCAAATTAATAGTCCACCAATGTACCATAGATTGTCAGATCCACCGATCTGATCACGCGCCCAAGAGATCACGCCCTATCAACAGATCCGCCTTCCACGTTACATATTTCACTTTGATTTAGATCTAGCTTTTAAAATCGATTACCCAAAATTTCAGATCTTAAGATATTCAAATTTTCACTAGTGACTAGCCAAGTGATCTCCTTTCCTTTTTATAGGCAAGCCCTTATTCACACCATGGGACAAAACCATCGAAAACCAATACAAGGGATCCAAACCGGGGTTCAATACTTTAGATCCTATACCATGGACCAAAACCATAGGATCATGATCGACGGGCTAAATACCAAGGGCCAAACATAAGAAACCCCACGTGTGCACGCTTCTCTGCATTGGAGTGAGTGAACTGGGGTCCGCACCTTCTGAACGGAGCACCTGCGGATATGTCCGCACTTCTTGGTCGGTGTACCTGCGGGTCCGCACCTTTTGAATGCTGCACCTGCGAACCCCTTATTTTCCATCCTTTTGAGAGCCTGAACGGAGTTTTTCCACTTGAGTGGTTTGTCGTCAAGTACAACATCTGTGCCATAGCACCAAACCTGAATCATAATGCCAACAGTGAAATGGTCTCGGTGGGATCCGAACCCAAGGCAGTGCAATTATGAGGCATAAGGTAAGGTGGTCGGATGAAGACCCTCATTTAATTCCCTTTATGTGTAAGGTGGCAATGAATTTTTCAAGGTGTAATGTGAGGCACGGGCTACGATTAACAAGCTCGTTTCAAAGGTCTAGCTCAAGAATTCCATTTTGGTCGATTGTCGTGGTAAAACGACTCCTCCAGGTTCCAAGGGTGGCTACAGAAGGGTGGTTCTTACGCATCTTCATCTCCTAGTTTGCGAGAGTTTGGTGCGGGTATGTCCCTTTTTTCAGTCCTAAATTCATCCTCCTTGCTCTGGTTAATTGTCACTACTTGATTGTTAAGATGGTTGTTTCTAAGTTGAGGAGGCTGGAAAGTTTTGAGGGTCCCTAGGTGTTGTGTGAAACAAGAATTGTCAATTTTGGTTTCTGCCCCACTCAACTTGATAGCCTTTATGTGTATTATGGTATTCTTCTCTTTCTAATGCCTCTACACTCTGCAAATAATGTTGGGGCTTTATCCAGTGTTCCAAGTTTATGTGATTTTTTTTCAAATCATTTCCTTAATGATGAATCAGTTGCTTGAAGCGGTATGGAGAATTTGCAACAATAATTACCATGTCTGGTAGGTAACCTCGATCTCAAAGGGTTATTGGGCATCAAAGGCAAAAAAAGATGGCCTGTTGTGTCAGGGCTGGGTCAAATCCGTGAATTATAGTTGGTTTTCTAAGTCCCTTAAATACTATTATGTTCTATTATGTCTCTTTATCTTTTCATGGATACACCACTTCTAGTCTTGTAAATCTTCTCTACCAAGATGTCTCTCTGCGAGCTTGTTGCTAGTTCAGGCAATCTCCTGGACATTAGGTGTTGTGAATCTTAGTTTTTGGTTTAGTTTTCTCTCGTATGGTCTGCAAGTCAGCACTATGGCTCGACCCTCCCCTCGCAGAGGTAACGCAGGACCAGGGGGATCAGGCTCATAGCCGGAGTAAAGGTCGTGGTCGAGTGTAACACCCTCCTCACAAATCTACCCAAGAAACTAGCCAACCAGCGTAAAAATGCAATGAGAGGCCACTATGATATGATTTGACCTCCTAACCTCCTAAGTCACCTTAAGGAAGTGGAACCGATGGAAACACACCATACAAACATCCAACATCATCAACAAAACCCTTAGAGGACAAGTCAGCCACTCAGATAGCCTGTCCCTGGGTCCCACTATTGTTTTAGGTCTCTTGGGCCATAGTCGCTCTCATTCTCTGGGGAAGAGAGCAACCAACAACCTAAAGTCGCTCTCAGAGGTGTTGAAAATGCAACAAGATGATGGAGCTTAGTGAAAAGAAGTCGCTTCACTAAGTGGGCCCGCATTTTTTGCACAAAGTCTATTTTGTCTATTTTTAGACATATGGGCGGAGCCTATTTTTAGACTACCGGTCTAAAAATAAAACAGTCGAATATTATTAGCTCTTAATAATATTTGGACTATAAACATTATCTTATCCTCTTGGAGCACTTCAGTTCGAGCTACGGATGTGGCACATGCAACTGTCAGAAGGAAATACGCTTTTCTTATGGGTCAGTTGAGCTATTGCATGATGGACTTCAGTTAGAACTCAAGTGATTGAGTTTGGTGCAGTTGATTGAGGAGTTGATGGAGTTGTGTTCAGTTTGACTTGGTCGAACTAGTTGTATTTAGTCTAACTGCAGAATACACTAGTGATGAGTGACGTGAATTAATTATTAATTAATTCACTAATTATTAACTCATAAGAAACTAAAGAATACATCAGTTAACTCAGTGCATGGACAGTTCAGTGGAGACAGGTGTTAGAGGTTGAGACTGCTATCAATTGTGACTATAGTTGTGCATGAGATTTGCACAATCAATGGATTGAGTATTGCCAATGAGTATTGCGTGGTTCAGCCAAGGGAAATATGAGTTTGGATCAGCCATTCTCATCTATTCTCATGCAGGATTGCGCAGTAGAGGCAGGCAAGCAGCGGAGGAGATTTGAACCTATGATTGATTCAGATTTGAGCTAGTTTGTGTGTAATAGGTGGAGATAGTACTGAGTACTTGCGAGGAGTATTGTACTATGTATTGTTACATGTTCTTAATCAATATAATATACAGATAGTTGGGGGTTTTTAGCTGTATGCTTTCCCCGAGTTACATACTATGTTAATGTGCGCACGCGATTGATGTTTCATTGTTTTTAATTCCGTAAAATTGATGATCAACGTAGAGGAGGTTATGTATTATACATGCATTCCGCAATAGTGTATAATCGGGATAATCTCTGTGAATAAGTGTCATATTATTCAAAATTTCTACATGGTATCGGAGCAGAGTTGATCATTAGATCTATTATTCAGAAAGAGTTTACATTTTATTTCTTCAAGCAGAGTCTGTAATCGGGCCAGGTAGCCTCTGGATTCATCCTTCCTTTGGAAGGTGAGATATCCTGTAAAAGCCCATTCAGTCAATCTCTCTATGAGAAATACTTTGCTCTCATGAATTTTAGATCAGAAGCGGTTGAGTTTTGAGCTGGTGGAATTCGAATTTGCAGCAGTGTTTTCTTGGTGTCAAAGTTAAAATGTCTTTCAATGGATTGCGATTGGAGTATGCTCTTGAGGGCAGCTTGAATTATATTGCATGGAAAGACAGGATGGAGGCGGTGTTAGATGACAATGGGTTGAAGGATTTCATAGATGCTGAAGTCCCAAAACCTATTGATGTTGCTGAAGCTGTGGCTTGGCAAAAGAAGACAACAAAGTGTCGAAGGATTTTGTTGGAGGGCGTGAAGGATCACATTGTATCCAACCTGCATGGAAAGGCTTCTCCATACTTGATGTGGAAAGCGTTGACAGATTTACTCCAAAGCAAGAGCGACCAGAGGAAGTTGGTGCTTAAGGATAAACTCAGAAACATTAAGTGTGAGAATGGAGACAGTATGCCCAGGTATCTCACGAAGTTCACCCAATGCCGGGATGAGCTGGGAAGTGTGGGGGTGACCATCGATGATGAGTACTTGGTGATATTGGCTCTCCTTTGTCTTCCGAAGAGTTGGCATTCCTATCAGGACTCTGTTAATGGTCGGGAGAAATTGCCAGGATGGGAGAGACTTTAGTCGGATCTTGTGCAAGAGGAGATCAGGCGGAATACCAGGGATGGATCTTCATCAAAGGCATCTGATGAAGAAAATTGCACTTTGGCTGCCAAAGCAAAGAAGGGGAAGGAGAAGGGTTCTCTTTCTGAATCCAGTTCTTCCAATGATGGGAAGAAGGTTGACAAATCGAAAGTGCGATGCTTTTGTTGTCATGAGGTGGGACATTATGCCACAAATTTTCCACGGAGGAAATCCAAGAAGAGATCTGGGGAAGGATCTCAAGGTGAGGCACTTGCTTCATAGTTTTAGTTGGATTTCACACTCTTCGCATGCATGGTTTCATCCATGGTGGGATGTGGTTGGTTTCTTGACAGTGGAGCTTCTTTCCACATGACCGATGACAAGATTTTGTTCAGTACTTTGGAGGAGAATGATCTCCAGATACTCATAGCGATGGGTAATGATGAGAAGTATAGTGTCTCAGGTGTAGGCACGATTATTTTTCAGAGGGAGCATGGAGCTCGCCTTACGTTGACCGATGTCAAGTATGTACCAGGACTAGAGAGAAACTTGGTGTCGATCGCGATGCTGGAAGAAAGAGGCTATGATGTAGCCTTCAGTAAGGGAAAGGTTTTCCTTAGACACATCATCACTAGACAGGTGAAGCAGATTGGTTCACGGGTCAAGAACCTGTATGCTCTTGATGTTCAAGATGCATGCAAAGCCTTGTGCAGCGAGGAAACTGATGGAGACTTGGTGGTTGAGAGGGAGCGTATATTACCTCTCAACATGCAAAGCCAAAAGAAGTCTCAGACGATTGTGGAGGAGCCACGATTGGTGCAGCAGCTTCAGGAGGTTGTAGAGCAGCCACAACAAGGGAAGCTGAGAGGAGATCGAGTAGAGACATCTACTTATGCAGAAACCTCCAATAGGGGTAAACTTCGAGCCAGGTGGGCTAACGGATCACATGCAACCATACCTCCAGGTAGGAGGTGGGGCGATATAGAGTGATCGTCCCAAGGAGCAGGGGCAGGAACCTTGAGGTACCCAACCTCTTGGATGAGACCTTGCTACGGGAGCCCCGATGTGGAGTAGCAGGAACTGATTGATTGGGTAGAGATAGATGCGGATGGAGTGACAGAGAGAGCAACAGTGTAGGGAATCCCAGGACAGTGCATAGCTAGCAGGCTGTAGCAATGCGAGAGGCACAAGTGTTTTTCACAGTGTTAGGTGGCACAGAGAAGTGTGCAATGGTGCGAGATGCATGGAGATGTTGTAGTAACGCAGATGTCAGAGAGAGAGCACATGTCAGCAGCAGGTAGAGCTTCAGCATCAGAGTATGTTCCTAGCCCAACAGAGTGGTCAGTTGGGAGTGTTTTTGTTCCAAGTGTTGTTGGAGCAAGTGGACCGGGCAAATGTGTTGCATGCAGAATATTCTAGAGTTGCAGGATAAGGGTTGTAGATAATCCATATCTTATTGAGAGGGAGTGTTGAAAATGCAACAAGATGATGGAGCTTAGTGAAAAGAAGTCGCCTTCACTAAGTGGGCCCGTAGGCTATTTTTGGTGCAAAGTCTATTTTTAGACATATGGGCGGAGTCTATTTTTAGACTGCCAGTTTAAAAATATAACAGTCGAATATTATTAGCTCTTAATAATATTTGAACTATAAACATTACTTATCCTCTTGGAGCACTTTAGTTCGAGCTACGAATGTGGCACATGCAACTGTCAGAAGGAAATACGCTTTTCTTATCGGTCAGTTGAGCTATTGCATGATGGACTTCAGTTAGAACTCAAGTGATTGAGTTTGGTGGAGTTGATTGAAGAGTTGATGGAGTTGTGTTCAGTTTGACTTGGTCGAACTAGTTGTATTTAGTCTAACTGCAGAATACACTAGTGATGAGTGATGTGAATTAATTTTAATTAATTCACTAATTATTAACTCATAAAGAAACTAAAGAATACATCAATTAACTCAGTGCATGGACAGTTCAGTGGAGACAGGTGTTAGAGGTTGAGACTGCTATAAGTTGTGATTATAGTTGTGCATAAGATTTGCACAATCAATGTATTGAGTATTTCCAATGAGGATTGCGTGGTTCAGCCAAGGGAAATACGAGTTTGGATCAGCCGTTCTCATCTATTCTCATGCAGGATTGCACAGTGGAGGCAGGCAAGTAGCAGAGGAGATTTGAACCTGTGATTGATTCAGATCTAAGCTATTTTATGTGTAACAGGTGGAGATAGTACTGAGTACTTGCGAGGAGTATTGTACTATGTATTGTTACATGTTCTCAATCAATATAATATATAGATAGTTTGGGGTTTTCAGTTGTATGCTTTCCCTGGGTTACATATTGTGTTAATGTGCGCATACGATTGATGTTTCATTGTTTCTAATTCCGCAAAATTGATGATCAACATAAAGGAGGTTATGTATTATGCATGCATTCCGCAATAGTGTATGATCAAGATAATCTCTGTGAATAAGTGTCATATTGTTCAAAATTTCAACAATAGGCTTGCATGCCAGTGAATGTGGACCAAAATTGTCAATGCTATCCGAGCGATTCTAGGATTTGAGCCACTTTTTTTGGCCCAGAGTCTATGTCACTGCCAAGAACTGAACCATCTCTTCAGATCGGTAAATTAACATGGAAATGTCAGCATTAAAGAAAATACTTGTTAAGACCTTTACTGGATCCCTACTAGCCATGATAGGAATTTCGTCAAACATATCATCGACATGTAATCTACAAGTGTAAACAACATAATTAAGTGTATAGATCTCATACTTCTCTAAGAATTGCTATGAACCATTGTTCCCTCATGCCATTTGTTGCATTATCATCTATTAGGTCATAGACACATTATCCATTCACATACAAGTAAAAACGTGTTAAGAGCCATACATAGCTGATGTCATAAAATGTGCATATAACCAACATAATAGGAACATAAATACAATAAACATATCAGTCATCAAATCCATAAATACATCAGTACCTTTACACATGAAAATCAAGGGAATGGATTTCTCATTAATGAATGCAATGTACTAACCACAGATGGGACTACCACGTTCCACCCGACCATAGAATGGCTAAGCCAAATCTCTCTTTAGCCATTCACCCTCATGCCATATTCCAAGCATGAATGTGGGATCTCATAGAACACATCAATAAAAAATCATCCAAGGGCCATCCACCTCAACCCATCAAACAGTGATTCCACCTCACGGATAGACATCACCAAAACTATCACCAAATCGGTCTCCATCTTAGCCATCCAAGGTTATAGAGCGCTTGTTCCAACCAAGGCTCCAGGACTAGTAACTCAACCTGCAGTTGTCGCTGGGCTCCAAAGCGTTTGTCCAACCAAGTCTTCAGGACTAATAACTCAACCTACCAAGGGCTCCAGAGCATTTTCCCAACCAAGGCTTCAGGGCTAGTAACTCAACCCACCAAGGGCTCTAGAGCGTTTGTCCAACCAAGGCTCCAGCACTAATAACTCAACCCAAGTTGTTACAGGGCTCCAAAGCGTTTGTCCAACCAAGGCTCCAGGAACTAGTAACTCAACCCAAGCTAAGGAAACATGAGAACCAACCAAAACAAAACAATGAAAATAAACCCACAAACACCATGGGTATTCAACAAATGGCAAGCCTAGGCAATCCACTAACAACCTAGGCAATCCTCCATGCCAATGACAAATCATGACCAATAATCCACATGCATATGTCATGCATGTCCAAACTAGCGAAGAAATCATAGATGCAACTCGGTACCCGCAAGCAAATTTGTTGTAGTTGTTGATGTCGATGCCTTCTTGCTCCAAGAATCCAAGTATGCCACACCCTCCAAGAGTGCTCCAAGAAAACTCTAAGTATCCAAGAGTATGAGAAAGAGAATAATAAGAGAGGGCTTCAACACTGAACTGAAAAAAGGTTACCAACTGATCCTCAGAAGCCTTTTTATGAATGAGGCCTCTATTTTCTTCATTTTCCATTATTTTCCTTCATTTTCCTCCTCACGTGCAACTTGTGACCTTTCACCTCCTTTTTCTCCTAATTTCCATTACTTTCTTAAATAAATGTGCTAAAATGCCTTTTAATGCCTTAACCATTGTCTTTGCCAATTTCCTTAGCCATAAACAACCAAATGAACACCCCCAGGATGTTTTTCCCAACATTCAGCTTGGAATAAGTGTCTTCGTCATCTGTGGTTATTGTTTTTAACATTTATTACATGGAATTTTCACCAGGGAAGAACCCTCCCCCTTGGGGGACACCGTCTTCATTGTTCATTCACACCTATACCTCAGCAACCACTTGAAAGAAGACATAATGCTTATGGAGATTTATAACACAACTCGATGATGTATTTACATTGAAAGACCTACTCAAGACATAAGATCATGATACCAAAATAACATACCACATAGTGGAGCTTTATAACACAACTCATTACGATATTTGCAATGATCATCTTGTTGAGTGCCACCAACTCATATGACATCATAACATCATGATAACATAACCACATGATTTCATAATAACATAAGACCCATACTGCATAGTGGAGCTTTATAACACAACTCGTTATGATATTTACATCCATACACAAGTGTACATATAACAACATTGACATCAAAATATATATACCAAAACATATGCAAAATCACATATCAAAACATATATCAAACATATACTAACATCATATCTGAGCATATATATCAAAACATCATATAGCATATATCAACCATCATAAAGCATATATCGATCACCATAAAGCATAAACAAATACTAAATCACCATGAAGTATATACCAAGCCATCATAAGAAAATATTAAACCACCATAAAGCAACTACCAAGCCACCATATGAAATCACCAAACCACCATATCAAGTTGCTTTGCCTCAGCCAGCAAACAAGGAAAGATACATAACCCGCATCTGATCCACCATCTCTCATGTAGTTTCATTGGGCCCAAAGTGCTTGCATTGCACTTTAACTTGCTTTATTGCTCGGTTTCGGAACATGAGCAGATTTTTCTGCAATATACAATGAGGCTCCGACTAGAATTCTCCATCTGGTTCCAACTGCAATATAGACCAGTCAATCACATGATCAACATCTTTAACATACTTCTTAAGCAATGAGACATAGAAAACATCATGGAATTTCATTGTCGGAGGCAGTGAAAATTGATAGGCTACTAGCCCAATCCTCTTAACGATACTGAAGGGTCCACAAAATCATGGTGCCAACTTGGCACATGATCCAATCTGCAAGGAGCTCTTCTTTGGTTTGATGTGAAAGTACACTTGTTCCCCAACATGGAACTCCTTGAATAACCTATTCTTGTCTGCATAACTCTTTTACCTATCATGTTTTGCCTTGAGATTCTTCTTGATCACCTGCATCTCCTGCTGCATGTCTGCCAACATATCTTGTCCAATCAATGTCCTGTTAACCAGATCACTCCAACTAATAGGAGTGTTACAACTCTGCCCATATAATGCCCGATAACCATTGTTGTATTCAAACTCGACCAAAGGGAGATGATTTTCACACTTCTTCTACTAATGCATCATATACATCCTCAACATGTCCTCCAATATCCTGTTGACCCTCTCTGTCTGTCCATCTATCTACGGATGATAAGCTGCGCTGAAGTTCAACTCGGTGCCCAAACCTACAAATAACTCCTTCCAAAACTTGAAAGTGAACTTCGCATCTCTGTGTGACACAATCTCTTAGAGACACCATGTAGTCTAACCACGTCTCGGATGAATACTTGTGCCACATCACTAGTTGAGAATCTAGACTTCACTAGAACAAAGTGTGCAACCTTTGTTAACCTATCCACCATGACCATGATGGAATCATGTTGCTTCACTATCTTCGGCAACCCTGTGATGAAATCCATGGAAATTACCTCCCATTTCCACTCTAGGATAGCGATCGGTTGTAGCAATCCACCTGGATGTTTACACTTTTCCTTCACTCGCAAATAGTTGAAACATCTAGCCACAAACTCTGTTGCATCCCTCTTTAGAATCAGCCAATAGTAATATCTTTTCATCTTCGTGAGTGTCTTCTGATAACCTGGGTGACCTGAATATGGTTTCACATGAAACTCCCTCAAGATCACCTTCTTGAGCTCACTGTTATCCAACACATATATCCTATCTCAAAACCTGACCAATCCATCTGCCGTAAGACAATAATTCAAGTCCTGTGCACCTACACCTATACCTGTGTGTACCTTTACTGCCACATGTATCTATATATGTACCACTACATGTACCTTCACCTGTACCTATACCATGACCTGTACATGTACCTATACTATCACCTTGCAACAACCTGTGCACAATCTCCATATATCTGACATCCTGTTGTCATGTCTGCAAGATCTTATCCTGCAAATCTGTCCCATAAGATTTCATAACTATCAAGTGATTCACCTATACCCACTTGCTACGAGAATTTGCCACTCGGTTCTCCTTGCCTTTGATATATGTGATCTCAAAGTCAAACTTGTTGATTGTGGTCAACCATCTAGCCTGCCTGGAATTTAGATTCGGTCGGTTAAACAAATACCTCAAACCAATGTGATCACTCATAAGCACAAATCGTCTGCCAAGAAGATTGTGCCTCCACATATTTAATGCATGTGTCATCGCTACTAACTCGAGATCATGTGTGGGATAGTTATGCTCATGTTCGTTTAGTTTCTGAGACTCATAACATACCACCTATCCATCCTGCATAAGGACTCCACCAAGCCGTCTCTTGCAGGAATATGTGGATACCAAAAATTCCTTATTCGGATCTACAATGTGTAGTACTAGTGCATGTGTCAACAAATGCTTAAGCTGCTCAAAGCTAGCCTCACACTCTTCAATCCATTCAAACTTATTACCTTTCCTTTGTAATGATGTAATGGGATAAGCAATCTGTGAGAAGTTCTTGTTGAAACTCCTGTAATATCCTACCAAACCTATGAAAAATCTCACCTCATCTACATTCTTAGGAGTTACCCACTCCATGATGGCCCTTATCTTCTCTGGATCTACTGCAATGTACTCCTTGGAGATAACGTGTCCCAAGTAGCCTGTCGTGGTATAAAAAAAGTTTCATTTGATAAGCTTAGCATACAATTGATGCTCTCTCAACAACCTTAACATTGTTGCTAAGTGCTCAACATGCTCTTCCACATTCTTAGATAACACCAGTATATCATCAATGAACACAATAACAAACTTATCCAAATATGGACGCAACACACTATTTATCAAACACATGAACATAGTTAGAGCATTAGTTAAGCCAAATGGAACCAAACAAACTCATAATGCCCATAGTTGGTCCTGAACGCAGTCTTGTATATGTCGTCCTCTTTTATGCGTACCTGATGGTATCCAGATCTCAAGTCAATCTTCGAGAACATCGTTGCTCCCTTCAACTGATCGAACAAGTCATCAATCATCGGCAAAGGGTACCTGTTCTTGATAGTCATTTTGTTCAACTTCCTGTAATCAATGTATAATCTAAGGGTACCATCTTTCTTACTCACAAACAAAACCTGTGCGCCCCACAGTGATACACTTGGCCTAATGTATCCCTTGTCCAACATCTCCTTCAACTGCAACTTTAACTTAACCAACTCAGGTGTGTTCATCCTGTAAGGTGTTTTCAATGTTGGAGCTTCCCCTGGCACCAACTCAATTGAAAAGTTTACCTCCCTATGAGGTGGAAACTCTGTAATGTCCTCAAGTGGAAAATAATGTTGGGGCTTTATCTAGTGTTCTAAGTTTATGGGATTTTTTCCAAATCATTTCCTTAATGATGAATCAGTTGCTTGAAGCAGTATGGAGAATTTGTAAGAATAATTACCATGTCTGGCAGGTAACCCTGATCTCAAAGGGTTACTGGGCATCAAAGGCAAACAAAGGCAACTCGTTGTGTCGGGGCTGGGTCAAATCTGTGAAGTATACTTGGTTTTCTGAGTCACTTGCTTACTATTATGTTGTCTTATGTCTCTTTATATTTTCATGGATACACCACTTCTGGTCTTGTAAATATTTTCTGCCAGGTTGCTTCTGTGCAAGCTGGTTACTAGTTCAAGCGATCTCCTAGACATTAGGAGTTGTGGCTCTCATTTTTTAGTTTAGTGCACTCTCATACGGTCTGCAAGTCAAACCCTATGGCTCAACCCTCCTCTCGCAAAGGGAACATAGAACGGGGGGGTCACTGGTCAAGCTCAAAGCCGGAGCAGAGGTCGTGGTCGAGTGTAACACCCTCCTCCCACATCTACCCAAGCAACCAGCCAGCTAAGGTAAACATGTGACAAGAGGCCACTATGATATTATTCGACCTCCTAAGTCACCTTAAGGAATTGGAACCGACGGAAACACACCATACAGACATCGAACATCATCAACAGAACCCTCAAAGAACAAGTCAACCACTCAGATAGCCTGTCCCTACGTCCCACTATTGTTTTAGGTCTCTTCAGCAATAGTCTCTCTCATGCTATGGGAAAGGGAGCAACCAGCAACCTAATGTCACTCGCATAGGCCTGCTTGCCAGTGACTCCCAAAATTGTCAGTGCTATGCCAACGACTTCAGGAATTGAGCCACTTTTTCAAGCCCAGAGTCCAAGTCACTACCTAGAACTGAACCATCTCTTCAGATCGATAAATTAAGATGGAAATGACAACATTAAAGCAAATACTTGTTCAATACCTTGACTAGATACCTACTTTCCATGACAGGCATTTCTTCAAACATATCATCGACATGTAATCTACAAGTGTAAACAACATAATTAAGTGTATGGATCTCATACTTATCTGAGAATTTCTATGAACCATTGTTCCCTCATGTCATTTGTTGCATTATCATCTATTAGGTCATAGACACATTATCCATTCACATACAAGTAAAAACATGTTGAGATTCATACATAACTGATGTCATAAAATATGCATATAACCAACATAATAGGAACATGAATACAATAAACATATTAGCCATAAAATCCATAAATACATCAGTACCTTTACACATGAAAATCAAGGGAATGGATTTCTCATTAACGAATGCAATGAACCAACTGGAGATGGGACTACCATGTTCCACACAACCGTAGAATGGTTGAGCCAAATCTCTCTTCATCCATTCACCCTTGTGCCATATTTCAAGAATGAATGCGGGATCTCACAGAACACATCAATCAAAACTCATCCAGGGCTTCCAGAGGCCATCCATCTCAACCCATCAAATAGTGATTCCACCTCATGGTTAGATATCGCCAAAACCATCACCAGATCGGTCTCCATCCTAGCCATCTAGGGCTCCAAAGCATTTTTTCCAACTAAGGCTCTAGGCTAGTAACTCAAGACAGTTGTCGTCGGTATCTAGAGTGTTTGTCCAACCAAGGCTCCAGCACTAGTAACTCAACCCACCAAGGGCTCCAGAGCATTTGTCCAACCAAGGCTCTAGGACTAATAACTCAACCCAAAGCTATTACAGGGCTTCAAAGCATTTGTCCAACCAAGGCTCCAGGAACTAGTAACTCAACCCAATCTAAGGAAACATGAGAACCAACCAAAAAAAAACAATGAAAATAAACCCACACTCACCATGGCTATCCAACAAATGGCAAGGCTAGGAAATCCACTATCAATCCAGGCAATCCTCCATGCCAATGAGAGATCATGACCAAGAATCCACATGAATATGCCATGCATGTCCAAACTAATGAAGAAATCATACATGCAACTCGGTACTTGCAAGAAAATTTGTTGTAGTTGCTGATGTCGATGCCTTCTCACTCGAAGAATCCAAGTAGGGAAAACCCTCCAAGAGTGCTACAAGAAAACTATAAGTATCCAAGAGTATGAGAGAGAGAATAATGAGAGAGGGATCTAACACTGAATTGACAAAAGGTGATCCAGGTCCGAGTGTGACAAAGGACCTTTCCAAAACCTTTTATTTTCGTGATGTGTTAAATTGAACTTTTAAAAAACATAAATTAATACATCTGCATGTTGTAAAGAAGAAGAATATGACAATCATTAGCAACATAAAACTCAATACGTTGATAACGGAGTTCATCTAGGAGGGACTACGTCTCCAGGCCCTGGTGTCAAGATGGTGTAGGTCGCTGCATTAAGTGTTGTCAATAGTGATGACGTACATAAGAGGTGATGTTCCTATCATACAAGGAAAATTCCCTCATGCAGGAGTGGCTCCAAGAGATGTTCCACTACAGGAACTCTCAGTCAAAAGACTCCTATCAATACACAAACTCATGCATGATGATAATGAGCATCCCGCCAACATGGCATAAAGAGATCTTAATGCAAACATACATGGCGACAACATGAGTATCCCATCAACATACAAGAAACGGATCTCGAATAAAACACAACATGACGAATCATGAAAACAAGTACATCACACAGATGATTTCGTATCACATCAAGCAGGAATCATGAAAACGAGTAAGAAACAAGATCCCACATCAACATAAAACAGGGATCTGTGCAGCACAATGCATAGCAAAAGAATTACATGAACACACTGCATATACCTCACATCTAGGGGCCATCTGAAGAAGAGGATGTCAAACTGCTGAAGCTATTCGTGCCATCGATCTCATGGCATTGAATCTCATGAAATGGTTGCTCGCACATGAATGTTGATACCTACACTCCACATTGAAAAGTGGCTGAAAAATAGAATGAGAGAATGAAAAATTTGAACACACCATCATATTTGTGGCATCAAATAGTGCAAAATCGACTGTCAAATTTCTGAATTATGAGAAAGTGAAAATTTGGGGCTTAAGGAATCTTTTATATTCCCCTTATATTCCTCAAAGATTCCCTCCTCCGGGTCCTCTGAAAATTGGCTGCTAAAATCAGGAAACTGACTGCACCATCGGGTTCATGTCGCTGAGAGGTGTAAGATCGACATAAAGTTTTTCCAATTTGGACACTGCAAAAATTTCACCCTCTTGGAAATTTTGGTCAGTCATGGTCCCCCCTGCATTAAAAATTAATTAAAAAAATACTCTGCCTCGTTTTTCATGCCCGCTCCTGGTTCCTCCATCTACCCCCCTGGTGCACTGAAAAAACTAGGTTTATATAAATTTTCTCCAGGCGGATATTCCAATGAAGTCAGTTTGGCATGTTCGTAAATTTGGTGAATGGTTGAGGAGGGGTCGGGTGGTCAAACCCTGCCCCTCTTTTTTTAAACATATTATAGTTTATTGTTTAACTGAATCAATTTGAATGGGGGTTTGGGTCTGCATTAGGTGGCCCGCCCCCACAATTCCCCACAAAACGACGCATTATATGGCTTCATGGTACCGTTTGTTGGTGTATTAAAGGTTGTGGTATGTTGGTACTAGATTCTGTATTAATGGGGTTGCCCGCTTGGGGCCAGCCACGTGGGCCAGGTGAGTTCGACCCCTGCCGACATCCTTATCATTATTCCCATCATCATTTGGTTAGAGTGGAGTTTTGGTTGTATTGGTTAGGTGTGGGCAGGGTCCACCAGAGGTGGTCCATGCCCACCCCATATACATAACTATATGAAGAGTATGGAGGAGGGTCCGACAGGGTCATGGCTGCCGACCCATTTAAACATTAATATAGTTGCGGTTTGGGGTTAGGCCGGCGGGGCTCATGGCCCTGTTGGAAATAATACTGAGAGGGGGAGGGGGGGGTGAATCAGTATTATCAAATCAAACACATTTTCATTTTCATACACAGATACATATACGCTACTTCTGTTAAGGGAACCCGCATGTATATGCAACTGTGTTTAATGCAACTAGCGTATATCTAGTAAACTTATGATTTAGTTAGTTGGTCTTCAATGGGTGCATCAGAACATTATTAACCATATGAACAGTAAATAGGTGCAGTGAAAACACAATAGATCATCACACATAAGAAACACACATGAACACCATGATATAAGGTGGAAACCCAATGTAGGTGAAAACTACCTGCTGCAATTCATATCTATCTTTCTTTAATAAGAAACTTCGTTTTACAATATTTTTGTACTAGAGCAGTCTTATACTAGTACGCAGGCTTCTACCTGCAGAAGGCTACAAACTTCTCTTTTTTTCTAGTTTCTACTGGAAGGGAGCTACAACCCCCTTCGCTCTTGTACTAGCCGATCCATTTGCTAGTACGTAGGCGTCGGCCTACTGAAGGCTCCAACCTTCAGTCGTTTTTCAGCTACTCCTGGAAGGGAGCTACAACCCCCTAGCTCTTGTACTGGCCGATATATTTACCAGTATGTAGGCGCCGGCCTACAGAAGGCTACAATCTTCTCTCTTTCTCCAGGCACCACGTTTCATAAATTTTCATACTGGATACTCCTGAAGCACAACACCATAATCTGAGGGCCACGTTTCATCCAATTTTCATACTGGACCCATAAACAACATTGAAGCACAAAATAAATCACCACTGCAAAACACCCATCAACTACACCTGCATCATCGATCTCTGAATCACCCAATACTGAAACACTGAAACCTTGTCAATAGCACAGTCACTAGAACACAGAATAGAACTCTGCAATAACAACCAGATCCAACTGCAACTTTAAATATCATATCTCATAATGTATACGCTACTACGATGAATCAAACCGGCGTACATACGCGCTTTTACCAAAGCCAACCCCCGTACAGATCTGCAATTCTTTACTCATAACTTTGCGACTGTTTCAGACATGAGCCATACCTAGATCATAACATTCATACAATAAAACATGCATCAATAATTCAGATCTAATCTATCCATGATCAAACCACATAATGATAATACATTCCAAGCCTTATGATCCCGATCCATCATCCTTCATCAACCGCATAGGTGCATCCTTGATTCAGATCAAGCAAAGCATCACAAACCCATAACCAACATAATAGATCTCACAGTTCATCAGATATTCAATCCTTGCACACTTGCCCTTCTTTGCCTAATGATCTTCTCCTTATATAGGTTTAGACCTCTCTCAATACCATGGTCCAAAACCATGTAGAAACAATACCTTGGACCGAATACCTAGGGTCAACACTTCGAACCAAATACCATGGACCAAACTTAGTTTTCCAACATGTATGCGCCTTTCCTTGCGTGAAAGTGCGTGTATATGCATATGCACCTTTTGTTTTGCTAACCCACGTGTATATGCGGATTGGTCAACGAGAACCTACGTATACCTCTCTCTGATCATTAATTCTTTGCTCTTGACCTTATACGCATGCGTGCCTTTTGTTCTGCTAACCTGCGTGTATACGCGGCTTGGTCAATGGGAACCTACGTATACCTCTCTCTGATCATTAATTCTTTGCTCTTGACCTGCTGCACTATGATCTGTCATCTGAGTGAGTTCCCATCAAGGATAACACTTGTATCATACCTCTGAGTGAGTTTCCATCAAGGACAACACCTATATCATAATGCCAATAGGCCCGTCAACCTTATAACAATAAATTTTGTCATGAAATATCTTTGGGGGTGGTGGCCTGCCACCACACTATATATATATATATATATATATATATATATTGTTTTAATAAACATAGAGGAGATTTTCCAACCTTTAGAAAATGAGGGATATTGGGAAAATTAACGAGGCCACAATTTCGACCGATTTCGGGAGCTAGGTTTCATGCCTCAGGGTCGGTCAAATTGTAGGACACTTAAATCGGGCCCACGACCCAACTTTGACCAAAAATTTGACTGGATTTTTCTCCCTCATACGAGCTTGGATTGACAAACCATTCACACTGTTGTGATCAGGATGATGAGATCTATGCTCCGGTCTCGGTTTGACAACATTCCCATCACTTTGGTTTTCGAGCTTTCATAAGCCCTCTTTGTCCTGTGTGTGTCTCTGGAGCCACTTGGATCAATCCTCCCCATTGAGGAGCTTTTGGTCCTCCAAAAGCATGAAAAACAATATGCAACTTTTATGTACCTTGTCTGCATCACAAGCATCCTAAAAGGCCTCGCTTCCATCTCCTTCAGCTTTGTTCTTCGGAGCCTTAAGCAATGAGCCGACACCTGCCACCTTTGCAGCCTGTAGTACATTGTTTTGAAATTTATATGCTTGACTTGCATGACCAACTAATGACCCAAGCATCCCACACTTGCCACGAGTTTATAACACATACTCGGTGGTAAAGTTTACGTCAAGATGGACGCAACACTCCAACTATGAAAACAAGGCTGACATATCATTGTTGCTTCAACAAGAGATGGAAAACACATCATCATTGCAACACATGATTTAAAATTGTACTGCCAAACACTATTGTCTTGACAAGTGATGGAAACACGACATCACTTTCAGAGTTTAAAATGTGACTCAAAATAATACCAGACATCATTGTTGCTAAACAAGTGATGGAAAACACATCATCACTTCTACATTTTAAAATGCAAAAAATGATTTACAAAAGCACGACCATGACAAGAAAACATATCTAGAAACCATTTTTCACTTATCAATGTGAATGGGTCACCTCCTTGTGGCGGTTTTGCTTGTCGAACAACTGCTTCACCTGGTTCATGCACCGACACTTTGCCTTTAGGGCACTACTCTGGATGGAGCCTCCAACATGTGGCTCTTTGATGGCCACTTCTGTCGCAATGACTACAATAGGTTTTCTTCCTCCAGATCTGCTTAACATGTTTCTTTACCTGCTGTTGAGAGGGTCTTTCATGCCTCATCCTTTTGTGTGCTGTCATTCTTTTCCAACACTTAGAAAATGTATGGTTATGTAATCCACAAAAGTTACATGTTTTACGATGCCATGTTTTACGTTCATCATTAATAACATGATCATAATCGAAATTAACATTCGCATGTCGAGAGTGGTTATACCTTTCCTTGTTGTCTTTGGTGTAAGTATGGCAATGAGAGCTTGTCTCAGCTCATTCCCTGCAATGGAAACTACCATGGGATGATGGGGGTATTTTCCCATCATTCTTCTTCCTTGGTGATTTCAACAATGCCTTAGATGAATCTGACATCTTCGAGCATTCTCCTTTAGTGTATCTCGAGCCTGCGAATTGAGGTCTCTGCATAACCTCCAATGGTTGAGTTATGCCTTGGTTATTAGCACCAAGTTTTTCTTCCTCCTCGTGCCTCATCCTTGTAAGGAGCCTCATGTTTGTCCCTCTAATTGGGATCTCCAAATATCCAACAAAAATCATAATATGTGATGACAAAACCGAAAGTAAATCAACATCTTTTACCTCCTCTGTCGATTTGGAAAGCACTGATGAGGGTTAATCATCATCTCTTGTTGGTGGTTCGCTAATTGTCATGGCGCATTCCCCCACTTCCTTTCTGACATACCCAAGTCATGTTTGACACAATAATTCCTCTACTTTGGTGGGATGGACAATGCCTTGGCCATTAATGCCTAAGCTTTTTCCTTCATACCCGATTTTCTTCAATAGTTTGGAGCCAATTCCTGTGGTGAAATTTTCAAAAACAACGAAACCATCATCAGGGAACATAAATGAATTCAGAGAACTACTTTTTACCTCACATGGGTCACGCTGCAACTTTTCTAAGGCATTGTCCTTTGCTTGCAGCTGTCGTAGCAAACTATTCTTTTCCTCTTTCTCTTCATGAAGAAGCATCTTCAATTCATCTTTCTCTATTGAAGATTATGTTTGTTGTGCTTCAGTTAATCTAGGGCCTCTTCCATGACTCAAAATTGAAGCTGCAATCGCTCATTTTCCTTTGTATCTTTCTATAGAGTTTCATACATTATTTCCACTCTTTTAGAAATTTTAAGCATGGTCTCGTACATCGCTTTTTCATCCTATGTTGCTGCATGTCCTATTGTTCATGCTTGCAATTCACATCCACGCAAAGACTGCTCTGATACCACTTGATCCAGGTCTGGGTGTGAAAAAGGACCCTTCCAAAAGCTTTTACTTCCGTGATGTGTTAAATTGCATTTCTAAAAGAACATAAATGAATACATTTGCATGATGTAAGGAAGAGGAACATGACAATCATCAGCAACATAAAAATCAAGACGTTGATAGCAGAGTTCATCTAGGAGGGACTACGTCACTAGACCCCGGTGTCAAGATGGTGTAGGCCACTGCATTAAGTGTTGTCAATAGTGATGATGTACATAAGAGGTGATGTTGCTATCATACAAGGAAAATTCCCTCACGCAGGAGTGGCTCCAAGAGATGTTCCACTACAGCAACTCTCAGTCAAAAGACTCCTATCAGTATGACACAAACTCATGCATGATGATAATGAGCATCCCACTGACATGGCATAAAGGGATCTCAATGAAAACATACATGGAAACAACATGAGTATCCCATCAACATACAAGAAAGGGATCTCGAATAAAACACAACATGACGAATCATGACAACAAGTACGTCACACAGATGATTCTGTACCACATCAAGTAGGAATCATGAAAACGAGTAAGAAACAAGATCCCACATCAACATCAGACAGGGATCTGTGCATCATAATGCATAGCAAAAGAAGTACATGAACACACTGCATATACCTCACATCTAGGGGCCATCTGAAGAAGAGGATGTCAAACTGTTGAAGTTGTTTGTGACATCGATCTCACAGCATTGAATCTCATGAAATGGCTACTCACACATGAATGTTGACACCTGCACTCCACATTGAAAAGTGGCCAAAAAATAGAATGCGCAAACAAAAAATCTCAACACACCATCATATTTGTGGCGCCGAATAGTGCAAAATTGACTGTCAAATTTCTAAATTCTGAGAAAGTGAAAATTTGGGGCTTAAGGAATCTTTTAGATTCCCCCTGGATTCCTCAAACATGCCCTCCTCCAAGTCCTCTGCAAATAAAGTACTCAGATCAGGAACTGACTGCACCATTGGATTCATGTTGCTGAGAGGTGTAAGATTGACATAAAGTTTTTCCAATTTGGACACTGCAAAAATTTCACCCTTCTGGAAATTTTGCTCAGTCATGATTCCACCTGCATTAAAAATTAATTAAAAAAATATTTTGCCCTGTTTTCCATGCTCGCTGCTGGTTCCTCGATCTGCCCCCTTGGTGCACTAAAAAAACTACGTTTATATAAATTTTCTCTGGGCAGATATTCCAATGAAGTCAGTCTGGCATGTTGGTAAAATTGGTAAATGTTTGAGGGGTTGGTTGGTCAAACCTCGCCCCTCTTTTTTTAAACATATTATAGTTTATTGTTTAACTGAAGCAATTTGAATTGGGGGTTGGGTGCGCATTGGCCAGCCTGCCCCCATAATTCCCCGTGGAATGGCGTGTTGTATGGCTTCATGGTACCATTTGTTGGTGTATTAAAGGTTGTGGTACATTGGTACCAGATTTCGTATTAATGGGGCTGCCCGCTTGGGGGCTGGCCATGTGGTCCGGGTGGGTTCGACCCCTGCTGGCACCCTTATCATTATTCCCGCCATCGTTTTGTTAGAGCGGAGTTTCGGTTGGTATTGTGTGGGTGTGGGCCAGGTCCACCGGAGGTAGCATGTGCCCACCCCATATACATAACTATATGCATAGTATGGAAGAGGGTCCGGTAGGGTCATGGCCGCCGGCCCATTTAAACATTAATATAGTTGTGGTTTGGGGTTAGGCCGGCGGGGCTCATGGCCCGTCGGCCTTATAACAATAAATTTTATCATGAAATAGCTTTGGGGTTGGCAAGGGTGGTGGCCCGCCACCACACTATATATATATTTTTATTTTAATAATCATAGAGGAGATTTCCCAACCCTTAGAAAATAAGGTATATTGGGAAAATTAATGAGGCAACAATTTTGACCGATTTCAGGAGCTAGGTTTCATGCCTCGGTGTCGGTCAAATTGTAGGACACTTAAACCGTGCCCACAACTCAACTTTGACCAAAACTTTGACTGGCTAGTTCTCCCTCATACGAAATCGGATTGACGAACTATTCACACTGCCGCAATCAGGAGGACGAGATCTACGCTCTGGTCCTAGTTTGACAACATTCTGATCACTCTGGTTTCCAAGCTTTCATAAGCCCTCTTTGCCCTGTGTGCCTCTAGAGCCAACTGGATCAATCCACCCCACTAAGGAGATTTTGGTCCTCCAAAAGCATGAAAAACAATCTGCAACTTTTCTATACCTTTTCTACATTACAAGCGACTTGAAAGGCCTCGCTTCCATCTCCTTCACCTTTGTTCTTCGGAGCCTTAAGTGATGAGCCGACACCTGCCACCTCTGCAACCTGTAGTACATTGTTTTGAAATTTACATGCTTGACTTGCATGACCAACTAATGAACCAAGCGTCCCACACTTGCCACGAGTTTATAACACATGCTCAGTGGTCAAGTTTACAGCAAGATGGACGCAACGCTCTAGCTACGAAAACAAGGCCAATATATCATTGTTGCCTCAACAAGTGATGGAAAACACATCATCAATGCAACACATGATTTACAATCGTAAGGACAAACACTATTGTCTTGACAAGTGATGGAAACACGACATCACTTTCAGAGTTTAAAATGTGACTCAAATTAATACCAGACATCATTGTTGTCAAACAAGTGATGGAAAACACATCATCACTTTTACATTTTAAAATGTAACAAATGATTTACAAAAGCAAAACCATGACAAGAAAACATATCTAGAAACCATTTTTCACTTATAAATGTGAATGGGTCACCTCCTTGTGGCGGTTTTGCTTGTTGAACAACTGCTTCACCTGGTTCATGCACCGACGCTTTGTCTTTAAGGCATTGCTCTAGATGAAGCCTCCACCATGTGGGTCTTTGATGGCCACTTTATTGCAATGATTGCAATAGGTTTTCTTCCTCCAGATCCGCTTAACATGTTTCTTTACCTGTTGTTGAGAGGGTCTTTCATGCCTCATCCTTTTGTGTGCTGCCATTCTTTTCCAACACTTAGAAAATGTATGGTTATGTAATCCACAAAAGGTACATGTTTTTCGATGCCATGTTTTACGTTCATCATTAACAACATGATCATAATCGAAATGAACATTCGCATGTTGAGAGTGGTTATACCTTTCCTTGTTGTCTTTGGTGTAAGTATGGCAATGAGAGCTTGCCTCAGCTCTTTCCCTGCAATGGAAACTACCATGGGATGATGGGGATGTTTTCCCATCATTCTTTTTCCTTGGCAATTTCAATGATTTCTCGGACGAATCTAACACCTTCAAACATTCTCCTTTAGTGTATCTCAAGCCTGCAAATTGAGGTCTCTGCATAACCTCCAATGGTTGAGTTATGCCTTGGTTATTAACACCAAGATTTCTTCCTCCTCGTGCCTCGTCCTTGTAAGGATTCTCATGTTTGTCCCAGTAATTGGGATCTCTAAATATCCAACAAAAATCATACTATGTGACACGAAACCGAAAGTAAATCAACATCTTTTACCTCCTCTGTCGATTTGGGAAGAAATGATGAGGGCTGCTCATCATCTGTTGTTGGTGGTTTGCTAACTGTCATGGCACATTCCCCCACTTCCTTTATGACATACCCAACTCCTGTTTAACATGGTAATTCCTCTACTTTGATGGGATTGACAATGCCTTGGCCATTAATTCCCAAGCCTTTTCCTTCATGCCCCATTTTCTTCAACAGTTTGGAGCTAATTCCTGTGGTGTGATTTTCAAAAATAGTGAAATCATCATCAGGAAACAAACATGAATTCAGAGAACTACTTTTTACCTCACATGGGTCACACAGCAACTTTTCCAAGGCCTCATCCTTTGCTTGCAGTTGTCGTAGCAAACTATGTTTTTCCTCTTTCTCTTCATGTAGAAGTGTCTTCAATTCATTGTTCTCTGTTTGAATATTATGTCTGTTGTGCTTCAGTTCTTCCAGGGCCTCTTCCATGGCTCGCTACTAAAGCTACAATCACTCCTTTTCCTCTGTCTCTTTCTGTAGAGTCTCATACATTATTTCCACTCTTTTGGAAATTTTGATCATGGTCTCGTCCATCGCTTTTTCATCCTCTATGGTTGCACATTCCATTGTTCATGCTTGCAATTCACATCTACACAAAGAACACTCTGATACCACGTGATCTAGGTCTGGGTGTGACAAAGGACCCTTCCAAGACCTTTTTCTTTCGAGATGTGTTAAATTGCATTTTTAAAAGAACATAAATGAATACATCTGCATGTTGTAAAGAATAGGAACATGACAATCATCAGCAACATAAAACTCAAGACGTTGATAACAGAGTTCATCTAGGAGGGAGTACGTCTCCGGGCCCCGGTGTCAAGATGGTGTAGGTCGCTGCATTAAGTGCTATCAATAGTGATGATGTACATAAGAGGTGATGTTGCTATCATACAAGGAAAATGCCCTCACGTAGGAGTGGCTCCAAGAGATGTTCCACTACAGGACCTCTCAGTCAAAAGACTCCTATCAATATGACACAAACTTATGCATGATGATAATGAGCATCCCGCCGCCATGGCATAAAGGGATCTCAATGCAAACATACATGGCGAAAACATGAGTATCCCATCAACATACAAGAAATGGATCTCAAATAAAACATAACATGACGAATCATGACAACAAGTACATCACACAGATGATTTCGTATCAAATCAAGTAGGAATCATGAAAACGAGTAAGAAACAAGATCCCACATCAACATCAAATATGGATCTATGCAACACAATGCATAGCAAAAGAAGTACATGAACACAGTGCATATACCTCACATCTAGGGGCCATCTGAAGAAGAGGATGTCAAACTGCTAAAGCTGTTCGTGCCATCGATATCACGGCATTGAATCTCATGAAATCGTTGCTCGCACATGAATGCTAACACCTGCACCCCACATTGAAAAGTGGCCAAAAAATAGAATGATCAAATAAAAAATCTTAAGACACCATCAGATTTGTGGCGTTGAATAGTGTAAAATCGACTGTCAAGTTTCTAAATTCTAAGAAAGTGAAAATCTAGGGCATAAGGAATCTTTTAGATTCCCTCTAGGTTCCTTAAAGATTCCCTCCTCCGGGTCCTCTAAAAATCGGTTGCTCAGATCAGGAAACTGACTGCGCCATGAGGTTCATGTTCCTAAGAGGTGTAAGATCGACATAAATTTTGTCCAATTTGGACACTGCAAAAATTTCACCCTCTTGGAAATTTTGCTCAGTCATGGTTCCCACTGCATTAAAAATTAATTAAAATAATATTCTTCCTCGTTTTCCATGCCCACTCCTGGTTCCTCCATCTGTCCCCTTGGTGCACTGAAAAAACTTGGTTTATATAAATTTTCTCTGGGCGGATATTCCAATGAATTCAGTTTGGCATGTTGGTAAAATTGGTAAATGGTTGAGGAGGGGTCAGGTGGTCAAACTCCGCCCCTCTTTTTTTAAACATATTATAGTTTATTGTTTAACTGAAACAATTTGAATGGGGGGTCGGGTCTGCATTGGGCGGCCTGCCCCTATAATTCCCCGCAGAACAGTGCGTTGTATGGTTTCATGGTACCGTTTGTTGGTGTATTAAAGGTTGTGGTACATTGGTACTGGATTCCGTATTAATGGGGCCACTTGCTTGGGGGTTGGCCACGTGGGCCAGGCAGGTTCAACCCCCGCTGACACCCTTATCATTATTCCTGTCATCGTTTGGTTGGAGCGAAGTTTCAGTTGGTATCGGTTGGGTGTGGGCCAGGTCCATTGGAGGTGGCCCGTGCCCACCCCATATACATAACTATATGCGGAGTATGGGGGAATGTTTGACGGGGTCAAGACCATGAGCCCATTTAATCATTAATATAGTTGCGGTTTGGGGTTAGGTCTGCGGGGGTCATGGCCCGTCGGCATTATAACAATAAATTTTATCATGAAATAGCTTTGGGGGTGGTGGGGGTGGTGGCCCACCTTCACACTATATATATTTTTTTATTTTAATAATCATAGAGGAGATTTTCCAACCTTCAGAAAATAAGGGATATTGGGAAAATTAATGAGGCCACAATTTCGACCAATTTCGGGAGCTAGGTTTCATGCCTCGGGGCTGGTCAAATTGAAGGACACTTAAACCTGGGCCACAACCCAACTTTGACAAAAACTTTGATTGGCTTGTTCTCCCTCATACAAGCTCATTTAACGAACCGTTCACACTGTCGCAATCAGGACGACGAGATCTACGCTCTGGTCCTGGTTTGACAACATTATGATGACTTTGGTTTTCGAGCTTTCATAAACCCTCTTTTTCTTGTGTGTGTCTCTGGAGCCACCTGGATCAAAAGGTTACCAACTGATCTTCAGAAGCCTTTTTATGAATGAGGCCTCTATTTTCTTCATTTTCCATTATTTTCCTTCATTTTCCTCCTCACATGCAACCTGTAACCTTTCACCTCCTTTTTCTCCTAATTTCCATTATTTTCATAAATAAATGTGCCAAAATTCCTTTTAGTGCCTTATCCATTGCCTTTACCAATTTCCTTAGCCATAAATTAACACCCCCTAGGATATCTTGCCCAACATTCAACTTGGAATAAGTGTCCCAGTCATCTACGGTTATTGTTTTTAACATTTATTACATGGAATTTTCACGAGGGTTGTTACATCGAGGTGTTGGGAAATCTCAGCTTCTGCAACCCAGGGCTCAAGGACGATGTAGTACCTTTGGGAAGACCCAGGAATCCACTCAAGTTTACCATCTTAGTACGCTTCCCCCTGTCTGTCAGCTGATCTCAGGTTTGGAAACGAAGTTAAGACAATAAGAAGAGAACACCAACTTGGACATAGAGGATTGATAGTACTTGGTCCAGGATCTAGGCCATTCTCGAGGTAGACATTCTTAGTTTCAGCACATAGTTCAGCTATACTAGATTATGAAGAATATTGTGGCAAAAGCAATGACGTCCATTTCTGTTGGTTCATCCAAACCAAATACAGACCTACAAGAAATTCACAGGGAAGCTTCCAGGCCTAAGCCCATGCCCAAGCTTTTTCTCATCATTTCCATTCACAAAATTCCCTTGATATTTAGCAAAACCTCAAGTACATTAAGGAGGGTATAATTAAAAAAAGAGAATGTCATTCACATTCAGAATTCTTAACAACAATATCTAACTAGGATCCAGATATTGGTCATACCCAAGGGTGACAAAATCAATATATGTATATAGTGGACCTCTATTGGTAATTAAAATTACTCTTTGGCAGCGTGTTACTTTATAGAAATTATGAAAAAAGATGAAATCTTGGGTATGATGAATGAGATTCAAGTAGAATTCAAAGGCATAGGATAAAAACTAGGCCAAATAGAAGTAGTAATCCTATGTGAAAAAGAAACTCCTCATCACCACAATCTAGGTTACTAGTTGTCCATTGATGTGGATGCTTCTACCTCCTCATAGACTTTTCATAATATTTTAAGCTCTTTGTTATGTTTATTATCAAGCTCAGTCTCTTTGTTAATTTCAATAGCTTCTATGGTTTAGCTATTTTGATAGCTCCTTAAGGTTGATAAGCCAAATTTTTGTAGTCTTTTAGTCCTTAAAGAGAGTTATTTTACCTTGCAATGTTTTTTGGACAAAGCATTTCTAGTTTGTGATGGTGGTTGTAGTTAATATCATTCAAATCAAATTTGATTTATTAGACTTTAAGAAAGTTTAAAAAGATACTTGATTTACTTTAAAATTTTATTTTTATGTTTAACTTTAGGAAAGTTACAAAATTACCCTTTAAAATTTTATTTTTATGTTTGAAAATTATTTTTTTCCTTGAAAATATTTAAGAGTATTTTTATATCACCATAATTTGATAAGTTAAAAGATTAAGATGGTCAGTGTTATAAAAAATAATTAAATTGTGATTCAATGCAAGTGTACACATGACATTCCAAGGAAAACTGTTTTTTATCTTTAATTCTCCTAGTGTTACAAAGATAATAAATTCTTTTTACAGATGATATTTTAATAATTATCTAGTTCCCTTTTTCACTATAATGGTCATGAGAATTTGTTCTTATTTTAACAATGTTGATTTTCTTCTTTATATTATTCAAAATAGATAGGTAATTTTGGTATCCTAGATTATGATTAATCACTTCTTTATAACATCTTAATTTTCCTTTATCCTCCAATTATTTATAACACCATAATTTCTCCTTAAATTTATATAAATGATATTTTTAATATTATAATTATTTTACAAAATAACCTTCATCAATAAATAACTCTAACCACAAAAGTTTGAAAACTGCCATTAAGACCAACTTTATTTTGTTTCCAGAGTTAACTCCAATTATAAAAGCTTGAAAATTGAAATTACAACTCTGTTTTATTTCACAAATTATTAAGAAATTTGAACAATTAAAAATAATTTATTTTCCACTTTCCAAAGCCATCAATTAAGTCCATCATCATGTGTTCACAACGAATCCGATTGGTGGTTTTGAAACATTGACAATAAATCTTACATACTTCATCAATAAATAACTCCAGCCGCAAAAAATTGAAAACTACTATTAAAACTAACTTCGTTTTGTTTCGCAAGTTATTAGAAGATTGAATAATTAAGATTTAACTCCAAGTTCTTGTTACTACAACCTCTCTATTGGAAATAAATCTATAATAATGGGCACTATTGACATATGCTGCAGCATACAGTTTGACGTGAAACAGTATTCGAGAATTTTATTTTTCTATATTACTTCCGTAATATTAGATCACACAAGTGAAATCAAAGGCCTCGTGCTAAAAATGAGGAAATTCCAAATGAAGATGTTTTCAGAGCTACCATCGAGGCTGAAAAAGCACGTGAATCTGCCATCCATGACTCTACCTGGCAAGCCACGGTGGAAGAGATGCTTCCGTCACCCTGTCAGGCTTTTTCCTTCCCGGTTGGTCCGGTGTCGGATCTGGACAAAAAGAATCCGGTCTCCTCTAAACTTAGTAATGTGTTAGCGCTTGAAATTTCACCTCAGGCTGAGAAAGGAAAACTTCAAGGCAACATCAAACCACTTAGCCTCGTAGCTAGCCCTACGGGGCAGGAGAGGGCTCTCTCCGGTCTATCTCGGCAAAGATCTTCAACGGGCAGAGATAACCAATAAAGAACACTGATTTTAGGCTAGTAAACTGATAAAAATGTTTAATTTGCAATTTTTAGGGTTTTGGTGGAAAATCAGGGAAAGGCAATTTTGGGTGCGGGGATTGGACACAGTTTTTGCAGGGGGTTCTTTGAGGCAAGGTAGGAGACTGTATTGATGCCTTTAAATTAAGTGAATGAGTAGGAATGACCGGTGAGGAGCTAAGGAGAGCAAGCAACCACCTTGAGTTCTCCTTAAACAGATGAAAACATTGATATTAAGCAAATTTAAAAGCAGAGCATAGAAATCATGAATTCTACTTTAACACTTCATTTGCCTAATTTTAGAAGAAAAAGAAGAGGATGATTTCACATAACACACTTACAAGTACAAAGAGAAGCACATCATCAATACATGTAACCACAGGAATCCCAAAAAGGACTGCAAAACCCTAGTCTTTCTTCCTTTGCCAGAATTGCAGAGATACAATGAATAATACAATAGAGCTTTCTCCCTCAAGAGTCCAACCATGAAAATGACCAAGAAAGTACATAATATAGGCAATCTAACATCTTTCCTTGCCTCTAGGGGTCGAGCTCATCCTTCTAGGAGCTGTTTCAACCAATTCTAAACTGAGCACTAAAATCTAGGCAGTCAAAACAACTTGCCTCTATAAGCTAGGAAACCAATTCATTCATTAAATGTTTGCTATTTCATGAATGAATCTTCTAGAATAGGTAAATAAGTGTCATATCAACATGAAAATACATTAATTACATCAAAGAGGGTGAAAAATCCCATCCCAAGTCAAAACTGGCCAAAGCTAGGCGAATTCCTGAGCTGTAGGTGAAAAATTATGAAAATTGCCTGATAGGTCGCGCCCTAATCCTGATAGGTCGCGCTTCTTTGGAGCTCCGTTTGAGGCACTTCCAGGTGTCCAAATGAGGCAACAGTGGACTTGTTGGAAAGGTCTGGATGTCTACTTTCCAACCCAACTGGAATTTCGAAATTTGGTGGCCAGTTGCTGCTCCAAAATTTCAATCTCCCAAGACTGCTTCCTGTTTGTCAAAAAGATGGCAGAAAGTCAATTTTTGCTTGTTTTTTGACCTTCTAAAGGCTCAAAACTTGATGAAATCTCTTGGTAATTTCTGAGCAGGTGTATCTTTGCATGAAAAATCCAAAAATGCTAAGTTTTCCCAAAATGGAGTTGCCCATCGAATAGGTCGCGCGCAGCGCGCGACCTGTTGGTGAAGAAAACCTGTGTTTGGCACAAAAAATTCATAATTGACAAAATTTTCTCCAAATTTCTTGCAATTTGGGCTGGGAGTCCCCAATAAAGTACCATGCTCATTCAAAGAGGCTTTGGCCAAAATTTGGAGTGGATCGAGCCTTTTCCGTCGTTTTAGTGCCTTGGCCAACCTCCTTGGATCTAGCGATTACAATTTTGACATTTCTCTAAAACCATGACACCTGTGCAAAAAGTGAAGGAATTTTTTCTTCTTTGACATGTTTTGGACAAAAACCTCTCTCAGTTTTCCAAAATTCATCTTTGATTGCTCTGAAACATATTTTGAGTGAAACTTATCCCGATGTGTGAAACAAGGAATTTTGTCGAAATGAAGCAAAATGAAGGGGATAAGAGGCTTCTAAATTCTTGGGGAAATTTTTGGAAGTAGGGAGGGATGTTAGGAAGCAGGGGAAAGTGGAATCGTGGAAATCGAGTGAGGGAAAGGGATCCAAAAGGGCAAAACACAGGCCCAACCTAGAAAATTGCCAGGTTGTAGCAAGAAACTAGGGTTTGTGCGAAAATGAGGAATTTGGCGGATCTAAGGGATGGGAAGCATTTAATAAGGTACTTTAAGGATAGGGGAAGGTGTATGAACATCAGGATACAAGTTTTGCCGATGATTTGACCGTCCAAGAGAAATTGCCTTCAAAACCCTAGGAGAGGGAAATGACCTTGCCTAGGTGCAACTGAAGCATGAACAAGGTGTAGAATGACTCATTAGACACTGACATGATAATGACAACCCTATGAATGATGATAGACTCAGCTGAATAGTGACATAGATTGGCATTTGGGCAACTTTGAAAAGAGTGAGAGCAAACCCTAGACCTAATGCCTAGTGACCAAATTTTGCTTGAAGACTCACTGAAATGACAAAATTTGACCTTGACACTTCAAAATCACTTTGTAAGAGCACGTTTGATCACTGGAGGAAGGCTGGAAAGACTGACACTAACATAATGAACGTGAAAAGGCGAAGCGTTCCAAAAAATCCTAGAACCCGATCAAAACAATCCCTCCTCCAAAGGCGGTCTCTGTCACGAGCGCTACTTTGTCTGATCGCATTGATAGTCTACAAAAGCTTGCTCTCGTCGGGAAATGGCATTTTCCAGAGATGTCAGAGGATGAAATGAGATCATGGCTATCATCAAAATGGACTCCTTTGATTGGATATTCTCCAGTCATTTCTCGGCTGATGAAAGACTGGTTCTCCTTTCATTTCCTAAATCCATCGGATCTTGAAATGATTCTAAAAAAGCCTTGGGTGTTTGGCAGGAGTTTTTTGTCATTATCTCGATGGTACGTGGGTTTCGACCCTCTCAAAAACACGCCATCGAACTGCATGATTTGGGTCAAGCTTCCCAATCTTCCACTGGAATTATGGTCTGTTGAAACCCTCATGGAGATTGGTAATTCTGTTGGTAAATTTATTTACGTGGATCCCTGGGTCAGAGGGGAGAAGGACAAAAGGATTGCCTGGATTTTGATTGAGAAACCTTACAAAGGTGGCTATCCGGATCATATTGAGATAACTTGGGAAGGGACTACAATATGTCAAAGACTTGACTTTTGGGGTATCCCTTTTCGATGTTCTCTATGCCATCGAACAGGTCATCTGATCAAAAATTGCAGTCTCCGGTTTAATCGCAAATCAAAGCGGCGTCCTCTCTATAGGGGTAGATTTTCTGGTGCTGATTCTATGTCCGAAGATGCAGGTATCCTTCTCGATCAAGCACCTTCTCAGGTAAAGGCCTCTTCTCATTCTCAGTTCAATTCACAGGAGCAACCTGATGTCCCGCTCTCACCGGATTTTGGCTGTCCTTATATTCCCGAGCCTTTAGAGGATAATCCGGTGCCCTCTCCATCCCCCATGAATAAAGGAGATTTTGTGGTGGGTTCACACCCCATTCTGCTTAGCTCATCGACGCCTTCTCCCGGTTCTCCTCCTGCAGGTCTCTCTAGAGGTAAGAAGCCAATGCCATCACCTACGCCTTATATCTCCCTGACGGAATCTCCGGTCAATAAATCTGATAGTGACATCGACCTCCTTCTCCAGAAGAATCCTCCGGTTCTTGAACCATTAACCATCCATAAGCCCTCATTTCCTTCCATCAGCCCCAATTCCGCAAAAAACATTACCGTCCGCAAAAAGCAGAGAGGAGGAAGTCGTCATTTCAGAGGCAGAACAATTGTTTCTGATTATGGCATCACAAACCTTTCCCTAGTTGAAGTTCCAATCATAGATTCTGCTGACTCCCAGCCGCTTAGAGCATGTATGGCTGGACAGTCTTCAAAATGACTTTCCTGACCTCTTTAAATATCAGGGGATTGGGCGCCCTCCCAAAATTTTTGGCGCTAAAAGAGATTTTTGTATCAGCTCACTCTCATATTATCTTCATACAGGAAACAATGCACTCAAGCAAGGTATCCTTAGCCTTTTTCAGAAGAATGTTTCCGTCCTGGTATATGGTTGCGTCCGATGCTGAAGGTTTGTCGGGTGGTCTGGCTGTTTTGTGGGACCCGACTTGGGTCAAAGCTAAAGCTTTTAAATGTTGTGCAGGCATCTTAATCTCAGCATATGTCAGAGGTCGGCCAAAGATTCTAAACATCTTGAACATTTATGCGCCCTACAGGAATAGATCCTCCTTCTGGGATTTGTTGTTTGCCTCGGAAATTCTAGACATTGAATCACTGCTGATCGCGGGAGATCTAAATGCCACACTGAATTCTGATGAATGTTGGGGCAACTGCAGGAAGAATGACTCTATTGCTGATAGACTCCGCATGGAATTTCTGAACAGGAATCTGGTTGATGTTATTCCTCGTAAAATGTCTCCAACATGGGATAACAGCAGATCTGGTCTGGCTTTCATTGCTAAAAGACTCGATCGTTTCATCATCAATGCCAGTATCATTGCTGAATGGGGAATGCCAGTTGCTAGGACAGGTAATGATCATACATCGGACCATCGTCCCATATTTCTAGATTGGAAGGAATCTCAATATAGGCTGGGCTATTCCTTTAAATTTAACAGGATCTATTTGACTGATAAATCCTTTAATGAGGTCATAACAAAAAAATGGGAGGAATTAAAGCAGTCTGAGGCGGTTTCCTTCTCCTCTTTTCGTGAAAAGATCCAATCTTTAAGGGAGGTGGCAAAGGATTGGTCAATTAAACAGAGGAAGAAGGAAAAACAGGACCTTGAGGTCATAAAAAAGGAATTAAGTATATTCTCTGATGCAGTTAACTTCGACAGCCTGTCTTTTGATCAAAAAAATCATTTCAGATCTTTGGAGAAAATGAAACAAGCGTTGTTGCAAAAGGAGGAGTCATCCTGGAGACTCAAAAGCAGAGCGATCTGGCTCAAGGAGGGCGACCGAAATACAAAGTTTTTCCATCATTTTGCAAATGCAAGGAGATGTAAAAATTCGATTTGGAGGATCGAAGATGGTAATGGGGGTTTCTTATATTCTCAGCATGATATATCGGTGGAAGCCACAAGGTTTTTTCAGAAACAATACCAGCGGCGGATGAATGAGATAAACGATGTCTTCTGGGTGGTTGATCAAGTGCCAGTTATGTTTGATGATGATGCTAATTCAGAGTTTTTCAAGCCCATCTCGGAAGAGGAACTTCATGGAGCTATCAAGAAGTTCAAAAAGGACAAATGTCCCGGGCCAGATGGCTGGCCGATTGAGTTCTTCTCGCACTTTTATGATATGTTTAAAGATGATTTGTTGGGGATGGTGGATGCTACACGTATATCAGGGAACATAAATAGTGCTCTCACTGCCACTTTCATAGCACTTATCCCCAAAAAGGAACAGTCTGAATCGTTTGCAGACTTCAGGCCCATTGCATTATGTAACATCCTTTTCAAAATCATATCAAAAATTATTGCTGAGAGAATGAAACCTGTTCTCAACTCCTTCATTTCCAGGGATCAGCATGCTTTTTTATCAGATAGGAATATTCTTGATGCAGTTGCCTCGACACAGGAGTGCTTATTTTCAGTTTTATCCAAAAACACTGATGCCGCTATCCTAAAGATAGATCTGGAAAAGGCTTACGACTGTGTTGATTGGGGGTTCCTTAGAATTCTCCTTGCAAAAATTGGACTGAGGACTCAGGGAATTAACTGGGTGATGGCATGTGTCGAAAATGTTTCATACTCAGTTATCATCAATGGTATCCCATCATCCTTTTTTCAGGCGGAGAGGGGTCTGCGCCAGGGTTGTCCTCTCTCTCCCCTACTCTTTATCCTTGTCATGAATTCTCTCAGCACACAGATCAACAAAGCAGTTGCTGATCAGCGTTGCTCTCCGATCAAGATCTGTAAGAACATTTTTCTTTCTCATAACCTATTTGTTGATGACATTCTTATCTGTGCCATGCTTTACAAAGCAAGCTGGCTCTGTCTCAATGAGATCTTTCTAAAGTTTCAATCAGCAACAGGACTGGTCATAAACAAGATCAAATCCATGATGTATCACAATGGCACTAATCAGGAGTTAGCTCAATGGATTGCCGCGTTATTTGGTATTAATCTGGCATCTATAAAGGAGGGCTTTAAATATTTGGGCTTCCTCCTCAAACCAAAAGGGAATCGCAAACAGGACTGGTTATGGTTGATTGATCGTTTCTATAATAAAATTTCAAGATGGGAGATGCGCTTCCTTTCTCTGGGAGGTAGACTCATCCTGGTCCAATCTGTCCTATCTCACCTTGCCGTTTACTGGGCTCATCTTTACTTTCTACCGGCTTCTATAATTAGCAAAATCGTTTCTCTGACTGCTAATTTTCTATGGGGCGGAAGATCTCATCATTCAAAGATTCACTTGGTCAAGATGGACTCCATCTCAAGACCGAAGAGGGCTGGCGGTTGGGGCCTTTTACACATGCGGTCATTTGGCAAGGCCCTCCTCTGTAAATCTCTACATAGAGGCATCTTCGGAGATGGCATATGGAGCTCCATTATCAAACAGAAATATCTGAAAGGAAGGTCTGTGGTATATTGGCATAGGAGGAAATCCCTGGGTTCAAAGAGGGGTTCTGCCATCTGGCTCAGCCTCAGAAAGGTACAGGCTCTCTTCCTGGATTTCTTAAAATGGCGTATCTCTTCCGGCTCTAGCATCTTTCTTGGTATTGATTCAACTGTATATGGACTGGAATCCATGCTCTCTCCCGATCTCATATCATTCCTGCACACAAAGGGGATCTTCACTTGGAATAAATTGATACAATCCTGGTCGTCAACTTCGCCAATCTGGAAGGACGGAGATGAACTTGGACTGCCTCTTTCTCTTCGGCCTACTTGGGCTTCTGCTGTTAATTGTTTTGTAGGAAAAGGTATTATACAAACAGGTTTAAAAGATGAATTAGTATGGTCGATGGGGAACTCCACTCAGCCTGTTCGTGTTAAGGATTTATACGCAGCTGCCTCAACTATTCTTCCGCCGCTTCCCGGCCCCTCCTTTCCTTCCAAATTCTGGAAATCTTCCTGTCCGCTTAAGGCAATTTTATTTTCGTGGCTGGTTTTTTCTAACAGGAACCTTACATGGGAGGTTCTTCAAAGGAAGGGATGGATGGGTCCGGGAAGATGCTCCATGTGCTGTCAGGCGTCTGAAACAAATGTCCATATGTTCTTTCAATGTCCGGCATCGTCCCAAATCTGGTATGATCTCTCCTTATCTCATGGTTTTCCTTACCAGGTTTTCTCAACTGTTCAGGATGGTTACAGATGGTGGACTGATCAACGGCCAGCATGGAGATCGTTATTCATCATCACGTGCTGGCTCCTGTGGAAATGGAGGAATGCTTGCATCTTTCAGGAGTCCAAGGCTCCAATTGCCTCTGTTCTGGTCTATATTTCTGCTATGCTCGATTCTGCTGGTCATCCTTTTATCATGGGATCCTCTATACTTCTCTCGCCGTTTTTTGTGGTTTATGTTGGATCTTTTTCTACATATGGATCTCTCCTTTTTGGTTGACTGTTATAGGTCTCAATGTGATACTGTTTTGCACATTTGGAATGTATCGTTTCTGATCTTTTCAGCATTAGTCCTATCTCTGATTGGCCATGTATCTGTCGGCCGGAAGGATATGGCTTTATATGTATCTGCCCATTATATTCCCTTAATATAATATCATGATGTTTTTCTCTCTGAAAAAAAAAAATGTCGTTGTGCTGTGTTGACCAATTGTGTGTGATCGTGGAATTGAGGTGCATTCTGGAAGCTTGGTTGGTTCATCAATGGAGTCCATTCTAGGTCAGTGACGTAACGGTCATTTAATACTTTCTGTGCAGGTAGTTTCTTTGATTGGTAGGTTTACCTTACCCGCATATAATAAAATTAAGCTTTCTCTTTGCAAGAAACCCCGAGGTTTGAATAGTATTTTTTTTTAATCCAGAGGCATATCCTCCTGAAGTTTACTTATAACACTCGGGTTTTTGACACATAAATACATAGTGTTAGCGGGGATGACACAACAATACCCTTGTAAAGTCATTTTTCTTAGCATTGGACATCCGAATCAAGGAAAAAGATTGAAGAGGTAACATATTTCCGAAGAGATGATGGTCCATCGAAGGTGAAATGGGGTCTAGCATTGGTTGGAAATGTTGGTGTTGTGTGGATAACCTCATCAAAAAAATCAAATTCAAATTAAAAAATTGGAGTTTCAGGTGGCTCTCCATTGGGTAGGCTTATTCTCATCAACGCTGTACTATCTGTTTACTGGATCTCTATATGCTGCCATTGGAAATCATACATAAAATCAACACAATTCTTGCTAGATTTCTCCGGCCTGGTAAAGAGCAATCTGTAAGATTCATTTGGCTAGACTGTCTCTTTTAGTTAAAGTTGTTGAACATGGGGATGGGGATCTGGACACCTTATCATTTAATAGGTCTCTCATTTGCAAAAGCTTGTGGAGAGGATTGTCGGGTAGGGGTCTTTGGTCTCAAATCATTCAAGGTAAATATTTGGGATATCAGGGCTTTGAAGTCTGGATTAAAGGTGGTGCTAAAATCTCTTCCTCAATTTCATATATATGGTACAGTATGATGAGACAAAGGCACTGGCTATTTGAGGGGATTCGCTGGGAGGTCAGTGATGACAGTAAGATCGAGATTGTTCTGGACATTATTGGTGGTACCCAAGGGGTACGTATGCTTTCTGTTCCTCTCTTACAACATTTGCATGACAGAGGTATTTATTTTCTATCTCATATTGTTTCTTTTTAAGCACATTCTCTATATATTCAGACTTGGCTCTGGGCAGAGGACATGGATCTTTCAGGTCTTTTGGCTACCGAATGGACTCTTTATATTAGACAGATTGAGGCTGCAAGTATTTATATTTCAGATAAGAATGATAAGATGAGATGGGTTGGACAAGTCCATAAGAACTTGATTGCGACCAAAGACATTTATAGGTCCATTTCCATTCCAGCTAATCCTTCTGTGGAGCTATCTTGGTTCCACAAATCCTGGAAATGGAACTTCCCATTGAAGCTTAAATGTTTTGGTTGGCTGGTATTGAACGACAAAGTTCTCACTTGGAAGAATTTAGTTTGTAGAGGTTTCATTGGTCCTAGTATTTGTATGTTGTGCAAGCAAAATTCAGATGATGTTGAACACCTCTTCATGAATTGTCTGGTTTCCACAGAAATTTGGTTCGCAATCTTCAGTATATTCCAGATTGTGGAGGATTGGAAGCATAATACATTGTTGGCAAGCTTTAAGCATTGGTTTCAATCACAACAAGATTTTGGTACCCTGCCTTTTTTCATCATTTGGGGGATTATGGCATTGCAAAAACCTTATCATTTTTTAAGATAAGCCACTTGATATTAGATACACTGTTATGGGGATTGTTTCTCATTTTTCTAAGACAGGCCCTATGAAACAGATTAAAAAATCTAGAAAGGTCATAACGCAGGACATCTGGAATGAATATCTGGTGGGTCTTTTTGATGGGGCTTGCAAATCTGGATTGTGTGGATGTGTTGTTCTTATTACTACTGAACCTGATAAGTTTTATCACTTTTGGTGGGAGGGTAGTTCAGGTTCCAACAACATAGTGGAAATCATTTGACTATAGGGGTTGCTATTCACTGCTAGTTGGCTCAACATCCACAATCTACATATTTTTGGGGACTCTAAAGGATACATTGATTGGGTAAATGGATTGTCATGTTTCCAGCCTCATCTTCTAACCTTTTTTCCCGAAGAAGAGAATTCATAATTTCTATTATGAGAAATTACATGCTGTTGATGCCCATAAGCCTCATCTTCTAACCTATTGGATGAAGTGCATTTATATCTTGATCAATTCATATCACGGCATTGATTTCAATCATATATATAGGGAGGAGAATCTCATGGCTGACATACTCTCCAAAAGAGGCATTTCAGCACCTCCCGGAGTCATTCATTACATTACTTTCAACTGGGACACCAGATTTGATTTCGGCTCTATACCGATCTCATAAATAAGACTAGCATATGTCTGTTGCCTTTTCCCCTTTTTTTTTATCAATGCACTTCTGAACAGTGAATGAACTTTAAGTGGATAACAACACTGTAATCCATCTATATTTTTATTTTCTATTGGATTTCTTGCGATTAAGTTTTAGTACTTTATCATAAGACAGAATCATGTAACTGTACTTTCTTTAATAACATTAAATGTTTTTATTTTCTGTTGGATTTGTTGCAATTAAGTTTTAGTACTTTATCATAAGACAGAATCTTGTAACTGCACTTTCTTTAATAACATTAAATGTTTTATTTTCGGTTGGATTTCTTGCAATTAAGTTTTAGTACTTTATCATAAGACAGAATCATGTAACTGTACTTTCTTTAATAATTTTTTATTTTCTGTCTATTGTAATAATATTAAAGAAAACGTTTTTTTCGACTGAAAGTAAAAATATAACTAGTGGTGTAGGAAGGTAAAGTTATAGACTAGCCAAGACGTTGTTTTTCCGATATGGGGGTGAGGGCGCTGATGTTGTTGGCAAAGTTGGGGTAAGCATTGAGCAATATAGTAAGCAGAGGAGCGGTGGATGGAGAGAGGCGCCTGAAAAGAGTCGTATAATTTCCTGTTCTAGTCTTAAGAAAATCGCAAGTAATATTGTAAATATTACTATTTTAGATTGTTATAGATGATAAAGACTTCCCGAGAACAGTGTATGATCAATAAGCTTCAAGCCCCTGGAAATAAATGAAGGGTCCCCGAAACGTTGAGCATAACAAATATCGTAACGCACTGTTCTCCAAAAATCCACGGTTATCCAAAAATCCTCATCATCAACAACAAAGTATTACTATGTGGACGAGGGTTGACCGGGGCTCTTGGAAAAAAGGGTACCTGGGTTCTGGTACAAGTTGATTTCTCTGGTGGTCTATCCGCAACTTGGATATTTATTGGGGAGCATTTTCCATCCGTCAGCAAATGGATTATTTGGGAGTCCCCTTCAAGTGTTTGGCTTGTCATGACACCGATCACTTGCTCACGGAATTCCCTAAGAGGTTCGGGGGTGGTCGAATCTCTATGCGGAATTCCCTAAGAGGTTCGGAGGGGTCGAATCTCGATGCGGAATTCCCTAAGAGGTTCGGGCGTGGTCGAATCTCGATGGACAGGGTTGTAGCCAACATGGGGCATGTTCAAGATTTTCATAGGTGAATGGTGCAGCCAGTTGTGCCCATTCCAGGTCCTTTGTTGTCAGTGGAAAAGGAGATCCAAGCCCAGCCCTCTAGCTTGCAATACTTTCCTCCTTTCGCACCTGATAAGGGAGGTCCCAGGAGCCAATCTCGTAATCCCAGGAGTCAATCTCTTACGAGATTCATTGACTGTTGAGGATGTTGCGGTGTCTGGTCGAAGTCAGGAATGCCCTCCTTGTCATCAATATAGAGCGTGAGAAGCTACTAAATTACCTTATCCACGGGCCTCATTGGTCTCGCCTCTTTGCTTTGGGTCTTTCCAAGGGAAATATTCCACTCCCCTATCGAAGGATATTGAACTGGGCATAGTGGCCTGCGAGGGGCCTCTGGAATTGTAACCATTGACTATTTAGAATCCGTCTTCCAAGAGAGACAGGACTAATAAGAAAGTGACGTCTAGGAAAAAGGAAGAGATAAAATATAAGAAAGTTGTTAGAAATTGTAATTATGCCTTTATTAAAATATAAGAAAGTTGTTAGAAATTGTAATTATGCCTTTATTAAAATTTAAGAAAGTTGTTAGAAATTGTAATTATTCCTGTAAAGGCAGAGAAGCTAAAACATAATTAAAAAAAAATGTCTCCTCCTGTGTCGGGATAGCATCGAATCTAAATATTAGCTTCTCAGAAACTATGGAAGACGACAGCATCGAATCTAAATATTAGCTTCTCAGAGACTATGGAGGAGGCCTGTTATCCTCCATTTGATCCATGTCTCTCTAATGGTAATTTTGATTTCGTCTGGGCTCTCAGGGGATTGGCGGCTATGTGAGATCCCAACCTATACTCTTTCAAAGCTCATAAATCGATCGCAGGGATAGTCTTGTCTGGCTATTTACGGGGCTCACATTATCGTATGTGAGTTATTGGCAGGTTTTTTGGGATCGGCTTGATAATAACGTTATCTTGAATTTGTATTCCATTATATTAGCGGGTGATATGAACCTTACGATGGATGCAAGGGAGGTTTGGGGCCTCAAAGGAAAACTGGACTCGCTCGCAGGCTATTTTAAGGAATTGTTTGAACACAATCTGCGCAGGGATATTGTCCCTTGCCCCGTTTGCCCGACATGTCGGAAGAGGCGATCCGATGTAGCGACCATTGCCAAAAGGCTAGACAGATTTCTTGTACATTCCTTTTTGTGTGAAAATCGCAACAACCTTTAGTCTTGGACCTATTTAATCGATATTTCTGACTATAATGCCATATTCCTAAAATGGATTAGGGAGCAAGTTTCTCCTGCTCATCCTTTTAAGTTCAATCATGCGTGGTTGCAAGAACAGGCTTTTGTCGATATGGTCTCGGCATTATGGCTCAAGCCACTAGAGCCATCCATGATGTCTAAAATCGAGGCGGTCTTATATAAGTTGAGTAGGCTAAAGGTAGAAGTTATTTCGTGGATCAGAAATCAGAAATAGGAGTTGTCTACCATCGATTCTGAAGTTGCTGCCTTGAATGACCCAACAGGCCCAACAGGATCGGGGCTCTTTTATGAATCGACTAAGAATGCGCTCTTGGAATTAGCAGCTAGGAAACACAAGATTTTGAAATTACAAGAAGATGAATGTAGAATGAAGAGCAGCGCGGCTTGGGTGGCAGAAGGGGACAAGAATACACATTATTGTCATAGTTTGGCCTCGAAAAGAAGGAAGGCAAACTCTATTTGAAATATCTGGGACGGGGAGAACAAGGTCCTTGCAAAGAAGAAAGACATTTAGAAAGAGGTTGTTCGTTACTTTAGTAAAGTAACCAGCACAGGGTTTTGGAAGGAAATAATATAAACCATCAAGTGGATTTTGCTAATCTTTTTCCTACCATGGTGAGTGTGCAGGATACTGAAGTACCTGAGGCAAGCCGATTATTATGGAATAACTATGGGATGTGATGCATGGATTATGGATGTTTGTAAGACTATTATGTGAATGTTTGTAATTCATATTCGCTTTCATCCATGTTAAAGTAGTTGAACTATTTTAGTTATCTTGGTACTTATCATATTGAGAATGTGTTGTAATTGTTATCATTGTTGCATCCTCGTGGACTATTCCGTTGGATATTAGACAAATCTCTCTTGCTACATTGGTTGCAATGACCGTTGCATCTCTGTGGACTATTCCGCTTGTTGTTGTACAGATCCTTCTTGTTCATGTATATCTCTACTAGGGTGGTACTACTACCTCTCTCTTAGAGGCTCACTTTTCCTCCCCTTCGTAGTGAAAGAACTTTGACACACATGTGATCGAACACTCACCAGGCACACCCCCTTGTTTTTTGAAGGCATATTTGCACTCCTTTCTCTTGCTAACAGTTAGAGCGAAGGCATATCTTTAAGATAACTGACAATTGGGCCATATTCCGGATGGGGCTCATATCCCAAATGGTGTGAAGTCTAATAGGGACCACATATTGGGGAGACCCCTTGAATGTTGGCGGGTCCAACACTGTCAACATTTCTGGCACTAAAAGGAGGGCAACCAGATTTTTAGGGTTGATAAGCTCACCAACCCCAATCTTTCTTCCTCTCGTCAAGGCAGTAACATCCCCAGCACCTTCCTTGCACACATTCCTGAAGTTGGTAATTCTTCCCAGCCTGAAACTGTACAAGCTTACGAAATCTCTTACGACCAGATCAAGGCCATCCGCCCCATCACCTGAAAATTTGCAAGAGCTATTGGATTGATAACCAAAGTAGATAATCTTCCATGCTTTCCAAAAAAGAACTAAACCACCCCCATTAGGATAGTGGTCTCGACAGTTGAAGATTTGGTTCTCGCCACCCTGGAAGAGTTGGCAGATTCTGAAGAAAACACAGAAAACCATAGCAGCCTCCATCCTTCAACGGTGGTGACGATGATAACATAGTACTCTCGGATGATACTTTCTGTGGGTTAGGAGGTGAAGAAGAAGAAGAAAACCAATGAGATTATGACGAAGAAGGGGAAAACGACGACGAAGACATGGCAAACCAAGATATGGACTGGATGACTCAGGGCTCACTTGCACTGTCAGGTGTGCTAGACAAAATGCCAAGGTACTCAAAAAAGCTACTAACAAAGTATGACCCTAAAAAAGCAATTAAAGCGGAGGACCATCTAGACAATTTCTACCTACATTTGCAAACACATGAGGTACATTATGATGATCTTGCATGTAGATTGTTTCTATGTACTTTAGATGGAAACACAGTTGTATGGTATCATAACCTTCCTTCGAACTCGATCCAGAATTGGAGGGGTTTTAAGAAATTATTTCTTGAAAATTTCGTTGACGATAAAACCCCCACCATTCTTTTAAAAGAGTTGGGCAATCTCAAGATGGAGTAGAAAGAAAAGGTGAAAGATTTCAATCAGAGGTTTAACTGTATCTTGAACATATTTCCACCAAACACCAAACCTCATGACTCCATCACAATCGGCTATTTTACATCTGCCTTACCATCAAGCATTGCGTAGTTCATGAAAAGAACTGCAAAACCAACTTTTGCTTAAGCTTTTGAAGAGGCAATAACAGTTGAAAAGGACTTCCAAGTGATTGGATTCATCACAGATGACGAATCAACAAAGGACTCCAAAGACAGAGGGAAAAGGTCTCAGGCCTCCATAAGCAAGGCTAAAGAAAAGGAAGCAATTGATCTTGAGAGATTGACTTGTACTATTAAGTGTTTATCCAATGAGTTAGCAGAATTGAAACAAAGTTCAAGCAAGACCACCGTGAGTAGCAAGCCTCCCAAGTTCAACTCGCTGAGAAGGACTTCCAACTCTGGCAGCAGCAACAACTAGCCGGCCAAGTCTATGCAAAGCTCGAATGTTGTGATGAATATCAAGAGTATGGGCATGGATCAATACTGTTCATTTCATCAAGAATATCATTCAGAAAAAAACATGTCCATAATGGAACCACAACATGAATACTTCCGCTGTGCATTTTATTGATACAGTGCTTACTGTTGAGCAGACCGAGCCTGCGGAAGAATAGGAAGAAATTGTTGCAACTGAAGAGACTCCAAGCACGAGGCATGCAGTGAACACATTTAGTTGCGTACTCGCAGCTGGAAAGAGTAATGTTGATAAGCAACCACTAAGTAATGACCCAGCCCAGAAGTAGAACACTTGATATAACTTAAGAAGCCAAGGGTCGGCTCCCACACGAGTTGACGAAGCACAAATTGAAAGAACGTTTGTTAAGGAAGATCAGTTTGTCCGCCAACTCAATGCAAAACACTCAGAACAAGTCTGGAAATGAAGTTACATCGAAAAGTACTTCCGCAAGCAGCGAAAGTAAATCCATCAATCCAGAAGTAGCAGAAAAGCCAACTCCCCCATACACTTTGACAATCTCTCCTGCACTAGATTACAACTGTAACACCCCTGTTGTAATTAAAATAATTAATTGTTTGATGGTTACCATTACTAGTGACTTTACTAGGATGGGGACAAACTGATTATGTTTGTAAAAGAATTTTTAAATTAATAAATAAAGTTGCTAGTTTTATTTCTAAAAATCATGATGGTTGACACCAGAGTAGATGAGACTTGCCAAAATCTGAGAAGAATTAGATTCACTTTGATTTTCCTAAATTTAAAAATATATGGATATATATGATATCTCGATGGGAGATAAAGACCGAGGATAAAAGTGTTGCAAGGAGAAAAACAGGCTTTTGCTTTTAGGAAAAAGAACTGAAAATCCTAGGCTAAGGGGAAACAAATCCCCAAAAGGCAGGACACTGCCAAGGAAAAATATGTGAGCAAGATAATGTTAAATAAACATTATCAAGGCTCAGTAGAGGTTACTGAGGCCTGGAAAGTTATCATAGCTCGAGGGGAATCAGAGGTGATTCAAGGTTGGGTGGTTTGGTGTTGCAAGCCATAGATTTCCAATGTAGGAGTACTGGTCAGAGGATCCTATACCCACTGATAATCTTAATATTATTCATAATGATGTAGTTATGGCAGAAGTAAATGAGTGAATTATGTTATGATGGATTGTGTGTAGGTTGAATACTGTATGCTGAGAATATACTGTAGAATTTGTTGGAAATACTAAGAGGGAGGGGAAGGGGAGGGTGAATCAGTATTCCTTTCAATTAGTATTATTATTAATCTTTCAGAGCATTATTTAATCTTCAATTATTATCAATGTTTGTACAATGATAGCAGTAAACAAAAGGAACACAAATGCACATAGTTTTTAAGGTGGAAACCCCCTCTAGGACAAAAACCACCCGAACATTTTTCGAATAATTCTTTAATCTTCAACTGCAATTAAAAATAAATCTCCAACTTCCTAGAATCTAGAAAATCATTCTTCTCCAGCTCTCACTCGATGGACACTCCAACGCCCGAGATTCTTTAGTAGTTAATTGAACGGATACCCCAACACCTAATGAGATACAATTCACCCTAGCACCACCCTATCACCCTGAAGTTTACACAGGCTTGAACCTGTTGGTGACTTCATGCATCAGCCTAGTACCACCCTACCACCCTATAGAAGAATAAAAGAAGAATGGACTCCCGTACCAGGGAAAATGGTCCACATTACAATGATATAGAATGATGTAGAAGAAGAAGACATGCTAGACCATAACCACAACTATGACACAACCACCTAATGATGATCCTAGACCTACCAACACTACCTCTTCAACTCTTGGCAGATAGACACTTGTAGAACTTTTACAACAATGCTTTTACAATGATTGTATGCAGTGCTACCCACTTGACAACTTCACGTGGTGAACTTCTTGCTCTCGTTCTGCACCTTGATTGTTGCTCTTGTCATGCTACCCTGTCTCACTTTTCAGAACATTATATTATGCATTGAGTCTTCTCTTGATGAATATATAATACCTACAAAAAGTCTTCAAGGAAATACCCATGACATGATAATAGCAAAACTTACCTCATCCTACAGAGCATATGTTAGTGCTAAACAAAAACAACAAACTAGAATACAAAGAAGCTAATGCAATTAAGAGATGAACATGCATATACAAAAGATACTTACCTGGAGCTTACCTTTGCTATATCATTTTGCTGCACCTTGCTCTTTGCTTCCCTTGAAATTCTGGTCCTTTGCACCCCTTGACAGCACTTGATCTAGTTTTTGTTTTTCCTTCTAGGAGCACGATATTCAATCTGATGTATCTCTGTGATTTCAGATCCCTAATATGTGATCTTCGGTTCTGTAGTAGACCTCTGAGTCTTCTTTCCAAATCCACAGGGCTGACCCGATTTGGGCTCTTCAAGAAAAAAGTTATGTCCAATCTCTCACAATGACCTAATTATGGACTAGTTCAGTAGAGAGAATTGTACGACGTGCCACATGTCACTATTTCCTCCTTCGGCTCTTACAATGATACATAGAAAACTACAGTCTGTGCACTATCCTCCACTTTTTACAGAATTCCAATCCGCTTCTCAGAGAGAGAGTTATGATGATTTTCCCAAGGTCACATCTTTGAGATGAAATTCGGGATCCTGCAAAAACCCTAACTTCCACAGATCATATATTTGAAAATATAGCGAACCAAGATCTGAAATTCGGTCACGACATTCAACAGGATTTCAACTCAAATGGGTTTTAATTTCCACAACTAAGACTTCACAGAAATAAAGTTATAGTGAAAATTCGAAGATCACTTATTTTGGAGGATATATGAGATTTCTTTTATAGAGTTGAGAGGGGCTTCTATAGAGAATGTTGGAGGGATTTTAGGAGCTTAAAAAATGATTAATTATTGACTATTCAATAACCAAAATCATTGGTAAATTCCATGCCACAACCCCATGGGTGTTTAGCCCACTAATTGGGGTTACTAACTTCAATCTTGAATAAATTACAAACCGTGAGGAATTACGATGAGAGCTATATACCGATATAAAGATATTTTTGAGTAAAGCGTTCTTATAATGGTTATGAGATGATAAACCATGAATGATGATGCCCAATGTGTCATTGATGTTCAGGGTCATCCTTGGTGTTGCTTGGGTTGACATCAATGACAACCTCAGATCATATTTAGATCAACAATCTCCCCCATTGGCATTGATGGCAACACAAGTACTCCCACTGCGATCAGGGCACCTCTTCCTATTGCCTTCTCTCCCCCTTTGTCATCAATGGAAAAGGGTAGCTCCCCCTAACACACAACCATCCTACGGACCTGTACACACTTCCACTCCCCCTTTATTTTATGAATAAGGAAAATATAATGAGAACTTGGGAGAATCCCAAGCTTCTACTGAAGATATTCAAATGCTTCACGAGGTAAAGGTTTAGTGAAGATATTAGTGATTTGTTCTTTTGTACCAACATATTCAAGTTTGATATTCTTTTCAACAACTTGTTCTCTAACAAAATGATATTTGATCGAAATGTGTGTTGTTTTTGAATGCATGACAGGATTCTTGGAGATGTTGATGGCATTGGTGTTATCACAAAAGATGGGAATAGGCTCATTGAATTGTACTTGAAGATATTGCAAAGTTTGTTTCATCCAAAGGACTTGAGTACAACAAGCTGCCGCTATAATGTATTCTGCTTCCGCTGTAGATAACGAGATTGAGGTTTGATTTTTGCTCAACCATGATACGAGACAACCACCTAGATAGAATGTTACTCCACTAGTAATCTTACGATCGTCAATGCTTCCTGCCCAATCTGCATCTGTAAAGGCTTGAATAATGAGATTGTTGCCATTGGGATACCATAAGCCATATTCTGTTGTGCCCTTTAGATATTGAAGAATTATTTTGACGACAATAATATGTGATTCTTTTAGTGTTGCTTGGAATCTTGCTACTTGTCTAACTACTTGCATAACATTTGGTCGGGAGGTTTTTACATATAGAAGACTACTAATCATAGATCTGTACAACCTCTCATCCACATCCTTAAATGAGTCGTCTATGCTTAATTTGCAACCTGTTACCATCAAAGTAAGGATGGGTTTGCAATCTTCCATTTTGAATTTCTTGAGAATTTCCTTGATGTACTTGGCTTGACATATAAATATTCCTTTCTCTTGCTGAGATATTTGAAGCCCTAAGAAGTATGTCAACTCACCAAGTAAAGACATCTCGAACTCACTTTGCATCTTTGTAGAAAAGTTCTTACTTAGTCGATCATCATTGCTACCAAAGATTATATCATCCACATATACCTCAACGATTGTTAAATTATCTTTATCTATTTGTATGTAAATATTTCTATTAGCAGTACCTTTCTTGAACCCTTATTGACATAGATATCCATTAAGATGATCATACCATGCTCTGGGAGCCTGCTTGAGACCATACAATTCCTTCTTTAACCTGCAAACATAGTCTTCTTTTTTCTGATAGTAGAAAACCTTCAGGTTTTTCGATGTAAACTTCTTCTTCTAATTTACCATTCAGAAATGTTGACTTAGCATCCATTTGGTAGACTTTTATTTTTCTTGAACATGCATAGGCCAGAAACATCCGGATGGCTTCCATTCTGGAAACTGGTGCAAATGTTTTGTCGAAATTAATTCCTTCCACTTGTGCATAGCCTTCGTAAACCAATCTTGCTTTGTTTCTGGTAACCTATCCATCTTCATTCAATTTGTTCCTAAACACCCATTTAGTCCCAATGACATTTTTATCTTTTGGTCATGGAACTAATTCGCACGTGTTATTCTTCTCGATTTGGTCAAATTCTTCATACATAGATGCTACCCAATGTTCATTTTGGATGGCTTCCTCAAAACTATTAGGCTCAAATGTTTCTAGGAAAGAAATGTGAGCTTGTTGTGATGAACGAAGCTATCGACCTTTTCTTGTTCCAATTCCTTCATTTATGTCACTGATGATTTGATTTGATGGATGGCTCTTTTGAATCCATTCTTGTTGTTGTTCCTCTATACCTTGTTCATCATTATTTACTTCTTCTTGGTTGATAGTTTCTTCTTGTTCTAGAAGTTTCTTTGTACCTTTTTCAGTCTATGTCTCAAGTTTCAAAGATTCTAGATCCTCATCATTATTCGTTAGAACACCATCTTTGTCAAATGTAACATTTATGCTCTCTACTATCTATTTTCGTCTGAGATTATAGCATTTATAGGCCTTTCTTTTGTGTGAGTAACCAACAAAGATACCTTTGTCAACATGTTATTCAAACTTACCCCATATTTTGATCTTTAATTTTCATATAACATTTTCTTCCGAAGATTTTGAAATATTTTACATTAGCCGGTTTTCCTTTCCATAATTCATATGGGGTCTTGTTGCAATTATTTCTGAGAAGCTTCTGTTGATAATGAAGACTGACGTATCAATTGCTTGAACCCATAATGTTTCATCCAATTTTGAGTCCTTCAACATTGTTCTACCCATTTCTTGTACGGTTCTGTTCTTTCTTTCAACAACTCCATTTTGCTGAGGTATTCGTGCTGTTGAAAATTGTCTTTTTATTACATTTTTATCACAGTATTGCTGAAATAATTTGTAAGTAAATTCTCTGCCATTATCTGATCTTCGAAACTTTATTTTCAAATCAATTTCATTTTCGACCAACTCCTTGTAAATCTTAATGCACTCAAATGCTTCGTATTTTTTCCTTAGGAAACTGATGGCTATCATCCTTGTATATTCATATATCATTAACATGAAATATAATTCTCCATATAAGCCTTTTGTTCTCATAGGACCACATAGATCAGTATGTATGTGATGCAAAGTGTTCTTTTGTTTTAAATCAGAATTTTGTTTGCTTGCTGTGCTGACATGCCTCACATAGTGTGTTGGAAGGTTTTGAGATTTTTGGCATTTCTCGTACTGCTTCCTTTTTTCTTATCCTGACAAGATTGTCAAAGTTTATGTGGCCCATTCATTTGTGCCATAACTAGCTTTCATCTTCTTTAGATAGTAGACATGCTTTAGTTGCTTCATCCAAAACATATATGTCATTTGGAGCTCGACATGCTGTAGCCACAATTTTACCATACCTGCCTTTCTTGATTTCACATTTTGTGGAGCTGAATAGCATTGTGTTTCCTTGATCACACATTTGTCCAACACTGAGCAGATTGTGATTTATGTTTTCAACCAATAGAACATTCTTGGCTAGAGAATCTTTGCTTCCGAGACCGACGATACCTGATCCTATAACATTTGAAGATCAATCATTTCCAAAGGACACGGTTCCATCCTTCTTCTCTTTTAGAGACACAAATTTCTTTCTATCTCTAGTCATATGTGTTGAGAAACCGCTATCAACATACCACACATCTTTGTTGTTTTGAGCCTTGAGAGGGAGAGCACAATTATCAGTGTTCTTCTTCTTCCATGTTTGTTCGTTTTGTGGCTTCGAAGATTCTTCTGGAGGGTTTTCAATTCTACAGTCTCTGGATATGTACCCAAAGTTTCGACATTTGTAACATTCAATATTATTTCTTAAATGTTCAAATCTATTGATGTTTCGTTGAGCCCTGGGAGGTTCATATTTGACAAATCTCCTAGAATTGTATAGGTTTCTAGGGTACGTGCAACATTCTACAGCTTTATGACCAAATTTTCCACATGAATAACAATAGCCATGAAAAATATGTTGGTACCTGGATGGAAATCTTTGTTGGGGAATTGCCTTCCAAGGTTATTCTTGTGAATCTTGTCCAATGAAGTCTACATGCTTGTCAGATCTCATAGGATCATTGTATTTTGTTGTAGAATGTCTTGCTTCTTCTTCTTTGTAACGAAGGCCATTTCTGTCATTGTAAGATCATTGATTTTTGATGAGTTCTTCCAATGCCCTTGAGTTGTTGGCATAGTTTTGGACATTGTTTCCCTTCTTCACTTCCTTACGCATCGAGACTACTTTGGGTTCTAATGCTTCCCTTTCTCGGTTGCTTTCTTCCAACTTATTTTGAAGTGACTCTTCAATATGTTTGTGTTCTTCAGCTTCAATTTTGAGACCTTGAACTTGTTCTTCAAGAGTATTGGAACGGACCTTCTCAGCCTTGAGCTCTTTTATAAGCTTGATTGCCTCCTTCTTCATTGTTTGATACCTCTTGTTTATTGTGCTTGGCCATAAACAATACTCTCTCATTGGATTCTTCTTCACTGTCACTGTCTTCATCGGATGACGAGTTATCTTCTTTAGTGAGAAATTTCCTTTTGAATCCTTTATTCTTGCCTTGCTTGTTGAATTTCTTAAAGCCTTTCTTTCCTTCTGAGTTTCCATCACTTCTGTTCGGACATTTTGCTGCGAAATGCCTAACATCACCACAACCGAAACATATCAATGGAAGTTTACCTTTGAATTTTCCCTTACCAATCTTTATTTTTTCTCGTAAAGTAAGCATATTCTCCATCTGAAAAATCTTCTTCATCATCTTCCTTTTCTTCACACTTGCAGGTGCACGTCTTTGCCTTTGAAGGTTCTTTTTCCTTATTGGTTTTCTTAGATGCAGCGAACGCAGTTTCTAGATGTGAAGTACCCACTTCGTCATCAAGTCTCATTTCATATGTTTGGCCATATTTGCACTGTATTCTAAGACTGATACCTTTGGCTTGAATCTTCCTGGTAACGTTCTAAGAATCTTTCGTATAATAGTCTTCTCGTCAGCATGCTCTCCCAATCCCTCCAGAGTGTTGGTTATTTCATCAACGTGTTGGAAGTATGCAACAATGTTGTCATCTTCTTTCATTCCGAGTTGCTCAAATTTTGCCTTGTAGATTTGAAGCTTTGATTCTTTGACATTTGAGTCACCTGCATATATATTCTAAAGCTTGTTCCATACATTTTTGGCGATTTTAAAACCCAATACCTTATGATAAGAAGATTCAATAAGTCCACTCATAATAATATTCTTTGCTTTTTCATCATTTACCAAATTCTTCTTACCTTGTTCATCCGCAATTAGTGTAAACCCATTTCAAACTGTGTCTCATACTTCGTAACCTTGTGCCAAGAGATAAACCTCCATTCTTCCTTTCCAGAGTGCATAATTATTTTCATTGAACAGAGGTACACCATTCCTGGTATGCTCCATGATCTCCTTCCATTTGTTAAACTACTATTGAAGGAACCAAGCTATGAAACCAATTGTTGGAAATACTGAGAGGGGGAAGGGGGGAGGGGGGTGAATCAGTGTTCCTTTCAACTAGTATTATTATTAATCTTTCAGAGCATTAGTTAATCTTCAATTATTATCAGTGTTTGTACAATGATAGCAGTAAAAAGAAGGAACACAAATGCACACAACTTTTAAGGTGGAAACCCCCTCTGGGACAAAAACCACCTGAACGCTTTTCTAATAATTCTTTAATCTTCAACTCCAATTGAAAACAAAGCTCCAACTTCCTAGAATCTAGAAAATCATTCTTCTCCAGCTCCCACTTGATGGACGCTCCAACGCCCAAGATTCTTCAATAGTCAACTGAACGGATGCCCCAACACCCAATGAGATACAATTCACCCTAGCACCACCCTACCACCCTGAATTTTTCACAAGCTTGGACTTTTTGGTGACTTCATGCACCAACCTAGCACCACCTTACCACCCTATAGAAGAATAAAAGAAGAATGGACTCTTGTACTAGGGAAAATGGTCCACTTTACAATGATATAGAATGATGTAGAAGAAGAAGACACTCTACACCATAACCCCAACTATGACACAACCACCTAATGATGATCCTAGACCTCCCAAAATTGCCTATTCAACTCTTGGAAGATAGACACGTACAACTTTTACAATGAATCTGTACAATGATACTTTTACAATTACTATATGCAGTGCTGCCCACTTGAAGACATCATGTGGTGAACTTCTTGCTACTGTTTTGCACCTTGATTGTTGCTCTTGTCATGCTACCATTTCTCACTTTTCAAAACATTAGATTATGCATTGAGTCTTCTCTTGATGAATATATAATACTTGCAAAATGTCTTCAAGGAAATACCCATGACATGATAATAACAAAACTTACCTCATCCTGCAGAGCATATGTCAGTGTTAAACAAAAACAGCAAACTAGAATACAAAGAACCTAATGCAATTAAGAGATGAACATTCATATAGAGAAGATACTTACCTGGAGCTTACCTCTGCTACATTATTTTGATGCACCTTTCTCTTTGCTGCCCTAGAAAGTTTGGTCCTTTGCACCCCTTGACAACACTTGATCTAGTTTTTTTTCTTGCCTTCTAGGAGCATGATATTGAATCTGATTTATCTCTTTGATTTCAGATCCCTAATATGTGATCTTCGGTCTTGTAGTAGCCCTCAGAGTCTTCTTTCCAATGCCACCGGTTTGACTCGATTTGGATTCTTCAAGGAAACGTTATGCCCAATCTCTCACAATGACCTAATTATGGACTAGTTCAGTAGAGAGAACTTGTACGGCATGCCACGTGTCATTGTTTCCTCCTTCGGCTATGAAATTGATATACAAAAAACTACAGTCCGTGCACTGTCTGCCACTTTTTACAGAATTCCAATCTACTTCTCAGAGAGAGAGTTATGACGATTTTCCCAAGGTCACCTCTTTGAGATGAAATTTGGGAGCCTGCAAAAACCCTAACTTCCACAGATCATATCTTCGAAAAGGAGTTGTCTTTAGTGCGACTTTTTGGAGTTTGTGGTGCTAGAATGAGGGGGAAAAAATTATGGTGAAATCTTGATTTGTGTTATTTAAACTAGTTTTTTGATTGTATATATGGATTCAACACATAAAAAACCCCTGGGGTAATTCTATTGTCCAGGGGTTACCCATAAAACTTGTAATTTCAATGAATTCTTGCTTGATTTTTGAGAAATTAGATAGAAAAATCCACCGAAAAAGCTTCCAAAAAGTCGCACTAAAGACAACTCACTCCAAAAATATAGCGAACCAAGATCTAAAATTCGATCACGACGTTCATCAGGATTTCGTCTCAAATGGGTTTTAATTTCCGCATCTAAGACTTCGCATAAATAAAGTTATAGCGAAAATGCCACGATCACTTCGTTTGGAGGATATATGAGATTTCTTTTTATAGAGTTGGAAGGCTATTCTATAGAGAATGTTGGAGGGATTTTAGGAGCTTAAAAATTTATTAATTATGGGCTATTCATTGACCAAAATCAATGATAAATGCCATGCCACCACTCCATGGGGTTCTAGCCCACTAATTGGGGTTACTGACTTCAATCTTGAATAACTTACAAACCGTGAGGAATTACGAGGAGAGCTATATATCGATAGAAAAATATTTTTGAGTAGAGTATTCCTATAATGGTTATGAGACAAGAAACCATGAATGATTATTCCCAATGTGCCATGGAAGTTCAGGGTCATCCTTGGTGCTACTTGGGTTGATATTAATGACAATCTCAGAGCATCTTTAGATCAACATAATTACTGCTGAAACTATTACGGAATTTCTTGACATATGGATTGTAACATACAGTAGGTTAGCTAAGTATTTATTTTGCAAGGAATATGACAATGAATGTTTTTAAATTTCATGCATACATGATACAAGTAGTGGTACTGAAACAAATGTGCAAGTGAATGTCCTTAATCTTATGCATGCTTGATACAATTTCTTATATTGCAGTGAACAGACGAGTAAATGCATGGCAATACTGGTTGAATGAAATAATTAGAACTATCTATAGAAAGAAAACATGTATCTCATTAGAATCATTTAAGTGATGCATGAGACAATATAAACAACAGTAAATAAAAGACAGATGAGTGGCTACATATATCCTTCGGGAACAACTAACAAGCATAGGTTGCATGCACATATTGAGTACTTTCCAGAAAGTTCCTTGTTGCTATAGATGCATGGCATAGAGAAGAAATGGGTGAAGCATAGTATGCACACCGGGTAAGAAACAATGCATGTAGATGGTGAAATCACTTTAAACTCTTACAGGTGGATACATGTTGAGATAGGAGAAAAGAACAAGAAAGGACACATGTGGTTCAGATAGTTAATACTTAAATAAAATACATAGTAGAAAGAAAATCAAATTAAAGAAATTAGTTGGTTTCTATGATAGATTACATGACCAGACTAAGCACGCCCTACTGAATACAGTGGCTCCTAGTTGATTCATTGGAAATCGACTAATATTATGATCTAATTTCCTTTCTTGAGGCTTAATCACAATAAAACAAGTTATAGATTATCTTTTCCTGAGATCGTAGCCTCGTTAGGACTTCAAATAAAATTGACATGCTGACCATTATGAAATGCATAGATAGTTAACCCATTCTTGAAACAGTTCCATGCTCCTTTCATTAAAACAACGAAAAAAAGAGGAAGTAAATTAACAATAAGGAGAAAGTAAATTAACAGTTCATAGTTCTGTATATAGAGTCTTCCAATCTGGTTAGAGTTCAACCCATGAACATAAGGCCCGATGTAGCCCAGTATGAGGGCAGAAGGGAACGAAACACATCATACAGAGATTCAAACGAATTAAAGATAGTCACCAGACCATGAATGCAAATTAATAACTTAGCTCACTCATGAAGAGTAGCAAAACAAATACAGACAATACTCCAGCATGCCTCAGGCTTGTCGACCCAAGCAGAGGTCGATTGGCTAAATTGAAGCACAAACATGCAACTGAAAAGCACTTGGGCCATCGCAGAAATTTCTTAAGAAATGATGGAGACCCGATGTAAACATTTGCCCAAGTTCCAATGGAAAAGAGGCGATAGGAATAATATTTTCAAATAGCAAACCCCAGGGAATGAGGAAGTTCGAAGCCAAGAGATCACCAACCTGGGAACATAAAAGTAAATGTTAAAATAAGAGCGCCCAGTTCCCGCCAAGAGGTCCAAATAGAATTCCACCAATGTGCTTACCTGTAACAACAACCCAAAACCCTGTTACTTAAAGAAGAACCCTGAATATGTGAATGAATATGTGAATATGCAAGGGAATAAAATATAAGAACAATTTTACCTGAGATAGCTTACAGAACCAAGCTATCATCAACCCTCCTGGAGACAAGTCGAAAATGTTAGCCAAGTTTGGATAACAGAGTAAACAATCACCAGAACCTGAGAACATGTAAATGAAACCACAAAGGGAATTCCCCTGGGTGCTAAGAGGAAACCTCTAGGTCAGAAGAAAATGATGGTCCCTACAACGCCTTGGGCCACACCTACACCAACAAACAAGAAATTGTCAAAATGGGAAATAAATCAAATGGACCTTCATGAAATCTGGAAACAAGTAAGGGCATGGTGGAAAATTGACAGAAATATTAACCTGAGAGAAATTAGTTGATTCCGGTTGGATGGTGACAAAGCCAGATACCCAGACTTCACCATTGCCCCCTTTGTACTCAAACCCTCCTTCGAAAGACAGAGTTGTGATGGAGTTTTCCAACATCAAAGAGGATGTCAAGTTATGCTCTAGTAGCAGAGCTGAGCGAAACCCTTGCGGCGGTGACAAGAAAACCAATCTTAGGAAGTTATGCATCAAGTAGAAAGAAAAAAGGGAAAATCAAGAGCCACCGCTCTGTCAAAACAAGGAAAACAGAGAATGGAGTGCAAGCACAAAATTAGGTAGCCAGAGACAGTTAGGGTTAGACCTAAAAGACCAAAGCCATAGATCTGTACCAAGTGAATCTCAACCATTGATAAGGCATTGAAACAATAAATCTTAAGAACTATATTATCGTACCAAGTTCACATGGGCATAGATGTACATGCAGTAGGTTATTGGCCAGCGCTGACAAACAATTAGTTGACAAGAGGTTAGGTACAAGGGGCAGTCAGCAAGGTGCGAGCCATCTGGTGAGAGTGAGAGCACACAGAGTGCCAACTCATCCAAAAGAGAAGAAACATATCTGCCTCCATAGTGATTTCCCACATGTAAATGCATAATGTGTCATGGGTAGAGTGTTAATGGCTAAGGCTGGGGCCGAAGGTTTGAATGCAAAGGGTGGGTAGTTAGGACAAAATAATAAAGGGTATGAATAATAACAATAGAATGGTTCCGAAAAACTTAGAATGTGTAGTGTGCAGGTAGGCCCACATTCAAAATGAAAAAGAAATAAATGAAGGGCTCTACCTAATTTGTTATACATTTATTTGTATCATTACACTGACCACTTGTAATAATATTCACCATGCATACATTTTATATTGTAAAATTGTGGGGTAAATAAATAATTTTTTTGGGTGGGTATGTTTAGAGGTTCGTTACAACAACATAGTTGAAGAAATGAAGAAGGCTCGCACATATATCTCACTTTTTGAGTTAACAAAGATCACGAGCCAGCGGGACATGCTCCTATTTGCAATCTGACAGTTCGTTTCAGTAACAATGCTTCTTCACAAAAGGGATTTGAATCTGGTAAGGCCTTTGGTTCCCTGGCATTTGTACTTAATGCTTTAACATTTGATATAAACACACTCTACCCTCCATTTCTATTGACATTTGAAATTTTTAATTATAATGTACACAATTGCCTAGTTGATTTTGGTGCATCGGTAAACATAATGCCTCTATCTGTCGCAAAGAAAATCAACGAAAAGTGGGATAAAACAGATGCAAAAATCATTCAACTGGACAGGACTCTTGTCCATGCAATTAGTGAACTCAAAAATGTTTTTATTCGTTTATCATCTGATCACCAAGTTCACCAATGTATAAATATAGTAATTGTGGACATTCCATAAGCATATGGTGTATTATTGAGCAGATTTGGTCCAACAAGTTACAGGTGTATTTTGCGACAAACTGGTCACATTTGTGGCTTCCATATAAGGGTAGAAACAATTAGATCCGTGTGAACTCAGAGCTGTACATGAAACACACGGTAACTCCCTTAGAGGGTGAGAATGAGCCAATGGCTTTCAAAAATCTTATCTTTGGCAACTGCTTTTTGGAAACTGAACTGAGGTGTTATCTTGCTCAGTCATCCCCAGTCCCACCAGATACACAGTTGGAGCTTGTTCTTGGTCCAACTAGTGAAAATGATTTGTACAGTTAGTAGTAATAATAGTAATAGTACCGAGGTCAACATAGTTGACGACTGATTGAAAACACCCCGCCCGCAAGAACTCCGTTAACCTAACTGTTGCACTCCCCTGATCCTCCGAGCTCGCGCCGTCGGGCTCCTTCTGACGGCCTTCAATGGCTTCGCCTGCAGGAGGGGTGGGATCCTCCCCCCCTCCTCTTACAACTCCAGCCTCTGACATTGAACAGCACGCAATTCCTCTGACCCCTCCTGGCGGTTTCCCTGAAACAGATCAGGGAGGACAAAGGACGAATGGCAAAGAGATCCCATCAGCACAAAGCGATGTGGCTGACAAAGAACAAGATGCGCAACAAAAAGCCTCTTCGTCACAGCCAAAGGCGACCTCGGCTACCTGCATCCTGAAGGCTGTAGAAAGAATCAAAGTTGATCTTCCAAGTCATCGCATTAACGGAGAGATCCAGTACATGCAGGATCATGCACTAATAGGAAAGTTTCTTGGGTTTTGGCCCACTGAAAAGGCGCTGCAGGGATGGATAGCTTCAAAATGGAAGCCCAAAGGACAGGTTACCCTGTAGCTTGGGCCGAAAGGATTCTTCAGAGCCATTTTCCATTGTGTGGAAGACAAAGCGCGCATATTTGAAGGCGGCCCATATTTCTTCAACTCTTCAGGACTTTATCTCACAGAATGGAAGCCAAGGTTCAATCCTGACAAAGAAGATCTTAGTTGGGCTCCAGTATGGATACGCATGTATTCCCTCCCGGTGGAATATTGGAAAGAAGATACGCTAGCAGATATTGGAAACAAACTAGGGACCTTCATCAAAGTTGCAGAGGAAACAAAAACCCGCAACTATACCTCGTATGCCAGGATCTGTGTCTAGATGCACCTGACCAAAGTTCTAGCCGACTCGGTAAGTCTCTTTCACAATGATTTTGAATGGACTCAGCCTTTAGATTACGAGCATATCCCCTTTCGTTGCCGTAAATGCCATGAACATGGCCATCTCTTCAGAGATTGCCCTCTGAACTTGCAGTCAAAATCTTCAACCAATGAATCCAATAAAGACTCGGAAGGATTCACTAAAGTTCCTAACCGCCGCAGGCTTGCCAAGAAGAACTAGGCTGTCCCTGACAACTCCATCAAAACAGTAACCCAGAACAGATTCATCTCGCTTTCCTCTCCTGATCCTCAGGATAAACCAAGCTCTGAACCTCAGGAGAACACCTCCTTGCCCTCCTCCTCCCATACTCCCTCTGCCCCCATGCAAACCTCCATTCCTGTCACTTCTCACCCTTCAACCAGTCCCCTTTTGGATAATAAAATGGTTTCGGACCTCGGCCCTTTCCCCTCTACCTAGGGAAAATTTGTTCTAGATTTCAACCAGCAGCTCTCGGCCATGGATCTAGATGCAGCTCTTGCTCTCAGTTTATAGGAAGTTGCAGATGTGGAAGACCAGAGTTCCCCTATCATCATGGAGGAAGATCCGGAGCATGTCAGCCTAGATGGTCTAGATATCTTCAAACTTGAAACGACTTGCAAACAGAAAGAATATAACTCAATTCTCCCTTGGAAAATCGACAGGCTTGAAGGAGTATTAACCAAAGCGCAGCACAACAAAATTCTTGGAATACAAGTAGGAAGCCCTTGGGACGGAAAAAAAAATTCTCAAAGAAACTAAGAAAAGAGGGCGCAAGACAGACCTACAAAGGACTATCATAGTAGGAGAAATACTTATGGAATCAGGGAGATTCCCTAAGTTGACAAATTTCTATAAACCCAAACCCCATTGTCCATGAAGCTCATCTCCTGGAATGTGAGAGGACTTAATAGCCCCTCAAAACACCGTATGATAAAAAACCTGATTCAACAAGAAAAACCGTCAATAGTTTTTCTTCAAGAAACAAAAAGTAACAACACTGCTATAGAAAGAATTTGTAACAAAATCTGGGTAGGTAGCTGCTCAGTTTCAGTCGATTCCTCTGGGGCTTCAGGGGGATTAGCCATTTTGTGGAATCCGCAGACTCTCACTCTATATGATTTTCATGCCACCCATCACCTCATCCAAGCATCATTCCATCTCATTGGCACCAACATCCATGGGCATCTCTCAAATGTGTATTTTCCGCAGACTCTTCAGCAAAAACTAGATCTTCTGGAAACTCTTACTATTCTCAATGAAAACAGGCGGTTCCCCCTCTGGATAGGTGGCGGTGACTTCAATATCATAAAATCAATGGAGGAGAAAAACGGAGGCAGAATCAGGCTAGAAAGTGACAGCAATGGCCTCAGAGAATTCATTCACAACAATCAACTCATGGATATTCCAACCTCCAATGGAGTCTTTACTTGGACCAATAAGTGCAAGGGCATACATCATATAGTCTCTAGGCTCGATAGGTTCCTCATTTTGGATAATGCAATTCATCTGGGAGGGGACTTCCATGCTTCTATCATACCCCAAGGAGGATCGGATCATTGGCCTATAATGTTACAATGGTCTCGGCCGGGTACTCGCAGCAATAGACCTTTCCGATTTGAAGCCTTCTGGCTCACAAATCCGAACTTCAAATCAGTGGTAAGTGAAGCATGGCAATCTTTCATCCCGCCAGAGGGTGCCAAAATGTATCAATTCCAACAAAAATTGAAAAGTTTAAAACAAATCCTCAAAGGCTGGAATCGAACACAATTTGGCAACATCCAGGAGAATCGCAAGAGATTGGAATAGCAAATGAGCGTGCATCAACAAACTCTCATCTTGGAAGGTAAGACAGAGGAGCAGACACATCAGGAGCAGATCCTCTGGAATCAAATAGAAGCTCGCAGGCAACAAGAGGAAATTCTCTGGCGTCAAAAATCTAGAATTAGGTGGCTCAAGGAGGGGGAGAAGAATACCAAATTCTTCCACAAAATTGCCATCCAAAGGAGAATGCATAATAACATTGCATTTATTAACAATCAACAAGGAACTAGATTAGAAGCACACGAAGATATGGAGAAGGAGTTCAAAGATTATTTTCAGGACATTCTCAGGGAGCCCATAGGTAACAGAGATCAGGCAATTAGGGCTATCACGCAGCACATTCCAAGAATCATAACGGAGGACCACAACAACAAACTGCTCCAGCCCACTTCACTCAGGGAGGTTGAAGAAGCAATGGCCCAACTTAAAGATGGCAAGGCACCTGGGCCTGATGGTTTCACGGCCAATTTCTTCCATGAGTTTTGGGAGCTCATCAAGACAGAGGTATGGGAACTAGTAGAGGAATCAAGAATTATGCACTGGATTCTTCCTTCCCTCAATGCAACCTTCTTATCACTGGTACCTAAAGGAGAAGAACCAAATAAGCCTAATAAATACCAACCAATAGCGCTATGCAATGCCATCTATAAGATCATCTCAAAAGTTATAGCGAACAGGCTCAAACCTCTCCTTCCTCTACTCATCTCTCCAGAGCAGACAGGTTATGTAGAAGGGCGGCAGATTATGGATGGTATAATCCTATCGAATGAGGTTATTCACTCTCTAAAGCTTAAAAAAAAACCAGGTATGATTCTAAAGTTGGATCTCTCTAAAGCCTTTGATAAACTCAGTTGGAATTACATTCACAAGATGTTATTAGCTTTTGGTTTCAATTCAACATGGACCAGATGGATTATGAATCTAATTTCCTCTCCTAGCATCTCTGTCTTGCTGAATGGTTCCCCCTCCTCGCCCTTCCGCCCCTCCCGTGGTATCAGGCAGGGGGATCCTCTTTCCCCATTCCTCTTTGTCCTTATGGCAGAAGGACTCAGCAGACTGCTCAAATCCGCTGTCTCCACTCAGGCTTTAAAAGGAATTTCCCTCCATGGTCTTAATCCTGTTTCCCATCAACAGTTTGTAGACGACACAATGTTATTTGGTCATCCATCCTCTCAAGAGGCCTCTATTTTCAAATCCCTGCTGTCCCTCTTCTCTGATGCCTTTGGCACTTCTATTAATGCTTCTAAATCTCAACTCTTCTTTTTTAATACTCCCCCTTCTACTCAAAGGAATATTGCTCGTATTCTGGGATTCACCACTGCCAAGCTCCCATCTAAATATCTGGGGGCTCCTCTAGCTGATTCTGCCATCAAGCATGCTTCTTGGAGGACTCTCCTAGACAAATTAGAATCAAGGTTTTCGTCTTGGACTTTTCGCTCTCTAAACATGGTCGGCAGACTTGTCTTGATCAAATCGGTTCTCCAGGAAATGCCTTTGTATCTTTTTTCCATCATGGCAGCACCAAAATGGGTCCTTAAAGCAATCTGCAACCTTCAGCGCAACTTCCTATGGGGCTCCTCAGGCCTGTACAGAAAATGGGCTCTTGTCAACTGGAAAGAAGTATGCAAAATCAAATCTGAAGGTCGCCTGGGCTTAAGAGATCCTCTCCAAAGTAACAACACAGTGGGAGCTCGAATATGGTGGAACTGGATCTCCAAGCCATACTCACCATGGGCAAGACTCTGGCAAGCAAAATATGCCCCAGGCAGCCAATGTAATGATCTTATCAGAATCAGCACAACAACCCAAGGGTCACTAATATGGAATGCCGCAAAGCTCCACAGTGCTTTCATTCAAGAGCATAGTTTTTGGGAAATTCACTCAGGCACAACGGCAAGGTTCTGGGAAGATTCATGGCAACAACTCCCGAAACTAGCAACTTTATTCCAAAAGCCACTATGGAAAACCCACATGCAGCAGGCGAACCTCACATTTGTTCATCAATTCTGGCAACAGCCCACGCACCATGACTTCCAAATCTGGAAACCCGCTCGCCTCTGGCATATTGACTGGCAAGGAGAAACGCACACTGACATAGATCAAGAACTCAACTACAGAAGAATTCGACTCTCCAACCAGCAGGACAAACTAAGATGGGGACATACGCCCAAAGGAACATTCACCACCAAAGAAGCACACCAATTGCGCTATTCAGCTATCCAGACAGACAAGGACCAAATCTGGGAACAAGTCTGGCAACCAGGAGTTTGGCCTAAAGTCTCCACTTTTTTATGGCTCTTAAGTAAAAAGCGCATACTCACTTGGGATAATTTGCAAAAGCGGGGATTCATTGGCCCATCAAGATGCCCAAACTGCAATCTCCACTCTGAAACAATTAGACATTTAATGGAAACATGTCCGCTAGCTACGCAACTTTGGGAGAGAATTGAAAAATGTAACAGGAGATCGGAAGCTCGGATGGAGGACGTTACAGAAACCATAAGGAAATGGACCAAGAACCCTTTTAAAAGCCAACTTCTTAACTCTCTCTGGAGTCTAATACCAGGCTTTCTTTATTGGATTCTCTGGAAGGAAAGAAACTACAGAATCTTCAACAACACACGCCGGCCAATAGAAGCTATGTGGCTCCTCCTAAAACAAAATCTTCAAGAAACTCTAGCTATCAGAACCTGGTATGACACAGATTTGCCAGAATCTCCACAGGAATGCATCATTCTGAAGAACTGGAATCTGGACCTCTCCTTTCTAGCCAATGTTAAAGCTCGTCCTCCAACAAGCACAGCCTCTCCGCTATCCTGGTCCCCTCCTGCAATCAACTCTTACAAGCTGAATTTTGATGGGGCAGCCAAAGGTAATCCTGGGCCGACGGGATTTGGAGGAATCTTTAGAAGCCATACGGGAGCTATATTGCATATATATTATGGATCGATTGGCAAGGACACGAACAATGCAGCTGAGTTGGAAGGACTTTGGAAAGGGATCTGCATTGTAGAAAAAAAATCACTTCTACCCTCTAGAGGTTAAAGGAGACTCATCCATCCTAATAGCTGCAGCCAACAGAATACAAGCCGGTACTACAGCAGTCAAAATAGCATCCAACTGGAGACTGCTCAGTAGATTGGAATCATTGGAGGAAAAGCTAAGAAATCCCCAGAGCATAACCTTTCAGCATCTTAGAAGAATAGCGAATCAAGTTGCAGATAGACTGGATAACCAGGGTGCCACTCAGCAACTTCCCTACTTCTCTGGAACTCTTGAAATGGCAGCCAATGAACAACTCAGATAGGATTGCGCTTCTTTGGTGCAGAAAGATCTCTCTCTCCCGGATGCGGGTGTTCAATCAGCGTAAGGGTACGAAGGTGGCGCTTCACATGGGCAGGTGTCAGCCCATGCGTGCCACGAGGAACCGTGCAGATCAAGTGAGCTGGTCTCACGCAGGGTTATTAATGTGGTTCGTTTACTCCTCCATCTACCTCCTAGTAAATTGTGCAATGGCGCTTCATAATGTTCATGCTCCTGCGGCCTCCTCTCATTTCTCTATGGTTTCTTGGCATTCTTCGGCGGCCTCTTTGCATCCCTCTACTGCCACTTCACACTCCTATGTGGTGCTATTGGCAGCTCAGGGGCTGGCACTCTCTGTGCCCAAGTCCGTCTCTGTCTCAGGCTTGAGCGTGTTTCACGGGAATTTAGCTCCAGTCCAACGAGCTCACGTTCTGGTTAGTTGCTCCCCTCCGTGTATTCGTGCACTGGTCAATCCAATGTATACTACAATGCCGCGAGAGTGTCCAAGAATGGGTAGCAGACGTGGAGGCTCCCGTGGATGCGCCACCTCACAGAGGTCTACCCCCATCTCTCCTTCCTCCTCGGTTGAGTTGGCACCTGAGCAAATTCGCCCTCAAGTTTCCAAGGCTGGAAGAGGCAGAGGTCACGGGTGTGGAAGGCTGGTTGAATGTGAGCATGCGGAGCATCCAACAGTCCGCTATCGTATCCCCTGCACTCTAGCCAATTCCACTTTCTTAGTCTTTGTTACGATAGAAAATTGTGCAAATCTCAGCGTTCAGGCAACAGCTCATCAGGCAATTCCGCCAGATCAAGGGACAGCGCCTCCAATTGACACTCAACGCCCGGTCATGGGAATTTCCTCCTTGGTGACTCAAGCCGCACCTTATGGTCCAAGCGAGCCTGCTCCGGGAGTCCCAACCGGCTCGGTGGTCCTTCGCTCAGACTCGGAAGACTCTTTGCAATTTGGGTGCAGGGTAGTGGAGGAACCCTACACTACGGATGACGACTGATCTTGGATGGCACTCTGCTCTCGGCAGCCTAAGAAGTAGGCACACTACTCTGTTTTTGGAACTCGCAATTCTGCCTGTGTCAGGTCATAGTATGTGTCTATATGTCTCTGTGTCGACTGTTTGGATCTATGTCTATTTGTCCTTGTTCAGCGCTACACAATAGTGCAATAGTTGTTTGTATCATCTTGTCTATTTCGCAATGTTTAGAGTCTTAGGAGAAGATGTAACAGAAGAAAGTCCACCATTTTTGGAAGGTGCTCAGCTGTGCTAATTGTCAATCTCATGGCAAGATTCTCAAGGCTACGGCCCTGTTGTAACATTTTGAATCTTTTTGTATAATAATAGAAGTAGACAGATTGAGAAAAAAAATTAATAGTAATAGTACCAGTGTAGTACGTAGTCCTTGTAAATATGATATGTGGACTTCATATTTTGATGGTTCTAGAGTTGGTTGTGTTTTAATAGACCTGCAACAGAGAAAACATATGATCTCTAGCCACTTCGAATTCCAATGCATGAACAACACTACAGAATATGAAGCACTCATCTTGGGTTTGAAAAGAGCCATCGACCTCAATGATGTGGTTCTCAAAGCAATAGGTGACTAAAAAATTATTGTACAATAGGTACATGATACCATACACTGTGTGTTATCTCATCTCAAAATTTACCAACAAGAGGTATGGCATTTGATTTCACATTTCCAAGCTTTTAATATTATCTTTGTTCCTAGAATGTGCAACACAGCTACGGATGCATTGGCAAATGCTACTTCTAGGTTATCACTGCTTAGGGACGTTTTTTTTTTTTTAGTAGAAATTATTTATAAGCCATCCGTCCTTGATAATATTACTAATTTACGAGTTTTAAATGATGAAAAGGAGATACTGCACTTTATGGCGAATGCTGATGTATTCAAAGATGCAACTATCGACGAAGATGAGCACGAGAAGGCATTGCAAGATGTAGCTAGCACAAGAAAATAAAGCCTCATGCCGAAAGACGTGGTTCGTTAGAAAAGTTGTATGACTTGCATAATCGCTTTGAGGACCAATCAATGCAAAAACCCATAGCTCAACGTTGTCGCATGAGTAGGTAAATATGGGAACAGAAAAGGATCCAAAGTATGTCAATCTTGATACTTGTTGTATGCCACAAGAGTGGAAATATTTTATCTACTTATTCAAGTAGTACCAAGATGAATTTATGTGGACATATGACGAGCTCAAAACTTATGACACACGACTTATCCAGCATGTAATCCCAATCAAAGAAGGGGCCAAGTCATTCCAACAAGTGTTGGGGAAGGTACATTCGACGCTTGAGCTTCTCATTCAAAAGGAGTTAAGGAAGTTGTTGGATGCTCGGATCATATATGAAATGTGACATTCTACTTAGGTATCGAACTTGGTCCAAGTAAGGAAGAAGTCTGGGTAAATCCGCTTGTGTGTTGATTTCTGCAACCAGAACCATGACTCGGACAAAGACAACTACCCCCATTCCATATATGGAATAGATACTACAAACAGTATCGGGGTCAGATATTTTTTTTCCTTATTGGATGGGTATTCGAGATACAACCAAGTTCTAGTCTCAGAGCCTAACAGACTTAAAACAACATTTCGCACAAAGTGGGGTATGTTCACATTCAAGAGAATGTCATTTGGTTTAATTAATGTCGGTGCAACATTTCAACATGCCATGGACAATGCATTCCATGGATTAATTGGACAAAGTGTGGTGGTCTACCTCGATGAAGGCATGGCGTTTTCTAAGAAGAGATCTGACCACATACGCCATTTGCAGAAAATTTTGGAGTGATGTCGTAAGTATGGGATATCTCTTAATCCCAAAAATAGTATTTTCGTAGTGTCTTAGGGTAATATCTTGGGCCATATCATTGCCAAAAGTGGGATTAAAGTAGACTTGGAAGGGGTCAAAACAATTATGCATATTCCCTTCTTGGTGAACAAGAAAGTTATGCAATCCTTCTTGGGGAAAATCAAATTCCTTTGTAATTTCATCTCCAATTACACTCAGATTGTCAAGCCAATATAGGATATGGTAAATAAGGATGCAATTTACAGATGGGATAAAAGGGAAAAGGACACGTTTTCCAGTGTCAAGCAAGTTATCACAGAAGCACCTGATCTATACAACCCAGATTTAAAAAAATATTTTATGCTCTACACCTTTGCTTCTTACACTTCTCTCGGCGTTCTGCTTATGCAAAATGATGATCAGAACAATGAGTGGCAAATATCTTTCATGAGCGTTAGCCTTCAAGGACTTGAACTCAACTATCTCACCATTGATAAACAAGATTGCACAATATACAAGGCAGTGAAGCACTTCTGGCCCTATCTTTTGAAAAATCACGGTATCATCTTTGTTCTGCACCTAACAGTTAGATTATTGTTTGTTCAACCAGAGTTGGGTGAGAGAAGATCGAACTGGATGACTAGTTTACTAGAGTATGATTTAGAGTTCAAACCAGTTCACACAATCAAGGGCCACAGGCTATGTCGACTAGAAACAAAAGCAGTGGATGTAAAAGAAGAAGAAGATCCCTCTCAATGGGAATAAGAAATTGAAATGTACAATGTAGAGCGAACTTATCCCACTATTATCACATACTCTTGGTATGCAGATGTTTGTCAATACCTTGAGCATGACACCATACCCTCCCATTTATTTGAATTATAGAAGAGGGAGCTTAGGCTCAAAGCATTATCTTACCAGTTGGTGCATGGGGTGCTTTTCAGAAAGCACCATAATGAATTATTCTTGAGGTGTTTGGAAGCACACAATTCAGAGAAAATATTGTGTGATCTCCACGATGGACCAAACGGGGGACATTTTGCAGGTAACACAACTGCGCATATCACGTGGGTCGATTTCTATTGGCCCACATTATTCAAAGATGCTCATGCTTATGCCTGCAAGTGTCCAGTCTGTCAAAGATGAGCTAGCTAAAATAAGAATTCAACCGCCCCATTGCAACTTTTCTTAGTGGAAGAACCTTTTCAACAGTGGGGCTTGGATGTTATTGGAGAAATCTTTCTACATTCGTTAATGCAACATCATTATATTCTCACTGCCATAGACTACTTTACACGGTGTGTCATGTGGAAAGAGTCGATAGTGCGGACACAACCAACCTCCCTAGAAGCCTAAGGCTTTCTAGTGACAAATAAGAGCAATCCTTCTCTAAATATGCATTTACCATATAAGAAACCAAGTGTTTAGATCCTACCTATAGTCCAACGCTGTTGTAGTAGTCCAGCCTCGTCGATCTGGATGAGCTCCTCCTTCTCTTCGAAACCTGCATTCACTAACAATCAAACGATTAAATAGCACCTGAATATCTCATAAAACAAAGCATATTTAACATACAGACCAAGGAGTATATGAAACAACTCATAAATAACAAATTGTTGAGAAGAATGGACTTATTTGTATTAATAGGAAACAAAAGAAACCATTACAACCTGAGCCTTGGTGTTGTGCAAGTTCCTCCCAGGGTCCAACAAGAGTTTTCCTTTACTTTGATCAGCTCACCCACTTCCAAATGAAACAAGAAAGGATGACAATCTCTCCTCACAAGCTTCTACAAGGAAGTCCTAATCTCAGCAGCATCTACCCTTAGGAATTTTCAACTTTCAACCTCCCCTCCCTCTGGTCCAATGCATGTATTTATAGTGCTGTAGAGGAAGTTAATCAGGTCCACCATCAATGGGATAAGCCCCTCTTTGGGTGGGTTAGCTCCCCTCTTGATGGGATAAGTTCCTCTTCCATAGGGATACATGAACCATCTGGAGGCGCTCCATACACGTCAAACAAGCTTCTAGAATGCTCTAGAAATAACCACAAGTAACTTTTTTGGAGTGAAACTTGCGCTTATTGACCTTTACAGGAGTACGCACCCATTGCTTTACAGACAGAGCGTACAAGTACGCAGGTATTGTGAACTTGGATTGCGTACCCGCAGGTAAGGCTGAGAGAAACTGCGTACTAGAGATAACTTGACTTTAAATGACTTTTTTCTCTTTCTTTGAGTTTGACATGGAAAGCAGAGGCATGAGACTTTCCAAGGAGGATAGTATGACAGGTGATGGAGCCATACAAACTGCAAATAGTCATGGTGACATTTTTTAGTGTAACACGGTGGATAGAAGAAGTTCCACTTAAACAGGTGAATAATTAGGAAGTTATCAATTTCCTTCAGCAGAATATCGTTTCCAGGTTCAACATTCCTACTTCACTTGTTTTGATAATGCAACATACTTTTCATTGCTAAAACTCTATGATTTTGCATTAGAAAATGGAATTGTATTGAAGAATTCAGCTAATTATTATCCATAGGGGAATTATTTTGCTGAGTCCACAAATAAGAACCTCATTTGTATCATAAAAAAACCATATTCTCTAAACAGAGGAACTAGCACTCCACTTTGGTAAATGTTCTATGGGTTGACTGAATCACGCCAAATCCCTCTTTGAACACCTCCCCTTACTTTGTGGTGTATGTAAAAGAAGCCATCCTCCCTCCTAACATTTACTTGCTCGCTCTCCAACTTTCATAAGAATCCTAAGGCAAGCCATGCTCATTAGTGCAACATAAGATGGACACCCTTCACAAGTTGTAGGAAGAAAGGATGAAAGCAAAAGAAAGATTTTCACTCCATCAAAACCGTATCAAGAGGTGGTTTGAAAAGAAGTCTGCAGGGAAGAATAACTTTAGTGTGGGTGACTTAGTCTTGAAGTGGGACAAAGCCCACAAAGACAAAGAAAAACACACCAAGTTTCAATCGCTATGGATTGGACCATTCACATTTCATGAAAAATTTGGCCAACACATGTATCGTCTTCAATCACTTGACGAGAGGATTGACTCTCTCCCCATCAATGGCCAAGACTTAAAGCATTATTTTCAATGATGATCTAGGGATGTGCCCTGCACTATGTACATAGTCTTCTCTTGTTTGTTTGATTTTGTTTTTGTTTTTTGTTTGTGTCATGTAAATAAATGTTGCATGTCAACATGTTTCCTAGCTTCTTTGTGTGTGGCTGAGTTAAAAGAGAGTCTTGTGACACTTCAACATTTGGATAACCTTTTATCCATCTTCCTTATGTTGGCTATATCTTTTGGTCAATGAAGTTCTGATGGAAAATACGATCCATCCGTGAGGGGAGTTTTGGTTAAACCATGAACCTATGTCTATTAAGGAAAACCTCATGCCCACACTTGATTTTTATGTTTCAGGTGTTGTCATGCCTATCCAATTAGTAGAGGGGGAGAAGGGGAAAAAATATAAATGGGAAAACCTAAATCAGAGGTCTTTATATGCTTCTCTGAAGGAACAACTTCTTATGTTCTCAATAAGTCAAGATCCCTGTACCACCCATAAAATGATTAAGTTCCAATGCACAGTCCTATAAAATAAATAAATAAAGGTGAAAGAAGAGGAAGGCTTCCTGCGCAAAGAGGTGAAGCAAGAAACTTCGTCGGGGTATTGTCTAGGCTCACTGGCAGCAAGGAAATGTTTGTGTTCTTGTAGTGACTCTGTCGGGATACTATTTAGGCTTGCTAGTAGTGGAGAAATACCAGAGATGAAAAAACATACTCTGAAAATCTTAAGCTATCAAACTTCACTACCCTTCCCAACTCGAAAATTTGCGATATTGTTTAATCTTATGATGTGTTTAACCAAGAGAGGTACAAAGGGGACCATGTTTATTCACAGGGTAAGTGGGGATACCAAAGTAACCTACACAACAAATCAATACTCCCCGAACAACCAAGACCTTGCACAGAAGATTTAACCAAGGCAGAGATGTTGGAATTTTGCGAGTGTGTCGCTAAGTGTTGTCATTGCTACAACACCCTCCAAAATTTTTGCATACGCTCAATTTTGGAGCCTTCCTTGGTCTTGTACATTAGCATCGCAAACATTAAAACTCATTCCATGTGTGTTCTTGAGTAGTTTTTGTCCCCTTTGCAAGATAGGGAAATGTTGTATTTTCACACATTAGTTGTCGCAACATGTATATAACTCTGTTCTAGTGGTTTTAGGAGGCCATCTTTGTGTAAATTATTTTTTCTAACAATGTAAACATTCGTCGCAATCATTTCCAAAGTTTTAAGCATTGTCTCACAAGTGTCGTCACGACCGTCGCAAAGTGTATACTAAGTGTCGCACTTGTCATAAGTTGTCGTAAAGTTGTAGCACTAAGGGAAATGCATTGTCATGTGTCATGGATGATCTATTTTGTTGTTTCATCAAGTATTTTAAGTGTGTGATCACAGTCAAAGTCTTATCACTATTCACATCAGCCTCACTTATCCCACCCTTAGTCACTTTCTGAAAAGCTTCCCGACCAAGCAACCTAGCTTCACCAGGCCTCCCTGAACTGCACATTGCATAGTCTCAATCCTACAGATGTGACCTTGCCTCTTGGAACTGTGAAATGTGCAGTTCCTACCTCCCAAGACTGTTGCACTGCACAGTTTCAGTGCTCAAACCCTGACCTTGGCTCCCAAAATTGTGCAATTCCTTCTCCCAGCCTGGCCTTAATTGCGCATTGTGCAATCTCTAGCCTCTATCTCATCATTGACCTCTTGAACTCACAACTGCGCAATGGCCCAACCTCCCTTGTCTCCCATAACTGTGCAATGTATTCACCCAATGCTCATCCCCTCAACCTGTCACACTGATCTCCAGAATTGCATAGTTTTCTCCCTCAGCCTAGCCTGAACTACGCATTGCGAAGCCTCAAGGCTCAAGGCTCCCCTTGACTATTTGAATTGCGCAACTACGCAGTCACTGAGCCCCTTTCCTAGCTTCCCATCCAGTTCTGACTGAGTCAATTGATCAAAATGCACAATCTTATACTAGGAGGTTTTTAGACTAATGTCGTCTTGTCATGAGTGATTTTCATAAATAGGTACCTCATAATGACATGGAGAGATGATGAAGAAGGAGATGAAGGAGCGAAACATGCTGAAACACATTATTGTAGTTGAGTATGCGAATTTAACAATCAAGAGAAAGCAAAGGGACACTAGTTTGTGATCACTTCAAGATTTGAGATCATTGAAGATCCCTTATCACCAAGCCATGCGGAGGTTAAAAGAAAAGTATTCTCAAGTAGACCTGCAACACATAGTTGCAGTAGTGGCTTGACATTGCCAAATTATCAAGACGTCTATGTCAGCAGTGTCATGCCATGTCATTTCATGAGTTGTCACATGCCACACCATTGTGGTTAATGATGTGAACTATGTTTTGAAAATGTATTGTAAAGTGGAAGTCCAAAAGACATGTATGGTATATGAAGAGTCATGTAAAGTTGAAAAGTCATATGAAGTCAAACAGTCATGAGGGTAGATGAAGAGTCATAAGGAAGGTGAAGCATAACTTCCTCATTGTTATATATACACCTCATTGTAAGAGCAAGGGACTTTTCACCTTGGCTCCTCCCTCAAGGAATTAGAGAGATAAGCTAGTTCTTTTGAGGAGCAAGGAGTGGCTCCAATGCTCCACTATTGGAGCTAGTGGTGTTCATTGTATACACGTGTCTTGGAACTTTTACTTAATATAAGAAGCCCTATGGGACAACGTTCTTCATGCATGGATTACGGATCTTTGTAAGATTATTCTTTGAATGTTTGTAATTCATGTTCTTTTTCATCCATGATAAAGTAGTTGAACTATTTGGTTATTTTGGTACTTATCATATTGAGAAAGTGTTTTAATTGTTATCATCATTGTCGCATCGTCATGGACTATTCTGCTAGATATTAGATAGATCTCCCTTTCTACATTGGTTGCAATGGTCGTTGCATCTCTGTGGACTATTCCACTTGATGTTGTACAGATCCTTCTTATTCATGTGTCTCTCTACTAGGGTTGTACTACTACCTGTCTCTTAGAGGATCACTTTTCCTCCCCTCTGTAGTGAAATAACTTTGACAGACATGCGATCGAACACTCACCAAGAACACCCCCTTGTTTTTCGAAGGTGCATTTGGATTCCTCTCTCTTGCTAACAGTTAGAGCCAAGGCATATCTTTATGATAACCAACAACTGGGCCATATTCTGAATGGGGCTCCTGTCCCAAACTGTGTGAAGTCTAATTGGGACGGCATATCAGAGAGACCCCTTGAATGTTGGTGGGTCCAGCACCATTAACACCAAGCTTTTTGGTTAGGGCCAACATGAGGGGGCTCACAATACAATTTATTATTTGCAACTTGTGCTTTTTTCCTTACAAACCTCTCCTCTGCGGGATCTTGAGGTTATTCACAGATTCATCAACTATCACTGGGGTTTTGTGAATTTTGACTTAACCAATCTAGATCCCCTACAACTCGCCACAATATACCCAAAGAAACATGCTCTCATACCAATGTGATCTGTAAACTACCGTGGATATTCCACTAGACAATTCATCACAACAAATCTAATAATATTAAACTTAAAATCTGAAATCTACACTATGAGGGTTTATTTCTACTTAGATTTGGGATCTTTTAATTATTATTTATTGTGTATGTGTGAAAATTATGATTATGAAAAAAATTGAGATCAATGAAATAAAACTCATAAACCCAAAATAAACACAAGATATGACCTAAGAAACCCATTCCCAATAAAACTCAGCTCAAAGAAGAGGTTGCTCTACTCTCTTTCTCTTAATGGAAAATGGATATAAGTAAAAAGAATTGAGGCTTGTGGTCTGTGAGCTTCTATAGTGCACAAATCCTCTCGATTTTCTCTCTTCCTATCCACTCATAGCTACTCTACTCGTCTATGGAACAAAATGCACTCAAATACAATGGAACTCGTTTTCCTCTTAGTGCTCGATTATGAAACGGTCCAATAGCCTACTAGTGGTTTTGTTTGAGTCTTTCAACTTTTAACTAGAGTTACAATATTGACTCTTTTAGAGCCTTCTTCATCATGATCGCATGGCTAGCCCTTTTTCAGTGAATAATAGGGGCAAACATTGCATCCTCTCAAATTATAGTGGTCAATTTCAATAGGTCAACTTCCAAGAGACATAACTTTCTCATATGAAATTTGATTGAGACTATTTTGCATTGTTGAAAAGGTATCATCGTGTAGATTATGGAATATAGATCCATAATAAGGTTAAGACCACAAAAAATGTTCATTTAAGGCCTCAAAATAGCTCCTCAAGTTTTGACCCGAAATTTTCAAAACTGGGACCGTCGATAAAAATGGTCCTATGTGTTGATTCCTCCACTTTTTCCATTGTAAAAGCATCAACATGGATGAAAAATAACATAATGATCCAATCCAAATCATAGACCCTAAGGACGTTCCACTATATAGCACACAATAATAAATCCCTCATACACAAAATTTACACTTGTTCCTACATGGATGCAATAATGGGTTTCATGTGTTATTGCATTGTGTATATGTCACGTGAAGGTTACTGGCTATGGATTCTAGTTTTTGTCGTAGAGCTAAGATTTTCCTACATTTGGATTTTGGAGCAAGCCTCCAAGTGGTGCCCCCTTGAGTGAAAATTCTTTTTCTATAGACTTTCTAAAAGGTAACTTAACCATATATTCTCTAGCATAACCACAATTACATATTATTATTATCTTCAAATTTTCTTGTATATGTTTAAACAATATTAACTAATCAATGTAAATGGTAAGTTTTGAGAGTAATCTACCATCTATTATCTAACATGACCACAATTACATATGATTATTATCTACAAAGTTTTAATGATATGTTAAAACAATATTAACTAATCTGTGTAATTAGTTAGGTTTGAAAGCAATCTACTACCTATGGATATATTTATATGCACCATTGATCCTATCAAAGAATCTCAATTCACTGTTACAAAACAATATTGTTCGCTATGGCTTTACATTATCTCATGGGAAAGTTGTTTTATTACATGGATTTACATGGATAAGCTTGTCCATTTTAGAATAAGGCTTCCAAAATTTTTATTTAATTATCACTAATTATTAAGTGGAAGGTAGGGATTTAAATTCCACAAAATGTTTTAAAATATTCTTAATAGTAGTCACAAATCAAAGGTTGAGATTTATCTCAAAACTTGTTATGGATTTCTTCCCTTTTAATTAAATTGATTAATTAAAAAAAATGTCATATGAACATGTCTCATATGAATATGAGTTATTGCGTCGAGAGACACATTCTATAGCCTGATATGAGAGCAATGTGTGATATAGTCTGTGCTCAATGTGGAGTTGACACATTTCCCTTTTAAATAAAAATAAAATATTGTTTAAATTAAAAAGAAAACAATGTAGGCAGGGGTGGCACGAGGAGGATGGTAATCTTTCTCCCTAACAAACAGAAAGAGATTCAATTGCATGGAAATTGGGCATATCAACCAATAACCAAGCTGAATATTTAGCGCTATGGCAACGATTAGAATTTGCAATAACAAATAAAATATCTAAGATTCTGGTATTTGGCTATTCAATGCGTATGATTCAACAAATTCAAAAAACCAAGAGAAATACTAACTCTTCGTTTCCTCCTTTCCTAAAAAGGATTAATTTACAAATCCATCAATTTGAATATATTGAATTTTACCACACATATAGAAACCTCAACACAAAGGTCGGTTCTGTTGGAATGATAATTTCAACTTCCATGGAGCGACAGCGACCGCCGTGTTATCATTCTAGAAAACTGCCATTGGAGTTCCCCTGCTTTGCACCGATTGCGATATCGCGATGTGATCTTATCGCATATCGCATATAGCATACTCATCTTTGTCACCCTTTGCTGCGTCCCTGGGTTTTACGCGATGCGATGATGCGATGCGATTCGATCGCAAATCGCACCAATATAACAGTGTTCCATTTTTCCTTCCGGAGATTGTGATTCTGCGATGCGATCTAATTGAAGTCAACCGTTGAGTACAAGCCTGCACCAAATGAATTTTACGTGAAGTAAAAGTTTCACTTACCGCCAGTAAATGTCAGTAAAACAGTAAATGCAATTTACTGTGGGTTGGTAAGTTTTTAATTTTATTAGTTTTTTATTCTCGGGTGTAGTTTTGGTCTTGTGACACAAGTAAAGCATATGTAATGTAATATATATATGTTATTTTTGAGTTGACCATTGTAACATGAGGGAAGCGCGGGGTGAATCACACAGCAGTGTGAATATGAAATATGCAGCAGCATAAAGATTGTTTTAGTTGTGTAGCGCCAAGAAGAAGCACAGCAGTGCATAAGAAAATGAGTTGTTTTTGCAATGAGATGAGACGCACACAGCAGTGCGAACATAGAACAGGGGCAGCGTGAGAAAGGAGGCATGCACAACAGTGCACAAGGAAATGAGGGTTGTTTTTGTTGAGTAAAAACAAAAGAATATATATATATATATATATATATATATATATACGCAACAGTTTGTTTGGTATGTATATGTTGATTTTGCATATGTAAATTAAGTTGTTGGGTGAAAAACAACAATGGAATGCGCAGCAGTGCAAGAGGATTTTTATTTACAACAGCATATGTAAAACTCTATTTTTACAGCAGTAAATGTAAATGAGATTTTTACACACAGCAATGTAAAATCTCAGGAGGAGATAGAGTAAATTCTTATTGGTTGAAATGTATTTTTGGTGAATCCCTCTTTCAAGAGGAAGGTGCTCTTCAGCACAATGTCTTGGTGAATCCCTCTGTTAAAGAGGAAGGTGCTCTTCAGCACAGTGTCATGGTGAATCCCTCTTTCAAGAGGAAGGTGCTTTTCAGCACAGTGTCATGGTGAATCCCTCTGTCAAGAGGAAGGTGCTTTTCAGCATAGTGTGGTGAATCCCTCTGTCAAGAGGAAGATGCTCTTCAGCATAATCTCTGGTGAATCCCTCTGTGTGAGGAAGACTCTTTTTTTGTTTGTGGAACTACATCTGAAGCAGTGTTGGTGAATCCCTCTATGTGAGGAAGATCTTTGTGTAACAGCAGTTTTGTAATCCCTCTGTTAAGAGGAAGACCTTTTTTCTTGTAACAGGCAGTCATATTGATGAATGCAAAGATTTTTTTGGGGTGTAGAAAAACTTTGTTTCTCTGAGTCAAAAACAGCTTCCTTGTGTTAAAGATCCTATGGCAGAAACAGAGCATTGTCTCTGTGTGCAGTTTATTTTGTTTTTGGGATTTTAACAGAAAAATTCCCAACAGTGGTATCAGAGCGTTGTTCTCTGGTCTTTTGAGTTTGAAATCACCTGAAATTTCCAACAACTGGTATCAGAGCTGGTCCAGGCTCTTTGATGGTGACAGAGCTAGTCTAGGCTCTTTGAAGGTGTCAAAGATGCTGAAGGAAAGTTTCTTGTTGCAGCAGCTTCTCCAGCAGTGTGAAGACTCAGGCAAAAGAATTCAAGGTATTTCTCAGATTAATTTTTTGTGTTGCTGCTGAAGACAGTCAGTTGTTTTAAGAACATAGTGAAGTGTTTGAAGCATAGTCAAGTATTGAAAGAATGGCCAGCACCAGTGTGGGTATGTTTAATACCCAGCTCCCACAGTTCAATGGGAAAAACTATGACTATTGGGCAATAGTTATGAGAGATTTTCTTTTCTCAGAAGATTTATGGGAATTTGTTGAGGATGGTTTTGAACAACCAGCAAATGATGATGAGTTTAATAGCTTAACTCAGGCAGAGAAAGAGTTGTTGAAGAACTATAAGAAGGAGGATGCTAAGGCCCTCTACTTCTTGTATCGAGCAGTGGATGAGAGTGTGTTTCCAAGGATAGCAGCAGCTAAGACATCCAAAGAAGCATGGAAAACTCTCAAGATAGCCTATCAAGGGATGGAAAAAGTAAAGATAGTCAAACCTCAGTTCATTGAGGAGAAAGCTTGTGATGAAAGCTTAGAGAAAACAGTAAATGTTAAAAACTGTTTGTCTCGTGATGAAGGTGATGAGGAGATGGCTAAAGTACATCCCCAAATAGCAGTGCCAACGCAAGGGCAGCAAGAGACATCCTTGAGGAGAAATGAACAAGAGGCAACAAATGAAGGTATGAATTCTTTGTTTGCTTTATCCAGTCATGTTGATGACCCTGTTCATTTAGAAGATGGAGTTAAAAATAAGAAATGGACAGAACCCATGAATGGGAGAAAGGAATTAAAGTTCCTTGAAGATCTGTTTAAAGAATATAGAGTTCGATATGTAACTCTTGCCAAGATCGCTGAGATGGGCTTCACTGCCAACACCCTTGTCAATATGACAGAGGAAGAGATTGAAGATTTGATGAAGACCCTGGAAGAACTCTATCATATGGATGTTCTTATAAGGGAGAGATATGAAGTTAAATTTTCCATAAGAGCAGAGAAGGAGCAGGTAGCAGATATTTTGACCAAACCATTGGATCAAAAAAGTTTTGAGTTTTTGATGAAGTGTCTAGGTATGACTGATAACCCAGCAGTTGAAATTAAATGGGAGTGTTGGAATGATAATTTCAACTTCCATGGAGCGATTTCGACCGCCGTGTTATCATTCTGGAAAACTACCATTGGAGTTCCCCTGCTTTGCACCGATTGCGATATCGCGATGCGATCTTATCGCATATCGAATATCGCATACTCATCTTTGTCACCCTTACCTGCGTCCCTGTGTTTTACGTGATGCGATGATGCGATGCGATTCGATCGCAAATCGCAAATCGCACCAATATAACAATGTTCCATTTTTCCTTCCGGAGATTGTGATTCTGCGATGCGATCCAATTGAAGTCAACCGTTGAGTACAAGCCTGCACCAAATGAATTTTACGTGAAGTAAAAGTTTCACTTACCGCTAGTAAATGTCAGTAAAACAGTAAATGCAATTTACTTTGGGTTGGTAAGTTTTGGTAAGATTTTAATTTTATTAGTTTTTTATTCTTGGGTGTAGTTTTGGTCTTGTGACACAAGTAAAGCATATGTAATGTAATATAGATATGTTATTTTTGAGTTGACCATTGTAACATGAGGGAAGCGCGGGGTGAATCACACAGCAGTGTGAATATGAAATATGCAGCAGCATAAAGATTGTTTTAGTTGTGTAGCGCCAAGAAGAAGCACAACAGTGCATAAGAAAATGAGTTGTTTTTTGATGCGGGAGCATTCAGCCCAAAGGGAAATTAATGTAAATAATAGACATAGGGGTCATGCAATTGTGGAATTAGTTTCCTAAATTCCAAGTCACTTTAATATTTAAGCTTTTATTAGATATTTTCAAAATAAATAAATGAGGAAATAGGAATTAAGGAGAGCTTTTAGGCATAAAGGAATGGATGTGGATCATAAGGAAGTTTTCTATTTTAGAACAGGGAAAAAGACGGAATAAAGCTGAAAAGATGCTTTTGCCATATGTATGCATTGCATGTAGAGTCTTAGAGCTTTAGTTGAGTGATTTTAGGATTTTTAGATCATGCTAAGTTTAATAAATTATGGAGCTCAAAGGCATTGAGTAGAGAGTGAGTGTAAGGGGGAGTGTGAGGAGTGAGCAAGGATTCTCCTTGGAAGCCTTCGGGCAGTTTGTAAAAGGGCCATAGATTTGCATATCTGGCCATGAATAGAAAGCTCTATGTGAATGCTTGTTTTATGTAAACATGAGTATGTTGAATTCAGTTCTGTATGAGCATGTTTGCGTTTAATGAATTCTGAGATATGATACTATGCATGTATCCAATAGTTGATTTTAACTGTGGATTGGAAGGCGTGAATGGTCTTTTTTATTTCTTCGCTTACTATTTGACTGTGCGTATTAGACCGACATTCTAATTTGATTTCATTACAATCCGATGAAAATCCTCTGTTTTGCGCAGAATAATGGCAATGTTAATTAAGGGAAAGGCTATGTAATGACTTTAGAACTTCCGTAGTCTCCCCATGCGCGCAATTGTTTATGCTTGAAAGCTGTCCGTCGTGGGCCATATGTGCATCAAATTCGAAGGGACTGGTAGAGTAACCTTCGATCACAGGTTTGAATGCATCGAAGTTTAAAGATTTAACCATTCCGGTTGGGGATCATATCAGCGTCAAAGATTGTGTGATAGGCGAACAACAACGTAACAAAGTTCCGAATTCGGAAGCCGACCATATATAAACTGTGACAAAATATCCCGACAGACCTATCACGTGGATGAAGAGTTCATGCTAGTCAAGTCAACGCGAATAGCTGAACCGTGGAGGCATTAACCAGTGCATATGAGAGTATCAGTTCCGGAGGAGCGAAAGTCATGGTTTGAGACATCGCACAGCGGGACTGGCGACACATTATATATATATGGGAGTATCAGCTCCGGAACCAGAGGGGAGTATACGTGTAATTGTATCGGCCGTTGGTTGGTTGAGCAATTGCGACTATATATACACTGATTGAAATCAACATAGAGGCAGAGATATAGCGACTTGTATATATATATCGGTCCGAAACCCGCATGGCGAGTAGAGTCATACATCTAGCATCGGCCCATAGCATATGAATCGTTACCCATGGCAAAGCCCAGCTTATAACCGTCGCCGATACCAAAGGTAAGGGGAGAACATACAGTATATATAATGTGGATATATATATATATATATATATATATATTGTGTGTATATTGGATATCGCTGTTAAGAATTCACCAATAAGCAGATGAAGTTTAAAGGTAAGGCGCACTCTTTAATTGAGTTCAGCCAATATATTTTGAGGTTGTTTATGGGAATGTCCGAAGTATTTAAATGGATGGACTTGAATCTGTATGTAAAAGCTTATGGTTTGAAACATATGATTGAATTGTCTCCACATTCAAGTGATAACTTGTGAAATTGCCAGAAATTGAGGGATAAGTTTCTGCATGATAGTAAAGGATTGCCAGTAGGTGAAATGTCTTAAATGGAGATTTGATTAGCAATTTACTAAGATGTATTTTGTCATGTACAATTACATGGAGGATCCTGGTATTTGCGGCCTGGGCTGCATCATTTTTGCAATGAGATGAGACGAACACAGCAGTGCGAACATAGAACAGGGGCAGCGTGAGAAAGGAGGCATGCACAGCAGTGCACAAGGAAATGAGGGTTGTTTTTGTTGAGTAAAAACAAAAGAATATATATATATATATATATATATATATATATATATATATATATATATATATATATATATACATATATATATATACACAGCAGTTCGTTTGGTATGTATATGTTGATTTTTGCATATGTAAATTAAGTTGTTGGGTGAAAAACAACAATGGAATGCGTAGCAGTGCAAGAGGATTTTTATTTACAGCAATATATGTAAAACTCTGTTTTTACAGCAGTAAATGTAAATGAGATTTTTACACACAGCAGTGTAAAATCTCAGGAGGAGACAGAGTAAATTCTTATTGGTTGAAATGTATTTTTGGTGAATCCCTCTTTCAAGAGGAAGGTGCTCTTCAGAAAAATGTCTTGGTGAATCCCTCTGTTAAAGAGGAAGGTGCTCTTCAGCACAGTGTTATGGTGAATCCCTCTGTGTGAGGAAGACTCTTTTGTTGTTTGTGGAACTACATCTGAAGCAGTGTTGGTGAATCCCTTTATGTGAGGAAGATCTTTGTGTAACAGCAGTTTTGTAATCCCTCTGTTAAGAGGAAGACCTTTTTTTTTTGGTAACAGGCAGTCATATTGATGAATGCAAAGTTTTTTTTGGGGTGTAGAAAAACTCTGTTTCTCTGAGTCAAAAACAGCTTCCCTGTGTTAAAGATCTTGTGGCAGAAATAGAGCATTGTCTCTGTGTGTAGTTTATTTTGTTTTTGGGATTTTAACAGAAAAATTCCCAACAGGTACAATGGCCAATAAAGGATCGACAATGGCCCAGGGGATTATGGAAAAGGATCCAGGATCAATAACTTACGTCCCAATCCCATGAACAAAATGGAACAATACCCATCCCACATTAGAGGAATTTTCGATCATCGTCGTTGGAGCAAATGCCCGAGGATTAAAACAAGGATTTCTCAGGCCAACCTGATAATAAGCAATCCAAGGAGAATTATATTACTAGTGTCATAGAGAATAGATTGGTAGCATATTTATGAACCTAGAATGTATGTCATGAAGGTGAAATATTATAGTTGTAATGGAATCAACAGATGGGGTACCCATGCAGTACCAAGAGCGCATAGGTGGATGTAGACTCTCTTACCAACAATTGAAGTATGGTTGACTCAGGTTATTAATAAGTCATATCAATAAAGAGTGGCCTTAATTACCCTCGCCCGCTCCATTGTTTACCACTCTCAACATTCAATTCATGGATTCTACAGTGGTGATTACGCGAATATATCAGATTTCCAATCAATTATAATGGGATGGAGCTGCAGGGGAGATGGCAACTTTATAAATTATAATCCTTGGAGTTGTCGTGCAAAGGAATTAGAACATTTCTCTGTGGTGAGAGCTTAACAAGGGGTTGGATAGAGTTACAACTAACACAGAATTTCGAAGTGTCCTTCCGCAACGTGGAGCAACAATGTACAGTACTGATGCGATGACTCCCAATCAAGTGTTTGTGAAATTGAATGTGTTATTGGATGGATTTTCGACGGTGCAAGAAGGATGGTTGAATCTAGTGATAAGGAGGGTTGACCTGGAAGAAGGGGGAAGCAAACAAAACTAGAATCATTGGAAATGTGATATATTCTTTTGAAGGGGTTGTCTGAAAAGTCGAAGCTGGAGTGCAAGATTGAATTACATGTTATGGACATAAGGTTGATAGAGTTGGAGGAAAAGCTCAACACTGGAGAACAGGGACGGAGACAAGAAAGGAATCTGAGGATAAAAGGGCTAAACGAGTTTGGTATGGAGAGCAAAAGAATGGAGATAATGATCCTAAGAAACTACCAGAAGCTCCAGAGGTGGGGTCATCCAGTGTCAGTTAAACAGTTATGCATTGAGTTTTTGTTATGCCCTACAAAAGTTAATATTAGGAGTATTTTATAGAGTATATAGTAGGCATATGTTTTGAATATTTGGTAAAAAGTGTCATAGACATAGGTTCTCTATACTTTGGACGGTTGAATATAATGTCTTTATAGAATTTTGTGAGGGATTTGGCTTAGCAACTAGCCTTTTTTATAATATAAAATTTCTAAGCGTTTCTTTAAAGAAAAAAACAAAAATAGTATTGGGTATAATTAAAAAAATGAATATACATATTAGTTAGTTTTAATGAAAAAAATCATAAAACATCAATAATTCCATCCTCGTTGTAGTTGTTTGGTTATTGATATTACAAAAAGATAAAAAAATTATTTAATAAAAAAATTACATATTATCAAAGAAATATGTATAATTATTATAATATAAAATAAACAATACATAGCCTAAATAAAACCCCTGAGTATTCATCTTAACTAATAGACTTCAATAGAGAATTCATATTTATATGGGAGTAACTATAAGTAAGCAAGCATGTGTGTGAGAGACAAAGACTTTGTAAATGAAAGGAAAAAGAATCAATTACTTCCAATAAGAGACAGAAGAGTAATTCATTTAATTCTTAATATAAATTTGATATATTTCATTTAGAAAATATTAATAATAATAATCAATTCAATTTGGATCATAATAAAATATTCCAATGTCCAGGATTAAGTAATTTTGACATGTATTTACAATATAGAAATTACTAAAAACATATTAATATGAACAATATGATCCATAAATAAAATATTTCAAGGCTAAATATCTATATATTCCATTGTGGAAGTAGGAAAATCTCAACATTCTCTTCCGTCCAAACTAAGAATCCAATAGTAGAGCAAGGATTCAACCCAAAAGAGCTAGGACCACACGCTTCAAACCAGAACCCGAGTGAGTTTCATCCTTCCAACAAAAGTCAATGTCTATTTTGTGGAAGGATCAAGCACAAGGAACTGATACCAACGGGGAGAGGAGATCAAAGGTTTTAAGATAATATTTAATTTGGATAGAAGTTTGGTATCTGTGGGATAAGGGATCCACTTTCGTTAGCAATTTCATTGTTGAAGTTTACTCAAATATACATGCTCTACCTTTTTTAGATTTAAACATATGATCTTTTCAAAGGAAACACATGCTCTTAACTATTAGGTCATTCAAAATTGTACATTTATTAACTCTCTTACATCAAAATATATAAATATTCTCTCTAAATATGATTTAATTTAAATGTGTTATAAAAAAATTGCATTAAGAGTGAATATAAATTTTTTGGGTCTATGAAAGGTTTGGGATTCATATTCCAAGGTTGCTTCATTTTTTAACTCTTCATTTTCCTATATTTACATATTTACAATTCGCTCACCCAGTCCCTGAGGATTAAGTGTCTACCATTCCCCCCTTAATCTGAAGGGGTGGTTGTGAGCCCAATCATCATTTTGAATCTTTCATACTTTTCTCTTCCAAGTGCTTTGGTGAAAATGTCTGAAATTTTCTCATTTGTGAAACAATGTCGTAGATAAATATTCTTGGCCTCTACATGATGTCAAATCAAATGATACTTTGTGCTGATATGTTTGGTTCTATCATGGAATTTGAGATCCTTGGCCAACTTAATTGCCTAAGTATTATCAATCAGAAGGGGAGAAGAGTTCACTTGTTTCTCTTACAAATATTCAAAAAAAATCTCGAGCCACACAATCTCCTTGGTTGCTTCTACAATTGCCTCATATTATGCCTTTGTTATGGAATCTGTTGGAATTGATTGTTTGCATGACTTTTAAGAGACAAATCCTAATTCAAGAGTCATGACATAACCTGAAGTGGTCACTCCATTTTCTTTATCTCCATCAAAATATGAATCAGAATATCCAATCAAGTTGAAGTCATCTACCTATGGATATTTGAGTCCAAAGTTTTGAGTTCCTTTCAAATACTTTAGAACTCTTTTTGCAGCAGATCAATGTCCTTCACATCATTTTTCATAAACCTAGAAAGGATTCCAATACAAAATGAAATATTTGGTCCAGTAGTGGTGAGATAAATAAGACTTCCCACAAGTTGTCTATACTTAGTTGAATCCTCAAATTCATTTCCTTCTTTAGATGTGAGATTCAAATTTTGTTCCATTGGAGTGGATAAAGGATTGCATTTATCCATGCTAAACTTGTTCAACAATTCTCTAATATACTTATTTCGAGAGAGAAACATATACTTTGGATGTTGGGTCACTTCAACTTCCAAGATGTAGTGAAGGTGTCCCAAGTTTTTCATCTCAAATCATTTATTTAACTCTTTATTTATGGATTAAATATAGTTTTAATTGTTCCCTGTTATCAACAAATCATCTACATATACTACAAGATAGACAATTGTTTTTCCAACCTTCTTGACAACTAATGTTGCATCATTAAAATTAAAGTTCTTCAAATTTAATTTCAGAAGATGCTCAGTCAATTTTTCATACCAGGATTGCAGTGCTTGTTTTAGGTCATATAGGGATATGATGAGTTTGCATACTTTTTGTTCTTGTCCCTTCAAAATAAAGCATTCTAGTTGAGACACAAAGGCATTTTCTTTCAAGTTTCCATTTAAGAAAGCAATCATCACATCCATATGATGGAATTTCCATCCTTTATGAGTTGCCAAGGCAACGAGAGTCTGGATGGTGGCCCATTTTGTTGTGGGGGAAAAGGTATCTTCATAATAGACCCCTTTATATGAAAATACTTTTGCCACAAGCCTTTCTTTGTGATTGTCAAGTGAGTCATATGATTTATACTTTTTCTTTATACCCACTTGCAACCAATAAGTTTGGTTCCAAATAGAGGGTCCACCAACTTCCATGTTCCATTCTTTATGAGAACATCATACTCCTTATACATTTGCTTCTTTCCATTCATCATGAGAAATGACTTCTTTAAAGGAATTTGGTTCAAAATTAGTAGACAAATGCAATTCATAATCACATGAAACATCCATATCATCTAGAGAATCAAAATCATCTGCATCACCTCCATTTCGTTTGGTGGAACTTTTAGTTTCTATCTTTCAAACCTCATCAGGGTGAAAACTTTCGAGTGTTTTGGTGAGGCATTTTGGATGACATCTTTGAGATGGTTCGGGTTGCTCTATTGATTGAGATGAGGCTACATCAAGATTTAGCCTTCCAATCTTCTCAATCACATCACTCAAAGGGTATTTCTGATTTGAAGGAATGGTTGGAACTTCATGAGGGGGAGAAAGTGCTTTATAAGGAGATTCATTAGATTGATCCAAGATATGGATCCCCCCCTTCAAGATGTGGAATTACATTATCAAATTCATGATATTTTTTTGCGTGATCAAATCTATCCAAACGATCAAATTTCTGCTCAACAGTGTTGTCAGTGTTGGAAGATTAAAGAAAAATCACATCTCTAGAAAATATAAACTTCTTATTTACCTCATCGTAAAGACAATATGCTTTGGTGGTACCTAAATACTCTAAGAAGATGCATTTTCAACTCCTTGCATCAAGCTTGTTTCTTTGTTCTTTAGGAATTAAGGCATAGTAGGTGTAAACAAAGATCCTAATATGTCTTATCGAAGGAATGCGCCCATAAAAAATTTCATGAGTCTTGTTTATGAGAGCATGAAATGGACATATGATTTTGATATATATTGCACATAGAACTGCATAAGCCCTGTTAGCTCTTGAAATTTCACCTCAGGCTGAGAAAGGCAAACCTCAAGGCCACATCAAACCATTTAGCCTCGTAGCTAGCCCTACGGGGTAGGAGAAGGCTCTCTCCGGTCAATCTCGGTAGATCTTCAATGGGATGAGATGACCAACAAGGTAACACTGATATTAGGCTAGTAAACTGATTAAAAAGGTTGATTTGGGGTTTTTTGGGTTTTTGGTGGCAAATTGAGGAATTGCAATTTTGGGTGCGGGGATTTGACACAGTTTCTGCAGGGGGTTCTTTGGGGCGAGGTAAGAGACCGTATTGATGCCTTTGATTGAGAATGAGTGGATGAAAAAGACCGGTGAGGAGATAAGGAGAGCAAATAATACTTTGAATTCTCCTTAAATAGCAGAAAACATAGAAATTAAACAAATTTAAAAGCAGAGCATGGCAAGCATGAATTCTTACTTTAACACTTCATTTGTTTAATGTGCAGCAGTAAAGGAAAGGAAATGATTCACATAAACACACTTACAAGAACATTGAGAAACACAACATCAACACATGAATCCACAAGAATCCCAAAGAGGACTGCAAAACCCTGGTCTTCCTTAGCCAAAAATTGCAGAGATATAGTGAAATAATACAATGATAGCTTCTCCCTCAAGAGTCCAACCATGAAAATGAGCAAGAAAGTACATAATATAGATGATCTAACATCTTTCCCTGCCTCCATGGGTCGAGCTCACTATCCTAGGAGCTGTTTCAACCACTTCTAAACTAAGCACTACAAACTAGGCAGTCAAAACAACTTGCCTCTATAAACTTGGAAACCAATTCATACATTTAATTTTTACCCTTTACATGAATGAATCTTCTAGAAGTGTTAAACAAGAGTAAAAGTGTCTTAGAGTTACAATAATTACATCAAATATAATCATCTTCAACCCCAAAAAGTCAAACTGAGTCAAATCTGCGTTTTCTGGGCTGTACAGTGCAATCTGGCAAAAAGCTGCCTGACAGGTCGCGCCCCCCTACCTGACGGGTCGCGCCCCTTTGGAGCTCTGTTTGAGGCATGTGCAGGTGGCCAAATTGAGAAAAAGTGGTCTTGTTGGAAAGTTCTGTGAGTCTACTTTCCAACCCAACTGGAATTTTTGAATTTGGAGTTCATTTGCCCTGTCCAAAACCAATTCTCCCAAGACAGCTTTCTGTAGTTCAAAAAAGTGGCAGAAAGTCAAATTTTGCATGTATTTTGACCTTCTGGAGGCCCAAAACCCCATAAAAACTCAAGTCCATGCATGGGCATATGTAACTTTGCATAACAAATCAGGAAATGCTGAGTTTTTGTGAAAAGGAGTTGCCATGATGAAGGGTCTCACGGGGGGTGAGACCCGTTAAAGAGCCAAAACCTGTAAATTACCAAAAAATGCCAAAATTACCCAAAATTCTCAAAAATTTTTGGGATTTGAGCTGTGGCTAGGCTATTGAGTGCCATGATCTTTGAGTGAAGCCTCAGCCAAGATACGGAGTGGATTGGTATTCTTTTTCCCTTTTAGGGCCTCGGACAACCGCCTTTGAAACATCTTCATTTTGGCCTTGCACACATGCATTCTTGCCCAGTAATGGTTTTTCATGTTCCTCAGCAATATCTTCTCTTGGTTGGCCTTAGCCAATAGCCTCTCCAAGTGTGCATTGACCCGGATGAGCATGGACTCTCTCTCCTTAGGCAATAGGTCACCGGGCCTTCTTCGGTTCAAGGTTCGGTCACTACGAATCCTCCATAGCTCATCGAGGACTTTTTCCTCCTCCAACTGCTTGTTGCGCTGCTCAAGGTAGGTGATGGTCCATTGAGCTCCCTCTAACCTCCTCTGCAAGGCATCATTTTCAGCTCTGAGATGCTGAATGACCTCCTTTGCCTCCTGGCTAGGAGAACTGGCCTCAAGATCAACAAACTCAATATCGGGAACTCCTGATGGACCCTCATCAATCATGGGCTGTTTGCCCCTCTCTGGTACCTGTGCTGGTGAAGAAAGCGAGGCCCCTTCCACCTGATGTGGAGATAACACTCGCTGAGCCGATGATGAAGGCGAGACCCCTTCCACCTGCTGTGGAGATAGTACTCGCCTAGCTGCTGCAAATAAGGCCCTCGGGCCTTTCTGATATGTGAGCTGAGGTGAGGAACTAACATGTCGAGTGACCGGAATATCAGGCTGTTGAGATGGTCCTCCCTCCTCCTGAATGACCTCAGGATGTGGCTGGGGTGGTGCTATGAAAAACTCACGGGAAATGAACTCCTCCCATGAGATGCCCTGCTGAGCCAACTAATGCAAGACTACGAGCTGAATCAAACCATAATGACATAGGCTCCTGTACTGCTGGGTCGGGCTCTTCCTCTGCATGACGGAGACCATCCTCTCAATGTTCTGATAAAAGAAGACTGGGATGTTCATCATCCGCACTCGAGTGAAGTGCATCAAGAGGCGAATGTGATATGAGTATACCTGGGAAACTCTGCCCTCACAAGTGAAATAAAGCATAATGAGTCTCATCATGGGGGCATACTGACTCCGGAGGAACCTGAAAGGAAACACACCTGCCAAATGTCTCATGAATGGTGGCCGGACAAAAGGCTCAAAGTGAACTGTATCCAATACCTTGCGTTTATTCCAAATCTCCCCGACATTTGGAATCCCTGTAGCCTGTGCAATGATCTCAGGTGTCAAAATGAACTCCACCCCGGCAAGGTTAACATGTCCCTCATGCAAGTGCAAGACAAAGAGGCGGGCCAACTCTCGGTGATGCTGAATCCGAGAGATCCTCTCACAAAACTCATAACAGGACATGTACTGAAAGCAAGAAACTGCCATAGGACAAGCTTGTAGACCTGCCAAAGAAGTAGGTTCCTCTCTCCTGTGATGGCCACCTTTTCCACCCCTATGTGGCCTCCTCTGTACCTCAACCTCTGGAGATGATGAATGGTCATCACTCTGCTCATATGTTTCAGTGTCTGACATGTTTGAGGAGCAGAATGGACAAAATGGACTGCTGTTTCTGCTTGTAAAAGTGCTGAACTCTATGCTGTTTCAAGGGGACAATGACATGAGGGAAATGTTAGGGGAGGGACCTCTTGCACAAGGAATTGGGAATATATGAATAACAGGGAATTTAGGGAATACATTGCAAACAAATATTTGCATATATACAGGCATACATGTACATAACAAGGATATAGGGAATCATTTACAAAATCACTGCATATAGGAATACATGTATAAACAGTGAACATATGGGAATATGAATACATGCATTAACAGGGAAAGATAGGGAAACATATTTACAAAACTCTTTACATATTCACCAACAAATTCTTGTGTTTACACATGCATATGGTGCAGCAAGATTAGGGTTTGAGATTTTTGATTCTTTGGGAGAGGGGTAGGGTTTGCATTTTTAGTGATTAGGGAGAAGGGAGGGTTTGCATTTTATTTATAAAATAGTATGGGAAAATAGATATGAATGCAAATATGAGTAAAAAGGGAAGGAGGGAAACAATTTACCAAGGGAAATACCTTGAAACAACAAAAACCCTAGCACATTTAAACATTAACAATGCAGCCATATAGTGTCTTTTCACTTGCATGATTTGAGGTTAAAACACAAGCATGAGGGCTTACATTCATAACCAACCACCAAAATGATGTGTAGAGAGCCTACCTTGAACAAATTCGATGACTTGGAGGAAGATTGAGAAAATTTGAAAGGAGATTGCAGAGAACAGGTTGACGGGTCGCGCACCACGCCCAACGGGTCGCGCGCGCCTGACGGGTCGCGCCCGTTGCAAAAATACACTGTGGGAACCCCTCTGACGGGTCGCGCGCCTGGCCTGACGGGTCGCGTTTTGCAGGAGGTTTTTGGAGGCCTTCCTGGTGTTGAAATCGGGTTCAGGATAGCTCGTTGGAAAGGTATTCGAGTCTACTTTCCAACCCAACTAGAATTTTTCAATTTGGAGTTGATTTGACCTGTCAAAAATCAAATATCCCAAGACTGGTCAAAATGTGCCAAATGAGGCTGCCTCAAGGAAGAGTGCTGTTGCAGTCAACTTTTGAATGCCTTCCTCAACCCCACATTGAGCTCATGATAGCTCATTGGAAAGATCTTTGTGTCTAGTTATCATTTTACCTATCAAGAAAGTTATTTGACCAACCAAGCTAGGAGAAAACTTGATTTTCCCAAGGTCACTTCAGAGGTGTCTTTGATTCTCCTGAGGCAACAATATTCTTGACATTTCTCTCAAACAATGACACCTGTGCAAAAATTGAAGGAGTTTTTTCTTCTTTGGCATGTTTTGGACAAAAACCTCTCTCAGTTTCTCAAAATGCATCTTTGATTGCTCTGAAACATCATTTGAGTGAAACTTGTCCCGATGTGTGGAACAAGGGATTTTTCCGAAATGAAGCGAAATGAAGGGGATAGGGGGCTTCTAAATTCTTGGGGAAATTTTTGGAGTGGGGAGGGATTTTAGGAAGCAGGGGAAAGTGGAATCTCAGAGATTGAGTGAGGGGAAGGGGTCCAAAAGGGCAAGACACAGGCCCAACCTAGAAAATTGCCAGGTTGTAGCTAGAAACTAGGGTTTATGCAAAAAATGAGGAATTTGGCGGATCTAAGGGATGGGAAGTGTTTGATAAGGTACTTTAAGGATAGGGGAAGGTGTATGAACATCAGGATACAAGTTCTGCCGATGATTTGACCTTCAAGAGAAATTAGCTTTCAAAACCCTAGGAGAGGGAAATGACCTTACCTAGGCACAACTGAAGCATGAATAAGGTGTAAAATGACTCATTCGACACTAACATGATAATGAAAACCCTCTGAATGATGATAGGCTCAGCTGAATGATGACATAGACTGACATTTGGGAAAACCCTAGACCTAATGCCTAGTGACCAAATTTTGCTTGAAGACTCACTGAAATGACAAAATTTGACTTTGACACTCTGAGACCACTCTGTAAGAGCATATTTGATCAATGTAGGAAGGCTGGAAAGACTGACACTAACATTGGCTCCAATGGGGATGATAGCTCCTTGGAGATGCCAAGAACCTTAGACCTCTGGGAGAGCAGACCAGTGCTTTTCAATCATTGGGCAATGGAGTCAAAAACTCAAGCTGAAATGCATGACTGAAAACTGACACAAACTAACTTAACAACAAGACTGAAAATTGACTCACAAAGGACTCATGACTCAACTAAAAACTGACTCAATACTTAAACACAACCGACAAACTGAAAATGATGCTCAAAGTGGAGCTTATTCATCACAACCTACTCTAACAGTTTCATTCATCACCTGGTCAAGTGAAATGAAACAACCAATGTAACCAAGTAAGTGTCCCATCTGTTGTTCGAATTCTTCGCAAGTGCTCACTTATGACCAACAAGAGAGAACTACTGAAAGACAACTCCCATGACAACTTGGGAACAGATCCATTGAATAATATGAATTCTTTATCCGCCTCCAAAAACACTGCATAAGGATCTCGAAATTCAAGCATATTTGAACTTAGCTCATCCAATGGATTACTTCTCTTTTCCTCATACCATGACTGCAAACTTTGATCTGAGCCTTGTGACGAGACCTCTGTTGAAAATGAGAAAGAAACCAGCTGTCGAATCAAATTCATATCAGCACGTGTTTCAAGCTCACATGTAGTCAATGGAGAAAGACTTTGACTGCAAACCTCATCCAAAACATCAGCTATTGGATCATGAAAAACATGAAAAGACTGCTGTAATGTATCCATTGAAAATGCATGACATCCTTCTAGCTGTTCATCTTGTTCTTGACAGATTTTACGAGAATTCTGCCTTATAAACTGAAATGCTTCGAAAGAAAAGGGTATAGAATCTTCCTGCATCATCAAATCATGTATTTCATCTGCCACACCTTCATCTGTAATCTGACCTTCAATTTCATTTTGTGGCTGCAAATCTGATGCTACAAGCTGCTCAAGAATTTGGTTATCTGTCTCATCCTCAACATTAACACTGAGAGATTGCTGATTTGTTATAGGCTGTTCATTTGAAGATTTACTATGCAATCTACCCTTCAAAAACTGAAATGATTCAAAACAGAATGGTATGGAGTCACCTTGAATCATTAAATAATGTGTGTCCCTTTCCAAGTCTTCAGCTGCAACTTGACAATCAATGGCTTTTGGGGGTTGCAAATCTGAATATGAGAAGTCTTGAACAAAATTTTCATTGCTCTCAAGATGATTCCGATCAAGACTTGTTGACAATTGATTTCTGATTTCATGGAAGTTGTCTCTAATGAACTGACATGAATCAAAACAAAAAGGCAAAGATCCTTCACTTACTTCAAAATTTGCTGCACTTTCCTCATCACTGTCATAGCTGATATGTGATGGCTGAACATTGTATTCGAGCTGCTGAAAATGAACCTCTTCCTCCCACAAACTAGCTGCTGATTTGTTTGTAAGATTAGCTTCTGTTTGGAGAACATAATCATCATCATACTCATCAAACTGAGGCAAATCATCATCAAACATACACATCAAATCAACAGCTCTCTCTTCTTCACAATGATCTATAAAACAATCACTATGACAACTGGGATCAGAAACAAAATATTTTGAATCAACAACTTGTTCTTCTTCAATCAGCGCGCCATGATCTTGAACATCATAATCATTTCTTGTGGTGACCTTGTCCATCATCTTTTCCACTGCACTTACCAAAATGTCAAGCTTCACCTCTAAAGATGTTGATTTTTCCGAATCTATGTTTTTCATCTCTTCTTCTTTCAACCTTGCCCTTCGGATCAGCAGATGAGCTTCTACACTTACCACACTGTTTTGCATCTCGTGAAGTGTTGCAATATCCCTTTCTCTCAGCTGAAACTCCATCTCCGGATCAAAGGCGCCCGGGTAGTGCAAGAGAGCAGATCTAGTAGTAGGCCTTATATCAACTGGCATTGAATAATAAACTTGGTTAAATCTGGCTGAAAACTGTTGTACTGTCTCCCCTGGCAATCTTTTCAGCTGGTTATACTCTTCTACAATCAAGAAAAGGTTCTGCCCAATCATCCACCTATCGAGAAAAACTTTGACGAATTGCTGGAAATCTAAGATGCTCGCATCAGGCAGGGCTTTGAACCAACTCTTCACTTTGGCTTGCAAAGAAAGAGCAAAAAGCCTAATACTAACATCTTCATCATCAATTTCAAAAAGATCTAGAAAATTCTCAAAATTCTGCACATGTTGCTCAGCGTTGACATTCTTACATTCACCGTCAAACCTCAGTAAGTATAGATCATAGTTTTTGGGGAAAGCATGGAGAACAGAAGGTAAAACAAGAGGTTTATACCGATCTGGAATTTTACAAGGTGTAGGGGTATGTACAATAGGTATAAAATCAGTCTTGGTTGCTTGGGGCTCATCAATTTGAAGATGGTCATCACAAAATTTGGAAAAAGGATCCTGATCAAACTCAAAGGCATGAAAATCTTTGGTATTCACAATTTTCAAAGGGAAAGAATCAACTGCAGGCCTGGGATCTTTTCTCAAGCATAATATACTTTGCAAAGCAGTTTTGACATTCTTGGGAAAAGAGAAGAAATAATTTATGACAAAGAACAAAATGTCTTGGATGAAATTCCAACTTGAATACCTGATCTGTGCATGTTGTCCTTTCATGTTTCTGCTGGTCGGGATCATCCTCCAGTGGAGTCTTTGGATCTGATCTCAAAACTGATTTAGAGTCGCCAAGTGAATGATTTCAGCCTGTCAAGTGTCTGATCATTGTCCACTATCAACAATCAGATCTGAACTTGATTCATGTACTGGGGTAATATACAAATGAAGTGCTGTATTCACAAGCTCACGGAGATTGACTGAAGCAGCGTTTATCTACTTCTGCTTATGCAAAGCAAAAGCGTTTCGAAGGCTACCTGGCATAACTTCAGGCTCCGTCTAAGACTTATGAAACAAACACATTAATAAACAAACAATTTGTTCTCCCCAGTATGGTCGCCAGTATGTTAGCTCTTGAAATTTCACCTCAGGCTGAGAAAGGCAAACCTCAAGGCCACATCAAACCATTTAGCCTCGTAGCTAGCCCTACGGGGCAGGAGAAGGCTCTCTCCGGTCAATCTCGGCAGATCTTCAATGGGATGAGATGACCAACAAGGTAACACTGATATTAGGCTAGTAAACTGATTAAAAATGTTGATTTGGGGTTTTTGGGTTTTTGGTGGCAAATTGAGGAATTGCAATTTCGGGTGCGGGGATTTGACACAGTTTCTGCAGGGGGTTCTTTGGGGCGAGGTAAGAGACCGTATTGATGCCTTTGATTGAGAATGAGTGGATGAAAAAGACCGGTGAGGAGCTAAGGAGAGCAAATAATACTTTGAATTCTCCTTAAACAGCAGAAAACATAGAAATTAAACAAATTTAAAAGCAGAGCATGGCAAGCATGAATTCTTACTTTAACACTTCATTTGTTTAATGTGCAACAGTAAAGGAAAGGAAATGATTCACATAAACACACTTACAAGAACATTGAGAAACACACCATCAACACATGAATCCACAAGAATCCCAAAGAGGACTGCAAAACCCTGGTCTTCCTTAGCCAAAAATTGCAGAGATACAGTGAAATAATACAATGATAGCTTCTCCCTCAAGAGTCCAACCATGAAAATGAGCAAGAAAGTACATAATATAGATGATCTAACCTCTTTCCCTTCCTCCATGGGTCGAGCTCACTATCCTAGGAGCTGTTTCAACCACTTCTAAACTAAGCACTACAAACTAGGCAGTCAAAACAACTTGCCTCTATAAACTTGGAAACCAATTCATACATTTAATTTTTACCCTTTACATGAATGAATCTTCTAGAAGTGTTAAACAAGAGTAAACGTGTCTTAGAGTTATAATAATTACATCAAAGATAATCATCTTCAACCCCAAAAAGTCAAACTGAGTCAAATCTGCGTTTTCTGGGCTGTACAGTGCAATCTGGCAAAAAGCTGCCTGACAGGTCGCGCCCCCTGCCTGACGGGTCGCGCCCCTTTGGAGCTCTATTTGAGGCACTTTCAGGTGGCCAAATTGAGAAAAAGTGGGCTTTTTGGAAAGGTCTGTGAGTCTACTTTCCAACCCAACTAGAATTTTTGAATTTGGAGTTCATTTGCCCTATCAAAAACCAATTCTCCCAAGACAGCTTTCTGTAGTTCAAAAAAGTGGCAGAAAGTCACATTTTGCATGTATTTTGACCTTCTGGAGGCCCAAAACCCCATAAAAACTCAAGTCCATGCATGGGCATATGTAACTTTGCATAAAAAATCAGGAAATGCTGAGTTTTTGTGAAAAGGAGTTGCCATGATGAAGGGTCTCACGGGGGGTGAGACCCGTTAAAGAGCCAAAACCTGTAAATTACCAAAAAATGCCAAAATTACCCAAAATTCTCAAAAAATTTTGGGATTTGAGTTGTGGCTAGGCTATTGAGTGCCATGATCTTTGAGTGAAGCCTCAGCCAAGATACGGAGTGGATTGGTCTTCTTTTTCCCTTTTAGGGCCTCGGACAACCGCCTTTGAAACATCTTCATTTTGGCCTTGCACACATACATTCTTGCCCAGTAATGGTTTTTCATGTTCCTTAGCAATATCTTCTCTTGGTTGGCCTTAGCCAACAGCCTCTCCAAGTGTGCATTGACCCGGATGAGCATGGAATCTCTCTCCTTAGGCAATAGGTCACCGGGCCTTCTTCGGTTCAAGGTTCGGTCACTACGAATCCTCCATAGCTCATCGAGGACTTTTTCCTCCTCCAATTGTTTGTTGCGCTGCTCAAGGTAGGTGATGGTCCATTGAGCTCCCTCTAACCTCCTCTGCAAGGCATCATTTTCAGCTCTGAGATGCTGAATGACCTCCTTTGCCTCCTGGCTAGGAGAACTGGCCTCAAGACCAACAAACTCAATATCGGGAACTCTTGATGGACCCTCATCAATCATGGGTTGTTTGCCCTTCTCTGGTACCTGTGCTAGTGAAGAAAGCGAGGCCCCTTCCACTTGATGTGGAGATAACACTCGCTGAGCTGATGATGAAGGCGAGACCCCTTCACCTGCTGTGGAGATAGTACTCGCCTAGCTGCTGCAAATAAGGCCCTCGGGCCTTTCTGATATGTGAGCTGAGGTGAGGAACTAACATGTCGAGTGACTGAAATATCAGGTTGCTGAGATGGTCCTCCCTCCTCCTGAATGACCTCAGGATGTGGCTGGGGTGGTGCTGTGAAAAACTCATGGGAAATGAACTCCTCCCATGAGATGCCCTGCTGAGCCAACTGATGCAAGACTACGAGCTGAATCAAACCATAATGACATAGGCTCCTGTACTGCTGGGCCGGGCTCTTCCTCTGCATGACAGAGACCATCCTCTCAATGTTCTGATAAAAGAAGACCGAGATGTTTATCATCCGCACTCGAGTGAAGTGCATCAAGAGGCGAATGTGATATGAGTATACCTGGGAAAATCTGCCCTCACAGGTGAAATAAAGCATAATGAGTCTCATCATGGGGGCATACTGACTCCGGAGGAACCTGAAAGGAAACACACCTGCCAAATGTCTCATGAATGGTGGCCGGACAAAAGGCTCAAAGTGAACTGTATCCAATACCTTGCGTTTATTCCAAATCTCCCCGACATTTGGAATCCCTGTAGCCTGTGCAATGATCTCAGGTGTCAAAATGAACTCCACCCCGGCAAGGTTAACATGTCCCTCATGCAAGTGCAAGACAAAGAGGCGGGCCAACTCTCGGTGATGCTGAATCCGAGAGATCCTCTCACAAAACTCATAACAGGACATGTACTGAAAGCAAGAAACTGCCATAGGACAAGCTTGTAGACCTGCCAAAGAAGTAGGTTCCTCTCTCCTGTGATGGCCACCTTTTCCACCCCTATGTGGCCTCCTCTGTACCTCAACCTCTGGAGATGATGAATGGTCATCACTCTGCTCATATGTTTCAGTGTCTGACATGTTTGAGGAGCAGAATGGACAAAATGGACTTCTGTTTCTACTTGTAAAAGTGCTGAACTCTATGCTGTTTCAAGGGGACAATGACATGAGGGAAATGTTAGGGGAGGGACCTCTTGCACAAGGAATTGGGAATATATGAATAACAGGGAATTTAGGGAATACATTGCAAACAAATATTTGCATATATACATGCATACATGTACATAACAAGGATATAGGGAATCATTTGCAAAATCACTGCATATAGGAATACATGTATAAACAGTGAACATATGGGAATATGAATACATGCATTAACAGGGAAAGATAGGGAAACATATTTACAAAACTCTTTACATATTCACCAACAAATTCTTGTGTTTACACATGCATATGGTGCAGCAAGATTAGGGTTTGAGATTTTTGATGCTTTGGGAGAGGGGTAGGGTTTGCATTTTTAGTGATTAGGGAGAAGGGAGGGTTTGCATTTTATTTATAAAATAGTATGGGAAAATAGATATGAATGCAAATATGAGTAAAAAGGGAAGGAGGGAAACAATTTAGCAAGGGAAATACCTTGAAACAACACAAACCCTAGCACATTTAAACATTAACAATGCATCCATATAGTGTCTTTTCACTTGCATGATTTGAGGTTAAAACACAAGCATGAGGGCTTACATTCATAACCAACCACCAAAATGATGTGTAGAGAGCCTACCTTGAACAAATTCGATGACTTGGAGGAAGATTGAGCAAATTTGAAAGGAGATTGCAGAGAACAGGTTGACGGGTCGCGCACCACACCCAATGGGTCGTGCGCGCCTGACGGGTCGCGCCCGTTGCAAAAATACACTGTGGGAACCCCTCTGACGGGTCGCACGCCTCTGACGGGTCGCGCGCCTGGCCTGACGGGTTGCGTTTTGCAGGAGGCTTTTGGAGGCCTTCCCGGTGTCGAAATCGGGCGCAGGATAGCACGTTGGAAAGGTATTTGAGTCTACTTTCCAACCCAACTGGAATTTTTCAATTTGGAGTTGATTTGACCTGTCAAAAATCAAATATCCCAAGAATGGTCAAAATGTGCCAAATGAGGCTGCCTCAAGGAAGAGTGCTGTTGCAGTCAACTTTTGAATGCCTTCCTCAACCCAAAATTGAGCTCATGATAGCTCATTGGAAAGCTCTTTGTGTCTAGTTATCATTTTACCTATCAAGAAAGTTATTTGACCAACCAAGCTAGGAGAAAACTTGATTTTCCCAAGGTCACTTCAGAGGTGTCTTTGATTCTCCTGAGGCAACAGTATTCTTGACATTTCTCTCAAACAATGACACCTGTGCAAAACGTGAAGGAGGTTTTTCTTATTTGGCATGTTCTGGACAAAAACCTCTCTCAGTTTCTCAAAATTCATCTTTGATTGCTCTGAAACATCATTTGAGTGAAACTTGTCCCGATGTGTGGAACAAGGGATTTTGCCGAAATGAAGCGAAATGAAGGGGATAGGGGGCTTCTAAATTCTTGGGGAAATTTTTGGGAGTGGGGAGGGATTTTAGGAAGCAGGGAAAAGTGGAATATCAGAGATTGAGTGAGGGGAAGGGGTCCAAAAGGGCAAGACACAGGCCCAACCTAGAAAATTCCCAGGTTGTAGCTAGAAACTAGGGTTTATGCAAAAATGAGGAATTTGGCGGATCTAAGGGATGGGAAGTGTTTGATAAGGTACTTTAAGGATAGGAGAAGGTGTATGAATATCAGGATACAAGTTCTGCCAATGATTTGACCTTCAAGAGAAATTAGCTTTCAAAACCCTAGGAGAGGGAAATGACCTTACCTAGGCACAACTGAAGCATGAATAAGGTGTAAAATGACTCATTCGACACTAACATGATAATGAAAACCCTCTGAATGATGATAGGCTCAGCTGAATGATGACATAGACTGACATTTGGGCAAACCCTAGACCTAATGCCTAGTGACCAAATTTTGCTTGAAGACTCACTGAAATGACAAAATTTGACTTTGACACTCTGAGACCACTTTGTAAGAGCATATTTGATCACTGTAGGAAGGCTGGAAAGACTGACACTAACAATCCCAAAACATCAATGTTACATTTTTTTTAAATATTATTGAGAAAACCATTTAGTCATATTCATTCTTTCAGCTACACCATTTTTTTGAGGATTGTATGCAACTTTTGTTTGATGTTGAATCTCATATTAGTACACAATGAGCCAATATGTGATTGTGCATCTTTTTCAATCTATGCATGAAAATTTCTAGAAGTTTCAAAAGATTTTGATTTACTTTTCAACAAATATACCCAACACGCCCTAGTGTAATCAAAAATAAAATTCATCTTATATTTATTTCCATTTATAGAAGCAACATTCATAGTTCCACAAAAACCAAAATTAATCAGTGCAAGCTTTATACGTGCTTTGGAAGAAGAATCATGAATGGTCGTTTGTTATGTTTTCCTATGATACAAGCATCACATTGCTTCAATTTCCTTGGAATAGTTGGAAAACCAAAAACACCATTTATTTTCAACAAACAAAGATTGTCATAATTAAGATGTCCAAATCTTGCATGTGATAGAAGACTGGATGGAAATGTAACTTCATTATATTGAAAACTACATGCAGAGTTTTGTGCACAAGCAAATGTTCGTTACAGCTTCAACAATCTTTCCTCCTTTGTTCTAGTAATGACAATTGCATTATTCGATGATTTTCTTATCTCTAATTTGCTATCAAACTTATGAATGAAGTGTCCTTGCTAGCGATATGAATAAGCGACAACAAGTTTCTCCACGGTTCTAGAAGGTGGAGTACATCATGCAGAAGAAAGTTAGGAATTCTAAGTAGTTTAAGCTTGATGGTGCTAAGTCTAGATGGCTTGAGACTTGACTTGTTTGCAAAGTACATTGCTCCATCTACATTGTCACCAAGTTCTTCAAGAAGTATTTTTTAAAGGTCATATAGCAGGTTGCACCTATATCAAGCACCCATGTATCTTTCCAAGAAGCAAATGAAGTATGAAAAAAATATTATGTTACTCCAATATTACAATCAGTAACAATGTAATGAGCAGATTCATGTGCTTTACCTTTTATCAGATATGGTATTTTACCTTTATCTTCTTTGCGTTATTGCTTGATTCTTTCCCAAGGGATTCTACATGTGGATGCATCATGTGCATCTCTATCATAGCGAATGCAGTGGAGATCAAATATTTCTTCTTGATGGTGTTTGCCCCCCTCCACAACCTCTATGATTCTTCCTTCAACGTCCTCTTCTACCGCCTATTCCTTTAGGAGTGATTGGTTCTTCTATTTCTATGCAAGGCACACTATTTATCTTCCACTTCCCAATGGATCTCTCTCCTTTTTCAAAATTCTCCACAAGAGTGTCAAAGGTAGTGCCCTTGAGTTGTGCACTAGCTTGTAAGGATTCATGATAGTGAGAGTGTGTACGATAGAGGGCCTTGAAAAATGTTGGGAGAGGAATGTCCATTTTAACTCCTATGGATTCTACGTCATGCATGATGGCTCTAATCTCTAAGGCTAGAGCCAAGGGATCATTGTATTTCAACTCAAGGATGAAGAGTATAATCATCATCTGAACCACTTCCAATTCTAACTATGAGTATATAACTCTTTTAACTTCTTCAGCAAATCATAAGCATTTGTAATTGGAATAATATAATCACTCATTTATTTATTTATGTTGATTTCTAATAGCATCGGATGTGCTCTTAGCCATGAAATTTTGTGGAGTGGCTAAGACACATGCATTCTCCAATACCCAGAAATCGGTTGGGAAAATTCCACCTAGAGATGATTTAAGTGGCTGACTTCTCGGTCTCTGCCGATTTCCCCATCTCTTCTCAGCATCCCTCCTCGGTCTCTTACCCTAATTTGGACCCTTCCCTTAGTCCCTCCCTCCCTAGTGATAATCCTCCCACAGTGGTGACCTTCTCCTTCCCTCAGTCCTCCGCTCAGCGATCTTCATCCGCCTCTGCATCTATTTTAGCTATGTCCTTGTTGATCTCCCCCTCATTGATGTCCTCCATGTCGTTCTGCCCAGCGCCCTCTATTCCTCACCCTACCCCTATCCACCCCCTCTCTGTTGTTCCCTTCTCCGTCCCTTGTTCCCACCCTACTTGTTCTCTTGCTTCTTCCTCTCCGGATCTACCCTCTAAACCTTCTTTGCGTTTTCCATCTTATGCCCCCATCCCAATGTTGCATCCTGTATCCAACTCAGATTTTGTTTCACCCTTGACCGGATATCCTTGTTGTTCATCGTTGACAGGGTCCATTTCTATTAAATATGTCCTATTTGATATTTTGCATTCGGATAATGACCACAATAATATTAATAATGTGAGTCATAGTTATGATAACTCGAATATCGATAATAATAGTATTATTTATAATAATAATAATAATAATAATAATAATAATATTGTTTGTAATAATAATAATAATAATAATATTAATAGTAGTAGTAGTTGTAGTAGTAGTGGTATCTCCTCAACTTTCCCTTACTTTAAGAATGTTGTCAACCTCTCTAGTTTTAAATTTGATCCCTATGCCTTTAGTCTCCTTAATAAAGGGCTTAATTTTTCCCTTGCCCCTAAGAAAATTCCCATTGATGATATTATTTTTAAAATCGAATATGGGATTAGGGACCTCCCTGACAATGTCAAGGAAGTGGTCAAACAAGATTGTGCTATTTTTCTTAGGAAGGCTAAGCCTCCCAAAAGAAACCTTAACAGAGTCGAGTTTCTTGCCCTAAAAGCCCTGAGGGATAACCCCGATATCATCATCCTAAAGGCTGACAAAGGTGGGGTTGTCGTCATTTTGGATAAGTCTAACTATATCAACAAAATTATTGACCATCTCTCTAATAGTGGTTGTTACGTCAAGCTTAGTAATAATCCCCTTAAGTATGTTTCTAAGGATGTAGCGGCTGCCACCAAATCAAATTTGTCTCTTAATCCTCTTTCGAGAAAGCTCATTGAAAGCAATCCCCTCACCCCTAGGATTTATGGCCTTCCCAAGATTCATAAATCGGGTGTTCCCTTGAGACCTATTGTTAACAAAAAAGGTGAACCTACTTATCTTCTTGCTAAATTCTTAGCTCTTAAACTCAAGCCTCTTGTGGGTCGTGTTGATTCCTATGTTAAGGACTCTGTGTCCTTTATTAAGGAATGGAAGGATGTAAGGTTGGAGCCCGGTGATCTACTTGTTAGCTTTGACGTTGTCTCCTTATATACCAAAATCCCTATTCAAGAAGCCATTTATGTCATAAGCCGGATCGCTGATGAGGAAACTGCCAAATTGGTGGGCCTTCGCCTCACCTCAACCTTTTTCAGTTTCTAGGGTGAATTCTATTAGAAAATTATATATTATGGAGCAATGGAACACATAAAATATTGCAGAAATATAAACATAGAAAACACAGAAAACAAGAGATACACAGATGTACGTGGTTCACCCAGTTTGGGCTACGTCCACCCCAAACAGCCAGTCCTTCCTTTCTATTATCCAGAAAAATGAAGAGACACAACCTACAACAAATCCGCTGTAATATCCTCTGTTTTCTCTCACAGTCTCACCTCTCTGTTTCTCGCTCACACAGAATACACATCTATCACACAACCTCAAATACAATACCCTCATACAAAGAGAGGGGTTGCCTTCTAGGGAAAAAACCCTAAACTAAACATAAGTTCTACCGTCAGATCATCTGCCTAATGAACGGCCCAGATTGACTAGAAATTACTATACTTTTACAAGGCAATTTTACAGCTTTTTTTAGCTTCGGGGGCGCTGCCCCCGAAACCCCCTGCCAGGGGGGGGCCTCCCAAAGGTCGCAGCTGCCCCCCTTGGACCCCCCCTGCAGCGAATATTTTACGGGCGGCATTGCCGCCCCCATTTCGAACTAGGGTCCTATGTGGCGATACCTTTGAATATAGAAGATAATTAGGCTCCACACCCAACAAATTCTATTAGCAAACATGCAGTGTTGCGATGGGATCCCCTCTTTCCCCTATTGTTGCTAACCTTTTTATGGAATATTTCGAGACCAAGGCCTTAGCCTCTGCCCAATTTCACCCTAGGAAATGGAAGAGGTTTGTCGATGACACTTGTGTCATCTGGCCCCATGGTCATGAAAAGTTGGATCTGTTTTTAGACCACCTTAATTCCCAATCTAAGTCCATCAAGTTCACGATGGAAGTTGAGGTTGATATTCGTCTTCCATTCCTGGACATTCTCCTCACTAGAATGGATGATGGTTCCATTTCTCACCAAGTCTTTCGTAAAAAAACTCATATGGAACAATATCTTCATGCTAGTTCTCATCATTTTCCTGCTAAAAAATTTGGCGTTCTTAGCACCCTAGCTACCCGTGCTTCGAGAATCTCTGATGAAAACCACCTGGAGCAGGAGAAATCTCATCTCCTAGAGGTTTTTATAAATAATGGGTACAGTAGAACTTAGAGCCTCAAGGCCTTTCAAAATGCCTGTAAAGAATCTAGAGTTAAAACTACTCATTTGGATCCTATCTCCAAGGTTCATCTCCCATTCATCCAAGGGACCACTGATAGGATTGCCCATATCCTTAGGTGGAATAATGTTTCCTCCTCATTCAAACCTCTGAGGACCATTAGAAATTCTGTTGGTTCGGTTAAATACCCCATCGACCCAAAGGACATGAAAGGTGTTTCCCTGATTCCATGTTCCTGTGGTATTCCGTATATTGGGGAAACAGGTCGATCTATAAACCAAAGGATCCATGAACATGCTGCAGACATAAGACACAATCATTCCTGCTCGTCAGCTTTGGCTGAATATGCGGAGAAATCCAAACACCATGTTTGTATCGAGGAATCTAGAGTCATTCCCAGGGTGGATCATTTCCACCATAGGAAGCTTAGGGAGGCTATTGAAATTGAGAAGCATGCTAGCAATCTCAACAGAGATGATGGTTGGAAACTGAGTAAAAGTTGGATTCTGGCCCTCTCCTTATGATCCTCTTATCCTTCTTTCCCCTCCCTCTTTTGTTTTTTAACATATTTTAATTCTTTTTCTTTCTCCTTGATTCTTCCCTCCTCTCTGTTTATTTATATCCTCTTTTCTAATGCTTTTTAATTAACATCAAGTTGTATTCATTAATATTTATAATATAATATTTTAATTGAGTTTCCTTATTATTTTTAACCCCTTATGATTTTATGTCTATAAATCTATAATACTTATTAATTCCTATCCCTTTGAGATTAATTTGGCCCCTTTTTCACCTTTTTCACCTTTTTAGGGGTTATGTTGAAACTAATCATGGTTATTATTATTATTATTTAACTATAACTTTATTATTTTTAAATATCCCTATTTCTATTAACGGATTAATATTACCCATTACTTATAGCTTTATTATTATAAACACTATTATTCTTAACCTTCTTTTCAATATATTTACATCTCATAACATCTATTTTTCAACATTTAGATTATTTAATAATTTTTTATTAAATTAAATCTATAAATAAATAGATTATTTACTTATCTAACTAATTTCCAGTGGCTAGTTTTCATCTTATAGCTTTATTACTATTATTAGTATTCTTAACATTTATTTTTATTTAATAAATTTTTAAATAAAAAATATAAATAAATAAATTACCTATTTGTCTAACTAATTTCCAATGGCTAGTTTTCATTAGTTGACCTTGGACCATGATGCATCCCTGCTATTTATACGTGAAGATTGCATGATTTTCTCACCTTGTCATGAGGATGAACCACATTAGTTGGTTCAAAACATCGACCAAATCCTAATGATGTGATTAATTCGAAAGACATTTATCTACAATATGGATCACAAAAGTCTCAGATCTAACTTAATTAAAATAATTAACTTTTTAAAATGGTTCTCTAAGTCTAAACTTATGAAAAATGGTTAATTAAAGGGTATTAATTAAATCAGGTGTGAATCTTTTAGAAGAATATGAGGATCAACTTCAAGTTAATCTTAGCCATCGATTACATTTTAATCCTGTCCATTGGAGCTCCAACGAAAGATTATAAGAAGGAGTTTGGTGTGGTTGGAGAAAGACACTTGAATAGTTTGATTTTGCTAGAGAATAGATTTCCTAAGTAGTAGCTGTGAGTTTTCGAAAGTGATTCTGTAAAATTGAAGCAGTGAGAGAGGGGCAGGTATAGTAGACCGGAGGAAGTTTTCCAGATCCTGGGAGTGCAAGGCAGAGAAGACAGTGAGAGGTTCAGAGAGGTAGTGCAATGCCATGCAGAGGCAACGCAGAGCTTTAGAGGGAGTCTGAGATTCAGCTGGGAAGTCGAATTCCAAAGTCAGAAGCTGGAATGTGAGACCGGAGGGCCAGAGGAGCGAAGTTCCAGATAGTAGGATATCCCGGGGAGGAGGTGATGCAGAGGTTGTGTAGAGCTAGTGAGGGGCCAATCATCCAGATCCTGGATCAGATTCGGATTGCCAGACAGTGTGATATTTTTCTCACTATCTCCTTGTTAGTTTTTCTTTGTATCGGATAACCAGTTTGGGCATCCAACGATTTGTACTCAGAAACTATTGCATAATAATAAAATCCTCAGCCGCTACACCATTTTTCCCAAGTTGGGTTTTTCCGGGGACATTGTCCAAAAACAACTGTGTTGATGTGTGTTTGTTTATTCCTCTCCAGTGCAATATGTAGTTTCCGCAGTGTTTTATTTTGTGTAGGTTGCAGTGTATGTATTTCAATATTTTTTGTAGAAAACTGCAAATAACTTGTTCAAGTAAATTAACAAGTAGGAGAAATATTACCAGTTTGCTTCAGTAGGAATCAGGTAACCGATTTTTCACAATTTACATAAGCAATAATTAAGGCATAGGCATTGTTGTCCTTGTTCTCCCAAATGGTTAGCTCCTTATCTGATGTGGGCTTGATAGGTGCATTGTCACCTTCTCCTTCCTTAATTCCTTTCCATAAGTCATTAAAGATGAGAGTGTGTTTGGTCTTTTTGGACCATTCTTAGTAGTTCTCCTTGCGAGTGAGTACTACTCCAACAATGTAGATGAGAGAATGCATCTTTGTTAACCTAGCACCTATTCTCTAAGTTGAGGAATTATACACTTTCTACAAAAGCAATTTCATAAACAAATATACAATGGGCTTACCAACAATGAGGAATGGGAATGTAGTATCAAAACATTTGGATATCAATGGGTGATATCTCTAAAACATAAAGTGGCACCAAAATAGAAGGGATGCCAATAATAATGACCATCTAATGACCTTTCAATTTTTCACGTTTCAAAAAAATATTAGTGTCATAGCAATAACACTCTAATATTAAATAACAATATAATCAAACCAAACCATAATTACAAATAGGTTGGCTACGGCCAGAATTCAACATCCCCTTGAATGGAGATCCTCTTCACACCTAACTGTTTTAACAACTACAATCCTAATATAAGGGCTTCATACTATTGGAAATAATACTGAGAGGGGGGGGTGAATCAATATTATCACATTAATATAACTTTTTCATTTCCATAATCAGATTCATATATGCTACTTCCACAACTTCTTATGATTAAGTTAATTGATCTTCAATGAGTGCATTAGAACATTATCAACCATATTATCAGATAACAGATGCCGTAATAGAGAATAGATCATCACACATAAGGCACACACATGAACACCATGATATAAGGTGGAAACCCAATGCGGGAGAAAAACCACTTGCTGCAAGTCATCTCAATCTTCTTCTTAATAAGAAAATCCTTTTACAATATTTGTACTGGTGCAGTTTTATACTAGTACGGGAGCTACAACCCCCTTTGCTCTTGTACTAGCCGATCCATTTACTAGTACGCAGGCTGCTACCTGCTACAATGCTCCAAAGATCTCCCTTAGCTTTTGTACTAGTTTGGATACTAGTACATAGGCACTGGCCTACAATCTTCTCTCCTCTAGGTACCACGTTTCATCAATTTTCAGACTGGATACACTGAAGCACAACACATAATCTGAAAGGCCACTTTTCATCCAATTTTCATACTGGACCCAACAACAACATTGAAGCTCATAATCAAACAACCTTCTGAATCACCCAATCACCAGATCCATACATATACAATGATATTATGAGAGTTATCAACCAGATCTAGTACATAAAGATAAGTCATTAATCATGTTGTTATCTCCGCATCTGCGCCTTCGGTGGCACCGCGACCACCGCACCTGCGCCTTCTATGGCGCCTTCACACTGCGCCTTCTATGGCGCCTCTGTGGCGTCTCCGCACTGCGTCTTCTGTGGCGCCTCTGTGGCGTCTCCACACTGCGCCTTCTGTGGCGCCTCTGCACTGCGCCTTCTGTGGCACCTCCGCACTGCGCCTTCTGTGGCGCCTCTGCACTGCGCCTTCTATGGCACCTCCGCACTGCGCCTTCTGTGGCGCCTCTGCACTGCGCCTTCTGTGGCACCTCCGCACTGCGCCTTCTGTGGCGCCTCCGCACTGCGCCTTCTGTGGTGCCTCTGCACTGCGCCTTCTGTGGCGCCTCCGCACTGCGCCTTCTGTGGTGCCTCTGCACTGCGCCTTCTGTGGCGCCTCCGCACTGCGCCTTCTGTGGCGCCTCCGCACTACGCCTTCTGTGGCGCCTCTGTGGCATCTCCGCACTACGCCTTCTGTGGCGCCTCCGCACTACGCCTTCTGTGGCGCCTCTGCACTGCGCCTTCTGTGGTGCCTCTGTGGCGTCATTGCGCCTTCTGTGGCGCCTCCGCACTACGCCTTCTGTGGCGCCTCCGCACTGCGCCTTCTGTGGCGCCTCTGTGGTGTCTCCGCACTGCGCCTTCTGTGGCGCCTCTGTGGTGTCTCCGCACTGCGCCTTCTGTGGCGCCTCCGCACTTCCGCAGCTGCAGCGCTCGAGAGATTACCCTTCACAGATTCGCTTTCAACTTCCCTTTCATAGATCAAACTTTTAAAACAATAACCCAACATTTCAGATCTTAAGATATTCGATTTGCAAGAATCAATTAGCCAAGTGATCTCCTTTGCTTTATATAGGCTTAGGCCTTTCACAATACCACGGGCCAAAACCATAGGATCAAAAAAAATTGTTGGACTAATACCATGAACCAACCATGAAAGTACGTGAGATCAACACTTTTGACGAAGTACCATGGTCCAAAACCATAGGTTCAAATACCAAGGACTAACTACCATGGACCAAAGGTAAGTTCTCCAACATATACGCGCTTTTCCTCATAGGTTCAAATACCAAGGACTAACTACCATGGACCAAAGGTAAGTTCTCCAACATATACGCGCTTTTCCTCATAGGTTCAAATACCAAGGACTAACTACCATGGACCAAAGGTAAGTTCTCCAACATATACGCGCTTTTGCTCATAGGTTCAAATACCAAGGACTAACTACCATGGACCAAAGGTAAGTTCTCCAACATATACACGCTTTTCCTCATAGGTTCAAATACCAAGGACTAACTACCATGGACTAAAGGTAAGTTCTCCAACATATACGTGCTTTTCCTTGCATGAAAGTGCGTGAACTTTTTCTCTACATGAAATAAACTTTTCTTTGCATAAAAGTGCATGAACTTTTCTCTACATGAAATAAACTTTTCTCTGCATAAAAGTGCGTGAACTTTTCTCTACATGAAATAAACTTTTCTCTGCATATAATTTATTATCTGAGATGAGTGGGTTGCCATCAAGTACAACATATGTATCATAATGCCAACAATCTCCCCCTTTGGACTTGATGGCAACAACAACCAATCACTCTCCCCCTTTGACATCAAGGGCAAAGGGTTATGCTCCCCCTAAGAACATGCTCCCCCTGACTATAAACCAGATCTGCAAAGAAGAACCATAATCCATGACCATGAAAGAGATAGATTGCAGCAATAATCAGACCAACATCCAAGATCTCCTTCTGTACGTCCTCCATAATGCCAACAATGCATTATAAGCTCCCCCTGAGTACCTGTTGAAATCTCTGAATGAGCTCCCCCTTTGTATATGTCATGGTGCACCAATCTGACCATGCTCTTTCTGAGAACAAGCTGAAATGTTTGCTCTGCTATATAGTGCTCTTCATGCTCAGGCTCCCCCTGACTGTAAGCAAGGTCTGCAAAAGGATGTTCTACATCACAAATGACCTTCCTAAAAGATTCAATACATACATCCATCACCCAACCAAGTGGGGATATATCAAAAAAATGAAAACCAAATACATTACATCTTCATCCCAGGCATAGTGGGGAAACCAACATAGGTCGTTACATGACCTGAAGAGATGACACTATTACATCATGAGTCTTGATATGACATCACCTAAATAAGATGAACATCAGCAACAACACTTTATGATCTGCTCCATAGTATCTGTCAACAGCAACTAGACCAACAACTTGTATTAGTGCATGAATCATCAAGGTATGTCCGCATCAACAGAATTTCACATTCTATGTGAGAAACATCATAGCCATCCAGATCTACATGAATCAAGTATCATCAATTGGGAATATCTGCATTAATCAACATATGTATGAAACAATCCTATCATCATATAGATAAGAGCTCATTATCATCATGTCTCCAACAATGCAACTTTAAATAATCATCCCTGTATCCAGCCAACAATCCTCATCCATTTGTGCCAAGAATGAAAGGAATCATAACTGTAATATATGATCTTTATGCATATGACGACAGCAGCATATGAGTGACTCAACATCAAGAAGATGTGAATTCAAGCTAAGTGCTTCCCATGCAAGCATCATTAGAGAATCAACCATAAATCTGATCCAAGAACCATGTGAACAACTCATAACCATAGCAAGATGAATCATTTATCCATATAAGTATCATCACCAAGGACTATTAACCATAATGCCAATAATGCATTAAGTCCATATGCTCCCTCTAAACCTGTGCCATCTGTCTGATCATGCATATCAATAAGAAGTATCAAGACATCATCAATATCAAGTTAGAACCAAAACACTTCTAACCATCATATCCACACATCATTATTATTAACGAGAGAAAAACTGATCCTTCTCTTGAATCTGTCCCTACTTCCTTTCTTCAAACAATCATATACGCGACTGTGCAGTAACTAACTCGCGTGTATATGCAACTTTCCTTTATGGAGTTTACATATGAGATTCAGGACATTGAAGTTTTGTACTTTCAGCTCCCTCTGATTCTGGTATGTCTGTACGTTGTGCAGTGCCGCCTTTTTCTGACTGTACTTCCTTTTTCCTCCATATCTTCAAGCGTGATGATGACATTTTCTCCTTTTGATATGGTGCCCACACTTTGTTCCTGCATTCCTTAGCTATATGTCCAAGCTTGTTACATGCATAACATCTTACATGTTTCATATTCCTCCTGTAACAATCAGCAGCTTTCTGACCAAACATATTGCAAGCAAAGCAATATCCATAAAAGTACCTTGAATGTGATGATCTTTCTGCATAATGGTCTTGAACCCTTCTTCTTCTACATCTAGCTGCAACATGTCCAAGATTATGACATACATAAAATTCAACATTATTCATAGGAGGAGTAAAGGATTTTCTTTGAGGAATCCCTTTTCTTGGTTGATGATGAGATTGATCTTTCATTTCTTCGTTGATCACTTTAGATTTCTCTTTAGAGTTCCTTGCCTCACCTTGTGAACTAGATTCACCTTCAACAGATTCATGGAAACCAAGACCAGTCTTTATAGCAGGATACCTTTGACTACTAAGAATATCATCCAAGACTTTAGAACTATCTTGAAATCATAAAAGCTTATCCTTTTCTTCTAGTTTAGCTTTCAAGATATTTACCTCAACCTGAAGCTGTTCTTCCTTTTCAAGAGATTGCTTTTTCAAATCTTCTTCAGCTTTCCTTCCTTCTTCCATTTGTTCCCTTAGTTTGAGAATCTCCTTTTCTTGTTCTTCATTCAGATCCTGCTGCATTTGACGAACTCGGAAGGCACATTCTAGTTGAGATTTTAAGCTGGTGACTTCGTTTTCTTGTTTTGCAATAGCTTGGAGTAGATCTGTATTCTGCTTCTTTGATTCTTCAAGATCTCCTTTTAGTGAGAGGATTGTAGCTTCAAGATTTTCATAGTAGCTGGATCTATCTTTGAGTTTCTTGATGGTTGTGCTTCTTTTGTTGACTTCTTTTCTTAATGATGTCACTTCATGCTGCAATTTTTGACATTGGTCTTCCTTGTCCTTGAGTAGCTTTCTTACCTTGTTTCCTTCTTCTAGTTGGGCCTTTAGTTTGGTAGCTTCTTCTTTGAAATCACATTCCCTTTTGTTCAATAGATCTTGTTGATCTCTAATTTTGTCTGTCAGCCTTTTAAATTCTGCCTCTGTTTGATATCTTTCTTGTTCACCCATAAGATCAAATTCAGTAGTTTCGCTATCACTTTCATCTCTTCCAAAAGGAAAGATAGTTGGAACATCAGAGGATAATATATTCATACCTGATAATGATTCTGAATCTGATTCTGAATCTGAAGAGCTTCGTATACCTAATCCCTAATCGATTCTCCCACTGTCATAGTTCTTCTGAGATGACTTCTTTTTCTTAGGTGCTTTCTTCTTAAGCTTCTTTCCCATTGTTCCACGGATCTCCTTCAAGCGATCAAGCTTCTATCAAAGGACCTGCTTTGATACCAATTGTTGGAAATAATACTGAGAGGGGGGGTGAATCAGTATTATCACATTAATATAACTTTTTCATTTCCATAATCAGATTCATATATGCTACTTCCACAACTTCTTATGATTAAGTTAATTGATCTTCAATGAGTGCATTAGAACATTATCAACCATATTATCAGATAACAGATGCCGTAATAGAGAATAGATCATCACACATAAGGCACACACATGAACACCATGATATAAGGTGGAAACCCAATGCGGGAGAAAAACCACCTGCTGCAAGTCATCTCAATCTTCTTCTTAATAAGAAAATCGTTTTACAATATTTGTACTGGTGCAGTCTTATACCAGTATGGGAGCTACAACCCCCTTTGCTCTTGTACTAGCCGATCCATTTACTAGTACGCAGGTTGCTACCTGCTACAATGCTCCAAAGATCTCCCTTAGCTTTTGTACTAGTTTAGATACTAGTACATAGGCGCTGGCCTACAATCTTCTCTCCTCCAGGTACCACGTTTCATCAATTTTCAGACTGGATACACTGAAGCACAACACATAATCTGAAAGGCCACTTTTCATCCAATTTTCATACTGGACCCAACAACAACATTGAAGCTCATAATCAAATAACCTTCTGAATCAACCAATCACCAGATCCATACATATACAATGATATTATGAGAGTTATCAACCAGATCTAGTACATAAAGATAAGTCATTAATCATGCTGTTATCTCCGCACCTGCGCCTTCGGTGGCGCCGCGACCACCACACCTGCGCCTTCTGTGGCGCCTCCGCACTGCGCCTTCTATGGCACCTCTGCACTGCGCCTTCTGTGGCGCCTCCGCACTGCGCCTTCTGTGGCGCCTCCACACTGCGCCTTTTGTGGCGCCTCTATGGCGTCTCCGCACTGCGCCTTCTGTGGCACCTCTGCACTGCGCCTTCTGTGGCGCCTCTGCACTGCGCCTTCTGTGGCGCCTCTGCACTGCGCCTTCTGTGGCACCTCCGCACTGCGGCTTCTGTGGCGCCTTTGCACTGCGCCTTCTGTGGCGCCTCCGCATTGCGCCTTTTGTGGTGCCTCCGCACTGTGCCTTCTATGGCGCCTCCGCACTGCGCCTTTTGTGGCGCCTCTACACTGTGCCTTCTGTGGCGCCTCCGCACTGCGCCTTCTGTGGCGCCTCCGCACTGCGCCTTCTGTGGCGCCTCTGTGGCGTCTCCACACTGCGCCTTCTGTGGCACCTCCACACTGCGCCTTCTGTGGCGCCTCCACACTGTGCCTTCTGTGGCGCCTCTGTGGCGTCTCCGCACTGCGCCTTCTGTGGCGCCTCCGCACTACGCCTTCTGTGGCGCCTCCGCACTGCGCCTTCTGTGGCGCCTCTGTGGCGTCTCCGCACTGCGCCTTCTGTGGCGCCTCCGCACTTCCGCAGCTGCAGCGCTCGAGAGATCACCCTTCACAGATTCGCTTTCAACTTCCCTTTCATAGATCAAACTTTTAAAACAATAACCCAATATTTCAGATCTTAAGATATTCGATTTGCAAGAATCAATTAGCCAAGTGATCTCCTTTGCTTTATATAGGCTTAGGCCTTTCACAATACCATGGGCCAAAACCATAGGATAAAAAAAAACTGTTGGACTAATACCATGAACCAACCATGAAAGTACGTGAGATCAACACTTTTGACGAAGTACCATGGTCCAAAACCATAGGTTCAAATACCAAGGACTAACTACCATGGACCAAAGGTAAGTTCTCCAACATATACGCGCTTTTCCTCATAGGTTCAAATACCAAGGACTAACTACCATGGACCAAAGGTAAGTTCTCCAACATATACGCGCTTTTCCTCATAGGTTCAAATACCAAGGACTAACTACCATGGACCAAAGGTAAGTTCTCTACATGAAATAAACTTTTCTCTGCATAAAAGTGTGTGAACTTTTCTCTACATGAAATAAACTTTTCTATGCATATAATTTATTATCTGAGATGAGTGGGTTGCCATCAAGTACAGCATATGTATCATAATGCCAACACATACTCTGCTATATTGTTGGTACATTGGAAGTTTAGATTGTATGAATGACCCTCAGCATGATTGTTTCCTGTGTTTACCACCCATATTCCTGCTCCAGAACCATCTTTGGTACAAGATCCATCAAAGCTCATGTTCCAAAGAGGTTGAGGAGGAGTATTTGGTTCCATTGTTTGTGTTTGGTTTGGGTCTGTTTTAGAAATTTTAGTTTCAACATTGATCACCTGAGTGTTGATATCTCCATCATTGTAAAGAAAGAAAGAGTCCAAATCTGTGTGGACAGAGTAAAGTGAATAATTGTGAGGTTTCTCTTGACTACTCACCATGAATTTCATCAAAGTTTCCCTATACAGTCTTCTTTACTACCCAAAAAATGTCATGGTGGCAAAGGTCATATCCATCTATAGGGTACCTTGTAATTTTTCTCCCCATGAGCATTGTGGAGTACTAAAGAAGGTATGTTTTTATTGACTATTTTGCCATGTTTTCTTTAGAACTCATAAAATCTTTGCATCATGAACTAGGTAGATAATGGGAAATCATGACAAATCTATAAGATTTATATGCATCATGAAAACTCTAATAACTGCCATTTCTTATGCAGGAAAAGGGAAAAACTAAAGATTGTCGCTCCAAAGAAAAAGACAGGGCCAAGCTAACCGATGTCCCTTTGGCAGGGAACCATATGCAAACAAGACGATCTAAATTAAAACATCTCAGCCAAGGAAAGGAAAAGGAGATATCGACTTGATTCAAGAAAATGACTAGATAACTGAGGATTAACAGCTTGGCGGATCCCTCAGGAACCTTTTATCCTGAGGGATCGTTGCTTTAACTATTTTCGCATCCTTGATATCTCCGCTTTAGTTGTTATAAGTAGGGGCAACACTGCTAGCCCGAGGAAAAAGAAAGACTGTCAATTTTTATGTAACTTTGCTCTGTATTTGAAACTTTGATCATCAAATCTCGTTGAGAAGTGATCCACCGTAACTCTGTTTTAATGCTTTAATATAAATTTGGTTGTTGTTCCATCTTTGATCCTGGAATAATTTCAAGTGGTGTGTCCCTGGAGGCTAAGGGCCCGGCCCTGGTGGAACACTTGCTCCTGTATCATTATCTTTAGTTCATGTGTGGTTTTCATTATCAGCTTTGATCGGTAATCTGGTGTGTTTTTTTATTTTATATCACAACTCTGTTATATTTACAATATCGTTCTCTACAACAGGAAAGTCATATTGTTCATTCTGACCTTATAATGTATTGTTGTTCCTTTAAGTCATTAATGTAACATTATTGTTCTTTACAGAATGCTATTGTTGTTCAATTACAGAGTAACTGAGCTGTAATATTCTTAAGTTGGTATTACTGTATTCGTCTATGGTTTATACTTCATTACGATTGCTATTCAATTGACATTGTTGTTCCATTATGAATTGCGATCATTATCCTTTCTAACTGAGATCAATATTTGTGGTATCAGATGCAGATTACTGTTTCTCTTAATATCTCTATGTGTTGTGAGTGTTATTTATTTCAGTACTGTGTATTCACAATTGGCTCTAAGAGCTGTTCTATATTTCATTGGTAATTGGTTGCTGTCCCATTTCTATTTGTTGTCTGATTTATCCTTTAAGTAAAGATTGCCATCCGATTTCTATAGGATACGATTGTTGCACTTTCCCCTGTAGATTAAGGCGTTGTTGTTCATCAGACTTAGTTGTTGTTAGATTTTCTAGTTGCTATTCCATTTCTTAGTTGCTGTTCCATTTCCTGTTATTTGCGTCATTGTTTCTTTGGTGTGCAGAACGATCTGAAACTGTAGTGGGCATTGGCATTTGTTGTCTAGTCCCTAGATTGATGACCTGTTCCTTGATTACCTTTAGTTACATCAGTTTCCAAAGGGATGAGTTAATGTTACTAGACCCTTGACTGATAAATTGCTTAGTTTTCCAAGTGCGTGATTTAGTTTTTAAAGTATTTTACTGTAAGTAGATCTTGTTTCAAGCATCCGTTTACTTTTGTATTTGAGCTATACTACTAGCATTAATCTAACAAATGATAGCCTCAGACAGAGTACACTCTTTGAGATAACAAATTATTCCTAGATTGACAAGTTAATGTGAGGTAATTAGAGGTGAAAAAGACCCTTTTTACGGCTCGACATTTTGGCGCCGTTGCCGGGGAAGAGTGTAGCCATTTGTTTCTTTTCCAAAGTAGTGTAAGAACCTGTTAGGAAAGAGATGGGTTTTAAAAATGGAAGGTAAGAACCTGCATGTGGAGTATGTAATAGCCCTGCTCCCTTGCCCGCTTTCCTGCAGATTTGTTGCTGTTTTGTTTGGGTAGAACCTAGCAGTTGATTTGTGTGCATGACTAAGCAGAAAAAGCTAGAAAAGAATCTCAAACCTCTACCCAAGTCTGATAAAGCTAAGGGGCCGGTGACCCTTGGTCGATCGACCTTTATAGACGAAATCCTTAAGAAAGCAGAATCTCAGCCTTCAGTAGGACCTAGAAAAGTTACTTCTAGACAACTTACTAGTTCCCTTCAGGCCACAGGATCACCATCTGTAGCCTTTGCTGAGGTGCATAGTCAAACCGAAGAGCAAGATTTTCAAGAAATTGAAAATTCTAGCCTAAAATCATTGCAGGAAGGGAACCTTAGCAATCTCTGTGAAGGAAGAGGAGAAACAGGAGAAGCTGAAGAACCAAAATCTCCTCTTAGGGTAATTCAGCCATTAAGCAGCCCAGATAAGGGAAGTGTTGCAAAAATCATTTATAACGAAATTCAAGAACCTAAATCCCCCCAGACATTAGGCACTCTCATCATCCCAGATAAAGGAAGTGCTGTCAAGGCCATCCCCATTAGAGCCATTCCCCCTTGACAACCTAGGAATACCCTCCTAGATATCCCAGAAGGCTATTGGCACATATTTGACCAAATGGCCTAGAATCAGCCTAACACCCAAACCTCTACACTGCAATACCCCATTGTGGATACTGTAGCTAATGCACCTATGAAATCAATTCCCCTCCAGCATATCCCTACATTCCATGGCCTTACATCAGAAGATCCAGATGCATTCCTGTTTGAATTCGATGTGCTGTGTAGAGGATATGGCTATACCACCAATCCCCATAAACTGAAATTATTTCCCTCTACATTAAAAGGAGTTTCTTTAAGATGGTTTATGGGATTAGGTGGTGGTGTTATAAATAATTGGGATCAAATGAAAGAGTCTTTTCTAAAAAAATATCAGGACTATTTCAGGTCTCGAGAGTTAAAAGACGAAATATTTCAGATGGTAGCTAAACCAAATGAAACATTAGAAGAGTATGTTGAATGATTCCAGTATAATCTTCAAATATCTCCTTATGCATCATTTCCTTTACCCAATAATGTCTTAAAAACAACATTAATTAGGGGAATGAAGGAACAATGGATTGAGACATTAAACATTATGGGGAAAGGAGATATTTATCAAGAAAATTTTGCTGACATTATTGATTTATGTATCAGGAGCTCGAGAGGCAGCACAAGGCTAAAACTAGCAAAACATGATCGATTTGTAAGAGATAATAGAATTTCGGCAGAAGGAGTAACTCGTGCAGAAATTGGAAATTTATTAGAAAATTTTAAAACTGACATATTGGGGACGCTGACAACACAACTTGATATTATGTAGGCCAAACAAAAGCAAGCAGAAGCAGAACAGAATTTGGCAATCTTCTGTCCCAGATGCAGAAAGAAACATAGCCACAAGGAGTGTCCATTAGATGCAGTTCAAGTTTGCGCCATTTGTACAAAAGACCACTCCACAGAAAGCTGCCCCTCACTTCCTGGATTGAAAGCAGTATACAAGGAGGCAGAAGAAGAGCCAGAATCGGTGTATCTACTTAATCAGCACCATCAATAGCAGCCACGACAAACAAGTATGTTTTCAGACCCAGCTTCTTCTTTCTAGCCTCCGCAATATCATGCTCAACAATATAATTCAATGTGGAAAAATCAACCTCCCTTCCCGAATTGGTCACAACAATCATTCCCTTCATCATCTCCATGGCCAAATCAAGCAAGCCAACCCAATTGGCCAAATTTTCCCTATACCCCACCATATTGGCAAAACAATGTTTTTCCTCCACAATGGACTCCTCCTACTTCACATAGTCAAACCTGGCAGACAAACTTGCAAAGACCGATGAATCAGCCATTTGGAACCATCCCGCTCCCTCAACCTACACTGCCAGCCCTACAACAAAACCCCTAGTCTAACTTAAGGCCGTAACTCCCAGCCCAACCCAACCCGAATCCAAATAACAGACCGGTCCAGTCCATTCAAATAATCGAAACACCAGAGATAGGAACCGATCTAAGGGAATGTAATGACCTTTAATTAAGATTTGGGCGTATCATTGAAACAGAGGGAGATAAAACAGTTCAAGTTGAAAATCAGTTGCATGTAGAACAACCATTGCAAGAAGAGGACGTGACCAGACAACAAAGTCATGATCCAGCAACCACAACCTCTCCTCCATTCCCAGAACACTTAATTATACCTCAACCTATACAATATCTTGATTTTGACATTCTGGGAGAATTACGAAACCTGTACATAAAAATCCCGCTCCTCCAAGCCATTCAAGACATCTTGATATATGCAAAGACTATCAAAGAATTATGTATAAAGAAACCAAGGAGGAAAATAACAAATAACCCAAAAGTCCAAGTAGTTGGCACTTTATCTGACTTATTATCAGGAAAAGAAACACCTGTTAAATACGAAGACCCAGGAAATCCAATAGTAACCGTACAAATCTATGGTCAAACCTTCTCAAATGCCTTAGTTGATCTAGGAGCTGCAATTAACATCTTAACAACCACTACTTGCCAAAAACTGCATATTACATCAGTAGAACTAACCTCCACTTTATTAGAACTGGCTGATCAATCTGTAGTTAGGTCGGAGGGCACACTACATGATGTTATGGTATCTGTTGACTCCTGGCAGTATCTGGTTGATTTTTTGATAATAAACCCCAAAAACTTACTTGATGGACATCCTTTGATCTTAGGAAGACCTTGGCTCGCAACTGACAATGCTTATATTGGCTACCAACAAGGTAATATGACCATTACTAGGGGGGACAAATATTAAGAATCTAGCTTTATACCCCCCAGCGCAGCCAAGTGTCACAATAATAAAAACTAACAAGCATCCTGTATCATACCTCACTGAAAATATTAGATCTCCATTAACCATACAAGAGGCCCTTGATTTCAAAGACCAAACAGAAGATGATGCCATTAATAATTTCATTAGCCAAGCTAAACCCAGATCCCATGTACAATGTCACATGATAGAAGTAGCATTTGATAATGAATTAGAAGAGGATCTTCTTAAAGATACACATGATCAAACAATACCTACTACCTCTGTTTCGAATAGCAAAATTGTGGAAATTGAGCCAGGAAAGACTTTAAACATTAATGCCAACCTGACTTCCGAACAAGAAAAGAAGCTCATCCAATTATTGAGGAAACATAAAGAAGCATTTACATGGGACTACCCTGATATGAAAGGAATTGACCCTCAGTTATGTACACACCACATTTACATAGAAAAGGATGCGAGACCTGTTCACCAAGTGCAAGGGAGACTTAATCCTCATCTAAAAGACGTTGTAAAAGCTGAACTTCAAAAACTTTTGGATGTTAACTTCATCTACCCTATCTCCGATAGTAAATGGGTCTCTCCACTTGTTGTGATACCAAAGAAGAATGGAAAGCGGAGGATTTGTGTAGACTATAGAGAACTAAACAAAGCAACACAAAAAGACCACTTTCCCCTTCCATTCATTGATCAAGTATTAGACACTCTAGCAGGAAAGAAGTTCTTTTCTTTCTTAGATGGCTTCAGGGGATACAATCAGATTCAGATTGCCTCTGAAGATCAAGACAAAACCACTTTTACCTGTCCCTGGGGAACATTTGCCTACAGAGTTCTACCTTTTGGCTTATGTAATGCTCCTGCCACATTTCAAAGAGCTATCCTCAGCATTTTTTCAGACTTAATAAATGAGGGGCTCGAAGTCTACATGGATGATTTTACACCATACGGAGATGATTTTGACCCAGCATTGGACACACTGGAAAAAGTCCCGCAGCGCTGCATTGCCACCAGGCTTTGCTTAAGCCATGAAAAATGCTATATGATGATGACTGAAGGACTTATTCTAGGCCATTATATCTCAGCAGTTGGCATACAAGTAGACCCAGCCAAAATTCAAATAATTTTGCTAATTCCCACTCCTACCACTCAAACAGAGGTACACAGTTTTCTCAAATTCTCTGGTTATTATAGAAGGTTTATAGAACATTTTTCACATATTGCTGCACCTCTATATGCACTGACAGGTAATGTTGACTTTTTTTGGACAGAAAAATGTGACCGTGATTTTCAGGATCTGAAGAAGCTTGTGTCCATAGCTCCAGTCCTTCGAGGACCAAATTGGGACCTGCCATTCCAAATTTCATCAGATGCCTCAGATACAGCTATTGGACTAGTCCTTGGGCAGGAAGAAGATAAAAAACCATATGCAATTTATTATATTAGCAAGAACTTATCCCCTGCTGAATTGAATTATATTGTTACTGAAAAGGAATTTCTAGCTGTAATACATGCTGTCAATAAGTTCAGGCATTACATTACTGGATATCCTGTTATCTTGTATACAAATCACTCTGCCATAAAATATTTAGCAAATAAACCAATCACAAATGGTAGAATAACTAGATGGCTGATCTTATTGCAGGAATTTGATATTACAATCAAGGACAGACCTGAAAAAGAAAATTAGGTAGCTAACTTTCTCTCACGAATGCCACAACCAGTGGACGCAGTAGCAGTTGAAGATCAATTTCCAGATGAGCATTTGTTTGCTGTCACTGTTAAAACACCCTGGTATGCTGATGTTGCGAATTACTTAGCAGTAGGTAAATTACCAAAACATCTGACCCCCAATGAACGAAAGTAGATTGTCCAGCGAAGTGCTCGATTTTCTTGGATTGGGGGCTACCTGTTCCATACAGGAGCAGATATGCACATCAGGAGATGTGTTCGGGAGGATGAAATTCTTGATATTTTGAAAGCTTGTCACGACAGATCATGTGGCGGACACTTTGCCGATAAGAGAACTGGACATAAGGTGCTGCAAACAGGGTATTATTGGCCTACAATCTTCTAATATGCAAATAAGTTCGTTCAAACTTGTGACGGTTGTCAAAGGGAAAAACGCCCTGGCTAGTCTGACGAAATGCCCCTGAACCCACAACTGGTCATTGAACCATTCGAGTGATGGGCACTTGATTTTGTTGGTCCAATGAACCCATCCTTGAACTAGAAAACATATATTCTAGTGGCAACAGAATATGTCACCAAATGGGTTGAAGCATAAGAATTACCAAGAGCTACAGAGGATTTTGTCATATAGTTCCTATTTCATATATTTGTGCGATATGGGCTCCCAAGAGACATAATTACATATGGTGGACCATAGTTTGCTGGTAACAAGATTGCTGCAACACTTAAGAACTATCATATCCAACATAAAATTACTACTCCATACCACCCACAAGCAAACGGTCAAGTGGAAAGTAGCAACAAGATAATAGAAGCAATCTTGACAAAAACCATTGCGTCACATAGATCCGATTGGGCTGCAAGACTACCAGAATCCTTGTGGGCCTACATAACAACATGGAGAAGAACTACGAGCTGTTCACCATACCAATTGGTGTTTGGAAAGCAACCTATTTTCCCCATAGAATTCAAAATCTCAACACTGCGAACAGCACAAGAAGTAGGCCTAAATCTAAACGAGGCACATATTAATATATTATAGCAGATCAATGAGCTAGATGAAATCAGGCTCTCTACCCTTCAACATACTGCATTAATCTAACAGCAACGAGCTAAATGGCATGACACTCTCATTAAAATAAAAGTCTTCTGTGAAGGAGATTGGGCGCTCTTATACGATTCCAAGTTTCAGGATTTTCTCGGGAAACTTCAGACTCGCTGGCTAGGGCCATATGAAATCCAGAAGGTACATGATAATGGCACCCTAACTCTAGTCACTATTGATGGATCTGGACATAACTTTAAAGTAAATGGCCATCGAGTTTGATTATACCGCAAACCACTTACTCGGGAATCCTTCTGCCAGCAACTACGCGAGGACTCCGATATGCAAATTCTACAGGAGGAAGAGCAATCTTCCTCACCTGTGATTCATTAAGTGATTCACCTGTTTTTATACTTTGTACATAATTTCTTTGTTCTGTATATATTTTTGTATTTGCATTTTTTTCTGCTGCTCCTTTTCAGAAGAAACAACACTGTTATTTTGTTGTTCCTTTTCTGAAGGGACAACATTTGTGTACACTTTTGTCGTTGTTGTTGTTCCTTTTTCAAAAGAACAACACCTTTTGTTTCAGCCGTTCTTTCTTATTTTCATTTTGTTGTTCCTTTTCCAAAGGAACGACATTTGAGTTTTATGTTGTTCCTTTTCTAAAGGAACAACACTTTGATTTTTGTTGTTCCTTTTCCAAAGGAACGACATTTGAGTTTTCTGCTGTTCCTTTTCCAAAGGAACAACACTTTTGATTTTTGCTGTTCCTTTTCCAAAGGAACGACATTTGAGTTTTCTGTTGTTCCTTTTCCAAAGGAACAACACTTGTGATTTTTGCTGTTCCTTTTCCAAAGGAACGACATTTGAGTTTTCTGTTGTTCCTTTTCTAAAGGAACAACACTTTTGATTTTTGTTGTTCTTTTTCCAAAGGAACGGCATTTGAGTTTTCTACTCTTCTTTTTCCAAAGGAATAGCACTTTTTTATTTTTGCTGTTTCTTTTCCAAAGGAATGGAATTTGCGTTTTTGTTGTTCCTTTTCCAAAGGAACGACACTTTTGGTTTTCTACTGTTCCTTTTCTAAAGGAACGACATGTTCGGTTTTTGTTGTTCCTTTTTTCAAAGGAACGACACTTTCGTTTTTTGTTGTTCCTTTTTCAAAGGAACAACACTTGTATTCCTTTGCCCTTCCTTTTTCAAACGACAACATTCTCGTATTCCTTTTACTTAAAGATACCTGCTGTTCCTCTTGTTTCAGGTCATTTGGAGCACAACTATACACTCATGCAATGGATACAAAGCTAGAGCATACTAAAATCAGCAAATTATATAAAATCGCCACTTTTACAAGAAATTGCTGTGAATTGATAAAGAGGAACAAAGAAAGGACACAATTATTCATCACTTCTATTGTTATTACCCTACTAATACTGACATGATTGGTCATCTTTATCATGCTGGTTCTTTTTAAATTCCTGTAATATTTTTTGATCATTATTAAGGAATAAGAACAAAGGGTTTATATTTTTCTATTGAGATGTTAAGACTTCTTCCACCATTCCTACTCTTAAGGAGGGCCGAACCACCCTTTGTGTATAAATAGGAAAGAATTTTATAAAAAAAAAGAAAAAATGAAAAAGAAAAAAGAGAAGAATGTTTTGAATTGTCAAATGCAGGATAGGGGGTCTCATCAAGAGCCAGCCTACCATGATCATAAGGAAGAAAGTGAAGTGGCATTCCCACTATGGCCACCACACCAGGGATATGGTCCAAGAGGCACATCAGAAAAAATAAAGAGTCCTTGGAACAGGAGGTCTCATCACGAGCCAGCCTGCCCACCTTTCACTCCTTCCTGGTGAATGGCATTATGATTTAACTAGTTACCAAGCCAGCATAATGACCTCCATTTTGACACTGAACAATACTTCCTAGGCATACACAAAGGATCATGGTTCCATGGGTGAAACAAACAACTCTGCCAAGGTTATGGACACCTGTCGGCAACAGAGCTCTGTTAATGGTATTGAAGTCACATTTCTTATACACCAATAGTAATCATTAATACCCTTCTCTATCTTATACCTTTGTAATCTGTCAAATAAGATTATGCATATCACTTCCCCGAACCATTAAACACATGAAAATCCATCATAACCAATCATGACAGAAAAAGTAGACAATGATCACATTACACTCGTTGTGCACGTCAGTTGTCCTATCCTCCCAGCCTCGCATCATGTAACCGCATTTTCTTATTTATTAAGTGATCCTATTATACACCTCGATTTCGATAACCTGCTCCATTTGCAAACATGGCATATTGGCATACACTATTCCTTTATGACCCTGTACCAGAACAGATCGGCTCGCCTCTCCTTCATTTGACGGCTGAGGATGGCCTGTCACATTGAGGGGTGGGGCTGACTTCATAATTTGCTGACATACGTGTCAGGCTATTATTCGGCAAACTCTTACTTGGGAATAGAAAGGCTTAACGGTATCTCGTTTTCAATTTGCATGCCTCGTTGTTCCTAAGATATTTCTGTATCATAGTTTGCAACAATTAGTAATATTTGAACGAGCCTTGCGATTTTGCTATTTTCTCTGTGTTTCTAACAGTTTGAACAGCCTACTGTTCCATTATCGTCTCTACATTTTTACAGTAAGTTAAAGCATGGGAGGAAGGTCAATTTGAAGAGAACCACAGGTACTAACAGTTTCTGATGCTGCACGGGAAATCCTAGAAAGGGTAGGATGGTTAGTCTATCTTAATCGTTTACAGGAATCCAACGAGACCATGACAACAGAATTCTTGCAGGACTTGCAAGAATACCACTCCACAGTAAGGGGAAAACACATAGCAGTTACCAATGACGTAATTGCAGAGGTCTCGGGACTACCAGCCACTGGACCTATGTGGACTCTAAAGAAGGAGAGACTGCAAAAGATCATGAAGATCTTCCAGGATGAAGGCTGAGACCTGACAGTTAGAGGAAAGGGAGTCCTACCAGTAGCATTAGGAGAGCCATGGGGAGAATTGGCGAAGATCATCCAGAGCTACATCACTTGTGAAGGTAGGAAAGACGTGGTAAGACCATGACACCTTAAACTCTTAGTTGTATTAAAAGAGAAATGCTCTGGGAACCTACCTGCATTTTTAAATTCATTACTTCATGATGTTGCCCGAAGCATGAAAAAGTCACCACATGTAGAATCGGTAGTAAGTCACCATGGACTAATACGGCTGATATTTAGCCACAGTCTTGCTTAGCAACATAGCAGCTGGGAAGAACTAATAGCTGTGATAGATGGGGCACCTACTCTGCCAGCCCCAAAATGCAAACATACTGCCAGTACACCAAATAGACCATCAAAACGAAAAAAATTAGTTAGATTGGCATGAATTAGAGGGAGGTTAGAAAATACCCAAGGGAGTACCAGCCAACCTGTGGATATAGACGACTCAGGGGACAAGCAACCCTCGCAACTAGAAGGAGAAGAGAATGAGAAAGAAGTGGGAGGAAATGAGGAAGGAGAAACAGAGGAAGAGACCGAGCAGCCTGAGTAGGTGGAGGCGGAGACATAGCAACGCGAAGAGAGTCCATTGCGAAATCCATTGCAAGAGGACGAACTGGCTGTTACACTAAAAAATGTCACCTTGACTACTTACAGTTAGTATGGCTCCAATCAACAAGTCATGCTACCCTCTTAGGCAAGTCTCATGCCTCTGTTATCCATCTCAAACTCAAAGAAGAGAGAAAGTCTTGTAAAAATCATGTTTATCTCTGGGGTCGCAGGTTCTCTCTAGCCTTACCTGCGGGGACGCTGACCATGTTCACAAAATATGCGTCCATGGACGCTCTGTATGTTAAGGGACAGGTGCGTCCCTCTGTAAAAGGCAAAATGCGCGAGTTTTATCTTGAAAAAGTTACTTGTGGTTACTTCTAGAACATTCTAGAGGTCGGTTTGATGAAATGGATGCGCCTCCAGTTGGTTCATGTATCTCTATTAAGGGGGAACTTATCCCATCAATAAGGGAGCTATCCCACCCATAGAGGGGGATGATCCCATTGATAGTGGACCTGAATAACCTCTTTACAGCACTATAAATGAAGGCATTGAGCCAGAAGGAGAGGAGGTTGGAGCTATACATTTTCTTTGGGTAAATGCTGCAGGATTTAGGTCTTCCATTAGAGCCTTTGTGAGGAGAGATTGTCTTCACTTGATTCTACTTGGGAGAGGGTGAGCTTTGTCAAAGTAGAGGAAAACCCTTGATGGACCCTGGGAGGAACTTGCACAACACCAAGGCCAGGTTGTAAGAGTTTCTTTGTTTCGTTATTAATACAAACTGGTTTATTTTTCTCAATAGCTTGTGTTAATGAGTTATTTCATGTGTTCCTTGGTCTGCATGTTGAATATATGTTTTATTATATGAAATGCAAGTGCTTGGTAATTGTTTGATTGTTTGTGGTTGCAGGAATTGACTTGAAGGAGGAGCTCATCCGGATCGTCAAGAACGGACTTCAACAACAGCGTTTTGGAATAAGGTAAGCCTAAACACTTGTAGTTTTCATGTTGTAAAAGGTGTATTTAGAGAAAGATCACTCCATTTTGTCTTGTTTGTCATTAGAATGTCTTAGACTTCTAGGAAGGTCAGTCGTGTCCGCACCCTTGACAGATTCCGTGTGACAAATTGGCGACTCCGCTGGGGAATCCATTAATGAGAGAGTCTTTTCCTTTATATGAACTTTGCTTTGAGAAAATCATTTTTATTTTCTGGTTTTTGACTGTGAGAATTAGTATTTGGGTGGCTTAGCTGTAGCTTTAGTTGGCTTTAGTTTTTCTTCCTTTTTCCAGAAAGACGCAGTCTCTGTGTGCTGCACAGTGCGTCCTTGGACGCGCTGTTGTCGACTGCACAGTGCGGGGCCGCACCTGTGACAACGGGTGGCCTGCGTCTTCCTGTAAAAGTTAAGAAAATTCCATTTTTGCCTTAAATTACTTTTAGATTTTGTTTTTTCTTAGTGTTTTCTGCCCAGATCCTTTAGTACCCTGTCAAGAATTCTCACCTGAACTCGTTTTGTGAGCTTTGAGTGTTTTAGTGGTTTTCAACGAAGTTTAGACCTAGGGTTTGATTTTTGGAAAGGCTTTGTAGTGACTTTGAGCTTAGAAAGTTGTCCAGCCTTAGATATCTCTGGTTAGTCAACCTTCTTAGAAGTTGAGCCTGCCGTAAAGTCTCCTTGTTTGAGCAACTTGTCATTTGAGTTGTTTTGGGTCAAATTTCGAATTGCTTGTTTTTAAAGTATTGATTTCCATTTTCAAAAAGGACAAAAAGATTAGAATTTTGTTTTGACTAGTTTTTGGTTCTGCAATAAGCTAGTCCTTGATTTGATTGTGATCAAGTAAAACACCTTAGAAATAATCATTGTTAGTTTTGGCCTCGTTAAGATTGCTTAGAGTAAATTTGCCTTTAGTTTGCTTATGAGTGCATTTTCATAGATTTTAAGAGTTGTTAAGATTGATTTTTGGTTATATTAGATTTATTTGCTTTATTAAAAGAAAAATACAAAAACATCTTCTTAAAAGTCTTGTTTCAAGTAGCTTTTTGTTTTCAAAAGAAGAAAAGAGTTTTTTCGTGCATGTAAAGAGAAGTTATGTTTTTATGCTTGGAAAAGAAAAACGAATTGTTTCTTTGATTGTCTTCAATTAAGAAGTTGCTTTTATAAGGATTGCATTCTCTCAACTTTTTAGTTAAGCAATTCATCGAAAAAGTAAAGTAGTGGATAAATCATTTTAGGTGCATTTTGTAGTGGTTTCGAGTCGAGTCAACACACCACTAGTTTCACTTCCATCACCTTTTGACTTAAGAAACAACCTTAAAAGTAACGCTTAAATTAAAATCAATCTAGTAATCTTTATTTTTCTAGGGCTCTGAAGCACCAACATAGCTTAGGCTAGGGTCTTGGAGTAGGTGAGTACTTAACTCTCCAAGACTACAAAACCAAACAGATAGTCTATCTTGAGTAGAACAAATCCAATTGTTTCAGTTACATTCTGGGAAAGCTCCTCTTAAAGGAGAAACACGAGCTCGTGTCCGAACCAGTGAGGGGATCATTCCTCCCTCGTTGGGAACGACGCCAGGCAGTACGTATTACAAACGGTAAACCTCGGATTAACCATTGTCGAGGAGCCAGGGGTCACTTATCGGTAAACCTTGGATTGTTGTCAAGGAGCCGGTAAGGGGATTGGAGCTTGCTACTCTGCCCTTGCGTGCTGTCGGAGTTTAGACTGTTCCCCCAGGTGTAATTGTTGTGATTGGTAACCTTAGTGGCCATAATATCTAGGATTCTACCCAAGGTGACGGTGGAGGGAAGGTCCCACTGTACCTGGAGCAGACGTCGGTTATACTCACTTGGATTTTCTGGGGGGTTCGCTTCACTTCGAGACGGTTAAAGTGGAGGAACTTGGTCCAGTCTATTCATTAAGCAGGTTGCCGGGGTAACTGTTCCACCCACTATTTCTGTACTGAATCCTGCGAGGTTGGGCCTAATCACCAACTAGCGCTTTTGGTCCGGAAGACTACTGTTTGTGTGTGGTTTGACGCTCTAGATTATTTAGGCGTGTGCTTCAAATTTGATTGGTTCTTTAGAAGACTTTAGGTGGTTTGATTTGAAATTTTTTACTTTGTTTTCGTGTGTTGTAGTTAAAATCTTTAATTGTGGCGGAATTACCGAGAAGGTCCCGTCGATTGCGGGCCAGTCTCCTGAAGTTGTATCTGTGGCCGAATTGTTGAGAAGATCCCGTGAACTTAGGGGTTCACCTCCTCGAGACGACCCCAGTTATTTAGAGGGTTTAAAGGTCCTTGTAACTCCTAGTGGCAGTAGAGTAGGTTCACCTGAAGAAGGAGAATCTTCTTTGGTAGTCCATCCAGATTACCAAAGATTAGAAACAGGTTACAATCCCGAAGCTGTTACAGTTTCCGAGCTTGCTGGTAGTTTTTCATCTGCCAGTGAAACAGGCGAAGAACCTGAAATTTCAGAACCTGTTACTCCAACTCCTAGTGTTCCTGATTCACCAAGAATAGAAAGAATTATCACCGAAAATCTTCCTGTTGGATTAATTGCTATAGAAGAACTTGTTCCAGAGGAAGAAATAGGCGTTTCTGATTCTGAAGATCTAATTACCCTTGATCTAAGGGAGCGTGAATCCATCTTTTACAGTCCTCCTAGAAGTGAGTCTTGGTACCTTGCATTAACCAATTTTTTAGACAACTCAGTAGGTTTTTCTACACCTCGTACTCCGGTTCCACCTAGAGGAATTCATTCTCCTGTAAATATGTCTGGTCAGTCGTCTGTGTTTTCACAAAGTCCTGAATCATTTTTACATGGCGGTCCTTCTGTTCCTACTGGGTATCAGTCACTTTCTGGTACCTTTGCGGGAGCATCTCCTCAACCTGTTGATCATGGGTTATTAGTTGGAAACAGTGGTAATGTACCATTGAGTATAGGTGAAGTTTATATGATGTCAGGTTCAACTCCCATTAACCAACCTCAAGGTGGCCAATTACCGCCTGGGGGGCAACCTTCGTTAATGCCTGGGGGGCAACCTCAAGGTACTTCATTTGTGACTGGGGGGCAACCTCAAGGGTATCAACCCCAAGGGTATCAACCCCAGCCTCAATACGTACCCCAAAGTCAACCTCAGTATCAGTATCAACCTCAAGGATGGCAACCTCAAGGATGGCAACCCCAAGGGTATCAACCCCAAGGGTATCAACCTCAAGGATACCAACCTCAAGGTCAAGGTCAACCCCAGTATTCGTATTTACCTCAAGGTTATCAACCTACGGGTCAATACCCTGGTCAAGGTTATCAACCACCTCAAGGGCAATCATATGGGACTACACCTTACAGTTATCAACCCTATCCTCAATACGGCTATGGATCTCAGTATCCTCAACCTGTTACGAGTCAATACCCTGGAATGTTAACATGGGATCCGTCACAGGGTCAACAGATGTCGCAACCAAGTATACAGTCGGTACCTCAAGCAGGACAACCTGCAGTTCCTGGTCCACCCCAGCAACCGCAACCTGTCCAGTCAAGTGTTCAGACCCCTGTAACTTCTGTAGTTACTCAGCCGCCAATTGCACCGAGTACTCCACCTCACACGGCTGCAGCAACTACCGCTTCATCTACCATGCTTACATCTGGAGTATCGGCAGCTCCGGTTTCTACTGTCCCTGTAACCGCTCCTCAGACATCTGTACCGTTGTCTGGACCCACGGTTCAAACCACAGTCCAGATGCCTGCAGGTCAACCTGGTACAAGTACGGTTGTTACTACTCAACCTCAATTTGTTCAACCTCCGTACCAGGGACAGTATCAACCTGGTCAAGCTGCCCAACAACCGGTTTACCAGTATCAACCGTATCCTGGGTACAATTATCAACCACCTCAACAACCCCAGTACGGTCCGGTTAATCCTGGTTTTCCAGGAGGATATAATATCCCCAATGCGAATCCTGTTCCTAGTTATCCTGGATATCCTCCTCCTGGGGCTGGTATTGTGACTCAGAGTTTCAGAGATCCTAACCGGCAGTTACCATTTATTGCGACTTTAGATTTACCCGACTTGACGCGCCTAACGAACGATCCAATTCAATATCTTCCGTTCTGGCCGCCAATGCCAAATAAGTTGCCCAGCGATATACCCAAGTTCGAAGGTAAGTCTGGAGAGGATCCGTCTAATCACGTGATGACTTACCACCTCTGGTGTGCATCAAATTCCATCTCAGATGATTCTATCCGCTTACGTCTTTTCCAGCGTACACTCATTGGTCTCGCAGCCAAGTGGTACATTGAGTTGCCACGGGCTTCTTTTTACAACTTTAGCCAGTTAGCTACTTCATTCTTAACTCATTTTCAGTTACCAGTCAGATACGATAATGGTACAGAATTATTAACTTCGCTAAAACAATCGACATCCACGTACATTTCTGATCACATCCATGAGTGGAGACGTCGAAGGAGATTAGTGAAAGTTTTTATCCCGGACCAAATTTTAGCTGAATGGTTTGTAAAATCATTATTACCAAGAATTACTGAAGATGTAGCTAAGGCCGGCGTAGTTACTGAGGAGCAAGTCATTGCTCAGGCACAATACCTTGACTTAGTTTACACTCAGTCGGGTACGTTACACGAGAAAATTCCGGATCTTCCAAAGTCAAACCAAATCGCTGCTGCTCCTTCGGGATCTCATGCCGCTGATGGTATGATCGGTATCGTGACTACGAAGAGTAAGAAGAAGTCTTCCAAGACCTCCAATACTCCAATTATCACTTTGCCTGATTCTCCGACAGGAGAGTCTTCTCCTCCTGAACTTACCGCCGACATTCACGCTGTAGAGTCATCTACGGCCAAATCCAAAAACGGTGGAAAGAAGAAAGGAAAGAAGAAGGCTAAAGCAGACAAGGCTCCAAAGGAGAAAACGGAAAAGTCGGAAACCAATGACGAAAAGCGCAAACCTCGTTATCCTTGTCTCATTTGTGAAGAAGATCATTTTACGAGAGACTGCCCTCATCGGGCCGAGGTAGTGAAAATAGTTAAAGGTTCTCCGACTCCTGCTGTGTTAAAGAATCCATTCCCGAGCAGGAAAATAAGATGATAGGTTCTTCTTCGAATGCCAGTGAAGAACCCATTTTGATGATGTCTCATGTCAGGATTGCGACTCGATCGCAAGATTATGGTAGTAAGGCTCCTGTTGATGGTAAAGAAGCAGAATCTTCTAACTCTAACCCATCAACCTCAGCTCCTGGTTCCGATCCACTACAGATCGAAAAACCTAACCCAGACTTAGTGATTAAGCCGCCCGCCAAGGGTGTACTTCGAAGGTCTGCTTTCAATCCACATGCGAGAGCAGCCCAGAATTACAACATTGTTGAAGACTTAGCTGTTTCACCTTCAGCAATGTCGGCACTCGAAGTGCTGCAATCATGTCCAGCGCAACGAAAATTGCTTTTGTCGGCTATTGGAGCTGTCGATGTTCAGGACCCGAACCTAATGATCTTTGATCTAGAAAGTAGTACACCGCGTCTCCCCCATCAAATGGCTTTCCAAATTCCAGTGATAGTCAAAAACAGGCCTATTCATCGGACTGTGATTGATGAGGGAGCTTCTACGTGTATTATGTCGATTCAATGTTGGAGATCGCTTGGTTCTCCTTCGTTGAACCAATCCCCCACCATCCTTAAGGCCTTTGATGGCCGTGGGTTCCGTCCGTTTGGTATTCTACAAGAATTGCCTATAGGGGTCGAAGGTAAAACCGTTAGTCTGGATGTGGAAGTGGTTGATGCCCCTCTAGACTACAACCTTCTTTTGGGTCGAAGTTGGTCATATGCTATGACAGCGGTCGTTTCATCGGTCTTCAGAGTCATTAAGTTTCCACATAACGGTAAGATCGTGACTATTGATCAGCTGACATACTTTTCATCCGACCCAACCTCTTTAGAAACTATCCAGCATGTTGGTAAAACGACAATCCCTTATAGGGACATTGGTGTAGGTTTAGTTAAGGATTCCGGTTTACTGGGAACTTTTCCTCTCCCTCCACTCAATGCAGACCCTTCGTTCGCAACAATTCATATGATCACGTCAGAAAACATTATTTATGATGATCCTTGGTATGTTCCCTCTGACTCTGAGCTAGACTCACTCGGTGATGTTATGCCGTTGAGTCCGTATGAGATTGCTTATGAAGCTCTTATGTCTTTTACCGACTTTCATTCAACCGACCAAATGAATGTGGTCAGTGAAGAGTCACTTTTCACCTCACCCTTAGAACGGATAACGTTTCCCGAAGAAGTGTCATCTGACGAACAACTTCGCGAAATCCTAAGTGTAGATGATCTACCATGGGACGATCTCCATCACAGATCTTCGTTTTTACCTAAGGATGATGCTTTGAAAATGATTTTTCATCTATCTTTACCGCTGAATATGTCAAAGACGCTCAGGATCCAACGAAACATTCTGATTCAGAGCTGAATTTAGGGAATATTTCTCGTACTATTCCCATTGATATTTCAGTGAAGCCCGGAATCAAGGAGAACATTCATATAGGTGCCGCATGTACTGACGAAGAAATTGAAACTTACAAGGCCCTATTCCAAGAATTCCGCGACGTGTTTGCCTGGTCCTACGAAGAAATGCCAGGAATCGATCCTGCCATTGTTGTTCATGAAATCAAAACCTACCCGGATGCTAAACCCATTCGGCAACGGTTGCGTCAGATTCACCCTCGAAAAGCAGCTGCAATCAAAGCCGAAGTCGAAAAGCTGTTGAAAGCAGGTTTCATTTATCCGATCCCGTTAACGGATTGGGTATCGAATATTGTTCCCGTCAATAAAAAACAAGGAACAATAAGAATCTGTATCGATTATAGGGATATCAATCGAGCTTGTCCAAAAGACAACTATCCTACGCCTTATATCGATCAAATTATTGATGATTGTGCCGGAAGTGAGATGTTTTCCTTCATGGATGGTTTCTCCGGGTATAATCAAATCAATATTCTACCTGCCGATCAACCAAAAACGGCATTCATTTGTCCATGGGGGACATTTGCTTATTGCAAATTACCTTTTGGCCTTAAGAATGCCGGTGCTACTTTTCAACGGGCCATGTCTTATGCATTTCATGACATCAAGCACATTGTGCAACCCTATCTCGATGATTTGCCTGCTCATTCTTTACACCGAGCTGATCACCTTGTCCACCTACGAGCAATCTTTATGAGGTGTAGGCATTATCGAATTCGGTTGAATCCCCACAAGTGTGTTTTCTGTATAGAAACAGGTCGATTGCTGGGATTTGTTGTTTCCAAAACCGGCATTCGCGTCGATCCCTCGAAAGTCGAGGCTATCATCCAATTGCCTCCTCCTTCGAGTTTGCGCCAACTCCAAAGTTTGCAAGGGAAAGCAAACTTTTTACGCCGATTCATCCCTAACTACGCCGAGGTCACTAAAGGTTTTACACGGTTGTTGAAACAGAACGTACAATTCTTTTGGGACGAGATTGCTCAACAATCTTTTGATGCACTGAAACACGCGTTGACCCATGCACCGTTATTGCATCCTCCCAACTACAACCAGGACTACTTCTTATACCTCGCAGCTTCGCATTCCACCATTGGAATGGTGTTAGTTCAAGAAGATGAATTCAAGGCAGAGCATGTGATATATTACCTTAGCAGAACCTTAAATCCAACTGAGTTAAAATATTCGCATGTGGAGAAATTGGCCCTGGCAGCCGTTCAAGCTGTCCAGCGTTTTCGTCACTACATTCTTCTCCGCAAAACTACTGTTATTTCGGATTGCAACCCTATGATTTATATCTTGACAAAACAACTGCTAGGGGGCAAGTACTCTAAATGGATCGTCATCCTGCAAGAGTTCGACTTGGAGTTTGAGAAGTCCAAGTCTAAGAAATCTTTAGTCTTCGCGGAATTGATGTGTGATTTCCCGAGTGCTGACACAGAGACTGTGGCAGAGGAGTCCATTGCGGACGAATCTTTGTTTCTTATTAGCACTGTAGATCCGTGGTATGGGGATATAATCATCTATCTCCAAACCCAAACCTTTCGGCCTGAAGCTTCCAAGGAAAACCGTCGAAAAATTCGGTTTCAATCCCAGCAATACAGAATTATTGGAGATACACTTTATCGCCTGGGGGCAGACTTAGTTTTTCGACGTTGTTTAACTCACGATGAGGCTGAGAGAGTTTTGAATGATTGTCACTCTGGAGCATGTGGCGGTCATATGTCTGGGTATGCCACAGCTCAGAAGGTGTTGCGCGCTGGCTATTTCTGGCCGTCTATGTTTAAAGATTGTATCCTTGCCGTCAGAAAATGCCACAACTGTCAAGTGTTTGATCGCAAGATGCGCGCTCCACCTGCTCCTCTCCACCCTATAATTGCCGCTGGTCCATTCGCCAAATGGGGCATTGACTTTATTACTTGTAACCCTCACTCGGCCGGGGGGCATGCGTATATCATCCTTGCGGTTGATTATTTTACTAAGTGGGCCGAGGCGATGCCTACATTCGACGCAAGCGGCAAGACAGCTGCACTTTTCGTATTCAATCATATCATAACTAGGTTTGGTGTCCCACAAGCAATCATTACGGACCATGGAAGCCATTTTCGAAATGTCATGATGACTGAACTTACAAGCCAGCTTGGTTTGCGCCACGATAGCTCTACACCTTATTATCCGCAAGCCAACGGTTTGGTTGAGTCAATCAACAAAGTTCTAGTCGTCATGATTCGACGGATCATTGGTATCCATCGAACGAATTGGCATAACATGTTATTTTCGGCGCTATGGGCATATCGAACTTCAGTGAAAAATTCAACAGGTTTCACCCCTTTTCAGCTAGTTTATGGCTTAGAAGCTGTGTTACCTATTGAGTGCGAAATCCCATCACTTCAAATGGCTGTCGAATTACTTCCAGCTACTTCCGAAGAGGAGAAACGGTTGTTATACTTAGCTAAATTAGATGAGACTCGACGTGACGCTACTTTAGCTATCGAGACTCACGCGAAACGAATGAAAGCTCAGTACGATAAAAATGTAACCCCTCGAAGTTTTTCGGAAGGAGACCTAGTACTATTATATGATCAAGCTAACGATAAGCTAGGTGCTGGAAAATTCGTTCCCATGTGGCATGGGCCCTACATTGTAAAGCGAAAGCTAGCAAAAGGGGCTTATGAGTTAGTTGATTTTGATGGGGACTCTTTGGGCAAACCCAGAAATGGACTTTACCTAAAGAGGTATTATGCTTAAAATGATGGATGGAGAAATTTTTAGATAGGTTAGATTTCCTTTCTAGCTAGCAAGTGTGTTAGTTTAGTCAGTGTGCTTAGCTTAGCAAGTGTGGTTTTTCGTCATTATTTTGGCTCATCTTGGTTTTACTCTTGATATTGTAGATGTCGACGCCTCTCCAAACATACATTGGATTTGCTGATGGTGCTTGTCGTAGTACACGGAATATCTCTTCCGCAGCTTGGGTTATCTATTCGCCCTCTGACGAGTTAGTTTCTATGCATGGGGTAAGCCTCGGTCAAACAACGAATAACATTGCAGAATACAGTGCAGTGGTTGAATTATTATCCGAATCTATTTCATTTGGAATTCGACGTTTGATAGTGAGGTTAGATTCTGAACTTGTTGTATTACAGCTTAATAGAGTTTATGCCATTAGAAATCCTGTGTTATTAAGGTTGTTTTTGAGAGTGCGTCTCTTGGAACGTGAATTTGATTACATTGAATATCAACATATTCCAAGGTCTTTGAATACATTAGCAGATGCAATTGCTTCTCAAGTGTTGGACAGACATTTATAATAATCATGCAAGTAAATTTAAAGACATTTCATCATACATGTTAAACAAGATAAGCCGATAATAGTGATATATAGATATAGATAGAAGTGTGTCCAAAAATATATACATCGTCTTCGATCATAGGTTTAACACACCTTATGATCGGCAAAATGATAGTGCAAAAAGTCAAAAATGTCACATGTGACTACAAAAGTGACTAGTCAATCACTGGTGGTGCTCTCTGTACGACACCACTGCGCGGGCTATCTTGCGCAGAAATCTCCTAAACGGTCCAGGGACTGCGACCACGAAGCGCTGAAGCCTCATTGGAATGTCATCCATAGTAGTCTCAGGTATATCTGCCGTGAGACGCTCTAGATCATGCTCCAAATCGGCTAGTACTTCTGCTGTCGCATCCTGTAAGGCCGGTGCCGGTGCAGCTGGATGTCGTCTGTCGTAAGGCCGGAGATTGGCTGGACGCTGTGGTCCAACATCTGCATTTTTAAAATTTTACTGTTACTTTGAGACGATATATATGAAAAATAAAAAAATACATAATTAGAAAACTTGTGAAAATGAAAGTACCTCTGTCATCCCATTGTTCTCCCTGTGGAAGAACCATGTCCGGATCACCTCTGAAATCCATTCCGGCATATGGAAAGTCTTGTATCACAAAAAGCTGGCCCTCTAGCCAGTCGAAGTAACTGTCTGAGAATCGAACCACTGCAGCACCCTCGTCAGGATGCCGGGCCATCACCGCAACCCATCGAACAAGCTTTGGCTCCCGAGGACCCAAGTCATCAACAGTGAGTTGCTGAGGGATCAGCATAGGAACTCTCTCCAAGGCAAAGCTCACGACTAGAGGCCCATATCCAAAAGTCTTTAGTCGTCCGTTCTTTGCCTTGGTTAGTTGGCTCTTCATATGAGCCGACACAGCTTCGCACCAGTTGAAGATGGTGCCTTGGTAACAGTCAACTGCCATCCGCATTTGGGATCCGGAAGCAATGTGCAAGGCGGCCGCGCCACAAATCCTAGTGACCGTAAATGCAATAACTCTAAGTTCCGCCAGAGCGATGTGCTTTATCTCCACGCCTTTTTATGGCGAGTCCCTGGTCTGCACCACTCCTCGCGGAGATCATCAAGGGATTGGCCACCCGGCCTGGTCCCCGCAAGGTTGAGTTGCTCACCTCTGTTTGGCAAGCCAGTGAGAAAGTATACATCCGAGGGCTCTATCTCGAGCTGGTGCCCTCCAATGTAAAAGCATTGATCTTGAACGTTCCATCGCTCAACTAGCCATTCCAAAAATCTTACCTGGCCCCTCATGCCCGGTATGGTCCAATATTTGTACAATCCACATGTTCTTAAGGCATCCAGAGAGGGTTGGTGGTTAATCGCAGCTTCATCGTCTTCTACGTGCTCTCTCTCTCTCCAGTCTAACATGTTTTGGCCCTGCACATCAAAAGAGTCAATTAGAAATTAATTTGAGAAAATTTGGTGGTTTTTTGAGAGAGTTAGGGTTTTGAAATGCGCCCTTTGCGGAAGACGCACCCCGGCTTTTTAGCACAGGGCGTCCGGACGCAGCTCGCCTGAAGGCGGACTGCGTCCCCAGACCTTTTTCCCGTGTGAGAAAAAGTCGGGGGACGCGGCTCACCCGAAGGGCACCTGCGTCCGCCGAGGGGCGCATTTTGAACCCAAAACCCCCCCAAAAAATGAAACAGAGACCAAAAACAAAAAACTAAACGGATAAAAATGAAGAGTGGGATGTGTAAAATACCTCGGTGAAGCGGCGTTCGATTCCGACGGTCAGATTTTCCGCAGCAACCACGGGAAGTTTCTTGTCAAAAGCTCCTTTTTCAACCTCAACAGTGAAACGGTAAAAATGACATGGTAAAAGGTCTTTTTATAGGTTTTTTGGATGAATTAGTTCATTTTTTACCATGAAAAGATGTTTTCAAATGTATTTTTGCCTATTTTAAACAGGTATGAGTAATGTGTCGCTTTTGTGCAGGACGAAGGGATTTCAAGGGAAATTGTAATTTTTCACAAACAAAATTTCAGAGTCATCTTTTAAGCCCTTTTCTGACTCCTAAAACATGAAAAGATCGCCGAGTGTTTCTTTTTCACTCGTTAAAACGGAATTAAAAGACGGTCCCCTTTTAGCTCTTTTCTGACCGTAAAATCAGGAAAAGATTGCCGGGTTTTTGTCGTTTCAAACTCGATAAGGAAATAAAACGACGTGTCTTTGATCGCTTTTTACTTTTCAGGTCAACGATACTATTATGAAAGTACTCCTTGGTCGCAAGATCAAGCGGTTCCCCCAGGTATTATTTTATACTTTTTCGGGCTTGAGGGACACAAATATACGAAAAAGTTCAACGTGGAGTTTCCTTAAGTTTTTCAGACTCTCTAAAATTGAAAAACGCCGAGTTTCTCCTATACTGGGCTCGTTAAACTTTTACAGTAAAGGACCTGTTCAATTACAAACAGGAACGAACCACTCCTTCCTAGGGTTCGCATTTAAACTAGGTTGGACTCGTCCGAAGGATGAGCTTATAATCAAGCATATGTTATCCTCCTCAAGCTTGTTAAAAATAAAGAGGTACTTGCCAGAAATGGTGGGGGAAAAAAGAGAAGAATGAACCTATTTGTCACCTTTTGCCTCAGAAGAAACTTTATTACCGCTCTTGAACACGACACTTTTCATTCACCTGGGTTGGGAAATCTTTTACCTCACAGTTGACTAAATCACTTTGAAAATCTTTAACCGGGTTCAGGGATCAACTTTGAGTTATTCGTCACCAAACCATCTGTTGTGTCGTTATGTGTTCAAGAGGTCTGCAAGCAAAACTTTCATCTGCAAAATACTTGTCATCCATTGACCATCCCTGAGTCAGTCCTTACAGCAACATTTCTTCAACTTGAACAATGATTTCGTGTTGCAGGCTTGCCTGCAACGGGTCGCTTTCTATCGACATCGACACATTATCTAGAAAGATGACTTAGGAATCGACAGTACCTTGAAGTCTGCATGCATCAATGGCAGGTTTCTCGCCTTTGACGTCAGTTTACATCATTGACTTTCGATCAGAGGATTCCGTGAAGTGTTCGACATCAAAACATCTATTCACATTTCACGGGTTGTGCTTGGTACTTTGAGAACCATTGACATTACTGGTGGTTTCTCTCACGCTTGTTAACAGTTTACATCATTGACTGGTAATCAAGTGGTTTCTACCATGTTCGACATCGAATCATTTAATCACATGGCTAGAATCGTACCAATTCGGGAAGTAGAAGTGAAGACCCTGGATCTAGTTTCTACCATCCAGGCTGCGAGGAGTTTTGTATTCATTATCTATGTAGACTAATCATAAACAGATGGCTGCGTCCATACTGTGTCTACAAAAGTCTATAAAAATGATGTACTGCAAGATCATTCCTGTATCAGAATAGTTAGTCCATTAGTTAAAGTTTTGAATCTGAGTATGGGAATGCCTACCTCAGTGATGATATAATCTTATCCATGTATTTTGTGTTGAAAATTGCAGGTTCCAACCAGGCCATCCACAAGGCAATCCTTGAAATGATAAAGCGCTTCACCCTTCCTAGAATTACAAAACCCTATTCTATTCCAGGCTTCGCACTTTAGGGGGCAATCTGTTACACTAAAAAATGTCACCTTGACTACTTACAGTTAGTATGGCTCCAATCAACAAGTCATGCTACCCTCTTAGGCAAGTCTCATGCCTCTGTTATCCATCTCAAACTCAAAGAAGAGAGAAAGTCTTGTAAAAATCATGTTTATCTCTGGGGTCGCAGGTTCTCTCTAGCCTTACCTGCGGGGACGCTGACCATGTTCACAAAATATGCGTCCATGGACGCTCTGTATGTTAAGGGACAGGTGCGTCCCTCTGTAAAAGGCAAAATGCGCGAGTTTTATCTTGAAAAAGTTACTTGTGGTTACTTCTAGAACATTCTAGAGGTCGGTTTGATGAAATGGATGCGCCTCCAGTTGGTTCATGTATCTCTATTAAGGGGGAACTTATCCCATCAATAAGGGAGCTATCCCACCCATAGAGGGGGATGATCCCATTGATAGTGGACCTGAATAACCTCTTTACAGCACTATAAATGAAGGCATTGAGCCAGAAGGAGAGGAGGTTGGAGCTATACATTTTCTTTGGGTAAATGCTGCAGGATTTAGGTCTTCCATTAGAGCCTTTGTGAGGAGAGATTGTCTTCACTTGATTCTACTTGGGAGAGGGTGAGCTTTGTCAAAGTAGAGGAAAACCCTTGATGGACCCTGGGAGGAACTTGCACAACACCAAGGCCAGGTTGTAAGAGTTTCTTTGTTTCGTTATTAATACAAACTGGTTTATTTTTCTCAATAGCTTGTGTTAATGAGTTATTTCATGTGTTCCTTGGTCTGCATGTTGAATATATGTTTTATTATATGAAATGCAAGTGCTTGGTAATTGTTTGATTGTTTGTGGTTGCAGGAATTGACTTGAAGGAGGAGCTCATCCGGATCGTCAAGAACGGACTTCAACAACAGCGTTTTGGAATAAGGTAAGCCTAAACACTTGTAGTTTTCATGTTGTAAAAGGTGTATTTAGAGAAAGATCATTCCATTTTGTCTTGTTTGTCATTAGAATGTCTTAGACTTCTAGGAAGGTCAGTCGTGTCCGCACCCTTGACAGATTCCGTGTGACACTGGCCAATATTCTAGCCAATATGAGTGAATATGGCCAGCCTCTCATCCCGCTAGGCCTCCAGATTGAGGAAGAACCAAAAGAGCATTCTTCTCAAGACAAAAATGCACCCAAAGAATTGCACAATGAGGAATAAAACGAAGAGAATCATTTTGTTCATGATGAAAGCATGACGGGAGAAGAAAATGATGAAGATATAGAAAGGGAACAATCCGATCCCAGCCAGACTACACCGGAAGAATTGCATGAAGAAGAACGGGTGGACAAAGAAGTTACCCAGGAAATAACAGAGCCAGCTAGGGTTTCTACTCCTGAGCAACCTAAACAAAACAACGAAGGAGAACCCCAAGAGGAAAGACAGGGAATTAGCCAAGATGACAGTCCAGGCCCGAGTAAATAGACAGTTGTTCCTTCTAAGGAAACATAAGAAATTAAATGATTACGAAAAGAACAGCAAATATTACTAAATGTGATAGCTCGACTTCGACAGCAAATCAGGGTTTTGAGAATGAGAAAGGGAGCAAAAAGAACTTCAGGGGGAAGACATGCAGCCACTTCGGTGAGAGCCCCAAGAAAAAGGTTCGAAAGACCCCTATTCAACCTTCTGTTTAAAACCCTGTTGAAAGAAAGTTTGCTGTTCAAACCGTTGTTGAAGAACAATATGTTGTTCAAACTCTTGTTAAAGTGCAGATTTCCATTCAAAAGCAAAAGGAATAGCATTTCATTGTTGCTCATGTTGAAGTGCAAACAGACGATATACCAACCTGTGACAAGGAAGTTTAGACAGAGGTACAATCCTCTGAAGGGATACAGACTATAAACACAAGGCGACGCAATAAGAAGATTCAAGTAAATCTTCCACTGGCCACTACTACGTGGGACAGCGATCCAAGGACAGTAACCCTACGAGAGGGTTTGATGCAAGCTCAACAAGAAGTAGAAAAACTCACGGAACAAACGGTTTCTCGAAAAAAGTATGAAGAATTACAACAACAACTAAGGAATGTCAATTTATTTGAAAGCCAGGCCTTTGAAGGATGGTGAAAAGAACAAGAAAAAGTCACAAAGGTAACTCATAGATTAGATGTAGTTATCGGACAGATGGATACCTTATGCTCCTTCTACACTGACATCCTAGCATGTAGAGCCCCTGCCAAGAATTATGCCTTGTTTTTAATGGAACGATATTTGCAATTGAAAATTAAGGCCGTCAAAGCAGGAGCCCCTATACAAATTAATACTATTGATGATTTTATAAATTGTTGTAAGCACTATGGAGTAAAGGTTCAAAGACTACTGTGTGAATTCTATCTGCATAACCTTGTGTTAGATCAAGAGACAGAGCAAAACCTCGGCCCTTTCATTGGGGATATCCAACTGTAGGAATTTATTTAGTTTGGAGTTAATCAAATCAAATGGATTAAAGCCTATAATGCCTTCCAAAGACAAGAAAACAGATTAGAATTATGGGTAAGAGTTGAACCTAGAGATCCATTACAGTTATGGAATAAACACAGGAGCCTCATGAGGACTTCGGGCATGATTGATGCATTAGGACCCATTCATACAACAATCAATCGGCAAGGGATAGAATACTTCTTTACCATTAAGGACCTTACCATTGCAGCTGCTAAATTCGATATCTGACCTCTAATCTGAACATCCAACTCAGGGAACCATTTAATTATGAGAACTTTAAGTTAGCCACCGATCGTTTGAACCTCTATGGGGAAATTATCTTGAGGGCAGGGCCATCTTGGTTAGGATATAGGTTTCGGAGTCCGATTATTTCACACCCTGCACCTGGATACCAAGCCCTATATGAAATTCCTGAGGGTCAGACAGGCCATCTTTTTGAACACCTAGTTAGGCATCATCGCTGTAGACCACCACATGAGATCCCATCTCCAACCTACTCTCTCATTGCCTTAGATGTCAACTACAATGTTTTCATGAGGGCTTGAAAAGGGGTAAGCAAGGGGGTGTGTGGAGTACTGAAGAAGGTATGTTTTTATTGACTATTTTGTCATATTTTCTTTAGAACTCGTAACATCTTTGCATCATGAACTAGGTAGAAAATGGGAAATCATGACAAATCTATAAGATTTATATGCAACATGAAAATGCTAATAATTGCCATTTCTTATGCTGGAAAAAGGAAAAACTAAAGATTGCCACTCCAAAGAAAAAGACAGGGCCAAGATAACCGCTGTCCCTTTCGCAGGGAACCATATGCAAACAAGACGATCTAAATTAAAACATCTCAGCCAAGGAAAGGAAAAGGAGATATCGACTTGGTACAAGAAAACGACTGGATAAATGAGGATTAGCAGCTTGGCGGATCCCTTAGGATCCTTTAATCCTAAGGGATCATTGCTTTAACTATTTTCACATCCTTGATATCTCCGCTTCAACTGTTAAAGTAGGGGCAGCACTCCTAGCTCGAGGAAAAAGAAAGACTGTTAATTGTTATGTAACTTTGCTCTGTATTTGAAACTTTGATCATTGACTCTCGTTGAGAAGTGATCCACCGTAACTCTGTTTTAATGCTTTAATATAAATCTGGTTGCTATTCCATCTTTGATCTTGGAATAATTTCAAGCGGTGTGTCCCTGGAGGCTAAGGGCCCGGCTCTAGTGGAACACTTGCTCTTGTATCATTATCTTTAGTTCGTGTGTGGTTTTCGTTATCAGCTTTGATCGGTAATCTGGTGTGTTTTGTTATTTTATATCATAGCTCTGTTATATTTACAATATCGTTCTCTGCAACAGGAAAGTCATATTTTTCATTCTGACCTTATAACGTATTGTTGTTCCTTTAAGTCATTAATGTAACATTATTGTTCTTTATAGAATGTTATTGCTGTTCAATTGCAGGGTAACCGAGCTGTAATATTCTTTAGTTGGTATTACAACATTCGTCTATGGTTTATACTTCATTACGATTGTTGTTCAATTGACATTGTTGTTCCATTATGAACTGCGATCGTTATCCTTTCTAATTGAGATCAATATTTGTGGTATCAGACGCAGATTAATGTTTCTCTTAATATCTCTAAGTGTTGCGTGTGTTATTTATTTTGGTACTGTGTATTCACAATTGGCTCTAAGCTCTGGTCTATATTTCATTGATAATTGGTTGCGTTCCATTTCTATTTTCTGTCCAATTTATCCTTTAAGTAAATATTGCCATCCGATTTCTGTAGGATACGATTGCTGCACTTGATCCTGTAGATTAAGGTGCTGCTGTTCATCAGACTTAGTTGTTGTTACATTTTCTAGTTGTTGTTCCATTTCTTGTTATCTGTGTTATTGTTGCTTTGGTGTGTAGAACGATTTGAAACTGTAGTGGACGTTGGCATTTCTTGTCTAGTCCCCAGATTGATGCTTTGTTCCTTGATTACCTTTAGTTACACCAATTTCCAAAGGGATGAGTTATTGTTACTGGACCCTTGACTGATAAATTGCTTAGTTTTCCAAGTGCATGATTTAGTTTTTAAAGTATTTTGCTGTAAGTAGATCTTGTTTCAAGCATCTATTTACTTTTGTATTTGAGCTATACTACTAGCATTACTCTGAAAAATGACAGCCTCAGGCTGAGTACACTCTTTGAGATAACAAATCATTCCTGGATTTACAAGTTAATGTGAGGTAATTAGAGGTGAAAATGACCCTTTTTACGGCTCGACAAGCATGAGAACAGCATGCCATACATAGGGGGAATATCAACAACCACTATGTCCATTATTAGACTTTTAATAGGGATTTGAGCTAAAGTAACACATAGGTCTTTGATGAGACCTAGGAATCTTACTTTGCTGGAATCAAAAGAATACAAGTCTTTATAAGGTCTAGCAATGTCAATTCCTAATTTTTCCATAACAGATTTAGGCATTAAATTGTGAGAGGCACCTAAATATAGCATAGCATTATGGAGAATCTTGTAATGAATATTCAGGGTAACATAGAATTGAGGAACTCCTCCTTCCTGTGGTTTTCCCTCAACTTCCGGTCCAAATAAGAGTTCAAGCTAGTCATCATTCAAATTTACAGAATCTGTGTTTTCCCCTATGTTTAGAGATTTCATCACTTGGGGTATGTACATGTTTTTTTTCATTAGCTCTATTAGAGGAATAGGAATTTTAAGCTTTGCTAATTCATTCTCAATATTAAACGACGTTTGAATCTTAACTAGGTTAGGAAGTGCAGATTGATTTGTCATTTCTTTTGTCATAGTCTCTTTTTGCTGACTTGTGGTTGGGGCATCTGTTTGAGTAGTTTTAGAAACACTGACAATTTTCTTTTTGGTAGGAATTTCTACTTTCTTTTTACTAGAATTGTCAACAGTTTTCTTAGGAAGACTTTCTGTGGTATTCCTAGGATCAGTTTCAGAGGGTTTTTTTGTAGGATTATCTGAGTTTTTGTTGTTGAGAGGGTCTGAATTCTTTTTGCTCCTAAGGTTATACTTCCTATGGACCTCCATTATGGCATTTTCAAAACCTAGTTTATATTCATCTGATTCTTCAGAATCTAGTTGAGTTTGAGCTAGGATAAAAAGTTCTTGCTCTTCTTGAGTGAGAAAAATTATTTCATCCTCATTTATTCCCATCATGTTTATTTGATTATCCTCCAAATATTCAATAACATTACCTTCATCATCAGTGTAGTTTTCCTGAAAAGGAGGCCGAACCTGCTAGTCTGGACCCTTTTTTTCTCTTTGTTTGATTTGGGGAACATTCCTTCTAAAGTTTTGGTTTCTATTTTGAGGAGCATTTTGGTTCTCTCTTACTTGAGTTTGGTCATTTATGTTTACTCTTTGCATCATCTGATTCACTACCCTCACTAAGTTATCAATTTTATGATCAACAACAGAAGTGGAAGGCTCTTCTTTTATGGTAACCCTACGCTTAGATTTTAATTTGGCCTTCTTGGCTAAGATGTTAGCTTCAACTTTGATAACATTATCTTGCATTTCTTCCAAAGTTTTCGGGTCTCTCTCTCTCTAAGTTGACATTCCATGTCTACATCGAAACCATCAGGAAAATCAATTAAAGCTAGGCCTGGGAGGGTTTGATGTCTTGTGGAATGGCATTGTAAACAATATTAAATCGTTCACAGTATTGTTCCACACTTTAATTTGGTTTTCTTTTTAGTCTTTTATATTCATTTAGGAGTTGAAGTGGATTTTTCTTGATCTCCCATCTAGCTAAGAAAGTTTGATGAAATGCATCAAGGTTGGCTAAAATTCCTGCAGGTGAACTCCTAAACCATTTTTTGACATCACCTCCTAAACTTTGAGCAAACAATCTCATTTTAACATCGGCTTCATCTACTTCTTGAAGGTCAAACACATCTTTCATTCTGTCCACATGCTGCTGAGCAGTGTGAGAACCAGTGTTATCAACGGTCACAATTTTAGATTGGTAATCTCCAAGCATAGCATTTAGTTGGCCTGGTAACACCAAAGGTGCATACCTACCTGCCATAACTAGTCTGGAAGATTGACTGGAAGATGGACCTGATGTAGGTGTAGTTGTGATAACTACAAGGATAGTAGTAATAACAGTCTGAGATATCACAGGTGAGGAAGTTGAGACTATGGAATGAGTAGGACTATATGGTTGTAGATTAATAGACTAGGAAGATTGGCTGGACAAAGAAGCTGCTGCAACAGTTAAAGCTGAAAAATCAACAGATTGTTGAATATAAGCTTCATCAATGGCTTGGTTCAAAAGCGAAACTAGATCCTATAATTAACAAATTGTTGTATGGATTCAAGATCAGGATCTGTTTCACAAGGCTGGTTTTGGGAGATATATGGTTGCAGTATGGTTTTGTCAATGACAGTCTAATCTACAAAAGTCTCAGATTTTGATTTAAACAAACTATGCTGGAAAGGAAAATCAAACTCTATATTTTGAATAGTTTCAAATTTCTCTGGAAGGGAGTTAGACCTTGACAAAGGACTTTTCTTAGGAAGAGAATTGAATATAGACAATGGACTATTACTACCTTGACTCTTTGTGAAGCTTTTCTTTCTCACCAATTTCTCTAGATTATCTACAAATTTAGCAGGGTTGGGATCAGCATGAGCTCTAGTGAAGATTATTTTGGGAGTCGTGTCTATTAAAAATTCATCACACAACTAATAAAATCAAAATTAAAAACACACTCAAATATATACAAGACAACAACCTCAGATCAGATATTTCATGATGATATAACAATTTTTGTTTAATTGAAATAATGATTAAATACCAGGGAATAATGATTTTTCAATCTGAAAGGTTTTCACTCCCAAGTATGGTCGCCACTATGTTGTCATTCTGTATTTTTGAGGTTGAGGGAGTAAACACATAGGAAAACATCAAAACCACTTTAGAAGCTGGGATCTAGCCCTGTCAGCTTCAGAGAGGGATCTCTCTGCAAAATTTAGCTTTGTTTTATGTAAATTTTAGGCTAGTTATGACTGTATTTTTTGTTTTAATTTGATTGGTTTGGTTGATTTGAGTGTTATAATTTCATTGGGCTATGGAGTCTAAAGATTAAACTGGATTTTGCATCAATTTTTAGAGGAGTTCTCACAGGGCAAGCTAGGTTGCACTATTTGGATCTTTTCAGAAATTAAATGGATGGTGAAATATCATAAGTGTAAGGTTCGGTAGAAATCAAGGAGAAATTAAGAATTCCTTGATTTGACTTCAGTGGAAAACATTAAAATTACCAACAGCCAAAATAGGGTGCTCTAAGTAACAAATCCTATTTATCACAGTTTCTATTAAGTAATTCAGATATTCAGAATAACAGAGAAAGAAAAACAATGTTTAAACAGATAAATAGAAGAGACACATCACCATTTGGTACACCACATGAATCCTGTGAAAGGTCCTTGTATTATTGATGCTCCAGTACTTTGAAAAATACAATATGCAGAAGAAATTACATTCGGAAATCAACCCTTAATACTTCAAACAGTGAAGTATTTATACTGAAAATTACAAAAATCCTTTACAAAATCGTTGTCAAACCGACAGTGTATTATTAGCCTGATTACAAACAATATGATCTAATCTTGGTAGAAAAATAGGTCACGTAGACAACTGAAAAGAAAGGTGGCCCTGTTTTAATGGTTTCGGTTGTTGAGTCAACCTGAAACTGTGTTGCGTTGTTGAATTGACTATTGTGCTGGCTAATGTGCTCGCCGCTATCTTACTACTCCCAAATTACCTTTTTAATCCAGTAAATCGACCAGTTCTTCCCATCTCTTTTAATCTAGTATGGTCAATTTTGTTACCCCGTGGTAAACTTCATCTACCTTTGTGTATTTGGCAAAAGTCAATTTCATAGTAAAAATGTGTTTTACCTCATTCTATATGTAGAAATCATTTGACATGGTTTCCAAAAACACCCTTGATGTCATACTTCCCTTTATTCCACTAACCTTGATACTTCTTCTGGCCATTTCTTTCATCTTCAGGACATGGTCTTCCTGAGTGATTAATTTTTCATTTATTACATAAATGCTAGGTAGTCCTTTCTGGATCAATGCTTCAATTCTTTTAGTGAACCTGTTTACTTGCAGCTCCAAGGTTTCACATCTTTCTTCCAAGTGATCAATAAGGTTCCTCTTTGTCAAGACTTTCTTGAATTCCAAAACAGTAGCAGTTCTATCGTTGATTCCTACTTCTTCAAGTTCATATTTGGTCATAGAATTCAGGAATCCAATAATGTTGGAGGCTTCTGTGGGCATCTCTCCAAGATTCTCTCTTCCCTGCACAATAGTTTCTGTAGCCTTTTCTATCAGCTCTTTCTACTCAAACATGATTTGGATAGAAGGCCAAATCTCATTCATAGAGTCTAGTATATTCATCAAAATGGTTTCATTTGCTTGGGCTAAGGTCTGACCAATTGAAGTGTCCCTTTCCACCTTCTACAACTTATCCAACAATCTCTGTGATTTTTTCATTTCAGTGACATGAGCAGCTTCAGCTTTGGCCTTTTGTGCTTCTAAAGCTTTCAGCTAATCTTGAAAAGTCTTGATTTCTTTTGATTGGAGTGACATGTTCTCCAATGCCTTGGTCACTTGTTCATCACTTGCAGTATGAGTAGAAGAAGTGGATGGAGTGGTTGTTCTTGTAGCTGGAAGCTGAGAAATGGGTATGGCATCCAAGGGAATAACGACCATCTTCTAACTTTCTTCTTTCTCCTTTATCATTTTCTCCATCTCTACCTCCATCTGCCTAATCTATATATTCTTCTCTATGATCAGCTTCATCATGTCTGCTTTCTGTGCTTCACTTTCTTCAATGTCCTTGGTCAATGGATCCTATGTGGTTGGCAGCTTTAGCTGTTTTCTCAAGGCGACATTGTCCAGATTCTTATTTTTAATAATCTCCTCAACAACATTGACATCTTTAGGGTCATACCCTATCTTTAGTACCAAATCCTCCAAAGATTTGATCCTGTTATCTTTTTCCAAGGAGGACACTTTCTCCATTTTCAACTGTGACTGAACATTAGCAAATGAAACCTGTAATTTAGATAGTGACATAGCAGTGTTAGTTAAAGTAGAAGATATCATTTCACCAATTTTCTTGTGCATCTCCATTTGATCAATGGGGGAATGTCTTTAGTGCTGAACTCAAATGTGGTGCTCTTGTAGTTTGTTGTTGTTTTTGGCTGTGGAACTTGGGCCTCAAGGAAGGACATCTGCATTTTTCCATGCTCTGTGTCAAAGACTGAAAACAACCTACTCTATGAGCTGGAGGTCTACTTCCAAAACCGATTATAAGTATTATTTTTTAGAATCTCATTTCTAAGCTTAATCTCCATGTACCTATCAAAAACTGTCTTCTCTTTTTCTGTTTGGACATTCTATGACTCTAGCTCAGTCTCCTTCTAACCTTGTGATGATGAAGGTCCAGTAGGAGATGTTGTAAATTTGCTGGTTACAGGTGGTGAATCTATGATTATGATGGCAACCTTCTCTTCTGTTTCTTTGTCCATCTCTACTCTAGGAGTCAACTTTGTCCTCTTCCTGTAACTGATCCTGAACTCTTTGGCTTCACTCCCAGTTGTTGATGAAGATCCTTCCTCCCTCTATCTTTTGCTTGATTTTTCTTGGGGAGTGGGAGTCTACAAACTGGAAGTGGAAAAGAGTTGTTCTTCAGCTTCCTGTAAGGTGTTTTCTATCCATTCCAATTGATTAGCATACTACTCTATTTCAGGTCTTGAAGTATGAATGTAAGGAGTTCTTTTATTCTCCACTCTGAGCTTTGAAATAATGCCACAAGGGTCATAAGACCAAGTAAAACTTAGATTGAACTTCATTTCTTTAAGCATCTTATCAGCTTCTTCACTTGCTATCCTAGTATTACATACAAATGGGCCCACCTGTGTCTTTATTCTGAACTGTGATTTCTTCTTGGCCACTACAAAATGGATGTCATCTGAATTTAGCATCTTTCTAATATACTCCAGGGCAAAAATCCTCATGGGGAGGTATTTTGGGAGTTTGTATGGTGCCAATTTGCAACCATACAACCCGATCTCTGTGTAATTTTGGTATAAATAACAATCCCTAGTCTTAGGTTGATCTGTTAGGTGCAAAATTCTTTTGACTTCTTCACTGATTCTGGGCTGAATTGCACTGTTAAGGATGTTCATGGAAGGATGAACAAAATCTTCAATGAACTTCTTATAAGAAAACTCTTGTTGTTATTTCATGACTAATGAGGTCCAAAAGATCATTGGCTGCTGATTTCCTGCATCATCAAGCTTCTACATTACAAAACTGAATTTGTATGCCTGATAGTAGAGGAACATATAAATCAAAATGGAGGTGTAATAAAACACCTGTTCTATGGGAAAATTTATGAATTGGTCATGAATATTGTTAGCCAAGAATTGACTGAAATTAAACACAATGGAAGGCTTTTTGTCTGTGGAAAATATGGAGAGGAATCCTAAAATGGGCTCATCTACCCACTGTTCAGAAAAATAACCTAAAATATAGGAAAACATGGATATAATTTGTTTTTCTTGATGAGGGAAGATGGAGGATTCTTTTTGGGTAACTGGGCATTCTCAGGTAAGAAGATTTCGAAGATTTTATCTCTGGTGGAAAAATAAAGCTGGGTGAGGGATTCTAAGGAGAAACGAGTATTATTTTCCACAGTGCGAGCATCATTTGGTCAATGGACTGGGTAGTAATTGTGAAGAATACATCACCTGAGGGGGCCATGATAGATCTTTGAGCAGGGACATAACATGCCTGACACCTTTTGGTAAACTCAGGGGCTTGGAATGTCAAGGGGAAAATGTAATGGGGAAGATTGGACTCCCAGAGCCCAATTTCATCGGTTTTATCTACATGTTTGTCTTCTAACCAACAATATAATTCAAGAAAATCACAGTCACATTGGGTTTCATTAATCCTGTAATCCATGTCAGCTAGAGGGATATGATCTAAGTCTACAGAAGGGGGAATCAAAGGATTAACAGGTTTGTCTTGGGTTTTGGTCTTCGGAGGCATGACTATAACAATATGAAAACAAGAGGAATTGACAGAAGAGATTACCGAGGAAAATGTTTGGGTAACGAACTGTCAGGTGAAAGAAATAGGGAACTGTCAGTTTCTATGTTGGCCTGATCATAGAATATCTCTGAGAGCGATCGTTGTGCAAATTGTTTCAGTTTACAGAGAATCTAGAGTGAAAAGGGAGGAAAGCGATGGGTTCAGAAGCTTTTTAAACACTGCTGCGAACGTTTCGTTGAAAATGGCGTGGGATAGTTAGGCTCGAATGGTTACCCGAGAATTACAATTTTAATTCTAAAGGGTCGTTTGCTGGAATGCATTTAATTGGCTAACGGCTAGGTGACGTGGTGGGAGGAGAATGGAGGAGGAAATCATTGTGGGGCACAGTAAAGCAGGTGAGGGGATGATTGTTTTGGAGGGGCTAGCAAGCGGTATGTGGTTTCGGTGGGGGGGGGGGGGTGTGAAATCGTGATAGGGTGACACGTAGGGGATGGGTCTCGGTGGGAGAAACAACTTTTCGGACCCCCCCCGGGCAGTAAAGGCATGATGGAGAGGGGGATCAAAGGCGAATGAGGATCGTGGATGCTGAGCGGGAACAGATCCCGATGCCTCTGACCGTGCGGTTGATTAACCATATGTGACAAAGAAGCTTTGTCTGTTTGCACTTTTACATTTTTCCTATCGGACTTAGGATAAAGGTTAATAATAAAACATATGAAAACACTTTATTCCATTGCACCCATTTTTCCTTTTCCCATATCCTTAAAACTTAGGATAAAAATGACATAATCATATATTTGTAAAATCATCTAATTTACCTACCCATAACTAAACTAGCATTTTTTATTCTTCAAAAGGGTGCACTTAGACTAGAAAACCCATTTTATTTTCTTTTATACAGAATGAAAAACTATCTAACTTATCCCTTATTTCTCCTATTGATTCAGATTAATCAATTGAATCAATGTCATTTTCTACCTAATTACTGATTTACCCAGATTGGACTATTGGGAAAATCTTTATTTTCTAACCTAATTTACAAAAATTTAATCAAGTTTAACCATGATTACATTGTATGATTAAACCAAAAGCTAGTGATTGTGGCATTTTGAACAAGCTACACACAACCTTTTTTTTTAACAATAATGAAGAAAACTATCTATGAGTACTGTCATTTAGACTTGAAACACTTTCATTATTATTCCTTTTTTTATTTTTCTTTATTTTGGTGGGGTTCAATTTTTTCTTTCTTTTTCAATATTTTTGTTTTTTTCTCTTTTCTTATTTATACCCTCTTTTCATTTTTTATTCTATTTTTTCTTTTATTTGGAAATCATTGGCAGATTGATAAATATGTTATGAAACCAGCTCACAAAAATATAGAAAAGATAGATCAACGCCTTAGAAATAAGCCTCTTTGAGGGGGCAACCTCCTTTACATTACACAAATGAACAATTCTTAGATGATACAAATGACAAGACCTCCTTTCTATATATAGGAGTCTAAGGGGTCATAATATAATCAGAGCCGACATAACAATAATAATGTAAGGGCACAATAATAACAATAGTGGGCTTCTTTGGGGCACAATAGTAACAATATGGGGACTACATGGGTACAACAATATAATAAGGGGGTTGTACTAATAACAGTAAGGGGTTACACTAGTAGTATAGGGGCCTAACATGCCCCTCTCCTTCAAAAAGTGTTGTCCTCAACACTTGAGTAGTTCTTGATGCTTCTGTATAAAATTATTGTCCTCCCATGTGGAATCTTCAATGAGTAAGTTCTTCCACTTGATGAGATATTCTGAAATTGATGAATTTCATAGCTGTCGGGTTCTTGCTTCTATGACTGCTCCAAGTTCCAATATGATTTTTCCTTCCTCTTCAAGTTGTGGCATTGTTGTTTGAATTGGGATCTTCTGTAACTTTTGAATGAGTGGCCATACTTCTTCGTCCTTCTTCCATTCATACCTTGCTTCATTTATCCAATTTGGTTGGATAATAGAAATAACACAAAACAATGCTTCCACATCCTCATCCTTTCTTGAGAGTGCATCTGCAACAAAAAAATTCTTCCCTTTTCTGTAGATGATGTCAAAGTCGTAACCCAACATATTTGTGAGCCATTTTTTATGTTCTTCTAATGATAATATTTGTTCTAAAATGTATTTAAGACTATCATGATCCATTTTTACCTTGAAGTGTCTTCCCATTTGGTAAGGTCGCCATTTCTTAAGTGCATGTAGTATTGCCAACATTTCCTTCTCATAAATAGCTTGATTGAGATGTAACCGTAAAAATACCCAATCACCTACATCAAAACATTTTTCATTGTGATGTTGACCTGTTTTTTCATTCGATTGTACACCAAAGTGGCATTATCCTTTAAAAGTTGGAGAACTTGTTGTTGATGCTCGATGTGATCTTTCACTGCTTGAACCTTTTTCTTCTTGATATTTCCTTCTATCTTGAGAGTTTGAGGAGTGGTAATTTCTTCCAATGCTTTACAAAATATGGTTGGATTCATTTCTTGATGCTCGATGTGATCTTTCACTTCTTGAACATTTTTCTTCTCTATATGTCCTTCTATATTGATAGTTTGATGAGTAGTAATTCCAGCCAATGCATTACAAGATATGGTTGAATTCATTTCTTCTTTCTCGATGCGACCTTTCACTTCTTGAACCTTTTTCTTCTTGATATGTCCTTCTATCTTGAGAGTTTGAATGGTAATTCTTGCCAATGCTTCACAAGATATGGTCGGATTCATTTCTTCTTTCTCTGGGGTTGGGTCCTGACATATATCCTCTTCTTTTGATGTTTCTTGATCTTGTTCTTCCTCCTCTTCATACTCTATGTAAAATAATTTCTTCTCAGCACACTTATGACCTTTAGTGCATTTTCTATTACAATTGTAACAAAGCCCTTTTTCTATTTTTCCTTCCAATTGTTGTGGTGTAAGCCTTGTAGGTTGTGGAAGGCTAGGAGAAGAAACACTTCCATAATTATAGTCATGAGTGGTGGGATTCCTTGTTTTCATAATTTCACTTTCAATTTTTCTTGCCAACTCGAATGCCTCCTCCAATGAATCAGGTTCCCAAAAATGAACCTCATGTTGAACGTTATCCTTTAAAGTCCCTATGAAGACATCAATCCTTTGATTCTCTGGAATATAATTTACCCTTCTATTCAATTTTTTAAATTCTTCAATTTGCTCTTCCATTCAACCCTTTTGTTTGAGATTTATCAATTAGCTAAAGAAGGAGTTTCTCTTTGTATCCTCATGAAGTGCTATCATTTCCTCCGTGAAAATTGACCATGTGACAAGTGGTTTATGAGAACAAAGCCCTTTATACCATAAAAATTGATTCGGTTCTAAATAGTTAGATGAAATACATACCTTTTGTAACGGTGGTACACCATGTAGATCAAAATATTTCTCCATCTCTAGTATCCAATTTACCGAATCCTTGCCATCAAACTTCCTCATCTCGCTTTTTCTTGATTTTAGGAGATCTCTCTTGAAACGACTGTAACTCTATAATTTCGGATATTCTAGTTCTGAAATCATGATCTGTAGTAGCCCTTTGTGTCCTTTTTCCAATGCCACCAGTATGATCTCCAAATTGGATTCTCCAAGGAAGAGTTATGCCAAATCTCCCACGATGACCTGATTATAGAGTAATTCAGTAGAGCAAACTTGTACGACATGACACGTGTCACTGTTTCGACCTTTGGATCTAAAAAATGTACACAAGAAACTACAGTCTGTCCTATTTTTATAACTTCTTACGAAATTTAAATCCGATGCTCAAAGAGAAAGTTATAATGATTTTCCACAGGTCACCTGTTTGGAATGTAATTCGTGGGTCTATAAAAACCCTAACTTCCTCATACTATATCTCCGAAAATATAGTGAGACAGGATCTGAAATTTGGAGCTAAGGTTTAGACCGATTTTGTCTCAAATGTGATTTTTTTCTTAGCTTCTGAAACTTCGTAGTGAAATAGTTATAGCGAAAATCCCACGATGACCTGTTTGGAGCAATGAAACCCTAGAATCCACAACTCTGATTCCAAATGTTATGAAACCAGCTCACAAAAATATAGAAAAGATAGATCAACGCCTTATAAATAAGCCTCCTCAATGCGGCAACCTCCTTTACATTACACAAATGAACAATTCTTAGATGATACAAATGACAAGACCTCCTTTCTATATATAGGAGTCTAAGGGGTCATAATATAATCAAAGCCGACATAACAATAATAATGTAAGGGCACAATAATAGCAATAGTGGGCATCTTTGGGGCACAATAGTAACAATATGGGGACTACATGGGTACAAAAATATAATAAGGGGGTTGTACTAATAACAATAAGGGGTTACACTAGTAGTATAGGGGCCTAAAAAAGTATTTACAAAAAAAGATTCCTGAGATATATTACCTTGAGATCCTATAAATTATAGGACCCTAACAGGAACAACCACTATCCACAGACCATTTTTTTCCTTGATTATGAGCTGATAACGTAATTCGACACCGCATGTCTTCTTTAGTCTTCCATTTCCAGCTCCCATTATCCTTCTAGATAGATGATTGTCTATCATATTGGGACTTAGGCAGGCATTCAAACCTGCATCTGCACTCACTTGCTTTGTGCCCAAAATTATTACATTTGAAGCATTCTACTTCACTTAGTGAGGGAGAGAAGACATTTCAATTTCTAAGAGAGGAATTTTGAGACTTAGAAGTTTGATGCATATTATATTTGGGATTTTCATCTCTTTCAACTTTGGTCCTTCTACAATCAATGGCTTTATGTCCAAAGATATTACACCTATAACAATGACCATAAAACAAATAGGCATACCTATTGTTAAAATCATTATGAGATTGAGTAGGAAAATACCTTGGTCGTTTGGTTGATTGGTTCATTATCCATTGATGATCTCCTCTTTGTCTGGCTACTCTTTTGTATTCATTCATTCTTTCATGATGCTTCTTCCCATGGCTCTGTGGTTCTTCGAATCCTGTGGACCTGAAGTTTATCTTCCTAATAGAAGATTCTTGTGTCTTGGAGTATCCCAGACCGGTCATCATTCCTGAAGGCCTTTGACTATTCAAGATTTCATCTAGTTTCCTTGTCCCTTCAATGAAATTTTCATTTAGACCCTTCTCGGTCTTTTTTTTCTCAAGTTCAGTTCTTAGAGAGACAACCTCTGCTTCAAGACTTTGACAATTCTCTTCCCATTCTTGAATCAGGTCTTGAAGAACCTCTTCTTTTTGTTTGGCCTCCTCCAGCTCTACTTTCAAAGACATAACAACATCTTTTCATACCTGTGAGCTTGTCTCCTTTTTTAACTTGAGCACCTCTAGTTTCAAATGCTTGTTCTCCTCTTCCAGTCTCTCACAATTTCCTTGATTTTCTTTCATTAAAAGGACTATATTTTCCTAGCTCTTGATAGCTTCTTCAATCTTTTCTTTTTTATAGGCGTACTCCTCATTATCAGATTTATACATACCTTCCTCTGTAAGATGTAATTGTTCCTTCAGCTGCTTATTCTTCTTCCTTGCTTTCTTTAATTCATTGAGGGCACAGAGAAGTTCCCCTTCAAGATCTACTAATCCTTCTTCTTCTTCCTCTTCAGAGTCCATAATACCTTGTTTATTGGAGTCTGTTTCAAAGGCCATAAGAAGATACTTACCTGACTCATTCCGTGATGACTCTTCACAGTCTAAGTCTAATGCTGAGCTATCTTCTTTGGAGTAGAACCCCTTCTTCTTATAGGGCTTTTTCTTCTGATGTATCTGAGACTTGTTTCCAAATTTCAGATCATCTTCCCTTTTATCCTTTTATTTATAAGGGAAATTGGAAGAGAAATTTCAAACTCTTCCATAGTCAAAACACTTAAAGGGAAACTTCCCTTTATATTTTCCTAAGCTACGCTTCAGTTTTCTGGCTAGTTGAGCAAACTCCTGATCAGATTCACAGTTGGAGAAATATTGATGATATTTGTGCTCCTTTCCCTTTTTGGATACATTGAACATTGCTTCCTTTGGTTCAGAATTTTCTATTCCTACTCTCATCTCATAGGTTGTGAGAGTACCGTGCAGCTAATCCATCTTGATATCCTTTAAATTAGCCATTTCCTCAATAGCTAAGATTTTGGAATTAAATCTCATGGGTAGAGATATTAATATTTTATGAATGATCATCTCTTCCTTGACTTCTTCACCAAGTCCTCTAATCATATTAATCACTTCATCAACTCTGAGGAATTATTCTGCTATGCTTTCATTCTCATTCATTCTCAAGCTTTCAAACCTCATTCTGAAAGTATAAAGTTTTGCTTGCTTAACTTTGTCATCTCCTTCATGACATTGGTTAAGTTTTACCCACATTTCATTAGCAGACTTAAAATGCATAACTTTTACAAGTTATGATTGACTAAGACCAACGAGAATGGCATTCTTGGCTTTACCATTGCTCAGATATAGTTTTTTCCATCTGCATTAGTGGGAGGAATATCAGGGACATTATATTCTACTAGTACTGAAGTAAAAACATCTATTCCTAGGGACATAAGATATTCTTCCATTCGCACTTTCCAAAAATCATATTTGGTCCCATCAAAGACTAGTATTCTACTTGAGTAAGCTTCTTGACTCTCTTGCCTAGAAATAATTCCTTATTGATCTACCTTCCAGTGTTTAAATTGTTGTTGAAGGAACCTAACTCTGATACTAATTGTTAGAATAAGGAATTGTTGAGGGGGTGGGGGGTGAATCAGTTACTAATAAACTCTTATTTATTTTTCTTACTATGCTTAGAGTCCATTCTTATGTTCTTTAACTTGTGACAAAACAGTGAGCCAATAATATTTCAGACATACATATTCAAATAAAAAATCACATGAGGAGCACACATTTGACACAATGTTTTTCACGTGGAAACCCAGAGGGAAAAACCACCAATTTGTTGCTTTTTTATGATGTAAATTAAGCACCCACTTAATTACATATGTTTGTTTGTGAACACCCACTCATAGGAGGCACCAACCCCCTTTGTTTATAAAGCACCAACTTGCCAAGAGGCACCAACCTGTTTAGTATGCAGGCACCAAACTGCCTTTGGTTAGCAAGCACCAGCTTGCCAAGAGGCACCAACCTACCCTTGCCACTGTTCTACTATTTCATACAATTTTCAAACTGAAAATAGAGGCATACAATTATACAAGTAAAATACCAATAAATGGTTGTCTTCAAATTCAACTTCTCCACTTTACCATTTGTGCTCACCTGCAGCAGATATCCTCTTGCTGCTCTCAGCAACACTTCCTCTGCGCTCTTCCTTCATTGTCAAGGACTCTTCACTCATTGCTCTTCAACACTAGCCTCACCATTCTCCACACAACACTCTCATTGCTCTTGCTTCACTAATAGACAAGGTCCTCTCAGGTGCTTCAACATCTCTGCCACTAAGTGCTTCACTCACAACTCAATACCCTCACACATCTACTAAAATCTCTTCAGCACATACACAAAAATATTGTATTCCCCAGTGATTCAATGGAAATTCTGAGTTTTGTCCATGTGTTGCACTAAGCCCAATGTTGTCTCTGTTGCCATCCAGACTGTCCAAGAGTGTACTCCTGGCATGACACTCCATTCTTCTATTGCATCAATTTTTACAAATTTTGTTGTTGCATCAAAACATAAGAATGGGCTTCATTCACTTCACCATGTCACTATGTGACTCTCCATGCTGAGAATTTAATCTTAGTCTACTTGCACACTCCGCTGAGACTCCCCATGTCTACTCATGGCTCATAGTGCTTGAATGTACTTTCACATGGCTTCTTTGTTTTTCATTTATTTCTATTATACGTTCACGGGATATTAGAAACGACTTTCTTTCAACATCGAGACAAGCCCAACAGTTCTTTGACAATTGCCATTACTCCTTAGACAAACTCCTTTTTTCCCACATTCAACCTTGTAGCTACCGACCCCTATGCCTTTAACTCTCTGTATTACACTATCGGAGCTCAATATGTCCTACATTTTTACAATAGTGTTATATCAGAGCTTTTACTCATCGGGACTTTTATTCTTAAAGACATTATGAAAACAGAGTTTTGATGTCCTTGGCCCCTTTTGTTTAGCCCCTTTCTATTTTCCTCCATGGGACTGGGTGTGGTGACCAGAGGCTTAGCCTTAAGGTGCTATGACATTTTGTTCCTACTCGGGGGCCGTTTTTCCTTTGTTAAGAGCTTAGCACCCTTGGTTCTATAAGTTCTTCTCGACCATGTGCCATCCCTAATATCGGAGCCCCCTTATCGACACTTTTTCAATTTCCAACTGTTATAAAGTGCCTACATCCTCAACCTCCGATATGCTGACCTTTGATATGATGTCATCACTCCACGTGGAACTTCCTGAGTGGTGACACATGTCACCCATATTTTCTCCCTTGGGCCCCTCAAAATGCCAAAACTGCCTGCCATGTGTCCTGTAGTACAACCACGTCATGCTGATGTTGGATGCTATTGTAGCTTATCAGGACCAATAATATGCCACCACGTGTCCTGCTATAGGAGAGAGAAAAGGGCCCATCCTCCTTTGGTTTTGCGATGGAATACTTTGTTAATCTTTATTGGATTTCTCCAGCAGCTTTTAACATTATTGGAACATTATGCATATCATAACTTTTTAAAGGTTTTCACCTTAAGAAGTTGCAATTATCTAATTCACCGACCTTCCGATGTGATGATGCTCCAATATCTCAGGACCTTTGATATGTGATCGTCGATACCTCTAGACCTCTGGTATGTGATCGTCGATTTCTCTGGACCTTTGATGTTGCGATGCATCGATTTGCCTGACCTCCGATATGTGATCGCCGATATGCCTGCTTCTCTGAACCTCTGATATACAATCGTCGATATCTCTGGACCTCCGATATGCGATCACCAATATTGTTTCCTTCCTGAGGCTTTAATCCTTGAAAATTAAGTAGACCATAAATTTTGATTCAGGTGTCCATTTTTTGGCTTCCGCATATTGATGGAAAGCTTATTCAAGGAAATTTCCAATGGGGAGGGTCTGATATAGTCTTTGAGTCCTTCTTCTTCTTAGAAGGTGACTGAAAACTTCTCTACCCATTGACTGTTTAGCTAGTTGAATACCAACTACCAAGATGATCATTTTATGGCTTCTTCTGTAAGCCTGCTACTATGATGATTCTCTACAAGAAGCATGCAGCTACCATGGAGTTCCATCCAAATACCCAATCATCATGTTGAACCTTGTTTGACATCAATTCCAACACTTACATAAACACCTATACATCATCAAATGTCCAACATGATCAGAACTAGACAAACCATCGACTCATTGTGCTTCTATTGTTGTGTTTCTGTTGAAGAAGAGAGTAGCATAGCGCCTACACTGCGCTTCCACACAAACAATGATTTGACTTTCAATTTCGAGTCTAAACTTCACCAAACCAATTTTTTATGGTCATGACAAAATTCTTGAAGTACATTGGAGATTTGAGCTCCATTCTTGTGCAGGAATTTAATGTAATTTGTTGAAGATTCTTTTGGTCAAAACAACTTGCTTGTTTCTAGAAATTAGTTCTATTTTCGCTATTATAGGGAGAAACAAATTTCTTTTTGGGAATTTGGTTCCTAAAGGAAGGAAATAATTTTATTTGATGTATATATGATGTATTTTTTATTAATAAATGGTTGGTTAGGGTTAGAGAAAAAAAAACGTTGTGCATTGTATATCTTCAAAAACTTTTCAGTGAATGATGAAGGCTTAAGTCAACCTTTACAGGGATTCACGTGTTAATTTCTTATGGTAATGTTTTCTCTTGTATATGTGACTTTTTATTTTTTTACAAATCATGCTTGAAATTTTATGTATTCATGTTTAGTTAAGCTAGGATTTATTTCAAAATTCATTGTAAAGTGCTTTGTTATAGCTTAATAAACATTTAATGTTTTTCTTCCATTGTGGCATCTAGAATTCATCCTCAGTTAGATGATTTAGATGTTATTATTTCCATTATTCCTCTGCTCACCACCTCTACAATGAATTTGACAAAAAACACCATAAGGATTGCCTATCTTTCCCTAGTCTAAGGTTTCCTAAATTTCCCCACCATATCACTGAAAAACATTAGCTTTATATGACCATATGCCCAATGGATTTTCTCACTTCCCTGCCTTCAAGTTGTTAAAAGTATTTCTCTATGTTCTTAATACCTATCCTAAGACCTAAGTGACTAAAGATTCATATAGAGAGAGCCCTCTCTGAAGATGGAAGGGCTAGATTCGAGTTTTAAAGTGTTTTGTGGTTACCTTTGGGTTCCTCTCCCCAACCATGAGGAATTATAGAGTGCTAACATGTTGTTTACAAGACATATTTTAAAATTGAATGAAACTTATTCCAATTTCATTTGTGTTTTTTAATTGAACCTTGAGATAACCAAGTAAATTTACGAAAGTTCATAAAATTATAGAAACATATATCATTAATTGTTTTTTGTTTTTTGTTATATTAAATTCCAATACATATGACTTAAATATCATGTTATGACTAAGCTCTTGTATATGACCTCAAAATAAATACAATTGAATAAAACTTATTTGTTGTTTACCAGGCATATTTTAAAATTGAATTTAAAACTTATTTTGATATTATTTGTGTTTTTTAATTCAAGCATGACATATCTTAGTTCATTTTAAGTATCAAGATGACTTGCATCATTGTAAGATTGTACTTATTTTCTTAGTCTATGAAACTAAAAATCAAAATTGTTATACTTTTTAATAAAAGTTATACTATATGGAAACATTTTTAAACTCTCAAAATAATTAACAGATCCATAAACTGAAATAATGAATGTATCAATAAATTTTCCATATGAAAATATATACAAATTAAAAATGTCACATGAACATCCATAAAATAAAATAATAAGCATCCAGAAACTAAAATAATGTTCATGTACATCCATAAATTTGCCATGTATGAAAATATACAAATTCAGTATCACATGTGAATCTGCCCTCTGAAATGGGCCTAAAATTATACAAACTATACACTCTAAGTACCACTTGAACTCTTATGTGAGTTCTATTGCGCAAAGTAATCATCCATAATATGGTACTGCAATATAATGCATTCAAATTAAAACTAATTAGATCATTATTTGTACAATATAAACAATCTAGAAATAAATTATTTTGAACCACATTTAATTACATATATGAATCTATTGAACTCACTCGAGTCCAAATGCAAGTCAGGTAGGATGGGGGTTTGATGAATCTGGCTTTGGTGCTTCGTTGCCTGTAGGTAAAAGATTGGGGCTTGCATCAATGGACCTGTATTTCCAATGCCTCTATACCCAACATCCCCCTCATGTGTCCACATAAATGTGACATCAACAACACTCTGCATATGAACCTATGTACACAATGAAAAATAAAAATTATAATTCATCTACAAATTAATTGAAATCTTAAGAATACATTTTTTTACCTCAACTATTGGTTCATGTGGCTATACATAGTAACTCTCATCCACATGAATTTTATCAGGTGGAGGAGAATCCATGGAAACATGCACTGGTGGAGGCTACTCTCACTCATCAACTACCCCCTCATATGATCTTAGAAGCTCATCCATGTAGTTCGGTTGTGTCTACATGTTATCATGAACTTATTAATATAAATGTAATCTAATACAAACTAAATTAATATAGATAATTATGTATAATTTGACAATAAGAGTCAAAAGTTTTGTATATATGTACCTGTTTTGCGTCATGTGGGTCGTTCACCCTCCATGTGTCACGAATTTCATCACGACACATACATGCATATGAAAAAAGTTGGTTAATGGGTAGACTCGTGAGATATGAATAATCATATAATGGAACTGGCGGGTCACTAGGCAACGATGGTGGTTTGCTTATCTCTCCGCACAATGCGACATGCACACTATCCAATGTTGTTTACATGCTATCTGCAATGGTATGTCTAGTCTCAATGTCGAGCTGTGAAGAATCCTCTAACTCTGTCGACAATACCACGCTCCAAGATGGTAGTGGCAACTGTTGACACATGTCATCGATCTTTCAGAATTCTGCAAATCTTTAAGGGTGTCTTCCTGCCTCCAGCTTCATTATTTTGCATGTTGCATGATTTTCCCACCATGACCCTTGGTATTCTTCGAGAAAATATCCTCTTCCTCCCTTCAAAGAAAAAGGTCTCCATATTCCTATTAAAAAATGTAGTCCTTCTCCTGTCATAAAATTAAGTAACAAGTGGGTTTGTTGTAAAGACTTTTCGTGCTTGGGCTCACAAGTTTGTATCATCAAAACAAAGGGGAAGAATACATATTATCTCAAAAGAGGCCATGACATATCTCTCTCTTACCACGAGATATCTCTTACCATGATAAAAGGAAGGGGCCATATATATGCAATATATGATCCCTCCCTATCACTCATGTGGGATAAATAATAAATTGGCTCTTTTATTTTATTTTTAAATTACAACTATATGCACTCATAGGGCCCATGTTGGCATTATAATAAATGTGTTGTCCTTGATTGAAACCTACTTAATAAAGATGTAAACATGATGGTGGCAGGATGAGTATTCAATTTAGTACAAATGTGGCAAAAATATTGGACAAAGGAATATCAGTTTAGAGACAGAGGAATGATAAATATGAAGTTTGAGGAAGTATACGTGGGTTCTGTGAAGCAAATTCGCGTACATACATAGGTATGGTGAAGCAAAGTCGTGTACAATTTCCGTACCATGGTATTCTAAATACCAAGGGTCTTTACCATGGTATTGGCCCATAATAATGAGTGAAACAATGGATATTTGATCTCATCAAAGAATACCATTGACATAACTATGGAATTGGCCTAAGGTATTGGCTAAGGCCTAAACTAAATAAGTGTGCACTCGAGAGTGTGATGATGGATTAGATCTTATATATCTGAAATAACTACACATTGAATAATTTTCTTATGGGATGATGATGTTATGATGTGTGTATTTTATAGTGTATGTCGAGATATGGGTTTGACTGATGTTCTGTTGTGTAGTGAAGGTATGATTCAGTAGTTACAGATCTATATGTAGTTTTTCTTCATAAACATTGTGTACATACTCGTATCTGCTTCTGGGAAGTCGCGTATCAATTCTGCAATATGGATAGATCTGTACGCAGGTATGCTTCTTGAAAGGCGTGTACATACGCGGAAGTATCTTATAAGGGTTGCGTACATATGCTAGGGTTTTATTGAATATGATGTCTGATCAGTCTTTTTGTGTTTACTGTTGTCTTTTGATGAAGTATTTCATGATGATCTGTGTTTGACAATGTTGGTTGAGGTCGAACTAATTATGTTATGAAATGTTGAATAGTAATGATGTTGTTATGAGATGATCTGTATTTAGTTCAAAGATATGTGACAAGGTCGGTATGTGTTTCAGTGATTGATTGCAAAAGTGTAGTGATTCAGTTTCAGGGTTCAGTGTTTTTAGATATGTACACGAGTTATCTGAAGGGAAAGTGCATATAAACACGGGTATGTCTCATAATAGTAGTGTATATATTCTGACATAAGATTGACCAAGGTTTGCAGTGACAGGATCGAATTTCTGTGATGAGCAGTAAGTAGTTTGACATTATGATGAAGAGTATACAGTGATTTGAGATGATCTAGATGCCTTGGTTGTTTGAGATACGGTAATTAGTATATTCAATGATTTGATATTATATTGGTTCAGTGATTTGATACAGTGATTGGTTTCATTTTTTTATTTGATATTGGGCTTAAATGATGGTAGTGGGTCCAGTCGTAAAATTTGATGAAACATGGCCTACAGATTTGAAGTTTTGGTTCAGGTGGATCCAGTATGAAATATTATGAAACATAGTCCAAAGAGGTGTTGAGTGTTGGATCCCTCAGTGAATAAGTTGAAGCTTCCTTCAAGTGGTAGCTAGTAAATCTAATCAGGTGGTTGGAGCTCCCTTCCAATGGGTGTCGATAAATGAGATCAGGGGGTTGGAGCTCCCTTCAAGTGGGTGTCATAAATGAGATCAAGGGGATGGAGCTCCCTTCTAGTGGGTGTTGGAGAACGAGAGAAGTAGTAGGCTTCTATAGGTGGGTGCCTGCGTGCTGGTATGAGTCTGTGCCAGAGTAAGATTGTAATAAGTTTTTGATTATAATAAAATATGAAGACAGAGATGACAACAACAGTGGTTTTTTCCCACATTTGTTTTCCACATAAAAATCATAGTGTTAAAGTGCGTTGATGTGTTTCTTATGTGTGATGGTTTATTTTTTTCTCATTGGACATGGTTATTGTTTAATTAATGCCTAATGAAGTACTGACACAATAGTTCAAGTTAAACAAATGATGAATTAACCAAAAAGTTAGTTAACTGGATATACGCTAGTTGTCTGCATAACAGTCACTTACATATGCAGGTTTACTTCATCATAATCACGTACACAAATATGAATAAGAAAACAAAAGTTTAATTGAGTTTTTAAATACTGATTCAGCACCCCCCCGCCTCAGTATTTTTCCCAACAATTGGTATCAGAAAAGGTCCTTTAGAAGAAGCTTGATCACTTGAAGGTGATCCATCAAGATGAGTAGTCAAGAAGGAGTATTTTCTATCAGGCCATATTTATTTAATGGAACTAACTTTATCTTTTGGAAAGTCAGGATGAGAGCATACTTGCAAGTGCTGGGAGCTGATGTATGGGAAATCGTTGAAAATGGATATCAATATCCAGCCTCCATTCCCACATATAATGTAGGAAAGAAACGTTATGAAATCAATGCAAAGGGTGTGAATGCCATCTTGGGAAATTTGGCTGAGTTTGAATTCGTGAAAGTAATGTAGCTGAAAATAACATAGGCAATGTGGGATAAGCTTATCCAAAGTTATGAAGGTGACACCAAGGTAAAAAGTGCTAAACCTAAATTATTTAGAATACAGTATGAGACATTGAAAATGCATGTTGATGAAAGCATTACAACATTTTTCCTTAGAGTATATGAAATTGTTAATTCCATGAGAAGTCTTGGTGACGAAATAAAAGATTCTACTGTTGTTGAGAAGATTTTGAGATCACTAACTCCGAAGTTCGATTCCAAAGTCTTCGCTATTGAAGAAATGCAAGATCTGAAAAGCATCACACTTGATCAACTCCACGGAATATTGACAAAATTTGAGATGAGGAAAGGTGGTCCTTCATACATGAAAGAAGTAGCCTTCAAATCCACATATAAATGGAAACAAAAGGAAGCACCCAAAGACACAAGCTACATATCAAATGAGGAAGAAGCGAACTTCATAAGAAAGTTTCAAGTGGGAACTGGAAAATTCAGAGGTAAGCTTCCCTTTAAATTTTTTTCTTGTGGAAGAGTAGGCCATTATGCATCCAAATGTCCTTATAGAGAAAATCATAAAGAGAATGGAAATAATGTTGCTAAAAAAGTTCTTTGACAAGATAATCTTTTACTATATTGAAGATAGTCATAACACATCCGATGACCAAGAAAATTCAAATTCAGATTCTAACTATTTAGTACTTATGGCTCTTGAATATCAGTCATTAAATGAATTATTTAGTTGTGAGGTAAGTGATCCAATGAAATCTCTAAAGGATAATGATAAACTCAAGAATGCTAACAAATAATTGGAATCAAAAGGAAACAGTATGATTGAGGAAATAAACATTTTAAAGATGGAATTAGAAGCAACCAATTGAAGAATTGAAAGCATAAGAAAACAACTTCAAGAAAAGGAAAAACATTGTGAAACATTAGAATATGAAATTCTGACCCTAAAGGAATATTATGAGAAGATCAAAAAACGGGAAAAGGCATTTGAGTATTTAGAGAAGATTATTAATGAATAACGCTCTCCTTTGATCAAGATAGACATTGGGTATGATCATACACAATGCAATGACAAGAACCAGTATAGTATTGTTCAAGGGAAATCTGAATCAAGTCACACATCTCCTAGATCAAGGTCAAGATTTGTTCCTAGGCACAAAGGATGGTTTTATGGATATTGTTTCTCTTGTAACTAATTTGGGCATAAGGCCACTTATTGCAAGTCAAGTATGCAGAACAGAACCAGGAGATGGGATAAGTTCCAACACATAATTAGAAATTGCAAGAGGAAGAAGGAATCTCAGTCATAAATGTAGGGAATATTGACCCTACACAGTCCATTGGTTCTTAAAGCTTACTTCTCACAATGTTTGTAGAAGTGATGTGAGGTACATGAACTCATAAGAGCAGAAGATGACTATCCGGTCCTCAGGATCAGTGATTTGTAATCTTACGGGGAGTAATACATATGTTGTCTTGATGATGACTCTCGTGGTTTTTTTTTATATTCATGTTGCTTACATTACTGACAATGCATTTGATGTAGTAATAGTGAATAGGAACAGACAAAATAGGCTCAGGGGGAGTTGTGGTTATGAAATTTCAACATTTTACTTTATTTACGTGGATATTATAAAGGACAGACGCGTATATACGTGAGTTTTGATACAAACAGTTGCGTGTGTTTGCCTATGATGAAGAAAAAGTAGGAAAAACTCAGGGAAAAGCTCTGATATTCTTCAGACAATTATTATTTGGCTTTCTTGTTCTGATGTTGTTGGTTACAGTCAACGGATGCTACTTAGAAATGGTATTGGCTTATAATGGTTTATGAGTTGTTGTAATATGTCATGAATTTACTGATTGATTTAGTTTCTTTGATGACCTTACTGATGGATGAGTTGATGTGATCAAACCTAACAAGTGAACAATTGGTAGAGGTTCATGGGGATCATTTGTTATGCTTTTGTTGTAGCGCCTACAACACCCTCCAAAATTTTGGCCTGCATCCAATTTTAGAGCCTTCCTTAGTTTTCCCTTGATGGTTGCAAACACTCGGGCTCATCCCATGAGCTCTTGTCGAGTCTTTACGCCCTCTTTGCTTGACCAATCACTGGTCGTATTTTAGCATGTTGGTTGCAATGACATGCTTGCGGTCTTGTTCTAGCTATGTTGAAGGCATGTCTTTGTGCGTACGAGTTGTGTTTACTATGTAAACATCTTTCACACTCACACACGAAGTTGTAAACAATGTTGTGAAAGTGTTGTCATGGTCATTCAATAATCTATCCCAAGTGTCATGCTTGTCACTCTCACCCTTTAGTCAGTCACACTGACCATATGTTGTCTTGTGGTTTGGGGTGTCTTGTCGTCGAGTCATGTTGAGTGTGTGTTCGCAATGTCATGTATACACGTGTTCACTCACTCACACACTTAACCATTTTTCCGAAGATCTATCGACCAGACCACCCTCCATCAGCAGGACTTCCACTGAGCTGCACAACACACTCTCAACCCTTAGTGACCAATCATTGTTGCCCATAACTACATAGCGCTTGAGGCTTCCCTCCAAGTAGTCTGCACTGTGAAATTCTAGAATCAACCCGGCTGACTGTCACCCAAAATAGTGCAGAAGTTTCCTAAGAATCCATCTCAGTCTGCGGTCCCTGCAAGCCTATCCATCAAGCCTCCCACTGGTCAACTGGAGAATTTGACATTGGCAGTGACCCAGGGCTGCACTCATATCCAAAACTGCACAAAAGTTGTCCAGCCTACCTGCCTGAAGAAACTGTGCAGACATGAGGGACAATCACCTGCTGCCTGTCACTGCACTATACCGGGAAATTGCGCAGTTTTTCCAGGAACTCCCCATGTTGGCCATCTCTCCACTCCTCGTGAAAACTGTGCAGTTTTCATTGACATTCCACCTGATGCCCGACACCCCACTCAACCCAGGAAATGCGTAGTCATGTACATCTTGACTGCCTCCCAGAACTACGCAGTTCTGACCAGCAGGCTCTCGTAGCCCGATCTCAGCCTCCTCTGGAAAATAACAAAGTTTTCATTTCTAGTGCCTCCTTCTAGCCGTGCTGCCTTCCCTAGAAAATCTGTGCAATTTTTCCTCTCAGGTGAGCCATATCCCATAGATGTCACTGTTGTCCCGGACTACTCAACCCAACCTCTTAGTGACCTCTGCACAGTTTTTCCCGACAGTGCCCTGGAGCCTCGCATCCCAGCCTAAAATGTGCTCTGCGTAGTTTCAGAGCCTTGTCCTCTCTCCTGGTCACCTGCACCCGAAAATGAAAGATGATGCATCATGGTAGACTAGGGTATTTCTGGATTTGATGTTGTCTCATCATGAGTGATTGCAGAAACATGTAAATGAATGAGACATGGCTCAACGACAAGTGGGATGAAAAAGGAGTGCCTGTTAGGAGACTTATTCGCAGACGGATGAACACATGAAGCATATCAGGTACCCAGCAAAGAGGACACATGCACATGCAACATCAAGAGAACACTAAGACCATTGAAGTCTCCACACACCTTTTCATGTGGAGGTGAAGCTATGATACACCAATAGCACACTCATTACTCAGCAACACAGTAGCTCGACACAGACACCACCATCAGCATGTACATACTAGCAGTGTCATGTTGATTCATGTCATGAGTCATCTCGGCCACATCACTACTATGGTCCATACGTGTTGTAATCAATGTAATGTAACGTGGAAGTCCAAGAGACTCACATATGAAGTGGAAGAGTCATGTTATTTGAAGATTCATGTAAGTCAAACAGTCATGAGGGAAGTCAAAGAGTCACAAGGATCAAGTTCACCCTTGGCTATATATACCCATCATTTGTACATGCAAAGGCCTTTTGACCTCGGCTCCTCCCACATTGCCTTGAGAGTTTTTATTCTTTTCTTTAAAGAGCAAGCAATGGCTCTAATGCCCCACTACTGGGGTTAGTGATGTATGGTGTACGGATGTATCATGGAACTTTTTCTTAATTCAGAAGCCTGTTAATAGGCCATCACATTTTCACACATGTATTGTATTCATTTGTAAGATTATTCTTTGAATGCTTGTAATGCATGTTGCTTTAACTTGTACTAAGATAGTTGAACTATTTTGGTTGCTTTAGTGTATACACTATTGGAATGTGTTGTATCAGTTGTTATCGTTGTCTCGCCCGTGCGGACTACTCCACTGGACACTAGATAGACTCATTCTTGTAAACTTGTTATAACGACCATCTCACTCATATGGACTACTCTGTTGGTTATTCTATGTACTATCTGTTCACTTTGTGTTTTTGACTGTCGCATCCATGTGGACTACTTCACTGGGAGCTTCGCAAATCCTATTGTGTTGTGTGTCTCTACCTGATTTGGGACTATTCCCTCTCGAATTAAGATTCACTCTCACCCTCTCCCTCTATAGTGAAAGAACTTGGACACAAGTTACACTAAGCACTCACCAGGCACATGAACCTCGCTTTTTGAAGACTAAGTGAACCACTCTCATGTGCTGACAAGTAAGAGATAAGGCATATCTTTAAGATAATGGCAACCAAGCCATCATACCAGATGAGACTCCTACACCAAATGATGTGAGGTCTATTTGGGACTTCATACCGGGGAGATCCCCTGAATGTTGGCAGGTCGAGCATCGTCAACATTTCTAGTGCTAGAAGGAGGGTCGCCCGTAGTTTATTGCTGAATGTCCTCTCAATCCCACTCATCAATCATCTGGTCAAGGTAGTAATTCACACTCCATCTCACCTGCGTGAAACTCTGAAGTTGGTCAATCCTCACCTCCTAGACATGAGCACAAAATTTCATATCAGCACCTCTGCTTTGTTTGTCCCATCACCCGTTAGTTTGCTAAAGAAGTCAGATTGATCCCAGGAATATAAGATCTTCCATACGCATAAAAGAAGCCAAAGACCACTCCCACGGGAGTTATTTTCTCATCAATGGAAGAAGCAGTTCTTTCCACTCTCGAAGGTCTGGTAGAAGCTGTTGAGAATGGAGAGGAAACTCCAGTCTTCTAATAGGGAGAATATGACACCCTCATGATCTTGGGCTTAGGCTTCGGTACAGGAGGCAGAGGGGAAGGTAGTAGAGGAGGTGGAAGTGGAGATGAACCAATTGACTCAAAGGCAGAACCATCAGATTCTGAAGAAGAGGAGGCGTACGAAGAATAAGAAGACATGGTTGATCAGAACTTGTAATGGATGACTCGGTGACCATTGGCTCTCCCAGGTTCTTTACACAAGATACCAAGGCATGCAGAGAAGTTGTTGACAAATTTTGACCCTGGTAGAACAATGAAGGTAGAAGACCACTTGGACACATTCTACCTACATCTGCAGACACTTGATGTGTGTTACGATGACGTTGCATGTAGATTGTTTCCCTGTACCTTGGATGGTCGAACAATGGTATGGTATCACATCCTTCATGTCAACTCCATCCAGAACTGGGGTATGTTCAAGAGAATGTTTCTGGAAAAAATTGTTGATGACAAGACCCCTTCCATGTTGCTCAAAGAGTTGGGTAGTCTCAAGATGGAGTCGAAAGAAAAAGTGAAGGACTTTAACCAGAGGTTTTCATTCATGTTGAGCAAGTTTGCAGTAGACACAAATCCTCATGAATCCATCATTGTCGACTACTACACATCTGCATTACCGACCAACATTGCGCAGTTCATCAAGCGAGATGTGAAACCAATGTTACTTGAACATTGTGAAGAGGCGATCATTGTGGAAAAGGACCCGCGCGCAATTGGGTCAACAAGGATGATGAGCCAGTGAGAGACTCCAAAGATGCGAGCAGGAGGCCCCAGGCTGATGCGAGTAAGGTGAAAGACAAGGAATCAAGTGACATTGAAACCCTTACTCGTCTTGTCAAGACCTTGACAACAAAAGTGTCTGAACTGAAGCAACCACCAGTCAAGACATCTACTAGCAGTTGGCCTCCTAAAAACCCAAAGAGGAGCATGTCATCAAGCAGTAGCTACCCAGCTAAAACTACGTAGCGCTCCAACTCAGTGTTCCAAACAAAAATGTGCCTGAAGCCTAGTTTTTTCTCATTCCATGAAGACCATCACTTGTAAAGGACTTGTCTGTATTGGAACTGAGTTGCGAACTTGATGTGCGACGATATGAGAAACATGGGAAACAATGTGTAGTGTCGTTCGGAAGATGAAGATGATGAATAATATGTTACATCTGATGAAGCACCAAGTGCTGGGAAGGTGATCAACATGTATCAATGTGTGCGCAACATAGAAAACAAACACCAAGAAGCAAACCCCAAAGCAATATAATCGATACAATCTCAGAAGTCAAGGGGCTACCCTCAATGTTATGGAGATGCATGAAAATCTTAAACTGATGAGGAAGGTTGATCCACTAACCATCCCAAAGAAGAAAACACAAAGCAAGCCCAGGAATACAACTGAAAACAAGATTACATCCATGAGAAGTAAACTTCAGAACACTCCGCCGGACAGTATGGACATGAGTCTAACCTCGGACACCTCGGTGAGTTTACCCTCTCTTGACTACAATATTGTTGAAGATATGAAGAAAAATGTGCAAACATCTCTTTGTTCGAGTTAGCCAAGATCAAGGGTCAGCGGGATATTCTGTTACACACATTGGGGCAAACATCCACAGACAACAAAGCCTCTACCAACAAGGGAGTAAGCACATCTCCCAGTCTACATACAATTGTTCTCAACACACTCCGGATGGAAGAAGAAAACTCTCTTTCCCCTCCATTCTTTCTCTCATTCAAAATCTTTAACTACAATGTACACAATTGTTTGGTTGACTTTGGCACATTAGCTAACGTACGACCGCTCTCCATTTCCAAGATGATCAATGCTCAATAGAGCAAGACATATGCACAAATCATCCAACTTGATTGAACATGTGTACCAACCATTGGTGAACGGCAGGATGTGATCATCTAATTATCTCATGACAGTCGAGTTCACCAGTGCATCAACATTGTCATTGTGGACATATCGGAAACATACGGCTTGCTACTTAGTAGAGACTGGTCCAAAAAGTTGAATGGATACTTTGCCATAGACTGGTCACACTCATGGCTTCTGTAAAAGGGAAAAAGCAATTAGATTTGGGTGTTATCTGAGAGATAGATGAAAGATAATGTCACTCCCATCAATGGTGAGAACGAACGGTTGGATTTCGTAGAACTCATGTTCAACAACTACCTCCTGGAAACACAGCTGGAGTGTTATCTCGCACAACCAGCCCCAACTCCACTAGACATGCTCTTGGGCCTCCTTCCTTGCCCAACTAATGGAAATGAAACATGTACAACACATTGTAACACTAGTAGTAGTAGCAGTAGTAGTACTAGCACAAGAAGCGGTCCGTTTACAAACGAGTTTTGGACCATGTATTTTGACGGATCAAAGACATGGGATGGCTCTAGAGCCAGGTGTGTCTTGATAGAACCAATGCATAGGAAACACTTGATCTCAATCCGCTTGGAGTTCGAGTGCACAAACAACACTATTGAATATGACGCACTCGTATTGGGCTTACACAAAGCCATTAGCCTCAATGTTGTTGCGCTCAAAGTGGTAGGTGATTCAGAAATCGTGGTACGACAAGTACATAACACCATACATTGTTTGCCACCTCATCTCAAAAGTTATCAATAAGAGGTATGGCGACTGGTCTCTAAATTCCAAGCTTTCAATATCATTGTTTTGCCAAGAATGTGTAATTCAGCTGTTGATGCCTTAGCTAATGTAGCTGCTAGGATAAAACCACTTACAGATAGGTTTATTGTTGAAATTTTGTATAAGCCTTCTATCACTGACATAATAACTAACTTATGCATTTTTTACGATGATCAACAAATACTGCACTTCATGGCCAATGCTAATGTCTTCAAGGACACAACGATTGACGAAGATGAGGACGAGCAGTCTCTGCAAACCGCAACTGATGACAAGAAAGGAAACCTCATCCCCAAGGGTGTGGTATCTCTTGAAAAGATCTATGGCTTGCCGAACCATTTCCAAGGGCCAAGGAACAAAAAAACCCATAGTTCCACCATGATGCATGAACAGATCAACTTGGGAACATAACAAGATCTGAAGTTTGTCAATCTCAGTACGTGTTGCACACTACAGGAGCGACAAGCCTTTGTCTGCTTGTTTAAATAGTACGAGGATGCGTTTGCATGGACATGCGATGATCTGAAAACATATGGCACGTGAATAATCCAACATGTGATCTCGATCAAAGAAGGGGTCAATCCATTTCAGCAGAAGTTGAGAAAAGTACATTCGTCACTTGAACCCATCATACAGAAAGAACTGACTAAGATGTTGGATGTTCAGATCATTTACAGAGTTCATCATTCTACATGGGTTTCTAACTTAGTTCTTGTATGTAAGAAGTTCGGGGAGATCGTCTTATGCGTTGATTTCTGAAATTTGAACAGTGCCTCAGACAAGGACAACTAACCCGTGATGTTGATAGAACACATTATACAGACTGTATCTGGAGCAGAAATGTTTTCTCTACTCGATGGTTTTTCAGGATATAAGCAGAATCTAGTAGCAGAACTTGATAGACTGAAAACTACCTTCCGTACCAAGTGGGGTACATTTGCTTACAGAAGAATGCCATTTGGTCTTGTGAACATAGGTGCAACCTTTCAGTGCACGATGGAAATTGCCTTCCATGGAATTATCGGACAAAGTGTAGGGGTTTACCTTGGAGACATGATAATCTTTTCTAGAAAATGTCAGACCACATACACCATTTGAAGAAGTTATTCGAGTGATGCCAAAAATACGGGATATCCTTGAATCCCAATAAGAGCATACTATTTGCAGTGTCTGAGGGGAACCTCCTTGGGCACATCATCGCTAGGAGTGGGATCAAGGTTGATCTGGACTGAGTTCAGATGATCACACAGATTCCTCACCCAGTCAACAAGAAATCCATGCAGTCCTTCTTGGGCAAGATCAACTTCCTTAGGAATTTCATCTCAGATTATGCGCAGAGGGTGAAACCAATGCAAGACATAATCAAGAAAGATGCAATCTAAAGCTGGGGTAATAAGGAAAAGGATGCATTCACCCATATCAAGCAGGCTATAGCAGATTCACCTTCACTTTATAGCCTAGACTTTATAAAAGGTTTCTTGCTATACACCTTCGCCTCCGACACTTCGCTTGATGCAGTACTCACTTAGAAGGATGAGCTGAAAAATGAACATCCTATCTCCTTCATGAGTGCAAGCATGCAGGGACTTGAACTCAACTACCCCGCCATCGATAAACAAGCATATGTAGTATACAAGGCAGTGAAACACTTCAAACCCTACTTGTTGAAGAACCATTACATAGTCTTTGTGCCACACCCAATAGTATGATCACTGCTTGTTCAACAAGAGTTGGGTGAAAGACATGCGAACTAGATGATAGGCTTAAAAGAGTATGATGTTGACATCAAGCTAGTTCACATTGTCAAGGGTCATGGTCTCTGCAGACTCGCAGTTGAAGCAGTCCATGCATAGGAGGAGGAACAAGAGCTCGCTGGCTGGGAGCAAGAAATCGAGATGTATGATGTAGAGCGAGCACTACCTACTTCATATGGAGACTCTTGGTACGAAGATGTGTGCCAGTACCATGACCGTGGCACCATGCCCTCTCACTTCTCCATGTGATAGAAGAGGGCACTCTGCCTCAAAGCTTTACCTTACCAGTTGGCTCATGGAGTGCTTTACCGAAAGCACAACAATGAAATTTTTCTCAGGTGCCTGGAGGCACATGATTCAGAGAAGGTCTTGCATGATCTGCACGATGAACCAGCTGAGGGTCACTTCACGGGAAACGCCACTGCGCACAAAGTCATGTGGGCCAGTTTCTAATGGCCCACATTATTCAAGTATGCACATGCTTATGCCCACAAGTGCCCGATCTGTTAGCAATGCGCCGATAGAACATGAAGGTCAGTAGCCCCGTTGCACCCTATTGCAGTGAGTGAACCATTTCAACAATGGGGCTTAGACATCTTTGGGGAAATTGTTTCACACTCATCAAAGCAACACCGCTACATATTGACAGCTACAAATTACTTCACGTAGTGGACAGAAGCAATTCCACTTAAGCAAGTGAACGACCAAGAAGTAATAAACTTCCTTACACTAAGCATCATCTCACGATTTGGCATTCCAATATCAGTATTTTTTGACAATGCAACTTACTTTTCATCTTTAAAGCTTTATTATTTTGCATTGAAATATGGTATCATGCTTAAACACTCAGCTAACTACTACCCATAGGGAAATGGTCTCATCGAATCTATGAATAAAAACCTCATCCGCATTATCAAGAAGACCATTTACTCTGAACAACGAAATTGGCACACTTCTTTGACAAATGCCTTATGGGCTAACCATGTAACACTCAAACACTCTTTGAACACTTCTACATACTTCCTGTTTTATGGGAAAGAATCCATCCTCTCGCCAAACACCTACTTACCTTGTCTCCAATTGTCCCAAGAATCTCAAGGCAAGCCATGTCTGTTAATTCAGTGTAGGATGGATACACTTCACAAGATGCAAGAAGAACGGGTGAAAGCAAAGAAAAATTCACACTCCACTAGAACAAAATCAAGAGATGGCTCAACAAGAAGTCTGCAGGGAACACTATGTTGGGCATGGAATCCCCCCAAGGCACGTTTTGGGGCTTAAAGCCCAAGTTTTGACTAAGTCTTTTTGTAAAAGCTCTGCGAATTGTGGGTGCGGAACACGAAATTAAGATAGAGTCACAGGGTTGTGCACCCTTGTTTTTGTAATGTAATGTCGGCTTGATAGACCTACCCATGGTCCGCGGACCTTGGGATTGTATAAATAGAGCGAAGCTCTAACTAGAGAAGACAGCCAAAAAAAGAATAGAAGATCATGAGAAGTCTAAGTGATTGAGTAGAAGTGAAACGTGTGTCTTTGGGTCGTAGAGTAGGGGAAGGCTCTGCAGCTGAGTGCGCAGAGGCCAAGTAGTCCGCAGCTGAATGCGCGGACCCCTGCAGCTGAGTGCATAGGGTAGGTTGAGTCTGTAACCATTGGAGGAATCAATAAAGAGAAGTTTACCATATTTCTGTGCATCTTTTCCTATTTTAATATATTATTGGGCATAATTTGCAAGTATATTGTTTATTTGCTACGCAAACTTATATGAATGTTTTGTATAACTAATTATAACGTAAGACATCCAAGTACGCGAAGGTAATTAACTGATATAGAAAGATAAGTAAGATCTGGGGTAATAGCGTAGAGTGTGGCTCTAGCAACGTGGAAGCTCAACAACACCTGGTTAGGGTTGTGCGAAGGCAGTGTATCAGGGCATGAGGAACAGGGAAGTGCATGAAGTGACTTGCACACAGGGACAAACGGTGGGACCAGTCGAACCTCTTAGACATCTCAAGGGTGCGGAAACTTGGTTCTAGCACCCTCCCATACTACTTCGGGTGAGACCTCAGTCCGTGCTACGCAGACTGTTGTCGAAAGGGCCAGTAGTACAGGGAGTTGTTTGGGTAATTAACTCCAAACCTGGGTCAAGCCCCAACAAGCCAACAAATAGTTCCATTGCTGGGATCAGGATCTGCATACAAATGTTTGATGTCGTATCACTGGAATCTGACAAAGAAAGGAATTGAAGATTGGTTGGACAAGAAGATTCACGAGTTCGTGGCGCAGGAAAATAGGAATCCGCGACTATCAAAGGAAGAGTGGTTAGACTGCTACTTATATACAAAGATCCATGAAATTTTCTTTGCATCCTTCCCCACTGAGTTGTACGAGTGGATCGCGAAGCTAGCAAATAGCCAAGGAAGGTGTAAACTCAACAAAACTATTGTGTGGACTCCATAATTGGTGTGCAGATTGAAAGCATCATAATATAAGATCATGCGCTTTGTCGATCACTGGATCGATTGAATCATAGGAGCATTCATCACCGAATTCGCGATAGATACTTCAGTAAGTTATAGCAAGGCAGAACAATGCTTCCTCAAAGGGCAACGAGGTAAGTACGTTAAATCTTTGAAAACTTGGATTAAAATGCTACTGTGTCAAAAATGGGTTATGCGAATAAATTTATGTTTGGGGCTACGTGAAGTGGGAGAATCTACAAAAAAGAAGGTAGCACAGAACTAGAAACTAGCCCCTTGATTTCACCTCCGCGAGGGGGCGAAGAAGAACTCGTGAAGGTCTCACCAAGAAGTGAGATCAATCTGATAAGACAAAGAATTCCGTGCATACCACCCTGACCCACACCACCGCCAGTTTCACCATCTTCATCCCCGTCTTTGCCCATACCACCTCTACCACCACCGCGAAGCAGTATGGCAAGCGCGATAAAGCTACCATTGTTCAAGGGAGTAGGGAATGAAGATCTAGACCAGTTTTGGTTTGTGATAAAAGCTGTATGGGAAGCACAGGGAGTCACATATGACAATATAAAGAAGGCAATGTTGGTCAGTGCTCTGCAGGATAGCGCGCTGACCTAGTACATTAAGAATTCCAATGACAATCCTAATGCGGGGATCGCGGATATCCAAGTTGAGCTAAACAAAGAATTTAGCAGGCCAAAGTCAGAGGCACAGTCGATCATTGAGCTCACGGAAATCACAATGCTACCAGGAGAGACCCTGTGGGAGCTGGATCAAAGATTGAAGTGCACAATTCGTGAAGCGAACATGACATTAACAGATGGGCAACACCGCGAATGGTTTGTAGCATCGTTAATGCCGCATCTATGAAATGCATTATCGCAATAGAGGCTAAGCACTCAGGCTGAGGCCTTGGAGGTCGCGATGAGATTGCACGAGACCCCAATACAAGATCCCAACCTAGGAGTTCAACAGATTCACACATAGTTGAAAAACTTGTGCCTTGAGATGCAGAGTTTGAAACAAGACAGGACAACCCTCCCAGAGATGTGTGATGAGGTATGGTGCATAAAATGCAAGGGCCAGGGGCATGACAAGGACCACTGCCTAGTGTTTGCGAATTACCTTGCGGGAGGAGGGCCAATGCCACTAAGACTGGAGGCATAAGTAGTGTTAGGTTGTGTTATATTCTTTCCACTTAGTTAGCAGGGGGTTTGAAGGGCACCCGTAACCCCACTTTATGGGGTCCAGGGCAGCGCCCCGGAAAATTTTGGTTTTGGACCCTATATTAGGTTGGTTAGACCCACCTATGGTTTTGTGCATGATTTTCGCACATGTTTATTGGACGCGATGGTTTTTGGTCCATGGTATTGGACGCGATGGTTTTCGGTCTATGGTATTGGATGTGATGGTTTTCAGTCCATGGTATTGGATGCTTCCACATGTATAAATATGTATTGTAGCATTGAAAGGAACAGAATGAAAAATCAAGTTGGTAGTCCTAGTTTTGGGATCCAGGGGAAATCTCTGTGTATATGTGTTTTATGTGTTCTGCTCTCGCATTGTTTATTTTCTATGTTGTAGAATTCATATGCAGGTAATTTATGTACGGGATTAAAACCTACATTTGGTATCAGAGCAGTTTTGGCTTCAAGGGGACGCCTTTGTTGCTGAGGGTTTTCGCTCGGGCCTGTGGTAGACCCTGTTCAGTGGGAGATCTGCGAGATCGATTCTAGTGGTGAAAGAAGATGGCGAGCAGTGGAAAGATAGAGATCGAGAAATTTAATGGTCAGAGTTTTGAGTTGTGGAAACTCAAGATGGAGGATCTGTTGGTGGATAAAGATCAGTGGATCACGGTAGATCTGGGTACTAAACCAACGGGAGTGTCCGATGAATAATGGAATAAGTTAGATCAGAAGGAAAATAGCACAATGCAATTGTGTGTCTCAAATTCATTATTGTTGAATGTATCAGGGGAAGCTACAACAAAGGCTTTGTGGGACAAGTTAGGGACCTTGTACCAATCTAAGTCTCCGGTGAATAAACTGTTCCTGCGGAAAAAGCTCTATAACCTAAGGATGAAAGATGGAGACTCAGTGACAGAGCATCTGAACACATTTAATACTGTGGTAAGTCAGTTAGCATCTGTTGATATTAAAATTTTAGATGAAGATAAGTGCATCAGTTTGTTGTGTTCTCTACCAGATTCGTGGGATAGTTTGGTTATTGCAATAGGTAGCAATGAAACTTCCTTGCATTTTGATGAAATAGTCTCATCCTTGCTAATGGAGGAGATGAGACGAAAAAATATGGAGAGCCAAAATGGTGATGCCTTGTCTATACGAGGGTGGACCCAAAACAGAAACAAAAATAAGTCTTTGAGTGGGAGATATAAATCTAAAGGGAGATCTAAATCTCCAGGAAAACCTGTAAAGGTGGTTTGCTGGAAATGTGGAAAGGAAGGGCACTAGAAAAGGGACTGTAAATCTAAAGCTCCTGACAAAGGAAAGGCATCTGATGAGGCTCCTTCTGCTGAGGAAAAAACCACCTCAGATGAAGGTGGGGATGTGTACTTTGCTTCTTCAAGTACACATGTAGATCATGAGGTATGGTTGATTGACTCAGGTGCATCCTTTCACTTCACTCCCCGTAGAGAGTGGTTCTGCGAGTATGAGAAATATGATGGCGGTGATGTCTTCTTGGGGGATGACAGGAAGGCTAGAATCATTGGTCACGGAAAAGTAAAGTTGAAGTTGCAAGGTGGAAGGGTTAGAACACTTCCGGGTGTTCTACATTTGAATTCTGTAAGCAAGTTGGATGATGCAGGTGTAAAAACTGTGTTCGAGAAGGATACCTGCAAGATGGTTCAGGGAGCACTGGTATTGATGCAGGGATTTCGGATTGGAACTCTATACAAGCTGCAAGGTAGCACTCTTATTGATGGGTGCAATAGTTTTGTGGTTCTTGAAAGTGGAGTAGAAAATCTAGTGGTCTCTGGAGAGAAGACCATGCTGTGGCATCAAAGGCTTGGACATATTGGAGAAAAGGGCCTTCGTATACTTCATGGTAAAGGTATGGTAGAAGTTATGAGTAATAGCTCTCTGGATTTTAATTTCTATGAAAATTGTGTATATGGGAAGCAGAATCAGGTGAGTTTCCCCTCTAGTAGTAAGAGGGCAAAATAGATATTAGAGCTTGTGCACAGTGATGTGTTTGGACCTGTGAAGGTTCCATCACTGGGTAAGTCTGTGTACTATGTATCATTTATAGATGACTTCTCAAGGAATACATGGATATATTTCCTTAAGAAGAAATCTGAAGTCTTTGACAGGTTTAAATAATTTAAGGCTCTCGTGGAAAATTAGACAGAGAAGAAGATAAAGGTGTTGAGGACAGATAATGGTGGAGAGTTTTGCAACAAGGAATTTGAAGAATTCTGTAAGAAGTGTGGTATATCACGGTAGAAGACTACTCCATGTACACCTCAGCAAAATGGAGTTGTAGATAGAATGAACAAGACGTTGATGGAAAGGGCAAGAAGCATGCTCAGTGGTGCCAGGTTAGGACAGGAATTCTGGGCAGAGGCGGTGGATACTGCATGTTACCTAGTCAATAGGTCACCTTCATTAGCGTTGGAGGATAAGACTCTGCAAGAGGTATGGACTGGTAAGAAACCCTCTCTTTCACATCTAAGGGTATTTTGATGTGATGCATATGTACATGTTCCAAAGGAGAAACGAACCAAGTTGGATAGCAAATTTGAAAAGTGCATCTTTATTGGGTATAAGGATGGTTTAAAGGGTTATAAGCTTTGGAACCTAGTAACAAGGAAGGTTGTGTATAGCCAAGATGTAGTGTTCAGAGAGGTGAAAGATGTTATTAAACATGAAGTCCAACCAAAGGAACCTGAGAAGATAGAGTTTAAGCTAAATGAGGAAGAATTAGACTCTACAGTAGAGGAGGAATCAAAAGATAAAGAGCCAAAAAATCTCGCTGTGAGAAAATCAGTTCAAGAAAGAAGGCAGCCAGAAAGGTATAGTCCATCTACTTTCTATTCAAATTTTGTTTTGTCTGTTACTGATGATGATCCCAGAACTGTGAAGGAAGCAGTGGATTCAGAGGATGGAAAACTCTAGAAAGAGGCCATGGTTGATGAAATGGCATCTTTGCACAAAAATGAGGCTTGGGATCTGGTGGAGATGCCAGCTGGAAGGAAACCCATTGGCAACAAATGGGTGTTCAAAAAGAAGACAAATGCAGAAGGGAAAGTAGAGAAATACAAAGCTCGGTTGTTAGAAAAAGGTGATTCCTAGGTGTTGGGAATTGATTTTGGTGTGATTTTTTATCCTATTGCCAAGGTAACTTCTATTAAATTACTTTTATCTATTGCTGCTGCTTTTTATTTTGAGGTAGAACAGATGAATGTGAAGACAACATTTCTTCATGGGGATCTGGAAGAGGAGATCTACATGAAGCAACTTGAAGGTTTTGTGGTGAAGGGTAAGGAAGAACTGGTGTGTAAGTTAAAGAAGTCTCTGTATGGGTTAAAACAGTCCCCAAGGATGTGGTAGCAGAAATTTGATACATTTATACAGGGACTTGGCTTCACCAGAAGCAAAGCAGATCACTGTGTGTATTTTAAATTAATTGGTGACCGTGTTATTTATCTGGTCTTGTATGTGGATGATATGTTGCTGGTTGGAAATGACAAAGAAATTATCCAGGATTTGAAGACCCAATTGTCCTACAAATTCGACATGAAAGATATTGGTGCTACAAACTATATTTTGGGCATGGAAATTAAAAGAGATCGTACAAAGAGGAAGCTCTGGTTAAACCAGAGGAAGTATGTCAAGACAATACTGCAGAGGTTTAATATGCAGGATAGTAAACCGGTAAATATTCCTATTCCTGTAGGTGTGAGGTTATCTGCTGAACAATGTCCCAAGACACAAGAAGAGGAAGAGGACATGTCTCGTGTTCCATATGCAAGTGCAGTCGATAGCCTGATGTATGCAATGGTCTGTACTAGACCAGACATTGCACATGCAGTGGGAGTATTGAGCAGGTTTATGTCAAAACTAGGAAAGGAGCATTGGACAATAGTGAAGTGGGTTTTCAGGTATTTGTGTGGCACTAGTGATTATGGTCTGTGCTACCAAGGAAGACCAGGATTGGACAAAGTGTTGGATATTCGTGGCTTTGTTAATGTAGACCGGGTTGGAGATCTGGATCAGAGAAGATCTACAAGTGGGTATGTGCTTAACCTATTTGGAGGTGCAGTCAATTGGATGAGTAAGAAACAATATGTAGTGGCACTATCAACTATAGAGGCAGAATACATGGCAGCCACTCATGCAAGCAAGGAAGAAATTTGGTTGTAGAGATTGTGTTCAAGTCTGGGGTTAGTATAAGAAGCTATAAGGATAGACTGTGACAGCCAAAGTGCAATTTTCTTGGCAAAGAACCCTACATATCATTCAAAGACAAAGCACATTGATGTTTAGTATCACTTTGTGAGGGATATGATAGAAGACAAAAGGGTGTTGCTGGTAAAGCTGGACAATTTGAAGAATACTGCAGATGCATTGTCAAAATTTGTGAGCTCTAAGAATTTCTCTTGGTGTAGAGAAACAATGGGTGTTGCAGGGCTGGATAAATGACTAAGCTCTCTTGTGGCCCCCTATGGAAAGAAAACAACAAGTGGGAGAATGTTGGGTTGTGTTATATTCTTTCCACGTAGTTAACAGGGGGTTTGAAGGGCACCCATAACCCCACTTTATGGGGTCCGGGGTAGCACACTGGAAAATTTTGGTTTTGGACCCTATGTTAGATTGGGTGGACCCACTTATGGTTTTGTGCATGATTTTCACACATGTGTTTTGGACGCAATGGTTTTCGGTGCATGATATTGGATGCGATGGTTTTCGGTCCATGGTATTGAATGCTTCGATATGTATAAATATGTATTGTAACATTGAAAGGAACATAATGAAAAATCAAGCTGGTAGTCCCGATTTTGGGATCCAGGGGAAAATCTCTGTGTATATGTGTTTTATGTGTTCTACTCTCGCATTGTTTATTTTCTGTGTTTTAGAATTCGTATGCAAGTAATTTCTGTACGGGGTTAAAACCTACAAGTAGGACCAAGTGCAGCGCTGACACTATGGTGTGTGATTTGTCAAATAGGAGGAAATCATGCTACAGATAACTGCCATCTATTACAGAAGTATACGCAAAATTCACAGCAGTTGTTCTGTAATTTCTGTAGGTCAGTGGGACATGATGAGCGCACCTGTAGAAGTTATGAGCTGATGATGGATCGAACTCCTACCTATAGAGTTCAGTCTGAAACATGGCCCCTCGATCAGAAAGCAGGAATGGCGTGCATCGGATTTCAGGGGCGCAAATGAGGCCAAGGTGGAGGGGGACCATGAAGGGGTCCCAGACAGCTGATATGTTACAATTGCGGAGGGCCAGGGCATTATGCCCATGATTGTACGAATCCAACACGACCATCATGCTTGTATTGTACATTATTTGATCATGAGATGGAGGATTGTCCCACACTGATATCGAGGTTGCACGATAAAGGAGCACTCCAATCTCCCCTGACTCAGAACCTGCAAATGATGAAGTCTGAGCCACATGAGTAAGACCCTAATGTAAATATCATGCTCTGGAGTGGAATTACGAAAGGGGATGACAAAGGAAAGTAGCCTGAAGAAAGTACCTGGATTTGCAAGGCTCTAACAAAGGATCCAGAATTTGATTTGGAGCACACTAAGGAGACTTTCATGGAAGCTAAGAGGAGCTTCGTTGATGCCTCCACTTCAGGAAGTAAAGATAGACTAGAGACATAAATGGACCCATCAATGCTCACTACGTTCTTGGAGACATGCATGAAGCTGTTGCGTGACAACAAGGCTGTAAAGGGGCTGTAAGAACTCATAACTAGATGTGCTGGGACCGCGATAGGAGAACCGCGTGTAGTCCGGAAGCTCAAGAAACACACGATGTGAATAGGAAGGGACATGAGATTGACCGCGCAAATTAGGGAATATGAGATGGACCAAGTGATTCTAGATCTAGGATCGGATGCAAACATCCTACCAAAGCAAACATGGGAGCACATGGGTAGGCCTGCATTGCAATGGTCTCCTATCCAACTATGAATGACGAACTAACGAAAGATCCTACCTATGGGAAGATTGTAGGGAATCATAGTAGATATCGAAGGAGCAAGCGCGTTAGCATATTTCGAAGTGATAGAGATTGTTGATGACATCAATCCCTACCCCGCACTATTGGGAATAGATTAGGACACTGACATGAATGGAGTGATAAATCTAAAGAAGCGCAAGATGATCTTTGAGAAAAAGTCTCTGCGTGTAGTGGTACCTTCATACCTTGCAGAAGGATCGCGCTACATAGAGCCAGTGCACGATTACGATAGTGACGATGATTTGGATTGCATCTACAAGATAACCGCGCAGGAGCAAGACTAGGTAAATCCAACCGTGGATAGCCAAATATCATGGGAGTGTGAAAGCTCCTGCACATTAGATTCTGATGAGGAGATAGAACGATGGCAGAACCGGTTACGTGAGGTAACCATGCTCAACTGTAACATGATGACAATATCACTGTGCTACGTAGCAACAGAGGTAGGAGATCTACCTACATATGACGGGTTAGGTGACGTGGATGACTTCCTGGACAGATTTGAAGGAGAAGTGCCAGAAAAATAGCACTTCGACGCTCTGAAATGGGTATTGCAAGCTACACCTTCAAGATGGTGGGGTACGCACCAAAGAAGTTTTGAGGACTAGCACGAATGTAGAAGGATGATATGCATTCAATTTGGGAAGCCTCCAATGTGATTAACAGACAAGATTTTTAGACGAACCGGCCAGCACACCCACCTATCCAGGTGGATACAGGCATATAGTGCGAAACCTGCACGAATGCACATAGTCCTCATGGTAGGAGACACAATCAGTAAGCAGGTGTGGGTAAGTAAATGGCACAAATGACCCCTCCGGTGGTGACCACAAAGTATGGAAAGACCAAGTGCACAAAAGGATATCCACGCAGAAGCTTTTAACAAAATATGCAAAGCGCTGAACAAGGTCCACTATGCGAAGCAGTCTGACTGGGACCTGTGCATACCAACAGTTCTATGGGCTTATAGGACCATGTGTAAGAACCTGGCTGTGTAGGCACCACCAAGGCTGGAGAATAAAGCAAATGCTATACGCCCTATAGTACATGAAAATCGTAGATCGCGCATGATAGCACTGGTAGATGCGACGGTTCACAGAACCTTGGAAGAAGAAATCCAATAGGGAAATTCTAGGCTCCAAAAACTTGAAGAAGAAGGGGTACAATTAAGGAAGAAAAGAACTCTAGTAGATGCCGAAGTCAAGACGCTGGAGGTTGAGATAAAGGAAGATTTTCTTGGTAAAAAGACTAGGGTGATAAGGCAGGATGCACATGACCACAAGGACAAATTTGAGGCATATCGCCGCAAATTGATCAGTTTGATGCCTTCGCTTGGATCGCACATTACTAAGCGAGTTGACCAGGGTAGTGCGTTACTGACGATAAAGTACGCGATGCCGCCTGTAACAATAAAAGGTGGGTATTTTCTAGGAAACGGGATGGATGACAGAATGAAGCTTTACACAGGTGGTGCAACCACCTTACTAGTTGAGGGAAGTACAGTCTTAACGCTCCAGGAAATTGAAAGGAAGCATTGGACTATAAACTATTCTTCCCGAGAGTTATGCTATGTTCGAGCTATGCGTAGAAGCAAAGAGTCACAAGGTTTTTGACAGCGCACTGGCAGCTGTGCTGCCACGCGGGTTGGCTAGAAAGTGACCGTTGAAGTCACTATTCATGGTGGGATGCTCGACTTGAGACCAAATGGACCGAGAGGAAGGCATTTAAGACGTGATTTATGGGCCAGATTTGGGAAAATCTGCCACCAAGGTTGCATTAATGAACCGGATTTGGGGGGAACGATCGAATTCAAATTCAAAAAGTGCTATAAATTACAAGGGGTTTCCTAGCAAAAAACAGTTGGTCATTTGCGAATTGAGCTATTGAGCAGAGCCCTATTTGTTTTGTGTCGAGCATTGATTGAGCCCTTGAGTTTTCTGGTGATAGATTTGTGGACAAACATGATGGCAACAACTGAGGAAGTTATGGAAATAATAGAAATGATCGCCAAAGAGGCCGCGCAGGCCCTGATTGTGGGGGATGATCCGAAAGGCGTCGGGAGTGTGGCAGAAATCCCGAAATCACCGTGCATGCCAAGACCAAAGAAGGACAAACAAGCAATGGTTCTCGTACGTGTGTCCCCATGGAACCCGCTATGCACCAAGCTGTTAATGGAGGACAAGGGGAAAGCCATCACCATAGAGACTGATGAAGAAGAAGAAGACCTGGAGGACCTTATTATCAAAGAGGATGAGGACGAAGGCATGGAGGAGGAAACTGAGCCTGCGCACCCCTTGACAAAGCTTCCTGCCTATGTCCCCCCACGAAAAGGGAAGGCTAAAGTGCCCAAGGACCTTGACAAGACCAAGAGCTCACTCTAGACCCCGCTCCTCCCAGACAACATTATTTTTGAGGGCACACACCTAGGACGAGTGCCAAGCTTAAAATTTGAAGATTGGGACCTCGTTGACCACGAGAAGTTCCCTCACCTTGATACCTCGCACCTCATGAAGCCCAAGCAGAACATTGCAATGGGGGTTATAGAATTAGAGCCGTGAAAGTGGTTGTGCGGAGTGGAAAAGGCTGGGCTACTTAACCTGTTCTGGGTGCCGCATTTCCACCGCACCCCAATAACAATTTTTGTCATCAGGCAGCTGCTTTGCCTGGAGCACGGTGGGTGTTTATGGCTGGAGGAGCCCATCCCCATCATGAAAGACTTGATTCACTTCATTACTCAGCTACCGCGCAAAGGAGATGATCTAAAATGGGGACCTAAGGCTTCTTGTCAAACTTACAAGAATGTCTCCCACTCCAAAGCTTATATATTCCCAAGATCTAGCTTATGATTGATAATTTGCGGAATTAAAAGTGCTTGAAAGAGGTGTATGCTTGTGTTTTTTTTATATTGTTCAAGTGCTTATGTACATTTGCTTATGCTGATGTAAAACACACATAACAGTAGATACAATGCAGCAAATAAGCAAACACATGAGACAAAAATAAAATGTGGAGTTCACCCTGATATCTTGGGCTACGTCTCCTTGAGTTCTAATCAACTCAAATAGGCTCTCTGGGATTATGGCTTAAATTCTTTTACAAGTTCCACACTTAACTCCATAGGTTTACAACTGTACCTATGGGCTTAGAATACCATCTTACCCGTGGCTGTCCTTACTCTGCAGACAGATCTAGGCTTCTCTGGACTAGACTCCTTCAGTCAGCGCTCTGATCTATCTTGAGATCTAGCTCACACCAACTCCCTTAGAAATCTTTTCACTGTCTCTAGAATTCCTTCTTCTGTCTTCAGCACACATCGGACATCAGCAATATCTTGATCATTTGATCTCTTTATTGTTCTCTGGCTCTATCTGCCCTCTGGCTCTCTGGATCTCAGGCTTTGCAACTCTGTTGTGTCCAGCTCTCTGGCTCTACAACTCTACTATGCTCAGTGCTCTGAGGAATCACCCCTTTGCCATTGCCCCAACCTCTAATGGCTTCTCTGGCTTTCTATGGAATAGTGGCTCTACCTCAAACCTCTGGTGGCTCTGCCTCTATCAGCTCTCTGAAGGGAAAACTACTCCTTCACTTGGTGCTCCGGCCTTTGACGAATCCTCTGACTCTACAACTTCCATCTGTTCCTTTATCCCCTAATCATGAGGAATCGTCCCTTTCTGGCTCTGTCTCTTCATGCTTTGTACGCATTCTTCTTATAGAAACACCTGCTCATAGCGTGGCATAGGTGCGATGGACTGTTTCCAATGGAAATGAACCGATGGGCACAGGAAACCTGGTCGTTTGGCCTTCCTATGCAGAAATCCCGAAAATAGCCACATAATAGAATACATAAGAAAACCGACGAAAAACACATCATGGAGCATTTTACTGGAACTCAAATAATATAAAATCGCCCCTATAATCCTCTCGAGTCCGTCATTCTATCACATATCGCAATTGCATTCCATGTGGCCAAAAACCCAATACACAGGAAAATACAACGAAATCCTGTAAACCTGGATTTCAAATGATATGAAATCATGCTTATAAACATATCGGGTCCGCACCGTGATCACAAGTCGCAATCACATATTTCAATGACCCTTTATATTGGGGATCCACCAATCGCCGATATCGGTGCATCGCATATCACTGTCAGCCCCATCGCATTGGCGTATCGCTATTGGCCCCCTCGCATCGGTGCTATCGCTGATCGACGCCATCGCATATCGCAATCGCAACGGCCCGAGGCCTATACAACATCCCATGGACTGCTCCGATGCGATATATATATATATATATATATATATATATATATATATATATATATATCGTCGATCATCGATCTGCTTCATTGCAATCGCTCGATCAGCTTGCCCAGGTTCCGATATCGCATGGGAGCCTACCTCCGATGCGATACATCAGAGATTGCAATCGAGGATTCTTAAGGCCCACTGCTTCACCCTTTATCATTGTGATGCGACTCCTTTAAGGAGCCCTTAAGTCCCATTTATAAGAAATTTCCTCCTTTTCTAAGGATAATGGACAAACTTCTTTTTACAATAACTTCTTCATCCGAAGTCCGTTTTAGCCCATTCAAATTGTGTTAGATTCAAAATGAAGAGATCTATGCAATGAGGCTATTCCCAAGAGCATAATTTGACTTTCATTTTTCCTTTGTGAGGAAAATTCATAGACTTAGAAGTCTATGTTAGATCCATTTTGGATCACGCCTTCCCACTAAAAACATTTGGACTCCAAAAGACTGATATACTGATCTGATTAGTAAATGAGAGTACCTCACCCTCTTCTTTCAGCCTCCATACACTTACCTTGCATAGTGTCTTTGAACCAAAGCCTTTGAACACTCCCTTCCTAGATGTGCTTGTCCTCCTGGGAAGAACTGTCTTCCTCCTTGACATCATGCAAAACTCCTACTGAGAAGGTCACAAAAGGTAGTTTGAACTTCTCTACATTGATCATTGATCCAAGGTGGCTCAAACCAATGTGAAGTTACATCTGCTTCACAAAATTTTCATTTGTACCTATTTGACATACTGTCCACAACAACAAGATTACAGACAACAATTGGATGGCCTAAACTCCTGCTTCAACAAAAGAAATAGATTTCACATCTTGTGAACACTTCCATGTCTTTACATCTGCATACAAATGATTGACCAGATAACAAGCCAAAAAAACATGCCTTTAAAACAATTGACCCTTCAAGTCAAGCATGTAGAAAAATAATTCCACAATTCTTTTCAAAGATGAAACACTTCATCATCATCTCCATCTTGGAGACCAAATCAACTTTTCTCAAGTCAATATTGCATTACATGCATGTTTACAACAAAGTAATCAACCCTTGAAGTTAATCACACATACATGTTCAAGTACAATGAAATCATAAACATCCTTGTGGTCATGCATGTTAGTGTTAGTCTTTGCAGGCTTCCTCCAGTGATCAAACATGCTCTTACAAAGTGATTTTAAGGTGTTAAGGTCAATTTTTTTCATTTTAGTGAGTCTTCAAGCAAAATTTGGTCATTAGGTATTAGGTATAGGGTTTGCTTTTACTCCTTCCAAAGTTGTCCAAATGTCAGTCTATGTCACCATTCAGCTGAGTGTACCAACATTCAGAGGTTGTCATTATCATGTCAAGTTTCACTGAGTCATTTTACACCTTGTTCATGCTTCAGTTGCGCCTAGGCAAGGTTCATTTCCCTCTCCTAGGGTTTTGAAGGCAATTTCTCTTGGATGGTCAAATCATTAGCAAAAATTGTATCCAGATGTTCATACACCTTCCCCTATCCTTCTTGTACCTTATTAAACACTTCCTGTCACTGAGATCCCCCAAATTCCTCATTTTCGCACAAACCCTAGTTTCTTGCTACAAACCCTATTTTCTAGGCTAGGCCTGTGTTTTGCCATTTTGGATCCCTTCCCCTCACTCAATTTCTAAGATTCCACTTTCCCCTACTTCCTAACATCCCTCCCTACTTCCCAAAATTTTCTCAAGAATTTAGAAGCCCCTTGTCCCCTTCATTTCGCTTCATTTCGACAAATCCCTTATTCCACACATCGGGATAGGTTTTAATCAAATGATTTTTTTGAGCAATAAAAGATGAATTTGAGACAAATGAGGGAGTTTTTTGTCCACAACAGGCCAAGGAATAAAAACCTCCTTCACTTTTTACACAGGTGTCATGGTTTTAGAGAAATGTCAAAAATACAATTGTCTTGGGATAATTGATGCACCTCTGAAGTGACCTTGAAACATCAAGTTTTCTCCTAGCTTGGTTGGCAAAATGACTTGATTGATGACTCAAAGGATACCTAGACACAATGATATTTCAAATGAGCTATCATGAGCTCAATTTGGAGTTGAGGAAGGCATTCAAAAGTTGACTGTAATAGCACTCTGCCTTGAGGCAGCCTCATTTGGCACATTTTGACCAGTATTTGGAGATTTGATTTTTGACAGGGCAAATAAACTCCAAATTGACAAATTCTAGTTGTTCCAACGAGCTATCCTGCACCCAATTTGGACACTGGAAAGGCCTCCAAAAGGCTCCTGCAAAAAGGCGTGGCACACTGGGGAGGCGCGGTGAACTGGGAGAAAATTTCCAGTGTAAATTTACACTGGCGCGGCGCACTAGGCTAAAAAGCCTGAAATTCACTCCAAAAACTCTCCCAAATTCCAAAATTTGCTCAATATTCTTGTTTTCAAGTAAGTTAACATTTCTCCCATGACCAATGAATGAGTTACCTTGGTGTTTATGGTGTTTTAGTGAGAAAATTTTCAAACCCTACCTCGCAATTTTTCCTCAAAAACATTGCTTAGGGTTTGCAGTTTGAGATTTTGTTGTAAATTCCACTTCATCAGTCCCTCCTTGATTTATTTTCCAATTTCATAAACCCATTCCCTAACCCCATATCCCTAATTCTCATTAATCGCTATATCCCTAATTCTCATTATCCCAAACCCTAGCTATATGTTCCTAAATCCTAATTGTTATCCCAAAATTTGAAAACTATCCCTAAAACCCTTCTATTCCCAAAATTCCAGTCGAAAAAAATTCCTAAAACCCCTCTTACACTCTCCCTCCATAGTCCCACCTATCACTGTCCCCTTGGTGGCAAAGGTCAAGGCAAACCATAAAATCACCTATTTTGCATCAAGACAGTTCAAGGCAGCTCCAAGACATTTCATCCACTAGTAGAGATGGCATCTGATCCGCCATATGATCATGAGGAGGAGACCCACAGTGATTCACCAACAGAAGTACATGCACCCAGGAGGCCTCATAGAGGTGGAAAAAACATAAAGAAAAACCGCCATGGTACCCAAAGAAGGAGGGTGGAGTTCACTTCGCTTGAGCAAGAAATCAACGCTGATCGAGAGTCTTGGATCGAGAGAGTCAACATCCACTTAGAGAGACTATTGGAAAAGGTCGATAAGGATCATGCATTGCTGAGAGACATGGCTTTCCACTACATGGCGCGGGAAAAGGTCTGGAAGGCACGAATCAAGAATCTAAAGGCAAAATTAAAGAAGGCAATGAGGAAGCAAAAGAGGCAAAGGGAGCTTGATCATCTTTAGATATTGGCTGAAGCCTCTTTAGCTTATCAAGGCACTTAATGAAGAAGCTCCAGCCCAAATTTCAAGAAATTTGGGGCATTTTGGCAAATTTTGGTACAAAAAACAAGGTTTTTCTCCGTGTGTGCCGCGCCACGTGGCGCACGCTTTTCATAGGAAGCTCCAAACTGAAAAAAGTTTATATTTTTGGATTTTTCATGAAAAATCATGACTTATGGTGCATGGCCAAGAAGTTTGGGCAAGTTTTGAGTCCTCAGGAGGTCAAAAACACTCAAAAAATGACCTCTCTGCCCCTATTTTGACACATAGGAAGCAGTCTTGGGAGATTGAAGTTTTGGAGGGGAAAATGGGCACCAAATTCAAAAATTCCACTTGGGTTGGAAAGTAGACAGGTAGGGCTTTCCAAAAAGCACACTTGGGCTCAATTTGGACTTTAGGAAGTGCCTCAAAATCAGCTCCAAAGTGGCGCGACACATACAGATTTTGGCGCGGTGCATAGAGAATTTTGGCTTGTTTTTCACTGTTCAGCTCAGCAATTCGCCCAGTTTTGACCAGTTTTGCTTCTTGAAGTTATTCTTGACTTTTCATGATGTAATTTGACAACCATGATGTAATATTGGCACATTTTTACTTGTTCTAGAAGATTCATTCACCAAAACGTGAAATGTGAGTGAATGAATTAGTTTCCTGGCATATAGGGGTAAGTTGTTTGACTACCTAGTTTTCAGTTCCTAGTTTAGAATTGGTTCAAACAACTCCTAGAATGATGAGCTCGACCCCTAGAGGCAAGGGAATGGGTTGGTCTAGTCTATATGATGTAATTTCTAAGTCATTTTCAGGGTTGGACACTTGGGATTGCTTTGGCATATCATTGTACATTCTATCTCTGCATTTTGGCTAAGGAAAGACCAGGGTTTTGCAGCACTGTTTGGGATCCATGTGGCTTTATGTTTTTATGGTGTGCTTCTCTAAGTAATTGTAATTTCATTAGTGTTATGTGTATCATTTTCCTCTCTTTTCTTCTGGATTTGAGCAAATGAGTGATTAAGGTGGAATCCATTAACTGTTATGCTCTGCCTTTGAATTTATTTAAATTTCCATGTTTTCATCTGTTTAAGGAGAATTCTTGAGACTCTCTTGCCCTCCTTAGCTCCTCACCAGTTTGATATATACATTCACTCAATTTAAAGCATCAAAATGATTGCCTTCCTTGCCCCAATCAGAACTCTGCAGAAAATTGTGCCTCATCCTCGAGCCCAATTTGCCTTTCCCTGTTTCCAACACAAAACCCTCAAAAACTCAAATCAAAACCTTTGCACTTAATACCTAGCCTAAAATCAGTTGCTAAATCATTCATCTCCAGCCCCATTGATTATCTTTCACTAAGATTGACCCGGAGAGAGCCCTCTCCTATCCTCGTAGGGCTAGCTACGAGGTTGAGCGTGGTTTGATGTGGACCTAGAACCTTGTCTTTTCAGCCTGAGGCAAATCTAGGCTCTAACATAGTGGCGAACGTAATGGGGAAGAAAATGGTTTGCTTGTTGATGTCATTTGTTTTATAAGCTACAGACGGAGCCTGAAGTTATGCCAGGAAGCCTTCGAAATGCTTTTGCTTTGCATTAGCGGAAGTAGATAAACGCTGCTTCAGTCAATCTCCGGTCTAGCTTGTAATCGTGACACTTGACTTGTAAATTTCCCTAGTACATGTATCAAGTTAGATCTGATGGTTGATGGTGGACAATGATCAGACACTGGAAAGGCTGAAATCATTCACCTAGTGACTCTAAATTAGTTTTGAGATCAGATCTAAAGACTCCACTGGAGGATGATCCTGACCAGCAGAAACATGAAAGGAAAATATGGACAGATCAGGTATTCAAGTTGGAATTTCATCCAAGACATTTTGTTCTTTGTTATAAATTATTTCTTCTCTTTTCCCAAGAATGTCAAGAATGCTTTGTAAAGTATACTGTATTTGAGAAGAGATCCTCAGCCTACAGTTGATTCTTTCCCTTTGAAGATTGTGAATACCAAATATTTGCATACATTTGAGCTTGATCAAGACCTTTCTTCTGAATCTTGTGATGACCATCTTAAAACTGATAAACCTCAAGAGACCAAAACTGATCCCGTAGCTCTTGTATATACTCCTACACCTTTTATAGTCCCGGATAGGTATAAACCTCTTATTTTACATTCTATTCTCCATGCTTTCCCCAAAAACTATGATCTATACTTGCCGAGGTTTGATGGTGAAAGTAAGAATTTCAACGTTGAGCAACATGTGCAGAATGTTGAGACTTTTCTTGATATTTTTGAGGTTGATGAAGAGGATGTTAGTATTAGGCTTTTTTCTCTTTCTTTGCAAGACAAAGTCAAGAGCTGGTTCAAAACCCTGCCTAATGCGAGCATCTCAGATTTCCAGCAGTTCGTCAAAGCTTTCCTCGACAGGTGGGTGATCAGACAGAACCTTTTCTTGATTATAGAAGAGTATAACCAGCTGAAAAGACAGTCAGGGGAGATGGTACAACAATTTTCTGCCAGATTTAATCAAGTTTATTATTCGATGCCAGTTGATATAAGGCCTCCTCCTAGATCTGCTCTCTTGCACTATCTGGGTGCCTTTGATCCAGAAATGGAGTTATAGCTGAGAGAAAGGAATGTCGCAACACTTGAAGAGATACAAAACAGTGCAGTAAATGTAGAGGCTCATCTACGGATTCGAAGGGCAAGGTTGAAGGAAGAAGAAATGAAAAACATAGATCCAGAGGAATCGACATCACTAGAGGTAAAGCTTGACATTTTGGTAAGTGTAGTGGAAGAGATGATGCAAAAGATCACCGCAAGGAATGATTATGATGTTCAAGCCCATGGCTCGCTGATTGAAGAAGAACAAGTGGCTGATCCAAAACATTTTGTATTTTATCCCAGTTGTCATAGTGATTGTTTTATAGATCATCTTGGAGAAGAGAGAACTGTTGATATGACATGTATGCTTGATGATGTGTTTTATACTGATGATTTGCCTCAGTTTGATCAGTATGATGATGATTATGTTCTCCAAACAGAAGCTAATCTTGCAGACAAATCAGCAGCTAGTTTGTGGGAGGAGGAAGTTCACTTACAACAGCTTGAATACAATGTTCAACCGATGCATATCAGCTATGACAATGATGAGGAAAGTGCAGCAAATTTTGAAGTAAGTGAAGGATCTTTGCCTTTTTGTTTTGCTTCGTTTCAGTTCATCAGAGACAACATTCATGCACTCAGAAATCAATTGTCGACAAGTCTTGATCTGGACCACCTTGAGAGCAATGAAAACCTTGTTCAAGGCTTCTCATATTCAGATATCCAGCCCCCAAATGCCATTGATTGTCAAGTTGCACATGAAGACTTGGAAGCTGGAACATATGCTCAGATGATGCAAGATGATTCCATACCATTTTGTTTTGAATCATTTCAGTTTTTGAAGGGTAAATTGCACAGTAAATCTTCGAATGGGCAGCCTGTAGGAAATCAACAATCTCTAGGTTTTAATGTTGAGGATGAAGGTCAGATTACAGATGAAGGTGTGGCAGCCGAAATACATGATTTAATGATGCAAGAGGATTCTGTACCCTTTTGTTTCGAAGCATTTCAGTTTATAAGGCAGAATCTTCACAATATCTCTAAAGAAAAAGATGAACAGCTAGTTGGATGTCATACCGTTTCAATGGATACATCGCAGCAGTCTTCTCAAATTTTTGATGATCCTATTGCTCGTGTGTTGGATGATGTTTGCCGTAACAGTTCTTCCCCATTCATTGCATACCCCATATCAAGGTTTGCGGTCATATGAGGAGATGGATAAAGGAGACTTTTGTTCTGTTTGGAATCAGCAACAGAGCTTAGTTATTCATGAAATTGAGGATCCTTTTGGCAGCTTGCTGCAATCACCAAAGAAAGACAACGCAGATGTGAGGAAAATTTTAAAATTCAGCTATAATAGTTACTTGGACCAGAGTAGTAATGTATTAATGGAAATCAATAGCTATGCTTATGAAGATCCTTTTGCAGTATTCTTGAAGTCATCCAGCCAATTCATATTCTGCAAGTGTATCACCAGTCAACTTGATTCCAAGTTTCCATGGGAGTTGTCTTTCGATTCTTCCCTTTTCTTGTGCATGAGAAAGCATTTGGGAAGCAATCAAATATCAGCCATGATGCTCACATGGTTGCATTGGCTGTTTCATTTCACTTGATCTGGCAGTGAAATAGAACAGTTAGAGTAGGTTGTATTGAATAAGCTTCATATTGAGCACTATTTTCCAGATTTTCGGTTGTGTTTAAGTATCGAGTCAGTTTTTAGTTGAGTGAGAGTCAGTTTGTGTTGTCAAGTCATCAGTTTTCAATCATGCCTTTTAGCTTGAGTTTTTGACTCCATTGCCCAATGGATGAAGGCACTTGTCTGCTCTCCCAGTGATCTGCCATTCTTGGCACCTCCAAGGAGCTACCATCCCCATTAGATCCAATGTTAGTTTTAGTCTTTGCAGCCTTCCTCCAGTGATCAAACATGCTCTTACAAAGTGATTTTAAGGTGATAAGGTCAAATTTTGTCATTTCAGTGAGTCTTCAAGCAAAACTTGGTCACTAGGTATTAGGTCTAGGGTTTGCTTTTACTCCTTCCAAAGTTGTCCAAATGTCAGTCTATGTCACCATTCAGCTGAGTGTACCAACATTCAGAGGTTTTAATTATCATATCAAGTTTCACTGGGTCATTTTACACCTTGTTCATGCTTCAGTTGCGCCTAGGCAAGGTTCATTTCCCTCTCCTAGGGTTTTGAAGGCAATTTCTCTTGGATGGTCAAATCATTAGAAAAAATTGTATCTGGATGTTCATACACCTTCCCCTATCCTTCATGTACCTTATTAAACACTTCCTGTCACTGAGATCCCCCAAATTCCTCATTTTTGCACAAACCCTAGTTTCTTGCTACAAACCCTATTTTCTAGGCTAGGCCTGTGTTTTGCCCTTTTGGATCCCTTCCTCTCACTCAATTTCTAAGATTCCACTTTCCCCTACTTCCTAACATCCCTCCCTACTTTCCAAAATTTTCTCAAGAATTTGGAAGCCCCTTGTCCCCTTCATTTCGCTTCATTTCGACAAATCCCTTATTCTACACATCGGGATAGGTTTTACTCAAATGATGTTTCTGAGCCAGAAAAGATGAATTTGAAAAAACTGAGTGATTTTTTTGTCCACAACAGGCCAAGGAAGAAACACCTCCTTCAATTTTTACACAGGTGTCATGGTTTTAGAGAAATGTCAAAAATACAATTGCCTCGGGATAATTGATGCACCTCTGAAGTGACCTTGGGAAAATCAAGTTTTATCCTAGCTTGGTTGGCCAAATGACTTGACTGATGAATAAAATGATAACTATACACAAAGATCTTTCCAATGAGCTATCATGAACTCAATTTTGAGTTGAGGAAGGCATTCAACAGTTGACTGTAACAGCACTCTGCCTTGAGGTAGCCTCATTTGGCACATTTTGGCCAGTCTTGGGAGATTTGATTTTTGACAAGTAAAATTAACTCCAAATTGATAAATTCTAGTTTGGTTGGAAATTAGACTCAAATACCTTTCCGAAGAGCTATCCTGCGCCCAATTTGGACACCGGGAATGCCTCCAAAAGGCTCCTGCAAAAAGGCGTGACGCTCTGGGAGAAAATTTCCAGTGTAAATTTACACCGGCGCGGCGCACTGGGAAGGCGCGGCGCACTGGGCTAAAAAGCCTGAAATTCACTCAAAAAACTCTCCCAAATTTCAAACTTTGCTCAATCTTCTTTTGTTCAAGTAAGTTAACATTTCTCCCATGATCCGAATGGAAAATGGCATCAACCCATGGTAATCATCCACCCATATTATTCATCGACCCATGGTATTGTAAATGGCATCTGCCCATGGTATTGTAAGTGACATCCACCCATGGTATTCATTCACCCATGGGAAGTGCCCATGGTATTGTGACATCAACCCATGATATTCATTCACCCATGGAATTGGCCCTTGGTATTGTGAAATCCACCCATGGTATTCATTCACCCATGGAATTGACCCGTGGTATTGTAACTGAAAAATACTATAAGTAACAACTCACATTTTGTAAAAGGAAAGCTTGTCCGCCACAATGTAGCCTTTACAGTTCAGAGGCATGTAGCCGCCACACCTCTTCTCAGAGATAAGATACCATCGCCCTAGTTGGTTTATTTCCATATATGTTTGTAAGCATATTTCAGTATTTTACAGTAATGAAATGAAGTATTATTTCCACTGCATATCTGTCTTTATGGTTATCTCGGTGTTTTATTGCGTTCCTGTCTAAATCCGGATCAGTGGTATCAAAGCGCGTTACGATTCCATGGGAATGAGGGTTTCATGCATATTTCAGTCTCAATTTTTTTGCAGGAATTTTTTTTTGGGCGGCGACTTTGTAGATCAGATCTGAAATATTTGGTTTAAAATTTACAAAAACAAATACCAAATCTGGATTCCTCTCGAAAAATCACCCAATTTAAAAAAAAATGGGTCAAATCGGAGTCCGGATGTGGGAGATATCGCTGATTTAAAATCAGCTATTTTATCATAATTTTTGTGACGGCGGAATTGTTGCAGCGCGAATCTGAGCTCTCATAGTGCCTAGATAAGGATTTCCAACACATGGGAAGATGTAAAATGGTCCTTCTGCTTCCAAAAATATGTTATAATAAATATTCTGAGTTATATTGGCCGAGTTATGTCCATTTTAATTCTGGAGCAGCATTCGGCTTGGGTTATTTGGAGATGTGCCCTCCCACCCCAGGCTATGTAGGCACCTGCTACTTCATCAGCAACCAACATCATGGTTATGGGTCAACCGCATAAAATCCTTGTCATCGAATTCCATTTGCTAGGCCGCACACTGTCAAAATCACAGTTGGTCAAAAGCATTACAGGGTATGTCTATCCTCGGATCTTCGTTTATCAGGGTTTTGGGTTAACCACATAAAACCCTTATCTTCAGTGGCTCTTCATATTCAACAAAGGCTTCGTAGGAGGGAACTTTACGCAATGGGGACCATTGCTTCTTAAGGAGGGAGGAATGATCCGAATGGAAAATGGCATCAACCCATGGTAATCATCCACCCATATTATTCATCGACCCATGGAATTTACCCATGGTATTGTAAATGGCATCTGCCCATGGTATTGTAAGTGACATCCACCCATGGTATTCATTCACCCATGGTAAGTGCCCATGGTATTGTGACATCCACCCATGGTATTCATTCACCCATGGAATTGGCTCGTGGTATTGTGAAATCCACCCATGGTATTCATTCACCCATGGAATTGACCCATGGTATTGTAACTGAAAAATACTATAAGTAACAAGTCACATTTTGTAAAAGGACAGCTTGTCTGCCACAATGTAGCCTTCACAGTTCAGAGGCATGTAGCCACCACATCTCTTCTTAGAGATAAGCTACCATCGCCTTAGCTGGTTTATTTCCATATCTGTTTGTAAGCATATTTCAGTATTTTACAGTAATGAAATGAAGTATTATTTCCGCTGCATAACTATCTTTATGTTTACCTCTGTATTTTGTTGCATTCATGTTTAAATCCAGATCAGTGGGTTTTCATAAAAAGTTTCTTTGTGGTTTTGTTTATTGGGCATTCTCCTATTTTTCTTCTGGAAATTCAAGTTTTCAGATCTTGGGGGTCTCTCCTCCCAAGATCCATTTCAATCTTTTAGATCTTGGGGGCCTCCTCCCAAGATCTGGATCATCCCATGACCAATGAATGAGTTACCTTGGTGTTTATGGTGTTTTAGTGAGAAAATTTTCAAACCCTACCTCCTTGCAATTTTTCCTCAAAAAAATTGCTTAGGTTTGCAGTTTGAGATTTTGTTGTCAATTCCACTTCATCACTCCCTCCCTTATTTATTTTCCAATTTCATAAACCCATTCCCTAACCCCATATCCCTAATTCTCATTAATCGCTATATCCCTAATTCTCATTATCCCAAACCCTAGCTACATGTTCCTAAATCCTAATTGTTATCCCAAAATCTGAAAACTATCCCTAAAACCCTTCTATTCCCCAAATTCCAGTTGGAAACATTCCTAAAGCCCCTCTTAACCTCTCCCTCCACAGTCCCACCTATCATTGTCCCCTTGGTGGCAAAGGTCAAGGCACACCATAAAATCACCTATTTTGCATCAAGACAGTTCAAGGAAGCTCCAAGACATTTCATCCACTAGTAGAGATGGCATCTGATCCGTCATATGATCATGAGGAGGAGACCCACAGTGATTCACCAACAGAGGTACATGCACCTAGGTGGCCTCATAGAGGTGGCAAAAACATAAAGAAAAACCGCCAAGCTACCCAAAGAAGGAGGGTGGAGTTCACTTCGCTTGAGCAAGAAATCAACGCTGATTGAGAGTCCTGGCTCAAGAGAGTCAACATCCACTTAGAGAGACTGTTGGACAAGGCTGATAAGGATCATGCATTGCTGAGACACATGGCTTTCCACTACATGGCGCAGAACAAGGTCTGCAAGGCACGAATCAAGAATCTAAAGGCAAAATTAAAGAAGGCAATAAGGAAGCAAAAGAGGCAAAGGGAGCTTGATCGTCTTCAAATATTGGTCAAAGCCTCTTTAGCTCAGCATGACACTTAATGAAGAAGCTCCAGCCCAAATTTCAAGAAATTTGGGGCATTTTTGGCATTTTGGCAAATTTTGGTACAAAAAACAGGGTTTTTACCGCACCACGTGGCGCACACTTTTGATAGGAAGCTCCAAACTGCAAAAAGTTTATATTTTTGGATTTTTCATGAAAAATCATGACTGCTGGTGCATGGCCAAGAATTTTGGGCAAGTTTTGAGTCCCCAGGAGGTCAAAAACACTCAAAAAATGACCTCTCTGCCCCTATTTTGACACACAGGAAGCAGTCTTGGGAGATTGAAGTTTTGGAGGGGCAAATGGGCACCAAATTCAGAAATTCCACTTGGGTTGGAAAGTAGACAGGCAGGGCTTTCCAAAAAGCACACTTGGGCTCAATTTGGACTTCAGAAAGTGCCTCAAAATCAGATCCAAAGTGGCGCGATGCATACAAACTTTGGCGCGGCGCATAGAGAATTTTGGCTTGTTTTTCACTGTTCAGCTCAGCAATTCGCCCAATTTTGACCAGTTTTGCTTCTTGAAGTTATTCTCGACTTTTCATGATGTAATTTGACAACCATGATGTAATATTGGCACATTTTTACTTGTTCTAGAGAAGATTCATTCACCAAAAGGTGAAATGTGAGTGAATGAATTAGTTTCTTAGCATATAGGGGTAAGTTGTTTGACTACCTAGTTTTCAGTTCCTTGTTTAGAATTGGTTCAAACAACTCCTAGAATGATGAGCTTGAACCCTAGAGGCAAGGGAATGGGTTGGGCTAGTCTATATGATGTAATTTCTAAGTCATTTTGAGGGTTGGACACTTGGGATTGCTTTGGCATATCATTGTACATTCTATCTCTGCATTTTGGCTAAGGAAAGACCAGGGTTGTGTAGCACTGTTTGGGATCCATGTGGCTTTATGTTTTGATGGTGTGCTTCTCTAATTAATTGTAAGTTAATTAGTGTTATTTGTATCATTTTCCTCTCTTTTCTTCTGAATTTGAACAAATGAGTGATTAAGGTGGAATCCATTAACTGTTATGCTCTGCCTTTGAATTTGTTTAAATTTCCATGTTTTCATCTGTTTAATGAGAATTCTTGAGACTCTCTTGCCCTCCTTAGCTCCTCACCAGTTTCATCTATACATTCACTCGATTTAAAGCATCAAAACGATTTCCTTCCTTGCCCCAATCAGAACTCTGCAGAAATTGTGCCTCATCCCCGAGCCCAATTTTCCTTTCCCTGTTTCCAACACAAAACCCTCAAAAACTCAAATCAAAACCTTTGCACTTAATACCTAGCCTAAATTCAGTTGCTAAATCAGTCATCTCCAGCCCCATTGTTTATCTTTCGCTGAGATTGACCCGGAGAGAGCCCTCTCCTGTCCTCGTAGGGCTAGCTATGAGGCTGAGCGTGGTGTGATGTGGACCTAGAACCTTGTCTTTTCAACCTAAGGAAAATCTAGGCTCTAACAATGCATATCATGCTTATGAATGCATTTCACCTTTCAATTTTTGCTTAATCACATCGTACTTTCAAAGCTGAAATGAATATAATTTTGCAGCAATAAAGTGAGTCTCCTACTCAACTTTTCTATTCACTTTCTTGGTAAAACCCTGAAACTTGCATTCCATTAGCAAAGAAATGCAAATAGATGCATTATATCAATAGACACGCAATCTTAATTGGATAAGAACTCTAACCATTTCTTACCAATCCATTTCAAAGGTCCTTCCTTTGTCTGCACATCAACATCAACATGTGAATCATCTTGAAACACATCATTCATGGAATCTTTCTTTTCATTCCTGCCATTTTCTCTTTCCACCTTCTTCGTGTTTCATGGAAGCGTTGTTGGGTTCAAAGTCCAAAACTTTTCAGCAATGTGTCCTTGCTTATGGCAGTAAGTGCAACACATGTGCATCTTCTCAACAACATGATTTGCCTTGTCCAATGGATCTTCGGCTTCTTGCTTTTTTTCCTTCAAAAGTTTCCTGTATGCAACCATTCTCTTCCAACATCTAGAAACACTATGGTTATCCAAAACAAAAAAGGAACATGCAATGCTTTTCCAATGCTTATATGGAAATTTATCATGCTTAACATAATCAAAAGGAATATGATTAGAACCAGATTTATACCTTTCTTTTTCACCTTTATTACCTTCATGAGGAGGTGAATCAAATGAAGAAGTGGCTCCCTTTAGAACACCATCAATCTCTTCAAGGCTTTCAGCGTTTCCACAACTCTCTATTCAAGTTTATGCTTCTGAACATGCTGTGGGGTAAAATGCACGAGATGAAAACTACCCTCAAAGGCCTTCCCGAGACCTTAGACAAACTGTAAGATTATCTGTAAAAGCTACCTGTTACACACATGTTCATCTATCAAACATAAATTGACAGGGTATGGAAGGAGGATCACCTTTGGTTCCTCCTAGATTCGCTTGGGGATCTCCATGCGGCAAGAAGAACTCCTTCTAAGCCGGCTCCAAGTCGCTTCCTGCACAAAGGACAAAGCAAACCAATCATATCATACGCTTCTGAAAACTAATGTAAGAATCGGTAACAAACATGTATAAATGTATAACTTAACTACTCAACTCAACAAGCATCAGAATGAACAAATAAATGAACAATATCACCGACACTTTGGAGTAGGGAACACAACTGTAGTTCTATATTCAGAATGGAAGAGGGATTACAACAATCCATTGTATCAGCCTTCCTTACCCCTTCTTCCTCTCTCTCTCTCCCTCTTTCAACTAACTTGTTCAATAATATGACAGTTCACAACAACTCTATGGGCTATCCTTCCAAATGCTCTAACCCTTTTGCAATGGCCCTCTCACTGCTTATGTAGCAATCGAATTAGGGCTGCCAAGCTCCATCTAGAGTTCATTAGGTAAAAAGACATGAACCTGCCCTGTTTACAAGTTTTTTCGCATTTGCCTTCATTCTTAGAATAGAATTTCTCCAAATATCTTGTTTTTTGGAGTTTCCTTGCTTTTCTTGCACAAATTTAGGGATTTAATATCTAGATATTTATGAGCAGATTCGTTGGCATGACCTTCTGAACATCACTTAAGTTCACCAATGCTCCCCCTGGTCTAAAAACATTAGTTAGCAGGGTGACTAACACTCCTTTATGCTTGGTAACAAGATTTATAAAGCAGGATGTTAGTGTATATAGAGCGTTAGTGTGGATTTTGGGCCTGCAATTATGGTCATTGCTTCAGTCACCTTGTTTTTCTCCTCTGAGTTGATTAGGAGGTCAATTTTTCCTATAACAGATGCCCCATAAAGTATGATATCAGAGGTAGAGATGATGGCCGAAATACTTTATGAAAAATCACTATAATTTGTCGTCAAAAATCTTTGTAGGGAGAGAGAGAAGTTTCGAGTGGCAAGGAAAACCTAATACAACACAGATACATATATATAAACTACTAAAATCATGTCCCGAGTCAAGCATTCCCATGCTCAGTAGCTATGTCAGAGAAATTTTCTCCTCGGAGATATAACAATTTTGGCCACCAATATGGCATAGGGCGGGTCCAGTGTCATAATAGATCATCCTGAAATAGCTGTCTCCAAAGAACAATATCGCAGCTTGGGAGAGGAAACAAGTTTGAATGATGCAAGCCTCTACCCAAGGTCTTGATTCCTGCTTCACCGAACAGCATAGATCGGTACATGTGATAATATGTGTTGACATCAAACATGCATGAAATCATCTGATTACCAGACAATAATGGAGACTGTTAATAGATGCAAGGCCACCGATAATGGTGATGGTATCCAAGATGCATAGTGCAAACTAGTGATTGTGAAAGATTTTTTGTCGTCGAACACTCATAGAATCGCTTAACCAAGAGCCCATAATGAAAACCCGTGATCAAACACAAGGTAACCTACCACTAATGTTTTCAAGCACCAAGGCACTGAATGTGTTTTTGGGTTATCTTCCTAGATAGAGTGTTGAAGTCGATAGGAAGAAACCTGTCGAAAGGTAGGCAATGACGTGTCTTACATCAGTGGACACAAAACAGCACAAGGATGATTTTGTTTTTTGAAGAATATTTTGAGCTTTTGGGTCTAAACAACGAAGGGCATGATGAAAGGATATGTAGGATCGATTGATAGAGGAAACAAGTAGGGACCCTTGAACAATAGAAGGCACTACAATGGTTTTAACCAGACATCATTAGACTCATGAACACTACAGAGTGTTTAAGATACAGAGATGCAATTACATCAGGGTATATACGCTAAAAAACTCATAGGTTGGTAGGGTTCATATTGAGAGGCTATCAAGATGAAGGTTTATCAGATGGATTTCCATGTTCAAGGGAATGTTTGATGCCAAACCACGCTTGCAAATACAAGATACAGTTGTATTGTCCACTTTCCCCGTCTGATTTTTTAATGAGTCTAGACAGGTAAACTCATCGATATTTTCATGTTTAGAGAGTCTGAAAATGATTGCAAAAAGAACAACTCTTTTCCCTATCTGATTAGTTTAATGAGTCTAGACAGGAAAACTCGTCAATTTTTTCATCTTTTAAGAGTCTGAAAAGTATCGTAAAAAGAATGACTCTATATCTTGTCTTTGTATTTAAAGAGTCTAGACTAGACAACTTGGTGGTCTTTTCATCTTTAGAGAGTCTGAAAAGATCATAAAGAGAGACTCCATGGTGGTCCCTTTGTCATAGTTGTTAACCGGGTGCGACAAAAGGTTAATAGTATACCTGGATTGGTTACTTTTCCGTATTTTAATCTATTGAACCCGGATAAAGAGAAACCTTTTTCCAATAGATGTCGACCTCATTTTGTTATGAGTACAAGGCGATGGACTAAACTCATGTTTTGTCACGACACTTTAATGATCTCAGTAACAAAAACTTGGGATTTTTCAGTTTTTAGTGAGCAAGAAAAAGTACCTGAGAATGCTCGGGTCATCTTTAGCATGTTTGATGAGCAACAAGACACAGCTCGGGATTTTTTCAATTTAAAGAGCGAGAAAAAAGTGCCTAAAAAGGATGCTCTATTGGGATTTTTCAGTTTATGAGCTAGAAAAAGATCAAAAAAGAGGTGCTTAGAGTAGCATTTACATATATTTAACGAGTGCAAATGAAGAAAAACTCGGATATGGTTATTATTTTTTAAAGAGCAATAAACTATATTTTTTAAAGAGCAATAAAATATCATAAAAAGTGCTCAGACCATCGTTGCATATATTTAACGAGTGAAAATGATGAAAACTCGGGGAAGTTTATATTGTTTAAAGAGCGATAAAATATCCCTAAAAGTGCTCTACTTATTGTGGTATATATGTTTAACGAGCCCTACTACAAAAACTCGGAGATGTTTATATGTTTTAAAGAGCAATAAAATGTCACAAAAAATGCTCTGTCCATGGTTGGATAGTTTTTAACGAGCTCAACAATGAAAACTCAGAGATGTTTATGTTTTTTAAGAGCAATAAAATATCTCAAAAAGTGCTCTATCCATGGTTGGATAGTTTTCAATGAGCTCAACAATGAAAACTTGGAGATGTTTATATTTTTAAAGAGCAATAAAATATCTCGAAAAGTGCTATATTGAGAATTGCATGTAGCTGTTACTACTTTTCATTCCTGAAAGTCCTTTCATCAAAAGCGGCAAAAAGTATAAAACAGGCAGCAATTCCTATTATCTAGGTTCATGCATGATAAAAAATCATGTAGAATGGACTACATCCTCTTTAATGATTTTCAAAAAATCATATCTCTCAAAGTTATATAAGGAGATGCTTTGAGCTTTCACATGCATCATTTTCACTATTTTGAAGTTTGTGAGAGCTTGTTGGAGCTAAAGAGGAGATGATTTTCCACAGACCATTGCAGGAGATCCAGGCAACCATTCGACGTGCCGTCAGTCCCAGGTGAGAGCTAAAACCTTGCTCTATGCTTTATTAAACCTTTTTTTATCAGTTTTGTGGGTGGAAATTTGCAGATCTGAGGTGCCCTAGAGCCATATTTGCACACTAATGCCCTCCAGATGGCCAGTAGAGAGCGTTAAATTCTCTGTACGAGCCACTGGAGGGCGTTAATCCTCCCTGTACAGCACTGGGAGGGGTGTTACGGCAGTAGGGCGCATTTCAAATCCTCATGCATGGTTTCCTTAAGTGATTTTGCCCCATTTTAACTATATTTAGGGTTATTTTTGTGCAGGTTTTAGGCTGAAATGACTCACCTATGGAGAGAATGGGCCCATGATAATGAGGAATTGTTGATGCAAAATGATCCATCTTGCATACTTGCATTGCACTGTTGCGGTTTGTTGAAGTATGCAAGGCTAGAGCTGATGAAAGGACATGAAGATTTACTGAGATGGATCATACAACGTTGGGATGAACACAAGCAAGTGTTCAGGATTGGAGATAAGGAGCTGGTGATTGACTGGGATGATATTTACTTTGTGACTGGTTTGTCGTGCCATGGGGCACAAGCAAACCTCACCGGTGGTAGGTCAGATCCACGATCTACTTCAGAGCTGGTACAGATCTACTGCATCCCTGAGAGTGGACTAGTCAGCAATAGAATCCCGATAGAGAGGATTTGATCTCGGTCTATGAGGGCAGTTTTATGGTTGATTGTGCATTTGACGGGGTCAAAATGTCCCCATATAATGGCAAAGGCCGAACTGTTGCTTTCCATTGACTGTGTCCAACCCTAGATGTTCAACTAGTGTGAAGCAATGCTTCACTAGTTGAAGGCAGAATTGACAGCATGCAAGACCCGTACCCAACATAGTTTGGGTATGGTACTATCATTGTCTCATTTTTCCTTGAAAGGGTACCTGTCATGCGCCCAGGGGTGAGCTTAGGTCCCTTTGATTCGAGGGATCCAAGGCAGGGTCGTTGTTCACCACTTGATCCTCGCACAGGAGGAGGACCACTCCAGCGTTTCTTTGACAAAGACTTCTTCCAGTGGCTCCGTAGCTAGATATTGATTGTTGAGGACTATGCCTATGAAGGCATGGACTTTACCAGTGACCCAAACTTGATGCTACGGCCCGAGACCAACTGGGGTCCTCAAGGTGAGAACAATTTTGATAGTACTTAAGTATTTTTGTACTTTTGAATGTATATGTAATGTTTTTTAACAATGAGATAAGGACTGACATGAAACTTTGATGCTTAACCCAGATGTGGCACCAGTACAACCTGCAGGCGAACCTCGATATGTGCAACGAGGCGGCCAACTACTTGCTGGAGGGGGCAATGCCGACAGTCTCCACGAGGTTTTGAGGAACCTAGAGGGTTTGACTATGGGTGTACCCCCTTCCTATGAGGGACATTCCTGCTCATATGCAGTGACACACTGTTGGTGTACCTGAGTAGTTTCTGGTTCCTCTTCGGATGGTAGCTAGAGCTGTTTTAGCTTTTCTGGAGAAATAGGCTCATTTTAGCAGGTGTTCTGGCATAGCCATATGAGTGTTTGTAGCCGGGCTTTGAGACATTTTGTACTTCAATCATCCAAGTTTTGGAGTATTTTGATGTAAAAAACTAGATTTCGATCTATATATATATTTGGTATTTTGGTGGTGTAAATGTGTTTTAAAATGTTTTTTGTGACAAATTTTTAACTTTAGTAAATGTTTTACTTCTCATGCATGCTACTATAACAAATGATACAAATGCCAATCCAATACATAGTTAGCTAATGAATCAGTGACAATATTTAATTCTTGAGGAACATGCTCATATGTGATTATTTCAAATCAACATTCTAAGAGGTGTACCCTTAGATAGTTACGTAACAAGGCTGGATGACAGACGTGATAATGATTTTTCAATTGCATAACGACTAGCTGGGAGTCTAACCTGACGATCAAATTGGAGATGCCCCTTGATGACGCTTCCGTGAGAAGTGAAACAACGTACATGTACTCGGAAATATTGTTGGTGGCGGTACCAAGAAAGGCCCCCCAGAGAAAAATAGTTCCGACTCGGGTGTATAGATGACCTAAGAAGCTGATGCAATGTGCCGTGTGTGATGACTAGCACCATCTGCGTATCCTACGTATGCTAAGGGCAATGACGACATCTGCATTGCGAGAAGAATGCATGAGACAAGTACTCAACTAAATAACAAAAAAATCCAATCACATCAAAAAAGGTAAAAAAAACTTATGAATACATAAAATTACAAAGCACATGCCTAGCGCGATACTAGGCACAACACTTTTTCAGATAGAGCCCGTATGTGGGCTCCTTGAGTGGGATTCCGTCCCAGTCCTGCAGTTCATATGCCCCCGACGGGAGGACTTTTGTTATGACATAGGGACCTAGCCAAATAGGTCGAAGCGTGCATGCCTCCAAGAGATTATCTTTTGGATGATAGAGCGATACAAAATCGCCCTCTTGGAAAGAACAAAACCTAACCTCTTTTGGAAATTGGTTTTGTACCCTATCCTTGTGAGCTGCGAGTGCTGAATCGGCATCTCAACGGGGTTTATCTAGCTGTTTGAGGTATAGTAGGTGTTCTTCTTCAGCTGTGGGGCTGGGCATGGGTTCAACGACTATTTCGAGGGAAGGAATTGGCCACCCAATCCGTTTTGCCTCGTCGTAAAGTTGGATCTCATGCGCGACAAACGACGGGTTAAAGTCAGGCATTTCCTCGTGAGACCAAACAAATTCATCATGGAATTCCTCATGTAGGCAGGTGCAGCATGCAATTTCCTCGAGATTGCAATATGCTCTCATCTGGGTGTCTTCCATGGTGCCTGTCATGACTGAAATATCTATGGGCATTGACCTGGAAGTGTCATCCATATTCTCTTCCAACCCAAAAGTTTGGATCCTTGTATAGCGTGGGGAAGTGATTTCGTTTGTGTCAGAGGACAAGACTTGAAGAGGCATCATGTCCGAATCAAATGTCGGACCCCAAATATGCCAATCCTCCCAATGTTGCTCGCCAAAACTCATGATTTCTCTAACGGCTTCATCCGTTGAGGGGAGTTGATCACATGAATCTAAAGGAGGAGCGGTTATGGGAAGGGGGATGGTAATGTCGACGATAGCCAACATGACTGGAGATGTGAATGTGGATTGAATGCCTTAGTAGTCCGATTCAGCTGGTGATAGTGGCATCTAGTCTCTGAAAGTGTCAAGGTCTAAAGGCGCCGTTGGGATCCAGGGATCGGTCATTTCATGAGGAATTGATGAAAGCATGTTGACCGATTGTGGAACCTGTGGAGGCTGAAGAGGAAAACAACCCATCAGGGAGGAAGCCTTCAATAGACCAGTACCTATACTGACGAAACTATCAGTTACACCTCCTACTAGGGGTACGGAGCCGCTTGGTAATGGTGAATAATCAGGGGTGCAGAAAGACAATTGATCCACTGTAATGACCTTTCCATCAAATGGAAATAGGATGATACGAAAGATAGTGGATATGAAGGCCATCATGGCATATGTCCAACTGCGACCCAGCAATAGATTATATTCAAGTTTCTTGTCCAGAACTTCTACATCCACCGTTACTGTTTTCCCAGCCAAAGTGATGGGAAAACTCACTAAGTATCCTTTTGGGAAAAAGGTGTGGCCGTTGAAAGCTTTAAGGGAGTTTGATGGTGGGGATAGAGTTGGGGAACCTAGGGCGAGTGAACATGAAGCCAATATGACGCAGGTTGAAGCACCTTCGTCGATGACAATTTGGTGTATACCTTTACCTTTCGAAGTGATATGCACCTGAAATGCAAGCTAGTGGGAAAGGGAAGGTTTACACTTATCCATGTCGAAAATAACAAGCATGGAATCCGTAGGGTCAATACCCCTGATAGCCGAAAGCAAAGCTTTCCTTTGGCTGGGGCATGTTTGTAATACATCAAGAGCCGACATAGTTGATGGCGCTTGTGCCAAATCCTCTACGATGTTGTAGTGTTGGGTGGCACATGCAGATGTCTTGTGCATTGTGCGTCGAAGTGCCCCCTTGGGGGGTCAAATTACAAAGTCCTCAACTGGCCTTTCGATATGCAGATCATTGGGCGGTGATGGGTTTTGACCTAAGGATGGTTTTGCTACCGAAGCGAGAGGAGCTCCACAAGATTTGGCTCTTGTGGCTAGTTCTACCATTTCAAATGTGTAAATGGTAGAAATTCCTTCACCAGCGGAAGGATGTTGTGAACCATTGTTGCCCCTTGACGTGTGTGGCAGTTGGTTGGTAGCGAGATTTTGCTGCTATTGAGTAGGAAAAGGATTTCTAAGGACAACAGGTGCCTTACCAGAATCTCTTTTGGCAAGGTAATCCATGAATTCTTGAAGATGTGGACAACGCTAGGTTACGTGATCTTCAAGACAGAGTTTGCATGAATAGTTGGTGCCTTTATCCTTTTCCGTATCAGTAGACATAGTGGCCTTCTGTTTTGCGTTGGGCATCTTAGATGACTTCTCCTCAGAAGGAGCAGTCTTGTTCTATTTCTTCTTGTTCTTGCCACTGGATTTTTGTGTAGACTACACAGAGTTAACCACAGTGGCACGGAGAGCAATTTCTTTGGTAGAGGGGTCCACTACTAGCTTGGCAACAAAACCACTGAGTTGTTTTACAGCGACCCCGGAGGTTGTGCCGACGATCCCGTCGGCGTGCGCTCTAGGGTGCTGAGTGGTGGGAGGATTTAGGTTACTGGGAGCATAGGGGATTATTTCGTAGAGAGTGCCAGACTGTGAATAAATCAAATCTAAGTGTTGGGCACAACGTATGGATTGGTCTTCTGTGACCGCACCACCTAGAGTGACATCTCTAGCGATTTGTGGGAGTAACGACTTACAGAACCAGTCTGTTAAGAGAAAATTAGGGATGGGAGCTTTGACTAACCTCCGCCTACGTCTCCATTCATGGATATGATCAAAGATGTGGGTGGCGGTATCCTAATGAAATGAAGTAAGGAGCTCTGTCCCTGTCTCATAACGGATAGGTAACTAAAAGTGCTTTAGGAACTCCATCGCTAAAGCGTCAAAGGTATTCACTGATGCACGTGGTAACTCAATATACCACTTTGCATCATTGCTAGTGAGGGTGAGGGGAAAAATACGCAACCGGACACTATCATCCACCATGGAGTTAGAAACACACCAGAGATGGTAGGTGGTGACATGAGTGCCCAGATCCTTCCCTTGTTTTTCGTCGAACTTAGGAATGTCCGTCGGTATTTTATGTGGGATCGGTGGCAATTGTAAGTTGTGGTAGATGGGGTCGTTTTTCAGCTTGTATAAGTCGGGAATATCCAATTTTGCCAAAAAATGCAAATTGTTGGGTGCCCCCGACTCGGACCATGGTGATGACGGATGACCTGAGGAGCTCTGCGCTCCTCCCATCATTTGGTTCCCCATGGTTTACATGGGTTTCATGGTGTGGCAGTTTCTTTGCGGTACAGTGTTGTAGAGTGGATTTCCATGAGGATTTTGATATTGGGGTATGAAGTTGCCCCCAGTATAAGCGATGTCCCCTTGACTCATCTGAGTTTGTGAGCAGGGTGCCCCCATGGATTGGGTGGGAATCCCTTGTGGATTTCCAATTGACACAGAACTAGCCATATGGCTTTGATTGATAGAGGGAATACTCATGTTAATTAGCGACTATCCATGCATGCCTGAGAACGGTGGGGGAACTATGACATTCCCTGCCGGCATGTGCATATTGGGAATCGCCCTAGATATCTGAATCTGGGGGTTGGAACTATACATTGGCGGTCGACCTTGTTGTTGGTAAACTGGAACCATGCCCATAGTGCCACATTGAGTTTTATATGGAGCACTATATGTGGCACTAGTCGAAGGTATGCTTTGTCGCACCATAGGAGTGGAAACTAGCATTTGCTGGGTTCCACTTATAGAGGGTGTTATTTTGAGTTGCAGTACTTGGGACAAACGAGATAGCGGGATTCCACATTACCAGTGTTGTGATGGCTGTCGATTGGGGAAGTGGTAGAGGACCAACAGTGTCTCTATAATTCCACAACCCTTGAGGTGTCGACTGAATAGATGGGAAAGTTCCACCTACTAAAGAATGAAGTGCAGGTACCACGAGAGCAACGATAGGATCCGACAGATCTATAAGCGGAGTATTAAAATGAGGAAGAAATCCTTTTGTGAAGAAATCCTCCAGCAAACTAGAATCATCGGTCGTCCACATAGATCCCGTATGCAATTTAGGAGATTGATTCCTCAAAGATAAGGAATCCGAGTCAGTGGAACTTGGAAGATCCTCCACAATGAGTGGAGGAAGTCCTAATAATCGTCTGGATTGACGATGAGGGCCAAATGTAGCCACAATGATTGTTAAGTTTTATCAAATAGATTTTAATGTGATATTCTTTAAAGTCTCAAAAATAAGAGCACTCAGGTACCTAAAAAGAAAAAATACACTAAATATGTCAATCAGCAAACAGAGGGAAATTACCTCGTCTGATAAGCACCGATTACTGGAGATGAAACCCAGTCTCTCAATGAATAACAGAGAAGGATGGCCAAATGTACGGTTACGGTTACTTTTGAGCTTCACCCGAACCTTAGATTGAGGGGCCAAGTACTCTCGTGAAGACGAGCACCCTCCCAAAAACTGAAGACAAAGTAGATCTGTCTATTTGAGGTACGAGGACAGCCCGTCCCAGTCACCTTAGGTAAGTACCTATAATTTTTGGCCACTACAGATACCTAAAATCACAGACATTACCAGGAGGGACATAGTCGTAGACAACACGCTGTGTGGGTAGGATACCTGAGTCTCCGACTCAGTTCCGAAATCCCCGAAGGGACCCCCGATACATAGAATTCCCAAAGGAGTTGTAAGAGAAGGTGGGCTACCTTCAATTACAGTCCGATGTTGTTTTGTATTTCACTCTGTTGTTAGTGGAGTGGTCCTGGTAATATGAGTGCAGAAGGATTTTTCACTCGTTAATGACACTAGTTTTTATTTTCAACCTTGTGCAGTTCACTCACATGCTTATCCCAAGGTCCTGATCTAGCTAATGTTGGTTTTCTCAAAAAGAGTAACTGATTGATTTTAATGTAAATTTTAGTGTACTTGCTTATTTGTCTTCGGTAGGGGTGTTGAAATATGAATATGGTGAGACTCTCGACTCAATAAACCATGCTGAACAATTCTCTGAATTTTTTTTTCCAATTTCTTATGCAAACAAGTCTTATTCTACACATGTATCTTTTCACATATTCATGGATTCATCAGTGCATCTAAAGCCATTCAACACTTGCATAACAAAAGTTTCTTTTCTCAATATCCCCCAACAACTATTGAAAATCAAAATGAAGCAGCCTACAACTATTTTGACAGAAGGAACAATACAGTTTATCAGCGTTTCTTTCAAAAAAAAATCTTTTAAGAGAGAAAAACTAAAACATTTTCTTAAAAATAAAATTTTCAAGACACCAAATTTGTTAGCATGATATTGTTGCAGATCTTACTTTAGCCCCTGAGACAAGTTTCCCCCCCCCCTTTTGGTCCACAGAATCTTCCGAAAAACATGGAAATGGGAGACTAACACTCTATTTCTTTGTAAACAGAGAGTTAGTTTGGCCACTAACGCTCCCTATGCACAGTCAAAGAGCTTTATAAAGCTCTATGTAGACTAGCAACCCGCGTTAGTGAAGGAAATAGCTCAAACAAAGGGCATTTAGGATCAGTTTCTGAGGAGAATGCAACTTTGCAGGATGCAAAAAGGTAGATGGTGGGTCAAAAAAGGATTTGAAGAAGTGAGAAGCTCTTAGAAGAAAGAGAAGATCTAAGAGGAGTCCGGGTAACCGAGAACTAGATGTATAGTCCCCAGCGGAGTCGCCAATTTTGTTGTGGGGTAAAATGCACGGGATGAAAACTACCCTCAAATGCCTTCCCGGGACCTTCGATAGACTGTAAGACTATCTGCAAAAGCTACCTATTGTTGGGTGTGGAGCCTGATTATATTCTATATTCAAAGGTATCGCCACATTGGACCCCAGTTCGAAATGGGGGCGGCAACGCCGCCCGTAAAATATTTGCTGCAGGGGGGGTCCAGGGAGGGCGGCTGCGACCTTTGGGAGCCCCCCCCTGGCGGGGGGTTTCGGGGGCAGCGCCTCCGAAGCTAAAAACAGCTATAAAATTGCCTTGTAAAAGTATAGTAATTTCTAGTCAATCTGGGTCGTTCATTAGGCGGATGATCTGACGGTAGAACTTATGTTTAGTTTAGGGTCTTTTTGCCCTAGAAGGCAACCCATCTCTTTGTATGAGGGTATTGTATTTGAGGCTGTGTGATAGATGTGTATTCTGTGAGCAGGAAATAGAGAGGTGAGACTGTGAGAGAAAACAGAGGATATTACAGCAGATCTGTTGTAGGTTGTGTTTCTTCATTTTGCTGGATAATAGAAAGGAAGGACTGGCTGTTCGGGGTGGACGTAGCCTAAACTGGGTGAACCACGTATATCTGTCTCTCTCTTGTTTTATGCGCTTTCTGTGTTTATATTTCTGCAATATTTTATGTGTTCCATTGCTCCATAATATATAATTTTCTAACAACTGGTATCAGAGCCGAAGGTCTATTTGGCTGATAAACTCGCAGGAAAGAAGGGTTCCTAGTTCGAGTGGGAGCAATGGCAGAAGATGGTAAGTTTAGGGTCGAGAAATTTAACGGCCAAAACTTCTCGCTGTGGAAGATGCAGATGGAAGATTACTGTATCAGAAAGATCTATACCTACCATTGGGCGGAAAATCAAAGATACTGATGGGTATGACAGACGAAGAATGGAACCTTCTCGATAGAAAGGCACTTGGAACAATACGGTTGTGCCTTGCTGCATCAGTCACCTTCAACATTTCGAAGGAAACCACGACAGAGGGTTTGATTCAGGCGTTGTCGAAACTATATGAAAAACCCTCGGCCTCAAACAAGGTATTTCTTATGAAACGGTTATTTAATATCAAGATGTCGAAAGGTGGATCTGTTGCAGACCATTTAAATTATTTTAATACAGTTACAAGTTAGTTAAGTTCTGTAGGGGTAAACTTTGATGATGAAGCTAGAGCTCTGTTATTCTTGTGCTCATTACCAGAAAGTTGGAATGGTTTGGTAATGGCCATTAGTAACTCCGTTTCTGGATCTAGTACTTTAAAGTTTGATGATGTTGTTGGTGCTATCCTTAGCGAGGAAATGCGACGGAAAAGCTCCGGTGAGACATCGGGAAATGATTTGAGTGCAGAGTCTAGAGGAAGAAAAATGGAAAGAGGAAAGAGCTCAGGATATCGCAGTAAATCAAGGAAAGGCAGATCCAAGTCCAAATAGGGGATAGTGTGCTGGAAATGTGGAAAGAAAGGACACCTAAAGAAAGACTGTAGATCTCGGAAGGGAAAATAAGGAGATGCACAGCAAGAAAACAATCATGAAGCAAATGTGACAGGTGAGGTGTTACAAGATGCTTTGATTCTTTCTTTCGAAAATATTACTGATTCCTGGGTGGTAGATTCAGGGGCTTCATTCCATGCCACACCTGATAAGAAATACTTTCATGACTATGTTCAAGGAGATTTTGGACAAGTTCGTCTGGGTGATGATAAACCATGTAAAATCATTGGAATGGGTAAGGTTCTTGTAAAACAACAGAATGGAAACCAATGGCTATTAAAGGAGGTAAGGCATGTTCCAGATCTAAAGAAAAATCTGATTTCAGCAAGGGAGTTAGGCGGTGAAGGTTGTGTGACAACCTTCACAGATAAAGCTTGGAAGGTCACCAAAGGATCCCTGGTAATAGCAAAAGGCGAAAGGTTGGTACATTGTATTTATGCAATGGTATTTCTAACTCTGTTAATGCTTTAACTCCAAACGAGCAGATGCAACATTATGGCATCATAGGCTCGGACACATGAGCGAAAAGGGGATGAAGATTCTTCACTCAAGGAATCTGTTGCCGGGTTTGAAGAATGTTGATTTGGACTTCTGTGAGAGTTGCATTTATGGAAAACAGAAAAGAGTCAGTTTTCTCAGAGTTGGGAAAGAAAAGAAGAATGAAAAATTAGAGCTTGTGCATACAGATGTATGGGGACCTGCTCAGGTATCATCTCTCGGTGGCTCTCATTATTATGTTACTTTTATTGATGATGCAACTAGAAAAACTTGGATTTATTGTGTTAAGAATAAATCTGATGTATTTGATACTTTCAAGAAATGGAAAGCTTTGGTTGAGATTGAGACAGGAAAGAAATTGAAGTGTCTTAGATCAGACAATGGAGGTGAATATTGCAGCAAAGAGTTTGATAGGCACTGTTCAGAGCATGGAATTCGCAGAGAGAAGACAGTTCCAAGAAAACCACAAGAAAATGGTGTGTCATAAAGGATGAAAAGAACAATCATGGAGCGTGCAAGGTGCATGAGATTGCATGCAGGATTGCCTTTATAGTTTTGGGAAGATGTTGTAGATACTGTTGTTTATCTAATAAACAGAGGGCCTTCAAGTTCCTTGGATGGTGGTGTTCCAGAGGAAGCATGGATAGGTAAAAAGGTAAACTGCTCTATTTTAAAGCCTTTTGGTTGTGAGGCCTTTGTCCATATTGATAAAGAAAATAGAACAAAGCTTGAGGCAAAGTCAAAGAAATGTACCTTTATTGGATATGGTGTTAATGATTTTGGTTATCACTTATATGATTACAAAAATCACAAAATCATTAGGAGCAGAGATGTAATATTCAATGAAAAGGTCTTGTATAAGAATCAGTTGCAGGAAAAGAAACAGGAAAAGGAAAACAAGGAATACGCAGTTCTTGATGAATCACTGAAAAAGTAAAGGTGCCTGAAAATAATAATAATCAACAACCACAACAACAGCAACCACCACAACAACAACAAGCACCCCAAACACCTGAAAGTGGTGTTAGAAGATCTACCAGGATAAGTAGACCCCCTGAACGATACTCTCCTTCATTATATTATTTATTGTTGATTGATTCCGGTGAACCCGAATGTTATGAAGAAGCAATGTAGGTTGAAAGCAGGAAGAAGTTGGAGGTATCCATGGAAGAAGAGATGGACTCCTTAATGCATAACCAGACTTGGGATTTAGTCAGGTTGCCTGTAGGAAAACTACATTGAAGAATAAATGGGTTTATAGGCTGAAGGAAGAAGATGGAGGAAAACGGAGGTATAAAGCTAGACTTGTGGTGAAGGGGTTTGCAAAGAAGAAAGGTATTGATTTTGATGAAATATTTTCTCCTGTTGTTAAAATGACTTCAATCAGAACTATTTTAAGTCTTGTAGCAGCTGAATATTTGCATCTTGAGCAGTTAGATGTAAAGACAGCCTTTCTCCATGGGGATTTGGAGGAAGAGATATATATGCAACAACCACAAGGATATGAGGTGAAAGGGAAGGAGAAACTAGTGTGCAGGTTGAAGAAGAGCTTGTATGGCTTAAAACAGGCTCCAAGGCAGTGGTATCTAAAATTTGACAAGTTTATGTCTGAACAAGGTTATACTAGATGTCACTCTGATCATTGTGTTTATTTGAAAAAGCAAAATGATGGAAGCTATATTATATTGTTACTGTATGTAGGTGACATGCTTGTTGCAGGATCTAACATGCAGGAAATAAATGTGCTCAAAAGGAAATTGGCAAATTCATTTGCAACGAAGGATTTGGGAGTTGCAAAACAAATCCTTGGTATGAGAATAACTAGAGACAGGAAAAATCGTAAATTAACATTGTCTCAAAATGAGTACATACAAAAGGTGTTGAAAAGATTTAACATGCACAATGCAAAACCAGTTAGTACACCTTTTTCTAGCCATTTCAAACTTAGCAAGGAAATGTGCCCAAAGACCCAAGAGGACATGGATTATATGTCTAAAGTTCCATATGCATCAGCAGTTGGAAGCTTAATGTATGCAATGGTCTGCACAAGGCCTGATATTGCACATGCAGTGGGAGTTGTAAGCAGGGACATGAACAATCCAGGAAAGGAACATTGGATGGCAGTGAAATGGATTCTTAGATATTTGAAAGGTACCACAAATCAAGCATTATGCTTTGGTGGTTCAAACATCTCCCTACAAGGATATGTTGATGCAGATATGGCAGGTGACAGAGATAACAAGAGGAGAACTACAGGATATGTATTTACTGTTGGAGGAACAACTGTCAGTTGGGTTTCAAAAATCCAAAGTGTTGTTGCACTTTCAACAACAGAAGCAGAGTATGTTGCTGCTACATAGGCTAGTAAAGAAATGATTTGGTTACAAAGGTTTATGGGTGAACTGGGTAAGGAGCATGATATGGGCATGTTATACAGTGACAGCCAAAGTGCCATTCATCTTGCAAAGAACTCATCATTTCATTCCAGGACTAAACACATACAACTCAAGTACCATTTCATACGATCAGTGTTGGAAGATGGAGAGTTGAAGCTGGAAAAGATACACACTAGCCAGAACCCTGCAGATATGCTAACAAAAGTTGTAACTAGGGAGAAACTGAGAATATGCTCAGTTTTAATTGGTCTTCAAGGATGACGATGAAGATGAGAAACAGCCACGTCCAAAGAGGAGTCATTATCTAGCAAATGGAGCAGCATTGGAGTTGCTACAATCAGTCTCCAAGCGGGAGATTGTTGGGTGTGGAGCCTGATTATCTTCTATATTCAAATGTATCGCCACATTGGACCCCAGTTCGAAATGGGGGCGGCAACGCCGCCCATAAAATATTCGCTGCAGGGGGTGTCCAGGGGGGCGGTTGCGACCTTTGGGAGCCCCCCCCTAGCGGGGGGTTTCAGGGGCAGCGCCCCCAAAGCTAAAAATAGCTGTAAAATTGCCTTGTAAAAGTATAGTAATTTCTAGTCAATCTGGGTCGTTCATTAGGCATATGATCTGACGGTAGAACTTATGTTTAGTTTAGGGTTTTTTTCCCTAGAAGGCAACCCCTCTCTTTGTATGAGGGTATTGTATTTGAGGCTGTGTGATAGATGTGTATTCTGTGAGCGAGAAATAGAGATGTGAGACTGTGAGAGAAAACAGAGGATATTATAGCGGATCTGTTGTAGGTTGTGTCTCTTCATTTTGCTGGATAATAGAAAGGAAGGACTCGCTGTTCGGGGTGGACGTAGCCCAAACTAGGTGAACCACGTATATCTGCGTCTCTCTTGTTTTATGCGCTTTCTGTGTTTATATTTCTGCAATATTTTATGTGTTCCATTGCTCCATAATATATAATTTTCTAACACCTATTATACACATGTTCATCTATCCAACATAAATTGACAGGGTATGGAAAGAGGATCACCTTTGGTTCCTTCTAGATTCGCTTGGGGATCTTCGTGCGGCAAGAAGAACTCCTTCTAAGCCGACTGCAAGTCGATTCTTTCACAAAGGACAAAGCGAACCAATCACAATGTACGCTTCTGAAAACTAATGTAATAATCCATAACAAACATGTATAAATGTATAACTTAACTACTCAACTCGACAAGCATCAGAATGAACAAATAAATGAACAATATCACCGACACTTTTGAGTAGGGAACACAACTCGAGTTCTATATTCAGAATGGAAGATTGATTACAACAACTCGTTGTATCATCCTTCCTTACCCCTTCTTCCTCTCTCTCTCTCCCTCTTTCAGCTAACTTCTTCAAGAATATGACAATTCACAACAGCTCTATGGGCTATCCTTCCAAATGCTCTGACCCTTTTGCAATGGCCCTCTTGCTGCTTATGTAGCAATCAAATTAGGGCTACCAAGCTCCATCTAGAGTTCATTAGGGAAAAAACCATGAACTTTCCCTGTTTACAAGCTTTTTCCCATTTGCCTTCATTCTCAGAATAGAATTTCTCCAAATATCTTGATTTTTGGATTTTCCTTGCTTTTCTTACACAAATTTAGGGATTTAATATCTAGATATTTATGAGCAAATTCGTTGGCATGACCTCTTGAACATCACTTAAGTTCACTAACGCTCGCCCTGGTCTAACAACATGAGTTATCAGGGTGACTAACGCTCCTTTATGCTTGGTAACAAGCTTTATAAAGCAGGTTGTTAGTGTATAGAGAGCATTAGTGTGGATTCTGGGCCTGCAGTCACCTTGTTTTGCTCCTCTGAGTTGATTAGGAGGTCAATTTGTCCTATAAAAAAACACCTTCTTCCTGAAAATGATGTTTCAAGCTATTGCATTCCCCATGAATACAATCTTTACACTCTTGAGGTAAAAGACCTGAAATGAAACTCCTTCTTGGAACTGTTTCAATTGTCTTCATGGCAGCTTTGGAACTTTCTCCATAAGATTTTCCATAGCCAAGACCTAAATACTTAGGCCTTTCCTCAACCATTATTATCTCAAAAATACCCTGTGCATGTTTTCCCAAGCCTTTTCCTTCATAACCCATCTTGGACATTAACTTGGCACCTATGCCTCTAGTATGTTTTTCAAAAGAACCAATATAAACATTCTTAGAGGAAATTTAAGAAAAATTGGAATTATTTACCTCTTCTTCAAGCTGATACTTGACTAAGGCTTCTTTGGCAACAAAGAGTTGTGTCTCCAACTCATGCACCCTTTCCAGATCCATATTTGCAATGTGAAGTTGTCTCTCCATTTCTTGGAATTTGTTAGAAAGCAACTTCTTCTCTTCCTTCATGGAATTCAACTGCTCTCAAAGTTTGGTACTCATTTCTCTCACCATATCCATCATGATGAACAAGTCTTGCATCATGTAATTATCAAAGACTCTTGTAAATGAGGAATATTTTGATAACTTACTTGTAGAAGTTGTCAGTATGAAAATTAACAAAAGAACTTCAAACAAGATTAACAAAGAGCTTATTCAAGCAACCTTTTGCAACAAACCTCTTATGCTTCAAGGATTGTCTCTAGGTCCTTTTGGATAAGAAGAATGCCTTTAGCCCTTCTTCCTTCTTGTCCTCTCGTGGACTTAGCTATCAGTAGCTTTCCCTTCACCTTTGCAAACTCAAACAATAGTCAGTTTACAAACAATCAAACAACAAAATCCTTGCTATTGTTTGAACACATTTCAAGTCAAACAAGCATATAGATTTCTCTATCAATCAAGAATTCTGATCTGGTACCACTTGCATCATTATAGCACCTGCTCTGGTATAACTTAAGCTCTTATATAACCTTCTTTGAAGGTGGGGTTATTCAACCGAATTCTCCGATATAACCAGCTCTGATACCACCTGATCTGAAATGGGGACCTAAAGGCTTCTTATCAAACTTACAAGAAGCTCTCCCACTCCAAAGCTTATATATTCCCAAGATCTAGCTTATGATTGATAATTTGCATAATTAAAAGTGCTCGAAAGAGGTGTATGCGTGTGTTTGTTTTTAGACTATTCAAGTGCTTATGTACATTTGCTTATACTGATGTAAAACACACATAACAGTAAATACAATGCAGCAACTAAGCAAACACATGAGACAACAATATAATATGGAGTTCATCCTGATATCTTGGGCTACGTCTCCTTGAGCTCTAATCAACTCAACTAGCCTCTTTGGGATTATGGCTTAAATTCTTTTACAAGTTCCACACTTAATTCCATAGGTTTACAACTATACCTATGGGCTTAGAATACCATCTTACCCCTAGCTGTCCTTACTCTGCAGACAAATCTAGGCTTCTCTGGACTAGACTCCTTCAGTGAGCGCTCTGAGCTATCTTGAGCTCTAACTTGCACCAACTCCCTCAGAATTCTTTTAGCTGTCTCTAGAATTCCTTCTTTTGTCTTCAACACACATCAGACATCAGAAATAGCTTGATCATTTGATCTCTTTTCTATTTTCTGGCTCTGTCTTCCCTCAGGCTCTTAGGCTCTCAGGCTCTCAGGGTTTGCAACTCTGTTGCATTCATCTCTCTGTCTCTGCAACTTTGCTACACTCAGTTCTATGAGGAATCACCCCTTTTCCATCACCCCCAACCTCTGATGGCTTCTTTGGATTTCTCTGGAACTGGGCTCTGCCTCCAACCTCTGGTGGCTCTGCCTCTATCAGCTCTCTGAAGGGAAAACTGCTCCTTCGCTTGTCTCTCTGGCCTTTGACGAATCCTCTGACTCTGCGGCTTCCATCCATTCCTCTGTCCCCTAATCATGAGGAATCATCCCTTTTCGGCTCTATCTCTTCATGCTTCATACGCATTCCTATTACAAAAACACCCGCTCATAGTGTGGCACAGGTGTGATGGACTGTTTCCAATGGAAATGAACCGGCAGGCACAGGAAACCCGGTCATTTGGCCTTCCTATGCAGAAATCCCGAAAATAGCCACATAACAGAATACATAGGAAAACTAAAGAAAAACACATCATGGATCACTTTGCTAGAACTAAAATAATATAGAATCACCCCTATAATCCTCTCAGGTCCATCATTCTATCGCATATTGCAATCACATTGCATATGGCCAAAAACCCAATACCCTGGAAAATAAAAAGAAATCTCATAAATCTGGATTTCAAATGATATTAAATCACACTTATAAACCTATTAAGTCAGCGCCCTGATCACAAATCACAATCGTATATGTCAACGGCCCTTTATATTGGGGATCCACTGATCACCGATCACTGATCGCCATTATTGACACATCACACATATCGCTATCGGCCCCATCGCATCGGCTTCTCGCTATCGGCCCCTTGCATCAGTGCTATCACTGATCGGTGCCATTGCATATCGCAATCGCAATGGCCCGAGGCCTATACAACATCCCATGGACTGCTCCGATGCGATATATATATCGCCGATCGCCGATCCACTTTGTCGCAATCGCTTTATTGGCTCGCCTGGGTGTCGATATCGCATGGTAGCGTACCTCCGATGCGATACGTCGGAGATCACAATTGGGGATTCTTAAGGCCCACTGCTTCACCCTTTATCATTGCGATGCAATTCCTTTAAGGAGCCCTTAAGTCCCATTTATAAGAAATTGCCTCCTTTTCTAAGGATAATGGGCAAAGTTCTTTTTACAACAACTTCTTCATCTGAAGTCCGTTTTAGCCTATTCAAATTGCATTAGATTTAGAATGAAGAGATATATGCAATGAGACTATTCCCAAGAGCATCCTTTGACTTTCATTTTTCCTCTGTGAGGAAAATTAATAGACTTAGAAGTCTATGTTAGATCCATTTTGGATCAGGAGGAGACCTCGTAGACATCTCAGAGGGGAAGAGCAGTGACTTGGCCATTGTGGAGGCAATGAAGAAGAAGTACAAGCTGGAAAAGAAGACAAGGGGCTACACCATATTCAGTATCAATGATAAAGCAGTGAAAGTGGCAACCCAAATATTGGTCGGTAAGATTATGCGCAAGTGTCGCACAGATGAGGTACCCACGCTGGTGGTAACACTGGCTGAGTAGTCCACGGAGGGGCTCCAATTTAACTGGTCCAAGTTCCTCTGCAAGGGGTTTCTGGAAAATTTCTTTGAGGCCCAGGAACAAGGCAAAACATTCCACTATGCATGGCTTTTGCTATCCATAGTGCTCATGGTCGGGGAACTGCCAGAGGATAGTCAATTCCCCATAATTGATAGGGATCTGTCAGAGGCTGTGAAGTATGCTTTGCTCTGGGCCAAAAAGGATGAAAATAGGATCGCGACAACAAGATATTCTGGGTGTTCATGGAGATGAACCTCAGAATGGGGATAAACTGCAAGCTGCGATTGTCACCCATTGTCTACAGCAGCCTGCAGAGTTTTGCAGAGTTTAAAGCGGACATCCACAACATATACATCATAGCGTGCAAGGACCCGGCCAAGTAATGGAGAGAGCTACCCTTTGTAGCCATGGATGATGTAATCTTCAATGTACTGGAGACATGGCCGCCGGAGTGGCGCTCTCCAGACATTGTGGAAATAGAGAAGTTGGCGGCGTAGAGGAGGAAAGAGGAGGCCAAACTGCACATGGCACAATTAGCAGAGAAACGAAGGAAGGAGGCAGCAGCAACAGAAGTGCGGGTGGCACAGGACAATGCACAGACAGTAACTGAATAGGAAACGATCGCAGTAGCAGTAGCACAGGAGGCAGCCACAAAGGTTTGCGAGGTCCAAATATTGCCTTCACATGGGCAAGAAGTAGAGGAGGAAGAGGGAGGCGCGGACCCGCAAACTGCGTCAACACAGTTGAAGCGCCAACACCTTACCGAGAAAACAGGGCCGCACAAGAAGGTCAAGGCATTGAAGTTGTCTATTGACCTAATCACCCTAATCGAGGGTGATCTACACGACATTGACGAGACAGTGCGCGATGTCACCTCCGAGGCCCTCCAAAATTTTATGTAGGAGAACCAGATTGTGTTGGGGGCCCTCAGAGCATAGCTGCAGGAGTTACAAGTGCACCCACCTCCGGCTGGTACCCTTTTGACCAGCCTCGCAGTCAAAACAAGGGCAGCAGAATAGATGTTACGCGCTTGGGTGACGAATATAGTAGTGATGCCCGAAGGGGCACTAGTGACAAAAAATGAGGACGATAGGCCTACGGTTAGCGCACTGAAGGGTCTCAGCATCAACATGGCTACACTCTCGTGGGAGACCTTATACGTTCTGCAGGATGGGATAGCTGCAGAACTACGAGCTAGGGAGAGCCGTGCACTGCAAGTCCTCAGTGAGCAGAAAATCAACATGGAATAGTTGAGCTTGCAATGCGACGAAGTGGTGTCATAGAATTGAAAGCTGGTACATGTACTAGATGAAGCTTTCCAAAGTGTTCCAAAGCTAGCCATCCCAACAGACACACCAGCATAGGTGCACATCCACAGGCTAGTAGCATGGTTGTGTAAGGCACGGGAGAAAATGACAAAGGTTCAGCTGGAGCTGAACCTTCAGATCGCTGAGCTATTGTTAAAGGTGCAGTCGTCCACCCCTCTAGAAGTCAGAGAACAACGCGCTAGCACTATTACAACGGGACTCGACAAGATTGGCAATGTAGTGCAAGACTGCACCAACATGTTGGAAGAGTCATTTGAGGTCCTCACAAATCTGTGGGAGGAACCCAACATCCAACGCTTAGAGATAGAGGTGCGAGAACTCCAATAGCAATATGACAACATCAAAAGAACTGTGCAGGTGATGGCCCTCACTCAGAGGCTCACGCGGATGAAATAGGCCAAAGCACTGAAAGAATAGGTGTACACGGCATGGCACAGGGAAGCAATCTTGAAGGCGCGCATTGAGCCTTGGATCGACGAGGCCTTCACCATCACAGTAGAAATCGAAGGCAAGCTCGCACAGATCCAGGGGATACAGGTACAAATTCAAAGAAGCATTTCTGACACCGTGGTCTCGGAACAACGCATGCAACAGATCCAGCAGGCAACAGATCAGTGCACTGCTAACCTTGCAACAATTTGAGCAGAGTTGGAAGCACTCCGCGCAAAGATCTGCGCGCCGATAGAGTTACTCGAGGGTGAGTTACGATGTTTGTGTGGGGGGCCTATTGGGCATGGAATCCCCCCAAGGCATGTTTTGGGGCTTAAAGCCCAAGTTTTGACCAAGTCTTTTTGTAAAAGCTCAGCGAATTGTGGGCGCAAAGCGTGAAATTATGATAGAGTCACAGGGTTGTCCACCCTTGTTTTTGTAATGTAATGTCAGCTTGATAGACCTACCCATGGTTTGCTAACGATCAAATTGTATAAATAGAGAGAGGCTCTAAGTAGAGAAGATAGCCAAAAAAATAATAGAAGATCATGAGAAGTCGAAGTGATTGAGTAGAAGTGAAAAGTGTGTCTTTGGGTCATAGAGTAGGGGAAGGCTCTGCAGCTCAGTGTGCAGAGGCCAAGTATTTTGCAGCTAAGTGCACGGACCCCTACAGCTGAGTGCACTGGGAAGGTCGAGTCTATAACTGTTGGGGGAATAAATAAAGAGAATTTTACCATATTTCTGTGGACTTTCTCCTGTTTTAATATGTGATTGGGTATAATTTGCAAGTATACTGTTTATTTGCTACGCAAAATTATATGAATGTTTTGTATAATTAATTATAATGTAAGAAATCCAAGTACGCGAAGATAATTAATTGATATAGAAAGATATGTAAGATCTCAAGTAATAGCGCAGAGCGCGGCTCTAGTAGCGCGGAAGCTCCACAACCCCTGGTTAGGGTTGCGCGAAGGCAGTGTATCAGGGCATGAGGAACAGGGAAGTGCGCAAAGTGACCTGTGCATAGGGACAAACAGTGGGACCAGTCGAACCTCTTAGACATCTCAAGGGTGCGGAAACCTGGTTCTAGCACCCTCCCATACTACTTCGAGTGAGACCTCAGTCTGCGCTCCACGGACTATTACCAAAAGGGCTAGTAGTACAGGGATTTGTTTGGCTAATTAACTTCTAACTTGGGTCAGGCCCCAACAAGTCAACACACTAACTTCGATGTGGGTGACATAGTCTTGAAATGGGACAAACCCCATGAAGACAAAGGCAAACATACGAAGTTCTAGTCCATGTGGATCGGTATATACACTGTTTAGGAAAATCTTGGCCCACACACGTATCGTCTACAATCAATTAACGAGAAGATTGGAAACCTTCCTTTCAACAGCCACGACTTAAAGCATTAATTTTAGTAACCTGGTGCCGCACCCCACACTATGTACATAGTCTTTTTTGTTGGGTTGTATTATATTATTTCCACGACTAGCCCACGTAGTTAAGGGGGGGTTAGAGAGGGGGTGGAGCCCCCCCTTTCGTTGCGCCAATTGCATAGTGGGGGGGTCACAGGGGGTTTGAGGGGTGTAGGTAACCCCACTCTATGGGGTCCGGGGTAGCACCCTGGAAAATTTTGGTTTTGGAACCTATGTTAGGTTGGGCGGACCCACCTATGGTTTTGTGCATGATTTTCGCACATGTTTTTGGACACGATGGTTTTCGGTCCATGGTTTTGGACGTGATGGTTTTCAGTCCATGGTATTGGATGCTTTGACATGTATAAATATGTATTGTAACATTGAAAGAAATATAATGAAAAATCAAGTTGGTAGTCCCGGTTTTTGGATCCAGGGGAAAATATCTGTGTATATGTGTTTTATGTGTTATGCTCTCATATTGTTTATTTTATGTGTTTTAGAATTCGTATGGAGGTAATTTCTGTATGGGGTTAAAACCTACATTTGGTATCAGAGTTGTTTTGGCTTCAAGGGGATGCCTTTGTTGCTGAGGGGTTTCACTCAGGCCTGTGGTAGACCCTATTCAGTGGGAGATCTGTGAGATCGATTCTGGTGGTGAAAGAAGATGGTGAGCAGTGGAAAGATAGAGAGCGAGAAATTTAATGGTCAAAGTTTTGAGTTGTGGAAACTCAAGACGGAGGATCTGTTGGTTCAGTATTGTTGAATGTATCAGGGGAAGCTACGATGAAGGCTTTGTGGGACAAGTTAGGGACTTTGTACCAATCTAAGTCTCTGGTGAACAAACTGTTCCTACGGAAAAAGCTGTATAACCTGAGGATGAAAGATGGAGACTCAATGACAAAGCATCTGAATGTGTTTAATATTGTGATAAGTTAGTTATCATCTGTTTATATCAAAATTTCAGATGAAGATAAGTGCATTAGTTTGTTGTGTTCTCTACCAGATTCGTGGGATAGTCTAGTTATTGCAATAGGTAGCAATGAAACTGCCTTGTAGTTTGATGAAATAGTCTCATCCTTGCTGATGTAGGAGACGAGACAGAAAAATATGGAGAGCCAGAATGGTGATTCCTTGTCTATACGAGGATGGTCGTAGAACAGAAAAAAAAATAAGTCATCGAGTGGGAGATCTAAATCTAGAGGGAGATATAAATCTCCAGGAAAAACTGTAAAGGTGGTGTGTTAGAAATGCGGAAAGGAAGGGCACTACAAAAGGGACTGTAAATCTAAAGCTCCTAACAAAGAAAAGGAATATGATGATGCTTCTTCTACAGAGGTGAAAACCACCTTAGATGAAGGTGGGGATGTGTACTTGGCTTCTTCAAGTACACATGTAGATCATGAGGCATTGTTGAATGACTCAGGTGCATCCTTCCACTTCACTCCCCATAGAGAGTGGTTCTGTGAGTATGATAAATACGATGGTGGTGATGTCTTCTTAGGGGATGATAGGAAGGCTAGAATCATTGGTCGCGGAAAAGTAAAGTTGAAGTTGCAAGGTGGAAGGGTTAGAACACTTCTGGGTGTTCTACATATTCCTACATTAGCCAGAAATCTGATTTCTATAAGCAAGCTGGATGATGCAGGTGTAAAAACAATGTTCGAGAATGATACCTGCAAGATGGTTCGAGGAGCACTGTTATTGGTTCGGGGAGTTCGGACTGGAACTTTGTACAAGCTGCAAGGTAGCAATGTTGTTGATGGGTGCAACAGTTATGTGGTTCCTGAAAGTGGAGCAGAAAATCTAGTGGTCTCTGGAGAGAAGATCATGCTATGGCATCAAAGGCTTGGACATACTGGAGAGAAGGGCCTTCGAATACTTCATGGTAAAGGTATGGTAGAAGGTATGAGTAATAGCTCTTTGGATTTTGATTTCTGTGAAAATTGTGTATATGGGAAGCAGAATCGGGTGAGTTTCCCCTCTAGTGGTAAGAGGGCGAAACAAATTTTAGAGCTTGTGCATAGTGATGTGTTTGGACCTGTGAAGGTTCCATCACTAGGTAAGTCTATGTACTTTGTATCATTTATAGATGACTTCTCAAGGATTACATGGATATATTTCCTTAAGAAGAAATCTGAAGTCTTTGACAGGTTTAAAGAATTTAAGTCTCTGGTGGAAAACCAGATAGAGAAGAAGATAAAGGTGTTGAGGACAGATAACGGTGGAGAGTTTTGCAGTAAGGAATTTGAAGAATTTTGTAAGAAGTGTGGTATAGCATGGCAGAAGACTACTCCATATACACCTCAGCAAAATGGAGTTGCAGATAGAATGAACAAGACATTGATGGCAAGGGAAAGAAGCATGCTCAGTGGTGCCGGGTTAGGACAGGAATCTGGGTAGAGGCGGTGGAGACAGCATGTTACCTGGTTAATAGATCACCTTCATCAGCGTTGGAGGATAAGACTCCACAAGAGGTATGGACTGGTAAGAAACCCTCTCTTTCACATCTGAGGGCATTTGGATGTGATGCATATGTACATGTTCCAAAGGAGAAATAAACCAAGTTGGATAGTAAATCTGAAAAGTGCATCTTTATTGGGTATAAGGATGGTTTAAAGGGTTATAATCTGTTAGGACCTCATATCGTCCCTTTTTGACCATACATTTTGCCATGATATCATCCTTTTCAACTCACATTTAAAAGTCCTTGTTAGTTTTTTAACCCAATTATCTCAAAGGTATGTAATGATTCTTCTCATTACTATACGTTTAATTATTTAACATATAATCACGACATCTTCATAGTTAATCTTTGAATTATTAATTGTTGAACAGTTAAAGAATGATCTGCAGTCCACGTTGCTGAAACATCCTGGAGTTTGCGAGACTATTTTTGTAGTTTCTGAAATAGTAAAAATGGCATGCGAATCTTGATGCCAAAACAGTTGAGATTTGCGTTCTAAATTTGACAGCAACAAAGGAACCATAATTGATCACCGAGGAAGCTGTTACACTGGATGTAACGCCTATAATCTAAAGATAGCATTACTGTAACAGCATTTTGTTGACGGGAAATTGATTTCCCTATTTTTGTATAATGGGTTAAAATAATGTAAATCTTTTGTAATAGATGTCTCCTCTTTATAAAGAGGAGACATCTACATTAGAAGGGGATGAACAGACTGTGGAAAAAGGCTTAGCTAAAGGAACAGAACTGGAATTCTTTTTTGTAATATGACATATTGATGGATGAATAAGATTTTGTTCTGAACATCTTTTCTAGTTCTTGTTTCCTGGGGAATCTTGTGAGAAGGACAGGGCCCACCTTCATCACAAGATTCACCCATTATATTTCTGCAGTGTGTCAAGTGTGTCTTTTATTCATGCCTTGTTAACAAGTATTGTTCCCTAAATATTGTTTATAATACCTTTTGCTGAAACTCTGTTTCTTTCTCAATTGATTGTTGTGTTATTCAAAGTTAATTCATGAGTGTTTCACCAGTGATTAAGTTACAGAGTGAATTAGCAAGCTAGTTAATCAGAGGCAAGTGCTAGAGATTCCCGCTTTGGGGATAGGGTCCTGACTCTCTGTTATAGCACAGCCATTGTTTTCCTTTGCAAATTTATTCTTTTTCATTATATGATTCTTTGAATGGAATTAAGAATTCTTTAGTTATCTGCAATAGAGTGTAATTGTTGTAATGCAGAGTGGAGCTTCAGTTTGTTAATTTAAGGCATGATTTGTTTGTACTACAACTTTTGTTGCTTTTAAAATTGAGTGCATATAGTACGCAGTTGCCTTTGAAATAATAAGACTTCCCTGGGTTGACAATTAATGTCGCACTTTGTTGTTTAATTCAATAAGCAATTAAAGTGACCAACATTTTGGCGCCGTTGCCGGGGAAGGCAATTATAGATTTTAAAAGTACTAATGATTTCCTTGTAGATATGTAGGATGCATGAGAGGACGCAAGCAAACTAATCCTACAGGTGGCAAGGGAAAAGGAAGAGGAGGAAGAAAAACTTTCATCGATGATATTATTTCAAAAGCTGAGACATCCCAGAGGTTAAGCTCTCGGAGGCCACAGACTCGGCAGTCTCTCCATACGGACTATCAAACAGAGGAAGTAGTGGGACCTAAAAGGGTTGTAGAAACAATAGAACATACCGAGGAATCCATGGAGGAAGTTGAAGAACCAATAGAAAATATTGAAATTGAAGAACCAATAGAAGATATTGAAGTTGAGGAACCAGTTTAGGACATTGAGAGTCCAACGAAAAGCACTGAAGACCAGGAAAGTGCATCAGGAAAGCAACCAATGGATAGAAACAATGAAGGAATCTTTGGTGGAGGACATAGAGGTGAAGGAAGAGGTAATAATTCTCTCTCCACCTTGGAATTCCCTATTGAGGAACTTCCCAGAGGTACAACTCCTATGAAGAATATTCCACTCTCAACCCTACCTAGCTTCCATGGTTTATCCTCTAAAGACCCTGATGAGTTTCTTTTTGAGTTTGATATATTGTGCAGAAGTTATGATTATGTTAATAACGCTCAAAAGTTAAAGTTGTTTCCAGCAACACTAAAAGGAAATGCACTAAGATGGTTTATGAGCTTGGGAGGTCATGTGATCACAACATGGGATCAGATGAAGGAGAAATTTCTGGTCAAATACCAAGATTATTGCCGGACGAGAGAAAAAAGGGAGGAATTATTTAAGATGGTTCAGAAGGAGGATGAAAATATGGAGGACTTTGTGGATATACTCCAGTATAATCTGCAGAGATCTGAGCATCCTGATGTAAGTAAAGATATTCTTAAAACAATATTATTGAAAGGGGTAAGGGATGATTGTTTAGATATGTTAAATATGCTTGGTAAAGGGGATATATCTAAAGAATCGTATGATGAAATTGTTAACCTCTGCAAGAGGTGTTCAAGAGGAGCTACAAATAAATAAAAGAGCAGGGATAGTACTTATTCAAGGGTCCAGAAATCAGCTAGTGGGGGAGCAACAAGAGCTGAAATAGGAAATCTACTTGAGGAATTCAAGATTGAAATGTTAAGTTCTTTTGCTTCACAGATTGATACCTTTCAGGGTAAAAAGAAGCAGGCAGAGGTAGAAGCTGCCTTGACCATCTTCTGCCCTAAATGCAGAGAAAAACACCCATTGAGGGAATGCCCACTGGACAAGGTACCAATCTGTACCATTTGTGAAAAGGACCACGAAACTCAACCATGCCCCTCTTTACTAGGCATAAAGGTAGCATTACAACCAACTAAGGAGGAAGTTGAAGCAGTTTATCTTCTGACACAAAGGAGGCAATGGCAACCATGAGGACAAGGTACGAACTCTAGTATGCCATTTAATCGTTGGAATAATTATCCTTCTTTTAATCAAGCAAATTACCCACCCTTTAACCAAATGAAATACCCACCCTTTAATCAAATGAATTTCCCACCCATGCAGCAAACAAACCCTCCCTTTATAGACCCTGCAATGTGGACTCCCTGGCTTCTACAACAATCCTATTTTAACCAATGGAACCCAAACTCGAGAGCTCAACAAACTCCATTCACAAACCAATTTCCTCAATTCCAGCAACAACTTTCTCTCCTGTCAGGTACCCCACCGAATAATTAGACCATGAAGCTGTAGCTGCCTGTACAACTGAACCGTAACCCTAATAATAATAAAGCTATGCAAGTCATCGACATTCAAAACCTGCCTACATCTCCTATGCAATGTAATGATATTCATTTACGATCTAGGAGAGTAGTTGAGCCAATTATAGATGATATTACCTCTTCCGAATCTGATAAAGAAGAGACAGAAAGGAGTAAATCATCTAATAAGGATGCTGAAACAATCAATCCATCCTCTAATGAAACTACTGAAACAGTAGAACCACCATTCCCTGAGCGTTTGGCTCTCACTAAGACACCTGAGCCGCCTGCTTTTAACCTTTTAGGGAATTGCAGAATCTGTATGTTAAAATTCCACTTTTACAAGCACTCAAAGATGTGCCAATATATGCCAGAACCGTTAGAAACATTTTCATCAAGAAACCTAGTAGGAAGGCTAAAGATCGCCTTATAGTTCATGTGATGGGAGATCTAGCTGCTTTAGTGTTAGGAAAAGTTCCCCCTGTAAAATATGGTGACCCTGGTCACCCCATGGTAACAGTACAAGTTGGAAAAACTATTGTTTCATGAGTTCTGGTAGACCTAGGTGCTGCTATAAATATTATGACCCTTGAAACTGCACAACTGTTACAGTTGAAAAATGTAATTAGAGAGACACCAGCTATCCTGGAATTAGCTAATCGTTCCACAATCAAACTAGAGGGGTTATTGAAGACTTGATCATTTTAGTTGAATCCTGGAATTACCCAGCTGACTTTGTTGTGTTACAGACTAAAGCAAAGTTGGGGGGGAATCCTCTGATCTTAGGTAGACCCTGGTTGGCTACAGTAGATGCTTTTATCTGTTGTAGATCAGGTTCAATGACAATTTCTAATGGATGTGAAACTAAGCAGCTTACGCTATACCCTCATGCTACACCTATGATTAACAATGATCATTCTGTATGGTTAGACTATGAGGATAATGATACTCAACCCATTTTAACCATTGGACAAGCCTTAACTCTTAAAGATACCACAGAAGATGAAGTAATTAGTAATTTTATTTCTGAACCTTCCTCAGTTACTTCTGAAGCACATAATCAGTTAACTGCAATTCTGGATCCTGAAACACAGTAAAAGCTTAAATCTGAAAATTTACTTCAAACATCAACTGCTATCTCCTCTAAAAGCATAACAGTAGAAATTGAACCTGGCAAAACATTGAACATAAACCCCAATTTATCAGATGCTGAAACACAACAGCTAATGAAGTTGCTCCATGAGAACAAGGAAGCATTCGCATGGGACTACACAGACATGAAGGGGATCTCTCCTGAATTATGTACTCATCGTATCTATATTAAGGAGGGGACCAGTCTGTCAACCCCAGTGGCGAATGAATCCCAATTTGAGGAAAATTGTTAAGGAAGAACTTCAAAAGTTGCTTGATGCAGGGTTTATATACCCCATATCTGACAAAGAATGGGTTTCTCCGTTGGTAATAGTATCGAAGAAAAATGGGAAGTGGAGAGTGTGTGTAGATTATAGAGCCTTAAATAAAGCTACCCAAAAAGATCATTTCCCCTTGCCATTTATTGATCAGATGTTGGACAGCTTGTCAGAAAAAAAATTATTTTCCTTTTTAGATGGTTTTAGTGGATATAACCAAATCAGGATTGCACCTCAAGATCAAGACAAGACCACTTTTACTAGTCCTTGGGGGACTTTTGCTTATAGAGTTCTCCCATTTGGACTATGTAATGCTCCAGCGACGTTTCAAAGAGCAGTAATAGGAATCTTTTTTGATATGCTTAATGGTTCTTTGAAGATATTTATGGATGATTTCACTCCCTATGGTGTGACTTTTGAAGTTGCGCTACAAAACCTTGAGAAAGTACTTCAACGATGCATACAAGCTAATCTTTCCTTGAGTACCGAAAAATGTCATATGATGATGAACGAAGGAATTTTACTAGGACACTTCATTTCATTCCTTGGGATTCAAGTGGATCCATCCAAAGTACAGGTAATTCAAACCCTTCCTATTTCTAAAACACAAACTGATGTAAGAAGTTTTTTAGGACATGCTGGATATTACAAAAGATTTATCAAATTTTTTCTAAAATAGCTTTTCCTTTGTCTGTGTTACTTATGAAAAATGTTGAATTTAAGTGGACTGATGCCTGTCAGAAAGCATTTGATGAACTTAAGCATCAGTTGTCTATAGCTCCTATTCTGAGGGGACCTGATTAGGAACTTCCCTTTCATATATCCTTTGATGCTCCAGATATTGTAATTGGAGCTGTCTTGGGTCAAGAAGAAAACAATCTTCCTTATGCTATCTACTTCTTTAGTAAGAATATGACCCCTGCTGAGCTTAATTACACAGTTACCGAGAAAGAATTTTTAGCAGTTATTTATGCTATTAATAAATTTTGACATTACATTACTGGTTATCCTACTTTTGTTCATACTGACCACTCGGCTATCAAGTATTTAATGAATAAATCTGTTACAAATGCTCGAGTTACCAGGTGGTTATTGTTACTACAAGAATTTGATATTACAATTGTGGATCGACCAGGTAAAGAAAATGTAGTTGTTGATTTCCTTTCTTGGATAAAAACTGATGATAATACTCCAGTAGATGATTCCTTTCCTGATGAATACTTGTTTGCAGTATCTGCTCACTCACCATGGTATGCAGACATTGCCAATTATTTGGTTGCAGGGAAGCTACCATCACACCTATCACACCGGGAGAAAAGAAGGATCATTCAACAAAGTGCGAGGTATAGTTGGATAAGTGGGTGTCTTTTTCATACAGGACTTGATTAGAAGATGCGAAGATGCATTAGAGAAGATGAGGTTTATGATATATTGAAGACTTGTCATGATGGCCCTTGTGGTGGGCATTTTGCTGATAAGAGAACAACACATAAAATTCTCAGTATGGGTTATTATTGGCCCTCACTTTTCAAGGATGCAAAGAAATATGTCAGGGCCTGCGACAGTTGTTAGAGAATGGGCCAACCCAATCATAGAGATGAAATGCCACTGAACCCTCAGGTAATACTTGAACCCTTTGAAAGATGGGCTCTAGATTTTGTAGGGCACATCAATCCTCCATCCAACTAAAGAGTTTATATATTGGTTTGTACAGATTATATGACTAAATGGGTGGAAGCTAAGGCACTTATTAAAGCTAATGAAGAATCTATTTTAACCTTTTTATTTGAAGAAATCTTCGTTAGATTTGGAGTGCCTAGAGAACTAGTCACAGATGGAGGACCTCCTTTCAATTCACATGGTTTTACAGCTATGCTTCAAAAATATCATATCAATCATAAAACAACTACACCTTACCATCCCCAAGTTAATGGTCAGGTGGAAAGTACAAATAAAGTCATAGAAGCTATTTTAACAAAAACTGTGAAGGAGAATAGGAAAGATTGGTCTCAAAGATTGCCTGAGGTATTATGGGCTTACAGAACTACTTGGAGGAACACTACATGCTTTTCACCCTATGAATTGGTTTATGGTAAAAGTGTTGTTTTTCCTGTGGAATTTGAAATTAAAACCTTAAGAACTGCTTTAGCTGTTAACCTTGATTTGACTGATGCACAGACAGCTAGGTTGCAGCAGCTGCAGGAATTGGATGAAAAAAGGTTGGATGCCATCCATCAAACAACTATGATTCAGCAGCAAAGAACCAGGTGGCATGACAAAACTATTAAGCATAAGCAGTTCCAAAAAGGTAATTGGAATTTACTATATGATTCCAGGTTTGAAAATTTTCAAAGGAAACTACAAACAAGGTGGCTGGGACCTTACGAGATAGATATTGTTTTTCCCAATGAAATAGTAAGGCTCCTAACAATTGATGGTTCTAGAACTCCATTGTTAGTAAATGGGTATCGGCTTCGTCTGTACCAGCAACCAATTTCTAAGGAGGATTTTAAGGCCACTTGCATGGCAGATTCACATTATATCTTTTTGGGGGAGCCTCTTGCCCCTCATTGCACTTAACCTCTGCATTCTATATTCTTGTATTATTATTAGATTAGATTACCTAACTAATAATCCTGTCAAGGGCTTCCATATTACAATTTATTTTTCAGGTCTTGGATTCGGAGGCTGGTTGAAGGAACAATTGCATTACAAGCAGGATCAGGTTTCAGTTTGGGAAACATTGCCATTCCACTCCAATTCACAATCCATCCCCTCATACTACCCTTCAGCAACATTTTCCTATTCTTCTTTAATAGCAACATCTCTTTTTCTCGTTGCTGAAACACCATTTTCGATCGTTGCTAAAACACCAATCTTTGCCCATTTTCCCCCGTTGCTAAAACACCAACTTTTCCCCATTCTCTCCATTGCTGATACACCGAATTTTTCTATCTTTCCGAAAAAGCGTCAATTTTCCCATTTTTTAGTAAATGAGGCATCAACTTCTCTCAAAAAAGACTAATACATATCACTTTCCATTGAGAGAACCAGCGATTCATCCTGATAATTGTGTTCCTTCACCATTACCTCCTGTGAATAGAGAAATCCTTTCATATAAATACCCTCATATCTTACAACCCTTTCCCATAACCATTGGTGATCTACTAAACGACGAAATTATACTTTCAGCACAACAATCGAAGGTAAAACGTGAGGTATGTGTGTTTATGTGTAAATATTAAACTATAGTTAATGAGAAGATTCTGATATGATTGCCGAAATCACCGTACATTCAAAACTTATCATTTTAGCTGCAATTGGGGGGGGAATCAAAATTTTGCAATCATTACTTGATATGTCAAACACCGTCGTTTTTTATCACGACCGAGTCTCGTCACCCCGTCTCTATCTTATTATGTCATAACCTTATTTGCAATATCTTACTCTATCTCAGCTATGGTAACTCGGCTCTGTATTGTGCATTTTACTGAACTGGTAACTATGGGAGGTAACACTGTTTGACATGAACCTAGTTTAACGGCTCTATTGGAACTACACCTAGAAGCATATCAAATTTTTCTGCAAGCAGGCTGGGTGGATTACTTCCGAAGGCTCTAGGAATTTGATTCTCATCAAGTCCTGGAATTTGCACGTAATTTAAAGGAAGGTTATTCTACTGTTCGGGGAGTGTGAATTCCGGTAACAGAGGAAGATATAGCACAGGTTTCAGGATTACCAGCCGAAGGCATCCTTTGGTTCAGTCGTAAACACATCATTCTTAACGCACAGCAAGATTTTCTTCTACTAGGGGATCGAGTTGAACCTAAAGGTAGGGGTGTTGCACTGCATTCATTAGCACCTCCATGGCCAAAGGTTGCAGAGTTTTTCAAGCACTACCTCACCTGCGAAGGACATTACCAGGTAGTGTACTAGCATGACTTTGTGTTGTTGAATCATTTAAGACATGGTCGTTTATTAAATATGCCATACTATCTGCTTGGGTGTCTAAAGAATATGTCACATTATTCCAAGGATGCAAAGTACCCACTCCTCTCCCTTACTCACCATCGCCTGGTTTAGCTTTTAATCCTGAGGGGCTTTGCCCTGCAGAATCCTCCTCCCCTTAACAACCCACCCCAGGAAGCTGCTGAAGTTACTCAACCAGCAGCCGAAAATCCTCAAGAAACTACCGAAACTTCTCAAGCAGCAGCTGAAACTCCCCAAGTGAATGCTGAAAATCCCCAGCCATCTGTGACAGTTAGTCCAATTGACCCCGCCATTGCATCAACCCCATCCCATAATTTACCTAGATCATCCACTCCCACTGTCCATATCCCTAGCGATGATTCAGACGACGACATTCCCCTGGCTAAGCTGAAAAGGAAAAGGAAAAGGCAAGAAACGGCTATTCCTCAATCAAAAATACGAACAAGGGCCTCAATTAAAGAAGCTATTACCTTTGATGTCCCTCCTACCCCAGAGAAGGCCATCCATAAAAGCAAAACCACTGTTTTTCCTACCTCCTTACCTCGAAGACAAAGGAGTACATCTTCTGAAGCAGCAACAGAGACCCACACCCCAAATTCCCCACCCATTATCCTAAAACCCCGTACCCCACCAAACCCTGAATCCTTACCTTCCTCACCCTCGGGTACCGAAATACAAAATGTCCAGGATTTTGTGACATCATTCCTTTCAGAAGACGCAACTGCTCCACAAGAACCAGCTTCTAATTTATCAAAAGTAGACACCCAAGACGATGTACAACATATAGCTGTTACACAAGAACCAGCTACTGACTTAACAGGTGTTGAGGAGCAAAAGTTAGATGACCTAGAGGTAGCTGTCCCACAAGAACCAGCTACTAGTCCAGCAAGTGCTACACAAGAACCACCTGCTGATGATCATGATCAGGAAGTAGATCAGGACATAGCAGCTACTGACTCAGCAGGTGTTACACAAGAACCACCTGCTGATAAACAGGAAATGGATAATCAACATGTAGCTAAATCAGCTACTAGCTCAGCAAGTGTCACACAAGAACCACCTGCTGATGACCATGACCAGGAAACAGAGCAAGACTTGGCTGCTACTGACTCAATGGTCGACACACAGGAGCCACCTGCTGATGAGCAAAGTGTAGATAACCAGGGTACTGCACAAACTATAGTTGTTACAGAAGAACCAGCCACTCAGTTGGCTGATATGCAAAATTCACATGTTCAGGAGGATATAGCTATTACAGAACTAGCTGATGACCCAGCAGTTGTCACACAAGAACCACCTGCTGGAGATACAAATAATGAAGCTGCCACCAAACAACCATCCTCCCATCCACTTGAACCAGCTACAGAGACTGCAATTGCTACAGAAGGCCCTATCACGTTAGCTTCCCTTCAACAAGAGAATGAGTTTCTGAAAGCCGAGATTCAGGCTTATAAGTAGGAGTTAATAATAGCAAGGGAAGCTTATGAAAAAGAACTTAATATGTATACTTTAGCTCAGGTAGCATCTGCAGCTGAGAAAAGTGCAGATAAGGATCGATACGATGAATACATGTGCAGCCAATGTGGTGACCTCTATTCTCAAGCTGGTTATAAGGTAATCGAAGTCCCATTGCCTGGACCCACTCCTGCATTTATTCCTGTTGTAGTTAAAAAGGAACGCCCTGCTGTTGCACAAGAACCAACAGGGCCTTCAAAGATTTATGAAGAAGAAGAGAAACCGCAAGTACCCCAGCCTACCCTAGTTGTTAAAGCTGAAAATGCTGCACCAATGCCTACAAAGACAGTGTTTACCCAGACTAAATCTCCATGTGCAGAGATTGTCTTCACTCAGACCTTAAGCATTCAAGAACTCAGGAATATATGGAAAAATGAGTATGCCTTGTCGCAAGAAAAGGCATTGCAGGAACATAAATCATTATGGCAGAATCATGTATATAGAAATTGGGAAGTCCTAGAACAGTTCCATGCACAGTAGAAGGAAAATAAGGAGTTGAAAACTAGACTGTCTCTTATCTTTGAGTTAGTTCAAAGACTTCTGGCCACCAGGAAACCATCCTTTAACTATTCTGTGTTTCTAGCAGAACGCCTAGCATTCCTTCAGGTAAAAGCAGTCAGAGATGGATAACCTCATGAGGTGTCTACACCCCAGCAGTTTATTGAAACCTTTGCAGCAGCGTCAGTCAGTGAACAGAATCTCTTATGTGAACTCTATCTCCATAATGAAGCCATGCCAGAAGATAGAAAGCTTAATTTGATTCCTGTGGCTGGTGACATTCAAATTAGAGCCTTGGTCTCTTTTATGGCCAATCAGCTCACGTGGCAAAACGCTTTTCTTTCGGCAAAACATAATGAATAAAATTGCCTTCTGTGGATCTGAGTTGAACCACAGAATGTTGCTGTTTTCATTGCTGAACATCATCGGGTTATAAGAGAACCAGGAATGACTGAGCATATCAGAGAATTACAGGAAGCAGTGTTAGAGGAATGTCAACAGTATGTCAAAAAGAAAGGACCTCTTGCCATATAGGCAAACAATTTGTTCTGGGAACATTGCCCTAAGGAAAGAAGGGAATACCATCCCTTTAACCCTCTTAATCTTCATGCAACAATTTCATGAGTGCTTAATTATGTTAAATGCATTCAGCAGTGTGGCGAAAAATGGTTGGGTTATCATTTTCATTTCCTACTTCTCTGGTTGCTGGTACAGCAATATAAGGCCTACTTCAAGGTGTCCAAAAAGGAGGAGCTTGCAGCATGGCAGAGATTACATAATGTCCAGGGCTTTAGAGATTCGACTGATAGCACCTTCTATACTTACTGTATAAGTAATTTGCACTGTACATCCCAGTACTCTGATTCAGACTCAGAGTAAATGTTGCATGGATACATGCAACTGCTTCAGTTGGGGGGATGTTAGGACCTCATATTGTCCCTTTTTTACCATACATTTTTCCATGATATCATCATTTTCAACTTACGTTTAAAAGTCCTTGTTAATGTTTTAACCCAATTATGTCAAAGGTATGTAATGATTCTTCTCATCACTATACATTTAATTATTTAGCATATAATCATGACATCTTCATAGTTAATCTTTGAATTATTAAGTGTTGAACAGTTAAAGAATGATGTGCAGTCTGCGTTGCTAAAACATCCTGGAGTTTGCGAGAATATTTTTGCAGTTGCTGAAACAGTAAAAATGGCACGCAAATCTTGATGCTGAAACAGTTGAGGTTTGCGTTCTAAATTTGACAGCAACAAAGGAACCAGAACTGATCACCAAGGAAGCTGTTACACTAGATGTAACGCCTATAATCTAAAGACAACATTACTGTAACAGCATTTTGTTGACGGGAAATTGATTTCCCTATTTTTGTATAATGGGTTAAAATAATGTAAATCTTTTGTAATAGATGTCTCCTCTTTATAAAGAGGATACATCTACATTAGAAGGGGATGAACAGACTGTGGAAAAAGGCTTAGTTGAAGGAATAGAACTGGAATTCTTTTTTGTAATATGACATATTGATGGATGAATAAGATTTTGTTCTAAATATCTTTTTCTAGTTCTTGTTTCCTGGGGAATATTGTGAGAAGGACAGGGCCCACCTTCATCACAAGATCCACCCATTATATTTCTGCAGTGTGTCAAGTGTGTGTTTTATTCATGCCTTGTTAACAAGTATTGTTCCCTGAATATTGTTTGTAATACCTTTTGCTGAAACTCTATTTCTTTCTCAATTTATTGTTGTGTTATTCAAAGTTAATTCATGAGTGTTTCACTGGTGATTAAGTTACAGAGTGAATTGGCAAGCTAGTTAATCAAAGGCAGGTGTTGGAGATTCCCGCTCTGGGGATAGGGTCCTGACTCTCTGTTACAGCACAACCATTGTTTTCCTTTGCAGATTGATTCTTTTTCATTATATGATTCTTTGAATGGAATTAAGCATTCTTTAGTTATCTGCAATAGAGTGTAATTGTTGTAATGCAAAGTGGAGCTTTAGTTTGTTAATTTTGAGGCATGATTTGTTTGTACTACAATTTTTGTTGCTTTTAAAATTGAGTAGTACGCAGTTGCCTTTGAAATAACAAGACTTCCTTGGGTTGACAATTAATGTCGCACTTTATTGTTTAATTCAATAAGCAATTAAAGTGACCAACATAAGCTTTGGAACCCAGTAACAAGGAAGGTTGTGTATAGCCGAGATGTGGTGTTAAGAGAGGTGAAAGATGTTATTAAACATGAATTCCAACCAAAGGAACTTGAGAAAATAGAGTTTGAGCTAAAGGAGGAAGAATCAGACTCTATAGCAGAGGAGGAATCAAAAGATGAAGAGCCACAAACTCCAGGTGTGAGAATATTAGTTAAAGAAAGAAGGCAGCTAGAAAGGTATAGTTCATCTACTTTCTGTTCAAATTTTGCTTTATCTATTATTGACGATGATCCCATAACTGTGAAGGAAGCAGTAGATTTAGAGGATGGAAAACTATGGAAAGAGGCCATGGTTGATGAAATGGCATCTTTGCACAAAAATGAGGCTTGGTATCTAGTGGAGTTGTTGGTTGGAAGGAAACCCATTGGTAGCAAATGGGAGTTCAAGAAGAAGACAAATGCAGAAGGAAAGGTGGAGAAACACAAAGCTCGGTTGGTAGCAAAAGGTTATTCCCAGGTGCCGAGAATTGATTTTGGTGATATTTTTTCTCTTGTTTCCAAGGTAAATCCTATTAGATTACTTTTATCTGTCGCTGCTGCTTTTGATTTTGAGGTAGAACAGATGGATGTGAAGACAACATTTCTTCACTGGGATCTGGAAGAGGAAATCTACATGAAGCAACCTGAAGGCTTTGTGGCGAAGGGTAAGAAGGAACTGGTATGCAAGTTAAAGAAGTCTTTGTATTGGTTAAAACAGTCACCAAGGATGTGGTATCAAAAATTTGATACATTTATACGGGGACTTGGCTTCACTAGAAGCAAAGTAGATCACTGTGTGTATTTTAAATTAATTGGTGACCGTGTTATTTATTTGGTCTTGTATGTGGATGATATGTTGCTGGTTGGAAATGACAAAGAAATTATCTAGGATTTGAAGACCTAATTATCCTCCAAATTCGACATGAAAGATCTTGGTGCTGCAAACTATGTTTTGGGCATGGATATTAAAAGAGATTGGGTAAAGAGGAAGCTTTGGTTAAACCAAAGGAAGTATGTCGAGACAATATTGCAAAGATTTAATATGCAGGATAGTAAACCGGTGAAGGTTCCTATTCCTGTAGGTGTAAAGTTTTCTGCTGAACAGTGTCCCAAGACATAAGAAGAGGAAGAGAACATGTCCCATGTTCCATATTCAAGTGCAATCGGTAGCCTAATATATGTAATGGTCTGTACTAGACCAGACATTGCACATGCAGTGGGAGTATTGAGCAAGTTTATGTCAAAACCAGGAAAGGAGCATTGGACAGCAGTGAAGCAGGTTTTCAGGTATTTGCGTGGCACTAGTGATGATGGTTTGTGCTACGAAGGAAGACCAGGATTGGATAGAGTGTTGGATATTCGTGGCTTTATTGATGCAGACTGGGCTGGAGATCTGGTTCAGAGAAGATATACAAGTGGGTATGTGTTTAACCTATTTGGAGGTGTATTTAGTTGGATGAGTAAGAAACAATCTGTAATGGCACTATCAACTACAGAGGCAGAATACAGGGCAGACACTCATGCAAGCAAGGAAGCAGTTTGGTTGTAGAGTTTGTGTTCAAGTATGGGGTTAGTACAGGGAGCTATAAGGATAGACTGTGACAGCCAAAGTGCAATTTTCTTGGCAAAGAACCCTGCATATCATTCAAAGACAAAGAACATTGATGTTCAGTATCACTTTGTGAGGGATATGATAGAAGACAAAATGGTGTTGCTGGTAAAGCTAGACACTTTGAAGAATACTGCAGATGCATTGAAAAAATTTGTGAGCTCTAAGAAGTTCTCTTGGTGTAGAGAAACAATGGGTGTTGCAGGGCTGGATAAATGACTAAGCTCTCTTGTGGCCCCCTATGGAAAGAAAACAACAAGTGGGAGAATGTTGGGTTGTGTTATATTCTTTCCACAACTAGCCCGCTTAGTTAAGGGGCAGTTAGAGGGGGGGTGGAGCCCCCCTTTTCGTTACGTCGATTGCGTAGCGGGGGGGTCACAGGGGGTTTGAGGGGTGTAGGTAACCCCACTCTATGGGGTCCGGAGCAACGCCCCGGAAAATTTTCGTTTTGGAACCTATGTTAGGTTGGGCGAACCCACCTATGGTTTTGTGCATGATTTTTGAACATGCTTTTTGACGCAATGGTTTTCGGTCCATGGTTTTGGACGCGACGGTTTTTGGTCCATGGTATTGGATGCTTTGACATGTATAAATATTTATTGTAACATTGAAAGAAATATAACGAAAAATCAAACTGGTAGTCCCGGTTTTGGGATCCAGGGGAAAATCTCTGTGTATATGTGTTTTATGTGTTATTCTCTCGCATTGTTTATTTTATGTGTTTTAGAATTCGTATACAAGTAATTTCTGTACGGGGTTAAAACCTACATTTTTACTGCTTGTTTTTTTCACTTTGTTTTGCTATTTTTTCTTCGCTTTGTTTTGTTTTCCTAATATCATTCTATTTTTTTTTTGCCAATAAGTGCTTCCCTCTACTGAGTTCTGGCTTTTGAATGAGTATGTGGCTGAGATCCAAAGAGTCTTGTGACACTGCAGCACTTAGCCAGTCCCGTATATGACTTCTTTGTGCTTGGTTATAACCTTCGGCCGATGACGTCTTGACAGAAAATACGAGTCGTTTTTAAGGGAAGATCTAGTCCAACCATGAACTTGTGTCCACATTGGAAAACCCCATGCTTCTACTCAGTCTTCTACTCTGTGTGCTCAAGCGCATCCAACTAGTAGAAACGAAGAAGGGGAAAATCTAAACGAGCAAATCTAAATCAGAGGTCGTACATGCTTCTGTGAAGGAACAGACTCTTATACTATCAATAAGTTGGGATCCCTCTTCTACCCCAAAAATAAATAAGTGCCTATGCACATTTCTCTTATATATATAAAGGAAAGAAGAGAACGGCTTCCTGCGCAGAGAGGTGAAGCATGCAACTCAACTTGTTGGTAGTGGAGCAAGGCGTGTGTTCCTGCATGAATCCACTGAGGTACTTTCCAGGCCTACTGGCAGTAGAGAAACACCAGAGATGAAAAATATACTTTGAAAATTTTAAACTCGTGAGCTAAACTACCCTCCTCGATTTTAAAACACTGTGATCAATCTGAAACTTGTTGTTGTGTTTGACTTAGTTGGCAAAAGGTGAACCATGTTTGTCCATGGGATAAGTGAGGAAACCAAATTAACTTGCACAATGATTCAATACTCCCTGATAGACCAAGGCCCTGTGTTGTCAATGAATTGAAACATAGAAGTTGGTATTCAACTAGTGTGTCACCAAGTGTTGTAGCGGCTGCAACACCCTCCAAAATTTTGGCATGCATCCAATTTCAGAGACGTCCTTGGTTTTTCCTTGATGGTTGCAAACACTTGGGCTCAACCCATGAGCTCTTGTCGAGTCTTTATGCCCTCTTTGGTTGACCAATCATTAGTCATCTTTTAGCATGTTGGTTGTAATGTCATGCTTGCGGTCTTGTTCTAGCTATGTTGAAGGTTTGTATTTGTGCGTACGAGTTGTGTTTGCTATGTAAACATCTATCGCACTCACACATGAAGTTGTAAACAATGTCGCATAAGTCGTCACAATCATTCAATGATCTATCTCAAGTGTCTTGCTTTTTGCTCTCACCCTTTAGTCAGTCACACTGAACGTATGTTGTCTTGTGGTTTGAGGCGTCATGACATCGAGTCATGTTGAGTGTGTGTTCACAAAGTCATGTATACATGAGTTCACTCACTCACGAACTTAACCATTTTTCCGAAGCTCTATTGACTGTACCACCCTCCATCATCCAGACCTCCACTGAGCTGCACTACGCAGTCTCAGCCCTCAATGGCCAAGCACTGTTGCCCAGAATTGTGCAGAGATTGAGGATGCCCTCCAGGAAGTCTGCACTGCACAATTTTGGAATCAACCTAGATGACTATCACTCAGAATATCGTAGAAGCTTCCCAAGAATCCATCTCAGTTTGTGCTCCCCGCAAGACTATCCATCAAGCCTCCTACTGATCAACTAGAGAATTTGACTTTAACAGTGACCCAGGGCTGCACTCATCTCCAAACTGCACAGAAGCTGTCCAACCTACCTTCCTGCACTACCTGAAGAAGCTACATTGAAATGAGGGACAGGCACCTATTTCCTGTCACTGCATTGTCCCGGGAAATTGCGCAGTTTTTCCAGGCAGTCCCCCTGCTGGACTACTCTCCACTCCTGCTAAAAACTGCATAGTTTTCATTAAAATTCCACCTATTTCCCGAAACCCCACTCAACTCAGAAACTACACAGTCATGTCTTGCTTGACTGCCTCCCAGAACTGCGCATTTCTAACTAGCAGGCTCCCGCAGCCTGAACTCGGCCTCCTCTGAAAAATAGCATAGTTTTCACTGCCAGTGCCTCCTGCTGCCCGGGTTGCCTTCCCCAGAAAAATTTGTGCAATTTTTCCTCCCAGCTGAGCCATATCCCGCAAATTTTACTTTCGTCCTGGAGTGTTTAACCCAGCCTCTCAGTGACCTCTGCGCAATTTTTCCCGATAGTGCCCCAGAGCCTCGCATCCCAGTGTTAGGTCCCTATACTACTAGTGTAACCCCTTATTGTTATTAGTGCAACCCCCTATTGTATATTTGTGCCCATATAGTCCCCATGTTTTTATTATTGTGCCCCATAGAAGCCCACTATTGTTATTGTTGTGCCCCTACAATATTATTGTTATGTAGGCTCTGATTGTATTGGGACCCCTTAGACTCCTATATATAAAAAGGAGGTATTTTAATTTTTCTCATCCAAGAATTTTGCATTTGTGTAATGTAAAGGAGGTTTCCCCCTCGAAGAGTCTTATTTTGAAGTCATTGATCTATCTTTTCTATCTTTTTGTGAGCTGGTTTCATAAAATTTGGTATCACAACTTTGGATTCTAGGGTTTCGCTGCTCCAAACAGGTCATCATGGAATTTTCACTACAAAAAAAATTCTACGACATTTCAGAAGCTGAAATTCAAATCCATTTGAACCAAAATCTCGATGAACTTTAGATCTGAATTTCTGATCATTTCTCACTATATGTTCGGAGATAGGATCCAAGAAAGTTAGGGTTTTGTTAGGCTCCCAAATTATATCTCAAACAGGTGACCTGGGGAAAATCATCATAACTTTCTCTCTCAACATCATATTGAAATCTCGTAAACATTTACAGAAAGAGGACAGCCTATAGTTTTCTTTCTATCGGTTTTAGGTCCTAAGGTTGAAACAATGACATGTGGCACTTCGTATAAGTTTTTTCTACTGAACAAGTCTATAATCAGGACATCGTGGGATATTTGGTATAACTCTTCCTTGGAGAATCCAATCTTGATCAGAATTTTGGGGTTGGAAAGAGAACTTAAAGGGCTACCACAGGACAAAATTTAAGACCTTGGAGATTTGAAATTACAGAGATACAATAGATTCAATATCGAGCTCCTACAAAGTGAGAAAAAGTGTGTAGTTTTTTTTTTATTTTTGGTTGAAAAATTAGTTTGAAGGAATTCAAAGGGCATAGTGAAGCATTATTATCATTAGTTGATGCCCCAAAGAAAGAAAATGGAAACACCTAGTAAGAATACTGAAAGCTCTAGCATGAATCATGAAGAAGAGGAATAAATGATATATCAAAATTACAAGACCAAGTTGTCAGGCGGAAAGAGTCGATTGTGCGGACACAACCAACCTCCCTAGGAGCCTAAGACTCTCTAGTGACAAACAAGACAAACAAGATCTATCCTTCTCTAAACATGCATTATGATATGAGATATCAAGTGTTTTGTTCTTACCTTTGTCCAAACGCTGTTGTAGAAGTCCAAGCTTTGTTGATCTGGATGAGCTCCTCCTTTTCTCCAAAACCTGTAATCACCAACAGTCAAACAATTAAATAGCACATGATTATAACATAAAACAAAGCATATTCAACATGTAGACCAAGGAGCACATGAAATAACTCATAAATAACAAGTTATTGAGAAGAATGGACTCATTTGCATTAATAGGTAACAAAAAGAACAAATACAACCTGAGCCTTGGTGTTGTGCAAGTCCTTCCCAGGGTCCGTCAAGAGTTCTCCTTTACTTTGACAAAGCACACCCACTTCCAAATAGAACAAGCAAAGATGGCAATCTCTCCTCACAAGCTTCTAAATGGGAGTCCTAATTCCTGCAGCATTTACCCTTAGAAAATGTATAGCTTCAACCTCCCCTCCTTCTGGCCCAATGCCTGTATTTATAGTGCTCAAGAGGAGGTTAATCAGGTCCACCATCAATGGGATAATCCCCTCTTTGGGTGGGATAGCTCCCTTATTGATGGGATAAGTTCCTCTTTGATAGGAGTGCATGAACCATCTGGAGGCGCCCAATACACGTCGAACAACCTTCTAGAATGCTCTAGAAATGACCACAAGTAACTTTTTAAAGATGAAACTTGCGCATTCTAACCTTTACAGGGGGACGCACCTGTCCCTTTACATACAGAGCGTCTTTGGACGCAGCTTTTGTGAACATTGGGAGCGTCCCCGCAGGTAAGGTTGAGAGAACCTGCATCCCCAGAGATAAATACATTTATACAAGACTTTCTCTCTTTTTGGAGTTTGACATGGAGAGCAGAGGCATAAGACTTGCCTAAGAGGGTATCATGACTGTTGATTGAGCCATACTAACTGTAAATAGTCATGGTGACATTTTTTAGTGTAACAAATTGCCCCCTAAAGTGCGAAGCCTGGAATAGATTAGGGTTTGTAATATCTAGGAAGGGTGAAGTGCTTTATCATTTCAAGGATTATCCCGTGGAGAGCCTGGTCAGAACCTACAATTTTCAACACAAAATACATGTATAAGATTATATCATCACTGAGGTAGGCATTCCCATACTCAGATTAAAACTTTAACTAACAGACTAACTACTCTGATACAGGAACGATCTTGCAGTACATCATAATCATAGACTTTTGTAGACACAGTATGGGCGCAGCCATCTGTTTATGATTAGTCTACTTAGATAATGAATACAAAACTCCTCGCAGCCTGGATGGTGGAAACTAGATCCAGGGTCTTCATTTCTACTTCCCGAATTGGTACGATTCTAGCCATGCGAATAAATGAGTTGATGTCGAACATGGTAGAAACCACTTGATTACCAGTCGATGATGTAAACTGTTAACAAGCGTGAGAGAGACCACCAGTAATGTCAATGGTTCTCAAAGTACCCAGTACAATCCATGAGATGTGAATGAATGAGTTGATGTCGAACATTTCACGGAATCCTTCGATCGAAAGTCAATGATGTAAACTGACGTCAAAGGCGAGAAACCTGCCATTGATGCATGCAGACTTCAAGGTACTGATGATTTCTAATTCATCTCTCTAGATAATGTGCTGATGTCGATAGAAAGCGACTCGTTGCAGGCAAGCCCGCAACACGAAATCATTGTTCAAGTTGAAGAAATGTTGCTGTAAGGACTGACTCAGGGATGGTCAAATGGATGACAAGTATTTTGCAGATGAAAGTTTTGTTTGCAGACCTCTTGAACACATAACAACACGACAGATGGCTTGGTGACGAATAACTCAAAGTTAATCCCCGGAACCCGGTTAAAGACTTTCAAAGTGGTTTGATCAACTGTGAGGTAAAAGATTTTCCAACCCAGGTGAATGAAAAGTGTCGTGTTCAAGAGTGGTAATAAAGTTTCTTTTGAGACAAAAGGTAACAAACAGGTTCATTCTTCTCTCTTTTCCCCCACCATTTCTGGCAAGTACCTCTTTATTTTTAACAAGCCTGAGGAGGATAACATATGCTTGATTATAAGCTCATCCTTCGAATGAGTCCAACCTAGTTTTGATTCGAACCCTAGGAAGGAGTGGTTCGTTCCTGTTTGTAATTGAACAGGTCCTTTACTGTGAAATGTTTAACGAGCCCAGTATAGGAGAAACTCGGTGTTTTTAAATTTTAGAGAGTCTGAAAAACTTAAGAAGACTCCACGTTGAACTTTTTCGTAGATTTGTGTCCCTCAAGCCCGAAAAAGTATAAAATAATACCTGGGGGAACCGCTTGATCTTGCGACCAAGGAGTACTTTCATAATTAGTGCCACTGACCTGAAAAGTAAAAAGCGATCAAGGACACGTCGTTTTATTTCCGTATCGAGTTTGAAACGACAAAAACCCGGCAATCTTTTCCTGATTTTACGGTCAGAAAAGAGCTATAAGGGGACCGTCTTTTAATTCCGTTTTAACGAGTGTAAAAGAAACGCTCGGCAATCTTTTCATATTTTAGGAGTCAGAAAAGGGCTTAAAAGATGACTCTGATATTTTGGTTCGTGAAAAATGACAATTTTCCTTCTAAATCCCTTTGTCCTGCACAAAAGCAACACATTACTCATACCTGTTTAAGATAGGCAAAAATACATCGAAAAACATCTTTTCGGGTGAAAAATGAACAAATTCATCCAAAAAACCTATAAAAAGACTTTTTACCATGTCATTTTTACCATTTTACTGTTGAGGTTGAACAAAGGGCTTTTGGGCAAGAAACTTCCCGTGGTCGCTGCGGAAAATCCGACCGTCAGAATCGAACGCCGTCTCTTCCAGGTATTTTACAACATCCTACTCTTCATTTCTATCCGATTAAAATTGTTTTTTAGGTTTTAGTTTTGTTTTTTGGGAGGGTTTAGGTTTCAAAATGCGCTCCTCGGTGGACGCAGGTGTTCTTCGGGTGACCTGCGTCCCCCGACTTTTTCCTATACAGGAAAATGGTCGGGGGACGCAGCCCACCTTCAGGCCAGCTGCGTCCCGACGCCCTGTGTTCCAAACGCGGGGTGCGTCCTCCGTGGAACGCGGAATTTGAAACCCCAATCCTCACAAATAACCATTCAAAATTCCCCAAATTAATTCTAATCATTATTTCTTGGTGTGTAGGACACTCACCATGTTGGATTGGAGAGAAAGAGAGCACGAAGAGGTTGATGAAGCTGCAATAGAACACCAACCTTCCCTGGATGCCCTAAAAGCATGCGGGTTATACAAATACTGGGCCATACCGGGCATGAGGGCTCAGGTAAGATTCTTAGAATGGCTGGTTGAGAGATGGAACGTTCAAGAGCAATGCTTTTACATAGGAGGGCACCAGCTCGAGATAGAGCCCTCGGATGTATACTTTCTCACTGGCTTGCCAAACAGAGGCGAGCAACTCAATCTAGCCGGGACTAGGCCGGGTGGCCAATCCCTTGTTAGTCTCCGGGAAGATTGGTGCACACCTGGTGCACACCATTCGAAAGGCGTGGAGATCAAACACATCTCTCTGCGTGAGGTCAAAGTTATAGCGTTAACGGTTACCAGAATTTGCGGCGCAGCCGCTTTACACATTGCTTCTAGGTCCCAAATGCGGATGGCAATTGACTGTTACCAAGGCACCATTTTCAACTGGTGTGATGCTGTGTCGGCTAATGTGAAGAGCCAACTGACTAAGGCAAAGAACGGACGACTGAAAACTTTTGGATATGGGCCTTTAGTCGTGAGCTTTGCCTTAGAGAGAGTTCCGATGCTGATCCCTCAGCAACTCACTGTTGATATCTTGGGTCCTCGGGAGCCAAAGCTGGTACGATGGGTTGCGGTGATGGCCCGGCATCCTGACGAGGGCGCGGCAGTTGTTCGATTTTCTGATAGTTACTTTCACTGGTTGGAGGACCAGGTTTTCTCGATCCAGGACTTTCCGTACGCCGGAGTAGATTTTCGACATGATCCGGACATGGTTCTTCCACAGGGAGAACAATGGGATGACAGAGGTACTTTATTTTTCACAAGTTTTTAAATTATGTATTTTTTTGTTTTTATATATATCGTCTCAAAACTGACAGTAAAAATTTTCAAAATGCAGATGTTGGTCCACAGCGCCCAGCCAACCTCCGGCCTTTTGAGAGGAGACACCCAGTTGCACCGGTACCGGCCCCACAGACGCGGCTGCAGAAGTACTAGCTGAGTTGGAGCATGATCTAGAGCGTCTGACGGCAGATATGCCTGAGACTACTATGGATGACATTCCTATCAGGCTTCAGCGCTTTGTAGTCGCAGTCCCTGGACCGTTTAGGAGATTTTTGCGTAAGGTAGCCCGTGCAGTGGTGTCGTATAGGGAGCACCACCAGTGATTGACTAGTCACTTTTGTAGACACATATGACATTTTTGGCTTTTTGTACTTTATCATTTTTGCCGATCATAAGGTGTTTTTCAACCTATGATCGAAGACGATGTATATTTTTTGACACACTCCTATCTATATATATATCACTATTCGGCTTATCTTGTTTAACATATGTGATGAAATGTTTTTGAATTTACTCGCATGATTATCGTAAATGTCTGTCCAACATTCGAGAAGCAATTGCATCTGCTAATGTATTTAAAGACCTTGGAATATGCTGATATTCAATGTAATCAAATTCACGTTCCAAGAGACGCACTCTCAAAAACAACCTTAATAACACAGGATTTCTAATGGCATAAACTCTATTAAGCTGTAATACAACAAGTTCAGAATCTAACCTCACTATCAAACGTCGAATTCCAAATGAAATAGATTCGGATAATAATTCAACCACTGCACTGTATTCTGCAATGTTGTTCGTTGTTTGACCGAGGCTTACCCCATGCATAGAAACTAACTCGTCAGAGGGCGAATAGATAACCCAAGCTGCGGAAGAGATATTCCGTGTACTACGACAAGCACCATCAGCAAATCCAATGTATGTTTGGAGAGGCGTCGACATCTGCAATATCAAGAGTAAAACCAAGATAAGCCAGAATAACGACGAAAAACACACTCTCTAAGCTAAGCACACTGACTAAACTAACAAACACGCTAGCTAGAAAGAAAATCTATCCTATCTAAAAATTTCTCCATACCCACCATTTAAGCATAATACCTCTTTAGGTAAAGTCCATTTCTGGGTTTACCCAAAGAGTCCCCATCAAAATCAACCAGCTCATAAGCCCCTTTTGCTAGCTTTCGCTTTACAATGTAGGGTCCATGCCACATAGGAACGAATTTTCCAGCACCTAGCTTATCGTTAGCTTGATCATATAATAGCACTAGGTCTCCCTCCGAAAAACTTCGAGGGGTTACATTTCTATCATACTGAGCTTTCATTCGTTTCGCGTGAGTCTCGATTGCCAATGTAGCGTCACGTCGAGTCTCATCTAATTTAGCTAAGTACAATAAACGTTTCTCCTCTTCGGAAGTAGCTGGAAGTAATTCGACAGCCATTTGAAGTGATGGGATTTCGCATTCAATGGGTAACACAGCTTCCAAGCCATAAACTAGCTGGAAAGGAGTGAACCCTGTTGAATTTTTCACTGAAGTTCGGTATGCCCATAGCGCTGAAAATAACATGTTGTGCCAATTCGACCGATGAACACCAATGGTTCGTCGGATCATGATAACCAGAACTTTGTTGATAGACTCAACCAAACCGTTGGCTTGCGGATAATAAGGAGTAGAGCTATCGTGGCGCAAACCAAGCTGGCTTGTAAGCTCAGTCATCATGATGTTTCGAAAATGGCTCCCATGGTCAGTAATGATTGCTTGTGGGACACCAAACCTAGTTATGATATGATTGAATACGAAAACTGCAGCTGTTTTGCCGCTTGCGTCGAATGTAGGCATCGCCTCGGCCCATTTAGTAAAATAATCAACCGCGAGGATGATATACGCATGCCCCCCGGCCGAGTGAGGGTTACAAGTAATAAAGTCGATACCCCATTTGGCGAATGGACCAACGGCAATTATAGGGTGGAGAGGAGCAGGTGGAGCGCGCATCTTGCGATCAAACACTTGACAGTTGTGGCACTTCCTGACGGCAATGATACAATCTTTAAACATAGACGGCCAGAAATAGCCAGCGCGCAACACCTTCTGAGCTGTGGCATACCCAGACATATGACCGCCACATGCTCCAGAGTGACAATCATTCAAAACCTTCTCAGCCTCTTCGTGAGTTAAACAACGTCGAAAAACTAAGTCTGCCCCCCAGCGATAAAGTGTATCTCCAATAATTCTGTATTGCTGGGATTGAAACCGAATTTTTCGACGTTCTGCTTTGGAAGCTTCAGGCCGAAAGGTTTGGGTCTGGAGATAGATGATTATATCCCCGTACCACGGATCTACAGTACTGATAAGAAACAAAGATTCGTCCGGAATGGACTCTTCTGCCACAGTCTCTGTGTCAGCACTCGGGAAATCACACATCAATTCCGCAAAAACTAAGGATTTCTTAGACTTGGACTTTTCGAACTCCAAGTCGAACTCTTGCAGGATAACAATCCATTTAGAGTACTTGCCCCCTAGCAGTTGTTTTGTCAAAATATAAATCATAGGGTTGCAATCCGAAATAACTGTAGTTTTACGGAGAAGAATGTAGTGACGGAAACGCTGGACAGCTTGAACGGCTGCCAGGGCCAATTTCTCCACATGCGAATATTTTAACTCAGTGGGATTTAAGGTCTACTAAAGATAATATATCACATGTTCCGCTCCGAATTCATCTTCTTGAACTAACACCATTCCAATGGTGGAATGCGAAGCTGCGAGGTATAAGAAGTAATCCTGGTTGTAGTTGGGAGGATGCAACAACGGTGCATGGGTCAACGCGTGTTTAAGTGCATCAAAAGATTGTTGAGCAATCTCGTCCCAAAAGAATTGTGCGTTCTGTTTCAACAACCGTGTAAAACCTTTAGTGACCTCGGCGTAGTTTGGGATGAATCGGCGTAAAAAGTTCGCTTTCCCTTGCAAACTTTGGAGTTGGCGCAAACTCGAAGGAGGAGGCAAGTTGATGATAGCCTCGACTTTCGAGGGATCGACGCGAATGCCGGCTTTTGAAACAACAAATCCCAGCAATCGACCCGTTTCTATACAGAAAACACACTTGTGGGGATTCAACCGAATTCGATAATGCCTACACCTCATAAAGATTGCTCGTAGGTGGACAAGGTGATCAGCTCGATGTAAAGAATGAGCAGGCAAATCATCGAGATACGGTTGCACAATGTGCTTGATGTCATGAAATGCATAAGACATTGCCCGTTGAAAAGTGGCCCCGGCATTCTTAAGCCCAAAAGGTAATTTGCAATAAGCAAATGTCCCCCATGGACAAATGAATGCCGTTTTTGGTTGGTCGGCAGGTAGAATATTGATTTGATTATAGCCCGAAAAACCATCCATAAAGGAAAACATTTCACTTCCGGCACAATCATCAATAATTTGATCGATATAAGGCGTAGGATAGTTGTCTTTTGGACAAGCTCGATTTATATCCCTATAGTCGATACAGATTCTTATTGTTCCTTGTTTCTTGTTGACCGGAACAATATTCGATACCCAATCCGTTAACGGGATCGGATAAATGAAACCTGCTTTCAACAGCTTTTCGACTTCTGCTTTAATCGCAGCCGCTTTTCGAGGGTGAATCTGACGCAACCGTTGCCGGACGGGTTTAGCATCCGGGTAGGTCTTTATTTCATGAACAACAATGGCAGGATCGATTCCTGGCATTTCCTCGTAAGACCAGGCAAACACATCGCGGAATTCTTGGAATAGGGCCTTGTAAGTTTGGATTTCTTTTTCTGTACAAGCGGCACCTATATGAATGTTTTCCTCAATTCCGGGCTTCACTGAAATATCAATGGGAATAGTACGAGAAATATTCCCTAAATTCAACTCTGAATCAGAATGTTTCGTTGGATCCTGAGCGTCTTTGACATATTCAGCGGTAAAGATAGATGAAAAATCATTTTCAAAAGCATCACTCTTAGGTAAAAACGAAGATCTGTGATGGAGATCCTCCCATGGTAGATCGTCTACACTTAGGATTTCGCGAAGTTGTTCGTCAGATGACACGACTTCGGGAAACGCTATCCGTTCTAAGGGTGAGGTGAAAAGTGACTCTTCACTGACCACATTCATTTGGTCGACCTCGGTCGAATGAAAGTCGGTAAAAGACATGAGAGCTTCATAAGCAATTTCATATGGACTCAAGGGCATAGCATTACCGAATGAGTCTATCTCAGAGTCAGATGGGACGAACCAAGGATCATCATAAATAATGTTTTCTGATGTAATCATATGAATTGTTGCAAACGAAGGATCTACGCTGAGTGGAGGGAGAGGAAAAGTTCCCAGTAAACCGGAATCTTTAACTAAACCTACACCAACGTCCCTATAAGGGATTGTCGTCTTACCGACATGCTGGATACTCTCTGAAGAGGCTGGGTCGGATGAAAAGTATGTCAGCTGATCAATAGTCACGATCTTACCGTTATGTGGAAACTTGATTATTCTGAAGACCGATGAAACGACCGCTGTCATAGCATATGACCAACTTCGACCCAAAAGAAGGTTGTAGTCTAGAGGGGCATCAACCACTTCCACATCCAGACTAACGGTTTTACCTTCTACCCCTATAGGCAATTCTTGTAGAATACCAAACGGACGGAACCCACGGCCATCAAAGGCCTTAAGGATGGTGGGGGATTGGTTCAACGAAGGAGAACCAAGGGATCTCCAACATTGAATCGACATAATACACGTAGAAGCTCCCTCATCAATCACAGTCCGATGAATAGGCCTGTTTTTGACTATCACTGGAATTTGGAAAGCCATTTGATGGGGGAGACGCGGTGTACTATTTTCTAGATCGAAGATCATTAGATTCGGATCCTGAACATCAACAGCTCCGATAGCCGACAAAAGCAATTTTCGTTGTGCTGGGCATGATTGCAGCACTTCTAACGCCGACATTGCTGAGGGTGAAACAGCTAAGTCCTCAACAATGTTGTAATTCTGGGCCGCTCTCGCATGTGGATTGAAAGCAGACCTTCGAAGTACACCCTTGGCGGGCGGTTTAATTACTAAGTCCGGGTTAGGTTTTTCGATCTGTAGTGGATCGGAACCAGGAGCTGAGGTTGATGGATTAGAATGAGAAGATTCTGCTTCCTTACCATCAACAGGATTCTTACTACCATAATCTTGCGATCGAGTCGCAATCCTCACATGAGACATCATCAAAATGGGTTCTTCACTGGCATTCGAAGAAGAACCTATCATCTTATTCTCCTGCTCCGGAAATGGATTTTTTAACACAGCAGGAGTGGGAGAACCTTTGACTATTTTCACAACCTCGGCCCGATGAGGGCAATCTCTCGTAAAATGATCCTCTTCACAAATAAGACAAGGATATCGAGGTTTGCGCTTTTCGTCATTGGTTTCCGACTTTTCTGTTTTCTCCTTCGGAGCCTTGTCTGCTTTAGCCTTCTTCTTTCCTTTCTTCTTTCCACCGTTTTTTGATTTGGCCGTAGATGACTCTACAGCGTGAATATCGGCGGTAAGTTCAGGAGAAGACTCTCCTGTCGGAGAATCAGGCAAAGTGATAATTGGAGTAGTTGAAGCCTTGGAAGACTTCTTCTTGCTCTTTGTATTCACGATACCAATCATACCATCAGCGGCATGAGATCCCGAAGGAGCAGCAGCGATTTGATTCGACTTTGGAAGATCCGGAATCTTCTCGTGTAACGTACCCGACTGAGTGTAAACTAAGTCAAGGTATTGTGCCTGAGCAATGACTTGCTCCTCAGTAACTACTCCGGCCTTAGCTACATCTTCAGTAATCTTCGGTAATAATGATTTGACAAACCATTCAGCTAAGATTTGGTCCGGGATAAAAACTTTCACTAGCCTTCTTCGACGTCTCCACTCATGAATGTGATCAGAAATATACGTGGACGTCGATTGTTTTAGTGAAGTTAATAACTCTGTGCCGTTATCGTATCTGACCGGCAACTGAAAGTGAGTTAAGAACGAGGTAGCTAACTGGCTAAAGTTGTAAAAAGAGGCCCGTGGTAACTCAATGTACCACTTGGCCGCGAGACCAATGAGTGTACGCTGGAAAAGACGTAAGCGGATCGAATCATCCGAGATAGAATTTGAAGCACACCAGAGGTGGTAAGTCATCACGTGATTGGACGGATCCTCTCCAGACTTACCTTCAAACTTGGGTATATCACTGGGCAACTTATTTGGCATTGGCGGCCAGAACTGAAGATATTGAATTGGATCGTTCGTTAGGCGCGTCAAGTCTGGTAAATCCAAAGTTGCGATAAACGGTAACTGCCGGTTAGGATCTCTAAAACTCTGGGTCACAATACCAGCCCCAGGAGGAGGATATCCAGGATAACTAGGAACAGGAGTCGCATTTGGGATATTATATCCTCCTGGAAAACCAGGATTAACCGGACCGTACTGGGGTTGTTGAGGTTGTTGATAAGTGTACCCAGGATACGGTTGATACTGGTAAACCGGTTGTTGGACAGCTTGCCCATGTTGGTACTGTCCCTGGTACGGAGGTTGAACAAATTGAGGTTGAGTAGTAACAACCGTACTTATACCAGGCTGACCTACAGGCATCTGGACCGTGGTTTGAATCGTAGATCCAGACAACGGTAAAGATGTCTGAGGTGTGGTAACAGGGACAGTAGAAACTGGAGCCGTCGATACTCCAGAAGTAAGTATGGTAGATGTAGCGGTAGTTGCAGCAGCCGTTTGAGATGGAGTACTAGGTGCAATTGGCGGCTGAGTAACTACCGAAGTTACAGAAGTTTGAACATTTGGCTGGACAGGTTGCGGTTGCTGGGTTGGACCAGAAACTACGGGTTGTCCAGCTTGAGGAACCATCTGTATACTTGGCTGCAACACCTGTTGACCCTGTGATGGATCCCACACTAACATTCCAGGGTATTGACCCGTAACAGGTTGAGGATACTGAGATCCATAACCGGATTGAGGGTAGGATTGATAATTGTAAGGTGCAGTTCCCATACTTGGAACATATGACTGACCTTGAGGCGGTTGATAACCTTGACTCGAGTATTGACCTTGAGGTTGATAACCTTGAGGTAAATACTGATACTGGGGTTGACCTTGACCTTGAGGTTGGTACCCTTGAGGTTGATAACCTTGGGGTTGATACCCTTGAGGTTGCCATCCTTGAGGTTGCCATCCTTGAGGTTGATATTGATACTGAGGTTGACCCTGGGGTACATATTGAGGCTGGGGTTGACCTTGAGGCGCGTATTGCACCATAGGTACATACTGACTTTGAGGTTGCCCCCCAGACACGATTTGTGTACCTTGAGGTTGCCCCCCAGGCGTTAACTGTGGTTGCCCCCCAGGCGGTAATTGGCCACCTTGAGGTTGAGAAACGGGAACTGAACCTGACATCATGTAAATGTCTCCTACACCCAATGGTACATTACCACTGTTTCCAATTAATAACCCATGATCAACGGGTTGAGGAGATGCTCTCGCAAAGGTACCAGAAAGAGATTGATACCCAGTGGGGACAGAAGGACCACCGTGTAAGAAAGATTCAGGACTTTGAGTAAACACGGACGACTGACCAGACATATTTACAGGAGTATAAATACCTCCAGGTGGAAAAGGAGTACGAGGTGGAGAAAAACCTACCCCTGAGTTGTCTAAATAATTGGTTAACGAAAGGTACCAAGTAGTACTTCTAGGAGGACTGTAAAAGATGGATTCACGCTCCCTTAGATCAATAGTAAGTTGACCTTCAAGGTTAGAGACACCTATATCCTCCTCTGGAGCAAGTTCTTCTATAGCAATCAAACCAGTAGGAAGATTTTCGGTGATAATTCTTTCTATTCTCGGTGAATCTGGAACACTAGAAGTTGGAGTAACAGGTTCAGATATTTCAGGTTCTTCGCCTGTATCACTAGCAGACGAAAAACTACCAGTAAGCTCAGAAACTGAAACAGCTTCGGGATTATAACCTGTCTCTAAACTTTGGTAATCTGGATGGACTACCAAGGAAGATTCTCCTTCTTCAGGTGAACCTACTCTACTGTCACTAGGAGGAGTTACAAGGACCTTTAACCCTTCGTACTGACCCGGAATATCTTCAGGAGATTCACCCCGCGATTTACGGAGTTTTCTTAACAAATCTATTCCGGTAACAATCTCAGGAGACTTGCCCCGAAGTCTACGGGACTGTCTCGGTAATTCCGCCACAGCTAAAAACTTTTAACTACTACACACGAAAACAAAATAAAATTTCAAATCAAACCACCTAAAGCCTCTAAAAAACCAAACAAATTTGAATCACACGCCTAAAGAATCTAGGGCGTCAAACCAAACACAAACAGTAGTCTTCCGGACCAAAAGCGCTAGTTGGTGATGAAGCCCAACCTCGCTGGATTCAGTACAGAAATGGCGGGTGGAACAGTTACCCCGGCAACCTGCTTAATGAATAGACTGGACCAAGTTCCTCCACTTTAACCGTCTCGAGTGAAGTGAACCCCCCAGAAAATCCAAGTGAGTATAACCGACGTCTGCTCCAGGTACAGTGGGACCTTCCCTCCACTGTCACCTCGGTAGAATCCTAAAGATAATGGCCACTAAGGTTACCAACCGCAACAAATGCACCTAGGGGAACAGTCTAAACTCCGACAGCACGCAAGGGCAGAGTAGCAAGCTCAATCCCCTTGCCGGCTCCTTGACAATAATCCAAGGTTTACCGACAAGTGACCCCTGGCTCCTCGACAATGGTTAATCCGAGGTTTACCGTTTGTAATACGTGCGTGTCTGGCGTCGTTCCCAACGAGGGGGGAATGATCCCCTCACTGGTTCGGACACGAGCTCGTGCTTCTCCTTTAAGAGGAGCTTTCCCAGAGTACAAATGAGACAATTGGATTTAATCTATCACAAGATAAGCTACTTGTTTGGTTTTGTTGTCTTGGAGAGTTAATTACTCACCTACTCCAAGACACTAGCCTGATCTAAATTGGTGCTTCAGAGCCCTAGTAAATAAAAGTTACTATTTCGATTTTACTTTAAGCGTTACTTTTATGGTTGTTCTTTAAAGTCACAAGGTAGTGGAAGTGAAACCAATGGTGTGTAGACTCGACTCCAACCACTACAAAGATGCACCTAAGATGATTTACGCTACTTTGCTTTTTCAATGAAATTCTTAACTAAGAGAGTTGAGAGAATGCAAATTTTAGAGAAAACAACTTCCTTAGAAAAGACAATCAAAGAAACAATTCTCTTTTTCTTTTCAAGCACACAAACATGACTACTCTTTACTTGCACGAAAAACTCTTTTTCTTTCAAAACTTTCAAAGCTACTTGAAACAAAACTTTTCAAAGGAGATATTTTTGTATTTTCTCTTTTTAATAAAGCATATAAACCTATCTTAACACAAAACAATCTCAAAAGCTACAAAAACTATGAAAACTTGACTCACAAGCAAATCAAAAGAGAAATTACTCTAAACAAACCTAACAAGGCAAAAGCTCACAAAGATGATTCTAGGTTGTTTTACTTGATCAAAATCAAATCAAGGACTAGCTAATGCAGAATCAAAAGACTAGTCAAAACAAAACTCAAATCTTTTTGTTCTTTTTGTAAAATGGAATTCAAGACTTAATCAATAAGCACTTTGAAATTCGCCAACGAGACAACTCAATGGTAAGTTGCTCACACAGGTATACTTTATGACAGGTCTGACTTCTAAGAATGTTGACAAAAACAGAGAGATCTAAGGCTTGACAACTTCCACCGCCAAAGTCACTACAAGACCTATTCAAAAATCAAACCCTAGGGCTTAAACTTCTATGAAATCCACTAAAACACTCAATGCTATAGAAACAAGTTCAGGTGAAAATCTTTGACAAGGGACTAATGAATCTGGGCAGTAAAAACTAAGAAAAAACAAAATCTAAGAGTAAAAAAGCAAAAAATGGAGTTTTCTCAACTTTTAGCAGGGGGACGCAGGCGACCCGTTAGAACAGGCACGGGCCCGCTCTGTGCACACGGTAACGGTGCGTCCAGGGACGCACTGTGCAGCACTCAGAGGGTGCGTCCTACTGAAAAACTCAAGAAAAACTAAAAGGATTCTAAGTCTAAGCTAACCCACCCAAAGACAAAGTCACATAGCCAAAAACCAGAAAAATAAACTAATTTTCGCAGAGCAAAGTTCATACAAAGGAAAAGACTTTTCACATTAATGGATTCCCCAGCGGAGTCGCCAATTTGTCAGGCGGAAAGAGTCGATTGTGCGGACACAACCAACCTCCCTAGGAGCCTAAGACTCTCTAGTGACAAACAAGACAAACAAGATCTATCCTTCTCTAAACATGCATTATGATATGAGATATCAAGTGTTTTGTTCTTACCTTTGTCCAAACACTGTTGTAGAAGTCCAAGCTTTGTTGATCTGGATGAGCTCCTCCTTTTCTCCAAAACCTGTAATCACCAACAGTCAAACAATTAAATAGCACCTGATTATAACATAAAACAAAGCATATTCAACATGTAGACCAAGGAGCACATGAAATAACTCATAAATAACAAGTTATTGAGAAGAATGGACTCATTTGCATTAATAGGTAACAAAAAGAACAAATACAACCTGAGCCTTGGTGTTGTGCAAGTCCTTCCCAGGGTCCGTCAAGAGTTCTCCTTTACTTTGACAAAGCAAACCCACTTCCAAATAGAACAAGCAAAGATGGCAATCTCTCCTCACAAGCTTCTAAATGGGAGTCCTAATTCCTGCAGCATTTACCCTTAGAAAATGTATAGCTTCAACCTCCCCTCCTTCTGGCCCAATGCCTGTATTTATAGTGCTCAAGAGGAGGTTAATCAGGTCCACCATCAATGGGATAATCCCCTCTTTGGGTGGGATAGCTCCCTTATTGATGGGATAAGTTCCTCTTTGATAGGAGTGCATGAACCATCTGGAGGCGCCCAATACACGTCGAACAACCTTCTAGAATGCTCTAGAAATGACCACAAGTAACTTTTTAAAGATGAAACTTGCGCATTCTAACCTTTACAGGGGGACGCACCTGTCCTTTTACATACAGAGCGTCTTTGGACGCAGCTTTTGTGAACATTGGGAGCATCCCCGCAGGTAAGGTTGAGAGAACCTGCGTCCCCAGAGATAAATACATTTATACAAGACTTTCTCTCTTTTTGGAGTTTGACATGGAGAGCAGAGGCATAAGACTTGCCTAAGAGGGTAGCATGACTGTTGATTGAGCCATACTAACTGTAAATAGTCATGGTGACATTTTTTAGTGTAACACAAGTGCAACAAAATTCACTCTCACAAAAAGTAACAGAAGCTAAGATGGATGGTTTAAATAAATATGTGGAAGCTAAGATGGATGATTAAAGAAATGTGTGGAAGCTAAGATGGATAGTTTAAATAAAGGTGTGGAAGCTAATATGAATGACGTGGAAGTTAATATGGATGGTATAGAAGAAAAACTTAAAGGAAACATGGAAGATTTGAAGACAGATTTGACAAGGTTGCTACAAGAAATGCCTACTAATGGCGAAAGGGTAGTAAAGGAAACTCATGATGCGAACAAAATAAATGTTAATCATGATTTCATAAACTCTAACGTTGGATTGAAGACCCACCATGTTCCAAAGATCGATATGATGAAGTTTGATGGCAAGGATCCCGTAACATGGATACTACAGATGGAGCAATATTTTGATCTCCATAACGTCCAAAATACACAAAAGGTACGCATTGAAACTTTATATTTGGAACCAAATCAGTTTATATGGTATCAATGGCTTTTCTCTCATAGACAAATTGTCACTTGGGAAATTTTTATGGAATAAATGATAGCACATTATGTGAATACAAAAAGAAACACCTTTTTTCGCTAATTGACAAATCTCAAACAAAAGGGTTCAATGATGGAGCACATTGAGGACTTCCAAAAATTGAATATAAGGGTAACAAATATTCCATAGGAGCATAGTATTGATGTGTTCATAGGGACTTTAAAGGATAACATCCAACATGGGGTTCGCCTTTGGGAGCCTGATTCATTGGAGAAGGCATTCAGGCTGGCAAGAAAAATGGAAAGCAAAATTATGGAAACAAGGAAGCCTGGACCACTCACAACTATAAAGATGAAAGTGTTGTTTCCCTTAGATTTCCACAACCTAAATGGTTTATATCACAACAATTGGAAGAAAAAAGAGAAAAATGGATTTCTTATAGTTGTGATAGCAAATACACTAAAGGTCATAAGTGTGCCAAGAAGAAATTATTTTACATATATTGTGAAGAGGAGGAAGAAAAGGAACATGAAATGTAAAAATAAGAGGATATACACCAGGAATCAATCCTAGAGAAAGAAGGAATGAATCTGACCATATCATGTAATGCATTGACAGGAATTACCACTCCTCAAACTCTCACAATAGAAGGGCATATCAAGAAGAAAAAGGTAATAGTGTTGATTGATTTGGGTAGTACCCATAATTTTATTCATTATAAGATAGCCAAGGAATTGAATTGCTTCCTATATCCAGCACCAGAGTGTCAAGTAATGGTTGAAAATGGAGGAACCATAAATTTCTTTGGAAAGTGCCATAATATCAAGCTATCCATTGGAGAATATGTCTTGAATAGTTCAACGCTTTCCATTCCAATGGGTGGTGCTGATGTTGTACTAGGAGTCCAATGGCTACAATCTTTGGGTACAATAGCTTTTAATTTTCAATAAATTTTCTTGAATTTTTTTTGGGAAGGAAAGGAAGTTGAATTAAGGGGTATCATAGGGAAATCAGGAAAGATAATCAACTCTAACAACATGACAAAGCTTCTAAAGAAAGAAAAATGGGGCGTAATTGCACAATTATGTTCACTAGAGGTTCCCACATCCAAATCATCTATTTCTCTAGATCTCCAAAAACTTTTGGACCATCATTCCAAGGTATTTGAGACTCCCAAAGGCCTCCCACCTATTCCTAATCATGATCATGCCATTCATTTGATTCCAAGAAGTGTTCCCCAAAACATCAAGGCTTACAGATATCCATATGCCCAAAAGCGTGAAATTGAATATATGGTTGCAGAAATGCTAGAGGTTGGTATTATTCAACCTAGTCAAAGTTCTTTCTCTGCTCCAGTGGTATGGGTACACAAGAAGAATGGATCATGACGCATGTGTCTGGATTATAAAGAGCTCAACAAGCTTACTATTAAAGATAAATTTCCCATTCCTGTCATTGATCAATTATTGGATGAATTACATGAAGCAATTTACTTCACCAAGTTGGATCTTCATTCAGGATATCATCAAATTAGAATGAAGACTGAAGACATTCCAAAAACAACATTTAGAACTCATGAGGGTCATTATGAATTTTTGGTCATGCCTTTTGGCCTTACCAATGCACCTTCTACATTTCAAGGTTTGATGAATTCCATTTTCAAACCCTTCCTTAGAAAATTTGTGTTAGTATTTTCAGATGATATACTAATCTACAACAAGTCTTGGAAGGATCATGTTCAACATGTTGACAAGGTGCTCAAACTATTGGAGGAGAAACAATTATATGTAAAAATCTCCAAATGTTTCTTTGGAGTACAAGAGGCAGAATATTTGGGTCATATTGTATCTCATGAAGTTGTTAAGGTGGACCCTAAAAAAATTAAAGCCATTAAGGAACGGAAAATTCCCACATCCATAAAGCATCTCCGAGGATTTATCAGGTTGATAGGGTATTATCACAAATTTGTTAAGAATTATGGGAGAATAAAAGCACCTCTAACAAAATTACTAAAGAAAGATGAATTTTCTTTGACTCCAGAAGTAATGAAGGCCTTTGAACATATTAAATAGGCAATGTGCCAAGCACTGGTCTTAGCTATGCCAAACTTCACAAAAACCTTTATTGTGGAATGTGATGCCTCAGGAAATGGAATTGGTGTTGTTTTAATGAAAGAAGAAAGACCCATTGCTTTCGAAAGTCGTCCAATCAAAAGAAAGTATTTACAAAAATCTATTTACGAGAAGGAAATGTTGGCAATACTACATGCACTTAAGAAATGGCAACCTTACCTAATGGGAAGACACTTCAAGGTAAAAATAGATCATGATAGTCTTAAATACTTTTTAAAACAAAGATTATCTTTATAAAAACATTAAAAATGGGTCACAAAGATGTTGGGTTATGACTTTGAAATCATCTACAAAAAAGGGAAGCAAAATGTTGTTGCAGATGCACTCTCAAGAAAGGATGAGGATGTGGAAGCATTCTGTTGTGCCATTTCTATTATCTAACCAGATTGGATAAACGAAGAAAGGGATGAATGGAAGAATGATGAAGAAGTGTGGCCACTCATTCAAAAGTTGTAGAAGATCCCAGTTAAAATAATATTGCTAGAACTTGATGAGGAAGGAGAAATCATAATGGAACCTAAAGCAGTCACAGTAACAAGAAATCGATCACTATGAAATTTATCAATTTAAGAGTATCTCATCAAGTGGAAGAACTTATCCGTTGAATATTTTATACATAAGACTCTAGAACTACTCAAACGTTGAGAACAACACTTTTTGAAGGAGAGGGGCATGTTAGGTTTCTATACTACTAGTGTAACCCCTTATTATTATTAGTGCAACCTCGTTATTGTATTATTGTGCCCATATAGTCCCTGTGTTGTTACTATTGTGCCCCATAGAAGCCCACTATTGTTATTGTTGTGCCCTTACAATATTATTTTTATGTAGGCTATGATTTTATTGGGACCCCTTAGACTCCTATATATTGAAAGGAGGTCTTGTCATTTGTATCATCCATGAATTGTTCATTTGTGTAATGTAATGTAGGTTTCCCCCTCGAAGAGGTTGATTTTGAAGTCGTTGATCTATATTTTCTATCTTTTTGTGAGCTGGTTTCCTAACACCTGGCTTGAAATGTGCTCTGCATAGTTTCAGAGCCTTGTCCTCTCTCGCAATCACTTGCACCCGAAAACGAAATATGATGCATCATGGTAGACTAGGGGATTTCTATATTTGATGTCGTCTCATCATGAGTGATTGCATAAACAGGTACATGAATGAGACATGGCATGATACGAACAAGATGAACAAGGAGCACAGGTTAGGAGACTTGTTCCCGGAGGGATGACCACATGAATCATACCAAGTTCCGAGTGAAGGGTACACATGCACATCCAACATCAAGCGAACACGAAGACCATCGAAGTCTCTTCACACCTTGTCATGCGCAGGTGAAGTTATGATAGACCAAGAGCACACTCATTACTCAGCAACACAATAACTCGACATGAACACCACCATCAACATGTACATACCAGCGGTGTCATGTCGAGTCATGTCATGATTCATCTCAGCCACATCACCACCATGGGCCATACGTGTTGTGATCAATGTAATGTAATGTGGAAGTCCAAGAGACCCAGATATGAATTTGAAGAGTCATGTCAGTTGAAGAGTCATGTAATTCAAATAGTCATTCAGGAAGTCGAAGAGTCACAACGGTCAAGTTCACCCTTGGCTATATATACCCCTCATTTGTACATGCAAAGGACTTTTCACCTTGGCTCCTTCCAAATAGCCTCGAGAGCCTGTAGTCTTTTCTTTAAGGAGTGAGAAATGACTCCAACGCCCCACTACTAGGGTTAGTGATGTATGGGGTACGGATGTGTCTTGGAACTTTCACTTAATTCAAAATCCTTTTAATAGGCCAACACGTTTTCACACATGTATTGTATTCGTTTGTAAGACTATTCTTTGATGCTTGTAATGGAAGTTGTTTTAACTTGTACTAAGATAGTTGAACTATTTCAGTTGTTTAAGTGCATACACTGTTGGAAATTTGTTGTATCAGTTGTTATCATTGTCTCACCCATGTGGACTACTCTATCGGACACTAGACAGACTCATTCTTGTAAACATGTTATAATGTTTGTCGCACTCATGTGGACTACTGTGTTGGGTTTTGTACGTGCTATATGTTCACTTTGTGTTTCTGACTATTGCATCTGTGTGGACTACTTCGCCAGAAGCTGTGCAAATCTTGTTGTGTTGTGTGTCTCTGCTTGAGTTGGGACTATTCCCTCTCAACTTGAGACTCACTCTCACCCTCTCCCTCTGCAGTGAAAAAACTTAGATACAAGTTACACTAAGCACTCACCAGGCACATGAACCTCGCTTTTTGAAGACTAAGTGAACCAATCTCATGTGCTAACAAGCAAGAGCTAAGGCATATCTTTAAGATAATGACAACTGGGCCATCATACCAGATGGACTCCTACACCAAACGGTTTTAGGTCTAGTTGGGACTTCATACCAGGGACATCCCGTGAATGTTGGCGGGTCCAGCACCAACAACAACTTCTAATAATGCATTATTGGAATTATGATTTATTTAGTACTCCTTATTGAATAATGGTGTTCATGATAAGTATATTGCTAATGTTGTTGAAGACACACATGATTGATGAAGTTTTGAATGATAACTACATGTTGTTGTTGTCATTTTCATAAGTTGCTTATGGTGAAATATAGATGATGTTGATCAAATTTGTTATGCATGTTTATGACGATACATATGACATGAAAAGAGAATGTTGATCTTGTTGATATGAGATCAAGGAGATGAGTTGATTTCACAATCTCATGATTGGTCAATAACGATGATTAGTTCATACATATCGTAGAAAGGGATCTTATGGATGACTACTTGAATTGCATATTGGTGAAATAGTTTTTGATGTGACAATTCTTCTTGTATGAAGATTATCGGCCAATAAAATGATGTTGCTGCAAGTTTCACAAAGACATGGTTATCAATATACTACTGCTACATCTGTGAGATGATACTTGGAAAAATGGCATATTTTGATGATGTTGAAGAATGATGCTACACTGCCCTATCTTGCTTTATAAAGATATGCTTGGTTCTCACTTATCTTTTTGATGTTGCATACTTGGTCACATGTTGATGATATTGAAGCTACATTGTCATATATTTCATATTGATGATGATTTGTTGTTGCTGATATCTATGGTGTTGTTGCAGCGGCTACAACCACCCTCCAAAAATTTTCCTTAGCTTCGTTTTGGAGCCTCCCTTCCAACCTTCACAACAGCTTGCCTTGCTTTGTCAAGTTCACAAGCTTCAGTGTTTTTCTTTCACAAAGGCAGCTTGATGCATTCCCCTCACAGGCTAATCACCCAGACTTGGTCCAACTGCAGGTAGAGTAGCTCCCCCAAGAAATTGCACAATTTTGGAGGGCAACTGGCCATCCCTCCAGAAATTGTGCAATCCTGACTGGTAGCCTACTGGGCTCCAGAATTGCGCAATTCTGGCAGTCAACACTCATATTGAAAATTGCACAATTTTCCCCAACATGGCTGCTCATCCCAGAATTTGTGCAAATCTAGGCAGCAGTCAGTTGCTCTACCCAGAAATTGCGCAAATATCTTAGGTAGTTAGCCCAACTCCCAGCCAAAAATGTGCATTTCCTTCAAACAGTCGAACAACCTCTTGCATGTGCAACTGAGTTGACCGGTTCCCTTCGATACCAAGAAAAAAAACTTGCATGCATGGGCTGCTTCTCCCAAGGAAACATGCAAAGGCATCCCTTGTTTCAAGGATCTATGTTTAGAAGTTGGAGGTTACATGCAAGGATCATTTCATAAACCTCTCACCAAGTGTCGCTTTCCCTAGATTTGTTGCATTCACGTCACAACCTTGATGTTACCAAAATGCATCAACCAGATGTTGCAGAGCTCATTCCTCACTTCAAACTTGTAGCTCTGACATCCCACATCACATATAGGAGAAGTCGACACATTCAACTTAGTTGTTTTGGGGTAAGCCAGCTTTTTATGTTTTCGCTTGTGTGAGTATTGTTTTCTTGATTTCAGTGTTGTCATTTACATGTATACTAGATTGTCCTAGCACTGTTTTAGTTTTCATTGCTATCTCACTACTATCACATGCAAGAAAATATTTTGCACGAACAGTCGCTGATTCGGCGAATCACTTCACCCACATGCATGTTTATCTTTTTACTGAATATTTCGTTCATGTTTGCATGCACTAATAATCACTTATGCTATCACTTAGTGTCACCATGCATTCAATGTCACATTTGTTTTCAGCTGCCTGTCAACGAGTCTAGGTGGCCTTGGCCTGGACTCTCCCTCACCAAGAGCCTCACCAAGACAACATTATGCAATCCTGAGAGGGAAGGCTCTGTCTTCCTCTTAGGAAGTGCATATTTCTTCCTAGTGACTATCCTCCAGGACAGTTTTGCGCATTTATGAGGGACAGTGACTGCTGGCCATAAAATTGCGCAATGCAGTCACTGAGCCTGCAGCGATTACTAGCTGAGATTGCACATTACACAATTCCAACAACCAGTAGCCAAACTGGACTATGTATTGTGAAATCACAATAGTCAGTCAGTCTCCCAACAACCTAGATTGTGCCTTGCGTAGTCTTGGCAGTCAGTCCCCTAACCGAAATAGTGCAACCTTCATGATCAGTCACACAGGTATGTTGCAAGTCGGTTCTCAAGTTCATTTTGATTTTCGACTGACAGGTTGCTTACCATGAGTGTTGCCATGTCTCCAAGTATAAAAGGTGTTCATCTGCCTCTCAATAGTGCAGGTACAATGTTTCCAAGAGAGCAGAGTCGAGGACACCGTTCAGAGCACACCTGGAGATGTAGTCGATAAAATGTCTATGAGCTTGCCTACTCACAAAGATATCAAGTTGTTCATAGACGAGGACATCAAGATATGCCAACCGCAGTATCACAGTGAGCAACATCATGAACAACAACTGAAGGAAGCATATTGAATGCAACGAATGCAAGAGGAAGGTTATTGACAACACAAAGGCGAAACAAAGTTGTGAGCTCAAGCAGATCCACTAATAATGAAAGAAACTTTGGAGACTTAGGCTATGAGGTGACGGCACAACACGAAGATCGCATGAAGACAGAGAAACAAAAAATGAGTTGCATGTGTTGAAGTAGCAACTCAAGGAAGAACATGAAGCTGCACAAATAGATGAATGAGTTGCAGCAAGAACAGGAACAACAGTGGGCACAACATGCACTCACGGATGAAGCTGCGCCTGTATAAGTTATAGATCTATCCCAGCAGCTGGCACGGACCAGACATGGTGAGAAGTGTTGTAGATCACATGCAAGGGATTTAGCAGCATGCATGACATTGTGCACATGCATGCGATCCAAACCATTAAGCACACTCACCAAGGCGAAGACAAGAAGCAAGTCCAACTGGAGATGAACATGTTTTTCGGCAAGTTGATGCGCATAACCACCAACACACACTTAAAGATTAGCACAGACACTAGGCATTAGAGTGTTGTTGGTTCAACCGCACCCAAGAAGACCATGCACATGTTAGTAGATGAGTTGGATGAAGGAGCCAAACCAATGCACCGGTTGCAACGAAGGTAAGAGTTCACTTCAGCAAGATATCACCATGACGTGCATGCACATCATCACGGATGACCAAGCTTGGCATCAGATCAGCACCTTCACCATCACAAGCATGCCAAAGAGTTGGTGTCATCACAATGGACCAAGTGTCAGTGATGTCTTGCATGGCTTGCTCAAACCATGTTGTCTCACATCAGTACATATGCATTGTAATGTTGAGTCATGGCAAGTGTAAGTCAAGTGTTAATAGTGGATGTAATAGTCATAGAGTAGGTGAAGAGTCATGAGGGTAGTTGAATGGTCACAAAGGGGAATGTCAAGGGTTACCCCACCCTTTGCTATAAATAGTCCCTCATAACTCACTGTAAGGGCTTTTGGTCAGCCAAGCTTCTGATAAGACTATCTTGGAGAGAGATTGGACAGTATTGTAATGCGCCTTGACTTTTCCACTGCACGAAGCTAGTACATCTCTTTGGATGGGCAGGAAGATGTGGTTGTAATGTTTCACTATTAGGGATAGCGGGTTTACATGGATGTATTGTATGATTGGAAGTTGAACTTCTTTATATAATAAGATCCAACACGTTTTCATGCATATGTTGTCGTTAAAGTTGGACTGTTCTGGTTGCTGTAGCAATGTATGTTGTTTAACTTATGTAGTTGTGTATGAACTGCTTTGTATGCAATTATATGAATCTTGTTGCAGATGTGATGTTGGTTTAACCATCACTTTGGATTGCTAGCTGACTTGCTTTCCAGCTTGTGATGTATCTTCGCTTGTGTGTTCCCTTCCCAGCTAAGTATTGTTACAGGTTGCCAAGGGGCGCACTCATCTCAACCCACCTGTGTTAGAACCTCTCATGCACCTTCCTTGACTCATTACAACATTCACACCCTTGCTATTGATAGAGTTATCTTACTTGCCTCTGTGCGACATCGCAGTCAAGACATTGCTTTACGACCCACTGCTGGGACTCCTACACCAAACGATTTGAGGTCTAATTGGGACTTCTTACCGAGGAGATCCCCTTACATGTTGACGGATCCAACACCATCAACAGGTGCAAATCCTACATAGTATATGATGGTTGTTGAATACTATCTTGGTCTTTTTACCTTACTATAGAGGTCTTTGGTTTTAGGTATAAATTCCATATATGTCTCTTGGTGTAAAGGTCATGTAAATGCCTTTGTTATAAATCACTGTAAAATTCAGTCGTATATGGACTATTGTGATCAAGTCATGTAATCCCATCATTTTGGGCATATGATGTAATGTTGGATCAAATATGTAACCCCTCTGTGTTGGGTGATCAATGTAAGCATGAGTCATTGGTGTTAGGAAAGGTCATGTCTAGTTGAGTCATGTACTTCTTTTATCTTCAGAAAAATTAGCATGTGCTCAAGGGGAGCATAGTCAGTGTTCAAAGTTCATTCTTAGTAGATCAGATCTACAATGCTCATGTCCACAAAGGGGGAGAAGCCTTCATTCAACATTGGTTAGCCCTTTTCCCTTAATGTCAAAGGGGGAGAGAAGCTTGATGACTTGGGAATGCTTGGTTAATTGGGAGAGAAACTTGGTATATCTACAAATGTGTTTATAGGGATCCATAGGTGGTGGTGACCAAACACCAAAGTGGTTGCAATCAAGTCCAAAGGGGGATATTGTTGGCATTATAACAAATGTGTTGTCCTTGATGACAACCTACTCAATAAAGATGTCAACATCATGGTAGTAGGATGAGTATTTATGCTAGTACAGATGTGACAGAAAGATTGAACAAAGGAATATCAATTCAGAGATAGAGGAATGATAAAGATGAAGTTTTACGGTGTATACGCGGGTTCTGTGAAGAAAATTCATGTATATACATAGGTATGGTGAAGCAAAGTTACATATAGTTTCCGCAACATGGTATTGTAAATACGAGGGGTCTTTACCATGGTATTGACACATAGTAATGAGTGTGACAATGGATATTTGATCCTGTCAAAGAATACAATCAGCATAACTATGGAATTTTTCTAAGGTATTGGCTAAGACCTAAAATATATAAGGATATGGAGATCAAAGTGTTTTGAGTGTGCATGATATGGGTTGTTGATGAATAATCTGCTTATGGGATGATGATGTTATGATATGTGTCTTTTAAAGTGTATGGCGATATTTGGGTTTGACTGATGTTTTGTTATGCAACGAAGGTATGATTCAGTAGTTAAATATCCCTACGCAGGTTTTCTTCAGAAAGATCAGGTACATTCGCAGATTTTTTTTTGGGTAGTAGCATATCGATTATGCAATATGGACAGTTCTGTTGTTGGAAATAACACTAAGAGGGGGGGTGAATCAGTATTTGTAAATCAATAACTTTTTCATTTCCATAATCAAATTTATATACGCTACTTCAATGAAGGGAACTCGTGTGCGCACGCAACTGTTCTTAAGGCAACCAGCGTATATCTAGTGAACTTATGATTCAGTTAATTCATCATATGTTGATCTTTAATCTGTGCATCAATACTTTATTAAACATTAAACAGTAACCATGTGCAGTTAATAACAAAATAAACCATCACACATAAGCAACACACATGAACACCAAGATTTAAGGTGGAAACCCAATGTGGGTGAAAACCACCTGCTTCTATCGTCTCTGTCTTCTTCTAATAATAAGAAAATCTGTTTACAACATTGTACTGGTGTAGACTCATACCAGTACGCAGGCTTCTACCTATAGAAGGTTACAACCTTCTCTCGTTCTCCAACTTCTACCGGAAGGGAGCTACAACCCCCTAGCTCTTGTACTAGCCGATATGTTTACTAGTATGTAGGCGTTGACCTATAGAAGGCTACGACCTTCTTTCTTCCTCCAGGGACCACGTTTCATAAATTTTCAGACTAGATACTATTGGTACACAACAATACACATGAAGGCCTCATTTCATACAATTTTCATATTGAACCCATCAACAACATTGAAGCTTAGAATCAATCATCTTTGCAATATAACCATCAACTACATCTGCATCAAGCAATCATTGAAACTCAATCATCACTCTCTAAATCAACCAAACTCAATCAATCAATGACAACCTCTGAACCTCTGACACAACTAAATCAACCATTCATTCATACTTAATCAACTTCAACAAATCCACTAGAATAGATAAATCAATGTAACCAGTACACAGATCTGAACCCAGAATACTGCATCATCATTTAGAACCAGTTGTAACCTCAAACATGCATCAGAGTATATACGCAACTTGGAAGAGTCGAACCAGCGTGTATATGCAACTTCATCAAAGTGAACCAGTGTATAGATATGTAAATACTTACTTATAACTTCGCTGCACTTCCCGAATTCAGATATACCCAGATCATCAAATAAAAGGATAAAACATGTGTTAGTATTTAGATCTAGCCCATCAGATAACATAATGATTAGTCATTATGATCCTGATCCATCATTAGATCTCATCCATCATAATTGAAGCAAATCACAATCAATCAATCTGAACACTGTCACCAGAATGCAATCACCAGAACATAAAGCAAACCCTAGAACTCTGCATCAACAACCAGAACCAACTGTAACTTCAAACATAGTTCATAAGGTATACATTACTTCAATGTGTCGAACCAGTGTGTATATGCACTTTTACCAAAGCGAACCAGCGTACATATCTGTAAATACTAACTTAAAACTTCACAGACATTCCAGACTTCAGCCATACCCAGATCATATCATTTACAGAATAAAACATGCGTCAATATTCAGATCTAGATTGTCCATGATCAAAACCACATAATGATAATACATTTAAGGTTTTATGATCCCAATCCATCAACCATCATCAACCACAAGGGTGCATCCTTAGATCAGATCAAGCAACACATCAGAAGCTCATAACTTGCATATATGATCTAACACTTCAGAAGATACTCAATACTTGCACAACTTGCCTAATGATCTTCTCCTCCTTATATACTCTTAGGCCTTTCTCAATACCTTGGACCAAAACTACTTAGGACCAATACCTTGGACCAAATACCTAGGGTCAATACCTTGGGCCAAATACCTCGATCCAAATACCTTGGACCAATACCTTGGATCAAAATACGTTGGTCCAAAACTTTGGTTTTCCACCATGTACGCGCTTTTAATTTTTTGAAACTGTGTGTATACGTTATACACTCCTTTGGTTCTGTTAACCCGCATGTATACGCTCCTTGGACAAAGTGAACTAGCGTATACCTCTCTTTCTTCATTCTTTGGAGTCTGATCTGTAATCCTTTGTTGTTAACCTGCTGCACTGTGAATTGTCATCTGAGAGAGTTGCCATTGTACATTACTTATGAACTGATTCCTTTGAACTGCCCTGCATTTTGTCACATCTGTAAACACAACTGCCATGCATTCTGTCACATCTGCTATCTCTTCTGTAGATACAAGTGAGTTGTTCTGCTACAAGTGGGTTGCCATCAAGTACAACACATGCATCATAATGCCAAAATCTATATGTGGTTATACTTCTTAAAAGGTGTGTACATACACAAAAGTGTCTTATAAGGGTCACGTACATATGCTAGGGTTTTGTTGATTATGATGTATGATTAGTCTTGTTATGTTTACTGTTGTTTGTCGATGAAGTTTTTCATGTTGATATGTGTTTGGCAATGATTGTTGAAGTTGAAATTATTATGTTATAAAATGTTGAATAGTAATGGTGATGCTATGAGATGATCTGTATTTGGTTTAGATATTTATGACAAGGTCAATATGTGTTTCAGTGATTGATTTCAGTAGTGCAATGATTCAATTTCAGGGTTCAGTGTTTTGAGATCTGTACGTGGGTTATTTGAAGAGAAAATGTGTATATACGCGGGTATGTCTCATAATAGTATCTTATATATTCCGACACAATATTGATTAGGGTTTGCAATGACAAATTCTAGATTTTGTGATGAACAATAAGTGTTCTGACATTTTGATGAAGGGTATATAGTGATTTTAGATGATCTAGTTGCTTTGGTTATTTGAGATTCGGTAATTAGTTTATTCAATGATTTGATAATTAAATTGGTTCCATGATTTGATACAGTGATTGGTTTCAATTTTTACTTGATATTGGGCTTAAATGATGGTAGTGGGTCCAATCTGAAAATTTGATGAAACGTGGCCTACAGATTAGAAGTTTTGGTTCAGGTGGATCCAGTATGAAATAATATGAAACATGGTCCACGGAGGTGATGAGATTTGGAGCCCTCAGTGCTATAGCTCTGATACCACTTGTTATAGCTCTGATACCACTGGTTATAGATCTAATCCGGAAATAAATATATGATAATAGAAAATAACCCAAGAATAATAAGATCAAAATATGGATAGAAATGAACATTTATTATCAAACCCTTAAGGTAGGGCAACACCATACATTCACTTCTTAAGGAAGGAGAACACTCCACAAGCCATATGCCTGTTCATACAATAATCCTTCACACAATATTCCTTGACAATCTCCATGTGGAGTCTCTAGCCTCTATATAGGCCTCATACATACAATACCATGGGTCATTACCATGGTTTCCTCATACCATAAACTAATACCATGGGCCCATTACATTATTACTAACTACTTGTGGTCCCTTACATGATATGGGTTAACCACTTTATTTATTACTATGGCCCATCTCATTATCACATTATTACCTTGGGTACCTACCTTGGTACCCCATATTATCCCCCCTAGGTATATAACATTCCACCCCCCTTAGCATGTTTCGTCTCCGAAACATGGGAAGAACACAAATAATAAGATCTACTCAAAAGAGTAGTCCACTGGTACCATGCACGTGCATCTAGCCATCAAAGAGAAAGGTGAACCTTCGATTTCACTGGTGCCTCGCTCGCTTGAGATGGAAGTTGACGGTGGTAGCTCTTTTGTGTTGATGTATAGTAGGTGGATTTGTGCTCCTCTCTATCTATCTTACGGGGGTTGTTGTCCGTGTGTCTAATTGGTTTCCATCTTGATGGTTGTCTTGCGGGGTGATGTGGGTGATGATATGTTGAAGTTTTAACCCATGATGGCTTTTTCTTTAATTCACCCTGTTGTGGTGCCTGTTGTGGTGTCTTCTCTTCCAATATGACTTCAACCACTGATCCCTCATCTGATGTACCTGTAACATTTTCTGCTTCAGCCCCTGTTTGTGTTTGATTGTCTATCATCACTGGCTTATCATCTAATATGTCAGACCCTGGAACATCTTCTACTTCAACGTTCGTGGACTCTACCTGTTTATTGATGGAAATATCCTGTAATGTAATTTTCTTCTTTTTATACCAGAGCTTCAGGAATTTCTTCTGCACATTAATATTGATAGTACCCACCTCTTCCATCCAAGGGTATCCCAAAACAACATCCACATTAGCCATATCTGAAGCATAAAAATTAGAATGCAATACATACTTGTCCATAGAAATCTTCAAATCTTTATAAACTTGAACATCCTCATTATCAATCTATGCGGTTTCAATGTGTTTTGCTGGAACTTGCAATCTTTTTGCCAAATTAACATTGATAAAATTATGCTTGCAACTAGGATTTATAGAAACCATGATCTTCTCCTTTTGAATCAATCCATGAACCTGTAATAAGGATATACCAGTAGGAAATAGCCCCACATGTTTCTCCTTATATTGTTTTCTGGCATGAGACCATCTGTCTAGAAGTAATTTTTCAAATTCTTCATCGGGCAGGTTGGAACACTTCTTTTGGTTAAGTAATCCCCACCATGTGGCCGCCTCATCTCTAAATTGTTTCACTACCCACCGTTTCCAACGGTTGTTCCATAACCACTTCTGCTTTTTTATGTATTCTTCAATAGTAGGACCATTATCTTTTCCTGTAAATAATAGAACCTTGCTAGAAGCCATAAAGAGGGTTTTGAAAAAAAATGGTGAAAATTTGAATTTGTCACAATTCCGTCAATATTGCTCAGAATCTCTATTATGACCTGTTTTCAGAAATGGAACAATCATTCTGCATCTGCCCATGTGATAGAAATCCTGATCCACGCACTTGGAATTTTAGATCTGTGTTGCAACTCTCCCACTGTTACCAAAATTTCTGCAAAAAAGAGCTGATTTTAAATCAGCGATATCTCCCTCATCCGGACTTCGATTCGATTGATTTATTTTTCTGAAATTGAGTGTTTTTTCATACAGAATCCAGATCTACAATTAGATTTTGCCGATCTTGCACCAAGACGTCCATATCTGTGTCGCAACTTCGCTGCCCCGAAAAATTGTCTGCAACCCCACTGATTTTTAAATCAGCGATATCTCCTTCATCCAGACTCCAATTCAACCGATTTTTTTTTTTTGAAATCGGCTATTTTTTCACAAATAATCCAGATCTGCAATTAGATTTAGCAGATCTTGCACCAAAATGTACAGATCTGATCTGCAAACTTCGCCGCCCCCGAAATCCTGCAAAAAATAATAGTAATAAAAAAAAATTCTCCACTGTTTGCCCAAGAAAGTGCTCAACGACAGATCCCGTGGTTTAAAGACGCCGGAACACGTCTCTAGCTAAAAAAAAAAAATTGCTAAGAAATGGAGATCCCACTGGCCCTGGAAAGTGCTCTGATACCACTTGTGATAGCTCTGATACCACTTGTTATAGCTCTGATACCACTTATTATAGATCTAACCCGAAAATAAATATATGAGAATAGAAAATAACCCAAGAATAATAAGATCAAAATATGGATAAAAATGATTCTTTATTATCAAACCCTTAAGGTAGGGCAACACCATACATTCACTCCTTAAGGAGAACACTCCAAAAGCCATATGCTTGTTCATACAATAATCCTTCACACAATATTCCTTGACAATCTCCATGTGGAGTCTCTAGCCTCTATATAGGCCTCATACATACAATACCATGGGTCATTACCATGGTTCCCTCATACCATCAACTAATATTATGGGCCCATTACATTATTACTAACTACTTGTGGTCCCTTACATGATATGGGTTAACCACCTTATTTATTACTATGGCCCATCTCATTATTACATTATTACCTTGGGTACCTCCCTTGGTATCCCATATTATCCCCCCTAGGTATATAACACTCAGTGAGGAAGTCAAAGCTTCCTTCAAGTGGTAGTTGGTAAGTCTGATCAGGAGATTGGATCTCCCTTCTGGTGGGTGCCGATAAATGAGATCAGGGGGTTGGAGCTCCCTTCTTGTGGGTGTCATTAAATTAGATCAGGGGGTTGGAGCTCCCTTCCAGTGGGTAGTGGAGAATGAGATAAGCTTGTGGCCTTTTGCACATGGGTGCCTGCATACTAGTAGGAGTCTACGCCAGTACAAGATTGTAAGAATTTTTTCATTATAATAAAAGATGAAGGCAGAGACGACAACAACGGTGGTTTTTTCCCACATTGGGTTTCCACCTAAAATTCTTGGTGTTCATGTGTGTTTATGTGTTGCTTATGTGTGATGGTTTATTATGTTCTCACTGCACATGGTTAGAGTTTAATTAATGCCTAATGAAGTATTGACACACTAGTTCAAGTTAAATAGATGATGAATTAAATGAAAAGTTAGTTAAATAGATATACGCTAGTTGTCTATATAACAATCGTATACATACACAGGTTTACTTCATTATAGCCGCGTATAGAAATATGAATGCATATTCTTTATCTAAATATGTTGCAAATTGAATCAATTCGTTCTCTCGACAAAAATGCTCGAACTGGGTGTTATGCAACGGTATTAGTTCGTGATGAATCTGGTATGGTTGTAAGTATAAGGCTCGTACTAATGGTTGTGAAATCGATGTAGTTCCAAGCACGCCATGAAGGTAGTTGCCTCCTTGGTGTTTGACATTGTGATGCTTCCAGTCATGATGGGTTAGGCAATGGTAATTAGAAAAAGGAAGGGGGTTAGGGGGAAGGAAAAAGACCAAAGGGGTGTTGGGTCGGGGAGCAAGGTGGAACCTTAGATTGGTTGTTCTTGTCAAGACTATAAACCTTGGAAGTATGACCCTTGCTTCATCTTACCACCAGCAACGGGAAATAAGACCATTGGGCCCAAATCTCATTAGAGAAAGCCATTAGAGGATAAATTGGCATCCATGAAATGATAAGCATCTCCGTATTCGGATCCGCAGGATTAATTTCACCCCCGTCCATCAGATTAAAAGCCTCCATGGAAAGAGCGTGACGATCGAACAATAGTAAAAAGTCATAGAAAAACTAGGTGGGTAAGTATGTGGATGGCTATGAGTGATAGATTCAATAACACCATCCATGACATGGGATGCCCCTGGTGTCGATAGGTCACCTGAGTGGGAGCGAGGGGCATCAGGAAGATATGACGAGAATGAGCATCTATTGTATTCTCTATGTCCCGATTCTCTACATCCTAGGTCTCTCTATTCCATCATCTGGCTTATATTATTTATGTAGCATTCAAAATAAATGACTTTAACAAATTACGTTAATACTTTCGTATGTTATGAATAAAGTTTAAATTAATTTTTAAAACAATAATTCACCCCTCTCAGTATTTTTCCCAACAACCCAAAGTTGAAGGTTCATACACTCCACCAACAAATAGCTCCACATCATTGAACTAAGAAAACATGGAACACTACTTATATGTGATGCATTGCAACCTCCGATATTCTCCCATATTTCATGTGGATAATTGTCCTCAAATGTTTTTGTATTGAAAATGACATACAAGTATGCATAATCTTGGGTTGTTTTTCCTAATATTTTATATATGTGGCCCATTCAACTTATGCAATAAGATATAGCGAAGTGGCTGGAATATATGAATTCAAGGTTTTATTTTGATCAGTAAATTGTTGAATTCGATTGGCTATCTCCATATGTATGGAAATGTGGGGGAATTGTGTGAACTTCTCACAACCACTATATCATCACAGGCATATCACACGTGGGATTTCGTTATGCATTAGAATAATTATTTATCCTTCCATATAAATTCCGTGGTGAATAACTCGTGTAGGACTCATGGTGATAAGTTTTCAATAGATATTGGTTATATTGGCAAGGTAAAAAAAATGAATGGATATAGCAGGTGTTAAAAGACGGTAATTTATTCATATAATTTTTTTCTTTTTACGAGAAAAAAAAGGAAGTTTCTAAGAGGTGAATGTGAAAAGTTACAGGGCTGGTCGAAACTCATGTTTTTTTATATAAGTACGTTAGAAAGGATTGTCTTAAAAATAATCATATATGCAGTTTGCAAATGGAAACTAGATATGCGATGATTTGGGGTATGTATTAAAGACTTAGAAGGATGATTATTGTCTTATAAATAATCACATATGCAGTTTGCAAATGGCAACTAGATATTAGATGATTTGGCGTATGTATTAAAGACCTAGTAGAAGGGTGATTTGGGGTATGTATTAAAGACGTAGAAAGATTGTAAAATACAAGAATCTTCAGCAATTAATACCATAATTTAATGTGAGGTATATTAGATAACGTAAGTTAAAATAAAATTACTGAAGACAAACCATTTAGAATTTAAATTAAATTTTGATGTATGGAGGGTGAAAAGGCGTAACACTAATTTTGACACTTTAGATTATATCATAAAGATGGATCAAAAGAAATAAAAAGCATAATGAGTGAATGTAAATAATTGGTTAAAAAAAAATTGTTGGAGATGGATGGATAAACAAATGTGTTTACAGACACTATATATACCTATCTAATCATGAAGTGAGAACAAAGTGAAGTCTAAAATATTGGAGACAGATTGTAAATGGGAAGAACCAATACAATTGTCTAACATTCATCTGACAATTGAGTCAATTTCCATTCAACAATGATAGAGACCATTCATTTGTAAAAATACCTATAAAAGGAGGTAGCTCTCTTAGAACAATGATATAGACATTCCCACTTGCCATATACCTACATGATGCCATAATAGCATTTGTAAGAATACCTATAAAAGGAGGTAGCTCTCTTAGAACAAAGATATATAAATTCCCACTTGCTATATACCTACATGATGCCATAATAGTGAGTGAAGGTGTTCGTTGGTGTTGTGAGGTTTCCCTTTTATTGTTTCTTTCCCTTATTTCTTGCATCTAATCTTTGTGAGCTAATGGAGACCTCTTCCCAAGATAATTCAAGGGCGCAAAGGCAAAGTTCTATAGGTTAAAGGCTTAGTGAAGGTATCAACTTTATTTTTGTTCAATTTTCACTCTTTACTATTCACAAGTATTGATGATGTGATGGGCATGTAGGAGTAAATGATGATCTCATCATGGTATTGATCTATTTAAAAATGACTTTGTCTTTTCCTTCATATTTTACAAACAATTTTACACAGAGTTGTATTCATAGATCAAAGCAAGTGACTTTGTCTTCTCCTTCATATTTTACAAACAATTTTACACAGAGTTGTAGTCATAGATTGAAGCAATAAAAGAACATTCATTTATCATTCTTAATTCCCCATGTTCTATAGTATTTCATTTTATTTTTGTTTGCATTATTTGTTTTCATTTATTCTTAATCTCTTTATTAGAAAATTTTACTGTGCAAGTGTTCTATAAATAATTTTTTATTACATGAATATTTTTTTTAATGTTTCTTTAAATTTAATTTTTAGGTTTTGGTTTTATGGGCCCAATTCTTTTAATCTTTCTTTAGGTTTTAGTTGTTTTAATCTCAATCTTTCCCTCTTTTTTTTAGATAATGTTAAGTAATTTAACTATTTACTTTTTCACTTGTTTATTTTTTTTGTTTTATTTATGGTTAAATAAGAAAAAATAAATAAAAATCAAATAACTTGTAAAATACAAAAACAAAAAAAGTAATTAATGCATTCACTTTTAACTCATAGCCTGTGCAATAGATTATTCACATATAAATTCAAGATTGGAATTGGTTGTAATGGATCTTAGTTTAATTGTTGTTTTAACATTATTCATAAGAAATTTATTAATTGTATTTAGTTGCACATTTAATTTACTAAATAATATTTCTTATTCTCATTAAATCAACACAGATACAACAATTTAAGTACATAATTAAGGAGCTAATTTCACAAGTTATGTGCATGGTTCAATGGAAAAGTAATTAGTTGTATAACTTGGAGTTCATGATTTTAAACCCCCACATGTTCATTTTGTTCACTAATGTTATAATAAAGATGGGGTATATTAACTCTTTTTTTCATCATTGCTAATTGTTGTATAATGAAGTTTTATGTACAATCAAGAAACATTAAGTGTTTAATATGCCTTCGCTCATTCACATATGCATTTAATACTTTATGAGGGATATTGTTTAATTAATTGTTCATGTATAAGCTTTATAATCAATCTCCTTTCTTCTTCTTTAGGTTTCATGCAACTTATGCTCTATAGGACTTTAGGCCTTTTAGCTTAAGTTTTGACTAGCTCACTGCCTTTTTTGCATCTATAGTAGCTCAGGCCCTACAATGATCCAAGGTCCAAACCTTGGAAATCTTAATGGTTCACTTCCTTGTATATAACTTTGCATTTAATGTTAGATTTATTTTAGTGAGTTGTTCTTTATTTCACAAACGAGATAGTCACTCTAGGACTCTTCCTTGTGAGCGACGATTCTATTCTCAGTGGAACATTCCATTCTAAACAATCAACAGAAAAAATCTCAAAGGTGGTGGTACATGCCTAGGGTCTCTAGAATCCCTTTCATGATCATAGGTACATCCCAAGATGGATCCATAAAACTCAGTCTTAGTGCTGGTGTAATTTGGCCTCATATGTAGCACGAACTCCGCATATATATGCTTTGAAAAGTAAAAGGGGACTTGTTCATGGTGGGGGAACTGGTCCCAAGCTCCAATGACTCAATCATAAACAAAAGGGGTTGCATCAACATTCTTAAAATATTTGAGTGGAATCAGACGTTGATGTCTAGCACAACGCTTCGGAGGGATGATGAACAACTTCCCATGAACATCAATGTCTTTGGTGGCATCTTTCTACGCCTCCCAAGTATGTGGGCCTCTAACCTCCTACCTCTTAATCCTTTGTATGGAATTAAGGAGGCAGCTATGTGGGTCCACCTTCTGATAAGTCTCGATCAACCTATCGATGTTATACAACATCAAGGACAAACTACATCTCATAGACGAACTAACAAAGATTTTACCCAACTCTCGTGTGATCCATGTATGTTGGGCCCTAACATCCTCTAGTGTATTATTGGTTGTAGCATCGTCCCACGGAGGGATCGATGCTACACTGTGATCTTCAGCTTCGCCTTGTTGAGGGTTTATAAATCATAAACATAATTTAACATATATATATAACAAACTAGAAGCATAATAACATATACATTAAATTCAAACACATCAATTAAAGATGATTTAAAAATTAAAGACAATTTCAAAACATATACACATAAAGTTTTAAGAAGATTTAAAAATGCACCTGTAGCAGGTGAATATGGTCTACTATTTGTAACATGATCGCCAATAGAGACAAAAATACTACCTCTAACATGTTGACTAGTGTCGAAGCCAAGATCTATGAGTGGAACACACACTCTAGTTGGGCTACATGATCTATCATGAGCTCGACCATGTATAGTAGATCCCCGCCACACTCTGACATCTTGGGGTTGGGAAGCATATAGGAGATGGCTTTGCATGTTACATATAATACATATAAACTAATCCAAAAAAAAAGTTGACTATACTATTAAATATGACACATATAAACTAATCCAAAAACAAAATTGACAAAAAAACCATTTATAAATTCAATTAGAATAATCTAGCATGAAGTCCTAAACTTTAGAGTCCCTTTTTGGATAATTTATCAACTAAAGTATTGAGTTCCATGTAAACACAATTGAAAGAAGTGATTAAATCTACCTTCACACTTTTTTCCCATTTCTAAATAATGCATTTTATTCATAGAGCATAAATATGTAAATATATATGTAAAAAATTGAAATAAACTTATTTGCAAAACTCATAAAATTTCATGCCAACCAAATACTCCATTAGACAGAGTTCTTCTAATATTTGACTTTGACACATGACATGTACTAAGTGCAACCACATGAAGACAATGTTTTTGGTACAACACACTACATAATGAAACAATATGGTACAAATTAAAAAAAGAGAAAATTATTTTATTGAATTTGCACTTTTCATCGTGGATTTAATGCATGTATCAATGATACATAGTTGAAACTTGAAAAAAATATATATATATATAATGTTAATTAAATGTTATAGTTATGTTATAGCATATATTATGCTATAGTTACAATGTTATATTATACATTTATAATTATTTATAGTCATATTACATAGTTAAAAATATAATTACATATTTAGCTTATGTTGTTTATCTTATATATAATATGTTATATCTAATTATATGTTATATATAATTACTATAGTTGAATGTTATATTTAGTAGGTTATATATAATTATAAGTTATATTAAATATATGTATAATTTAATTTTATATTAAATTTATTTTATTTTTTTGTATTTTTAATTTAGATAATATTTTATTTAAGTAATTAATTTTTTAAAACTATATCTTTTAACTTTGATAAATAGAAGCTCACCATGAGCAACCATATTCATTATGTCAATCTTAAACTCATAATTTGTTTAATTATTGGTTATAATTTGGTTATTTTATGTTTCAAAGTTTTTTTTCGCATATTTTTTTTGGTCAAATTTATCATATTTTGAAACAAAAAATCAATTTTATTTCACTAAATTCCTAAGAAAAAAACTTCAAAACATAAAATAATTAGAAAATAAAAATTTTACCATTCAAAATTTGAAAAAAAATCATAATAAACATATTACCATTGCATTATTGAAAACTTATACAATGAAAAAAAAAAAAAAAACTAATTTATCCAGTATTTTTTGTGGTTTTCAAGGGTTTTCTTGGTGTTTTTGTGGTTTTATAGGTTCTTTTGGTTGTCAAGGGTTTTCTTGAAGGTTTTTTGTGGTTTTCTAAGTTGTTTTCTATTTTCAAGGCTTTTCTTAGTGGTTTTCATGGTTATTTTTGGTGGGTTTTGTGGTTTTTGTATAATGGGGTTTCATTTCAAATTAATTTATTTTTTTTGCAAGAAAAAATAATTCAATTAGAGAAACAATGATAGGAAGCGTACCTTGGCCTCCAGAAAATAGTTGGTTTGATCTTTGGGGATGTTGGTGGGGTTGTTGTGCAACTGGATTGAGCTCATTCATCTCCCAAACCCTTAGTCGTATAGTTAAAACCCTCAATTGAGTTGTTTTCTACCTCACAGTCTGCACGAAATGACTTGCGCGAACCATGACTATGGCTTTTAATGACAAATAGAGGCTCGATCAAGCCATGTGTTAACTCAAGATACATAGGAGTTCAATCAATGGTTTGTTTAAATTCTCAATCGAGCTATCTCTAAGTCCTTAAGTGGCTCAATCGAGTGCTTAAAAATTTCTCAATCGAGCGCTTAAAATGGCTTGATCAAACTCCCTTTTTCACCAAAATGCACCTGTGCTTTGCCAAAAAGTGTAACCCAACTCCATGCATAGACCCCATTCATTCATTCATTCATTAGCAACACATCACAATGTATAGCAGTATATCTATGCACAATTATATAATAAGCAAATTACACATGCATAAATTATGAGCAGCATAAAAAATCAACAAGACATATAAGAAGACACTGACTGTATGGTGGAAACCCTTCCGGGAGAAAAACCACCATCTGCTTTGTATTATTCGTTCTTCTTCTTATTAGTAAAATATTCATTACATCATCATATCACTAACCACCACTTGTATGCAAGGTACAATTTTCCAATCATTCGAGCAACCACTTGCTCCAAGCCACTACCTAACAAAAGTCACCACTTCCTAAACTTTGCAGGTCACCACTTGTTGGAAGCCACACTCCTTCAACTATCTAGGTCACCACCTACTGGATGCTCCAACACTCAATGGTTTTTCTAGCCACCACTGGAAAGAAGCCACCACTCTCAAGTTCTCATGTCACTGCTTAAAGGATGCCATTACACCCTAAATCAACAAGCCACCACTTGCCTCATTGAAAGCCCCAACCTTCAAGTTCTCATGAACCACTTTTCATGCATTTTCAAAGTAGGATCCGTGATCATACAAACTCAAACAACCATGGGCCTCGTTCCATCCCATTTTCACATTGGACACACTACGACTCTTTTGCTCAACTGATACAAAAACTCCTCAATATAAATAACCTCTCACCATCAACTTTCCCTCAACAATACATCAACAACCTACATCTCTCACTCAACTTACTAACACATTGCATTGTATTTCACTCATACATTAGTTCAGAAGCACCTCTCGCCAAATTTTCAACTCACAACCTCACCATACAATATATAGCCCCAAACTCACTCAACCAATACATAAGAATTCAAATCCTCACCATACATATTCTACTCATCAAAGCTCGAAAAAATGCAACCAATATCACATTCATACATTAGACCCAGTATACATGCAAGCTATAACAATGCATATATTGGCAAACATACAAACACAGTAGTTGTAACGATATATACACCCCTACAATAAAAAACATGTCAATCATACATAAGCACAACATATGCCCCTGCAATCACTACAATTCCTCACAAATCCTCTATCCAACACAGGCACCCACTATCGATCTCTAATGCACTATCTCTAATATTTAATATCTGCAATAATCCACCATAACGCACTTCGCCTCTCTGCCATCAATGATAGGTATATATCATTTGGACCTATGCACACTTCAACTCTATCATTCACACCCTGACTCCGGTATTATGTAGATGAGTGCTCCATGCTTTGTCCATTCACTCTCTTCTCACCCAATCACTTTTCCACAAGTGTTCAAATCACAGCTACAGATACATTGATTTGCCTATTCTATGTTATATGCACTCTACAACATAGCCACTTCATCGCACTTGCAACCAATCCTATCATGTGCATTGTCTCACTAACAATGGCACACTTTAGCACCAAACATAGACTCTCTATGTACATATTTTTGTCATCGGGTCTAGAGTGATGCCATCAATCCTCTTTCGACCAACAAATCACACTAGGTTTCTATAGGGGCATGCACTCTAAATCTAATACATGCATTGGCCAATGTTGGCTCTGTCCAACACTTGGGTATTTAAACTTTTTTGCATAGGACTAGATACGTGACACTTTAATGACCAGAACATATCTTTATCAATGTGTTTACACATGTGGAGGAGTTGAAACATTTGATCAAAATCAGATCTGCGCTTACTTAATGACTATATCAATGCCACTAGAACTCAACCAACCAATCAATGTGTTCAAATACTTCTTCGACCAAATGAAGTGATGACCACATCAACTATAACTTCAACAAGTAAATGCATTCACATGAACGTTGAAGACACCCCGATCAAACTAAATCATTGGGAAATTACAATGGTTTGTGCTTGTGGAATTTCATTTTTGCACCTACAAGGCAATGTTGTTGGCACCTAACTAGTAGCCTATAGCAATCTGCACTGATAGAACATGGAAAGAGCGTAGCACTACCTTAGTGTTTCTCTTTGAAGAAAGGATGACCATGTCACTAAAGTAAAACAAGGAAAATTCAAAGGCTCACTTCCTAGAACTTCTTCTAACTTCATTAATCCAACTTCAACCCTTTTGTAACACCTCCAAGACCTATACAACCTCATCAAACCTATATCAATCATCAAGAACACTTATTCACATGGTCATCAAACCCGTTGACATAAATACCAACACAACTGTCTCTAGGGTTGACATCAATGCCAACACTGTGTTTCCAACAATCTTCCCTTTTAACATTGATGGCAACCTTCAGACACTCCAACTAATTAATCTTCATCACTACTATCTAGTTGATCTCACTCTTTGCAAGTATTTGTGACACTCTCCCCCTTTGACATCAATGAAAAAGGGTTATCTAACCTTCACCGAAACACCATGCTGAGACATATGAATACACCTTGCTAATACTAATTGATTTTCAAATGAAATTGGGTCAACTACGACCAATCATCCCTATATGATAGGCATTAGAATCAAAGCAAATATTATCGCATGTAACCAAAATGCCTCTCTACCAACACTGTACTCTTCTCTCACTAAATATGCTTCCCATGAACATGTACTAGGGATTGCAAAAATCTCCAAGTTATTGTACAAACACTTCTTCTACTGACATTACCTCCTTGCCACATGCAAGAGGCTACACCAAGTTTGACCAATGACTCCATACATACCATAGTAAAATGATAGACAATGAGTTACATGGAATTCAATGAATACAAGGCTATATCAATAAGATACAACACTGAAAGAATAACATCCACAAGCTCATGCATGGTTGTAGTATGACTCTTTTTTATGCAAGCCAAGACTCATGACTCACCTATGCATGCCTATTACAATGATTACATAACCAACAATCCCAATGATGAAAGAAATACAAGTACAAGGATACATCTTACACTCAACATGGAAAAAATAGAATGACCCATTGATATGCATGCCAAACCAATGACTCCTCCTATGCATGACTATGACAATGAATTTCTTTCCCATGAAACTCTCAACTAGCTTGCCACACATAGTCGAAAGACAACTCATTCCTATGCACATACAACCAAGTGACTTTCTCTCCAATGCATGACCAATACAATGACATATAATGCAAGTACATGGATACTACATCAATGCACTCATCGATGCTTACATGGCTAAAACATATAACTTCTTTTATGCATGCCAAAAGACTCATAACTCTCTTATACATGGCTAAACCAAAGATAATCTTCAATACATAGCTGGTACAGGGGCATTTCAACCAATTTTCCAATGATACACATACGTGCATATGGTTGAGACAACATTCCACTAATGCTAATAAAACATGGACCTGCTACAAAACAAAAAGGAGTGCAAGTGAAATAGTAATGAAACATAGCCCTTGAAACCCTAAGGCCATGCACAACTCCCCTTAAGCACATGTACCTATATACACATGTTGATCATGTGGACCTAGTTATGAATTATAAGCTCTTGAACGCATCATGCATTTGCTACTACAACTTATACAAATGTCTTCAACAAGCTGTCATGTGCTCCCCTTAAGGCTATGCATCCCTTGTAACACCCCACCCCACATTTACTTGCTTTTACAATCTCACCAGGGTAAACATGAGCTGAGAGTTACTATGCTTGACCCAACATCCAAGTTCCAGTTATGGAAGTGGGGTCTACTATCCTGAAACTTACTGCAATCTCCTAGGGAGAACTGATCACCCAGATGTCAAACAACATCCATTGGCGATCTTTCTCTAAGCTAGAACTATCTTTTTAACTCATTTTACAACCTAGTTTCACACATGCAAACCTGTACATGCGGCCAGAAGGCTTCGGCAACAAGCACAACCTATCTTTCGTGTAGCTACAACCAAGATTTTTCAGTTAAGAGAGTGTGGCTAGAAACCCTATTCCGGATTCTTAGGGCTAGCTACAATCCAACTACCGAGAACTCTCCAAAATTATCTCGATCACCTATAAGAGCCATCACTCTCTATCCTTAGCTCAATTCCTACTCAAAATTGTCAAATACATGATAATCATTTATACAAACACTTTGTAACCATAGTACCTATAGGTCATGAATGCATATATGTTAACTAATTCATTAAGTTCATCAGAGAATCATCAAGAAGGCTTACTACCCTCTCCTACTAGTTGCAACAACATGCATTAACTCATGCATTCATATAAAGTAACCAAGAGCCTATAAAACCATGGAATGGATCCATAAAAGGAGAACATCTTATAATGAGAAATATGTAACCATGCATGTAACCAACATTTAACTAGAATGGAACCATGACAAACCAATCATAAAATCATGCATTAAAGAAAAACTTGTGCTCATTAATCTCAATAAGGATTAACGCATAATGTCAATCAAGTCAGGTACTTTCACGTACCATCTAACCATAGATTGGGGTTGAAACAAATCTTTCTTTCAACCCAATCACCTTCGTGCCATATTCCAAGCATGAATGTGAGATCTCATGGGATAAACCAAACCATAACCAAACATGGACTCCAGAGGTTAAACCACCTCCACCCTTAAGCCATAGTGATCTCACCTAAACTGGTCCAGAGATCACTAAACCAATACAAGCTTGAATGCCTTGGAATTTCTTCACCTAATTAGAGGATTTTTTCTGTCTCCACCCACCTGTCAAGGGATTCTAGGAGAAAACCATCTCCACCCCCAACCCTTGTGATTTTCCTGAGACAAACTCATCTAGATCTAAAATCTACTGGAAATCCAAAGTTCAACCAAATAGAAAACCCACTACATCATGGCTATCTGGAAATGGAAAAGGAAAATTTATACACATTGTTAATCTAGGAAATCCCATCCCAATGACAACAAAACAACCAATAAACTAAATTCATGTGCAATGCATTCAAATATCAACAAGGAAAACATACACGCAACCTATTACTTGCAAAATCATCATATTGTAGTTGCTCTTCCAATGTTCCCCTCACATTCCCTTGCTTTTCCTTGCTTGTCCTTTGCTTGCATGTTGGTATCCAAGTGTTCTCTCTCTCATGTTGTAGTTGTTCTCTCCTCTTTTTCCTCCAAGTCCAAGTGAGAATGCTTCAATTGCCAAGTATATCCAAAAAAAATATGTTCCTTTTTGAATTTTTGACCGGAGAATCCACAGTAATCGAGTTTTTACACCAACGTTTCAAATCCCAAATGGGATCCATCATCAGGGTAAAGAGAAAGATGATGGATCCCATTTGGGATTTGAAACGTTGGTGTAAAAACTCGATTACTGTGGATTCTCCGGTCAAAAATTCAAAAAGCACAAACCACAGATCTCTGAAATCCAAAATATGTTCCTCTTTTATTTTCTTTTTCTTTTCCCTTTTCTTCAATTTCCCTTGCATGCATATTCATCTTTTCATCTTCCTTTCTCTTATTTTCCTTTATTCCTAATTTAATTAATTGCCATTTAGTGCCCTTTTTCTTTTGCCAATTCTAATGCTAATTTCCATAGCAAATAATTAAGCATAAGTGGACCCCAATGTAATGTTTTTTCCTTCATTCAGCTTGGAATATGTGCACCATGACCTTAGTTTGAATTTTGTCTTTTATAATTCCCATTTATTACATGGAAATATAACCCGAGGATGTTACACCCCTCATATATGTTTTGCGGCCCTTTATGAATATGCATAAGGTAATAATAGGTTTCAATGTGGACTAGCTTCTCCTACTTAGATTCTAAAGAGGAAAAGATTGTCCCTAATCTCTTTCTTTTGCTCACTCTTCCCTTCAACATGTACACATTGTCTGGGGTCCTAATTCCTTTTGAAATCACTCTCTTAGACCCTTCTTTCTAGATGTAGCAACCCTTGGATTTGAATGTCACTTCCTTTACTCCATCAACCATCTAGATCACACTGAGGATGTTATGCTTCAATCCTTCTACCAATAATACATTAACTGCATTGGTCTTCTTATCACCAAGATTGACCTTTCCTTTGCCCAATACTTTGGTTACTGCATTATCTCCAAGAATGACATGTCCATCTTTAATTTTCTTCAAGGAGATAAAGTTTCTCTTATCCCTTGACATATGGCAGGAACAAGCACTATCGAATACCATTAGTCATCATCATCAAAATTTCATATAGCAATTCCACATATCACTTGTTTCTCCTCCTTCTTGTTTCACACTATAGTAGGTTGCTTCTTTACATGCACATTATCCCCTTGTTTTATGCTAAGCCTACTCTAGTTCAGTTGATCCTTTTGCTTGTTTTGTCTTGAAAAACTAAACACCTTGCAGTCTCCCATGTGACCAAGATTGTGACATGCATATCATCTCACATGACCAAGATATGTGGCTAGAGGGTCAAATCTTAGCCTCGCATTGTTAAGCTTCTATTACATGGACTACATTTGCACTCAATTGCCATGTGGCCAAATAGGTTACATGAAAAGAAAATATACTTTAAATGAACTAGTCACACTTGATGACTCACAAACTCCCCTGTTGTCCTTGCTACCCATACTACTGATTGGATCTTAACAATCTACTTCTACAGCTGGTTGCAACATGTCCATATATTAGTAGATGTAACACTCTACCTTGTCCATAAAAGGAGCAAAGGGTTTTTGACTCTTTTGAAATCTACCAACACCAACCCTATGAGAAAATGTTCTTCTTGACAAGGTTGCTCCAAAAGGTTCTCTTCTTGGTTGTTGCTAGATCTACTACTTCTTTCCTCTTTTGTTACTTCCATTTTCCGCTACAAGATCTTTAGAATTTGCATCATTCTTTGCATGTACATGCTTGTTACAATATCCCTTCTGAAATTCAAGACCAAATTTGATCAAAGGAGATCTTTGGTTGCTAAGTAGACTGTCCAAAGCCTTGGTGCTCTTCTTTTTTTGAGCTTATTGTTCTTCTCTTCTAGCTACTTCCTCAATGTGATAACTTCACCCTCAAGTTTTTCAATTTGTCCCTCTTTCTCTTTTAGTTGGTTTCCCTTTACATCTTCAACTCTTATCACTTCTTCCAGTTGGATATTCAAACTAACGATCTCTCCTTTGAGCTCGATCTCCTTGTCATCACAGATATGCAAAAGTTTTTCTTGATCTTTGCATGCAATTGTTAGCCTACTCACTTCAATAATTAGTCTCTATATTACAACCATAGTTGAGCCATATTTAGCTTGAAGAAATATCAATCTATCACATTCATCAACTTGACTATTTTACTCGAAGCTTGACATAAAATCCATCTAATGTATAGTTCAAAAATCATTCACTACCATTTATACCTTTAGACCTACCTCCTTATAACACATTTGGTTATGCTAAGCCTTCATTTTCTAATCTCTCCTTATCAGCTGCTAAAATTGCATTGGGGAATGAGACTCTTTCTTTTGCGAGGCCTTCTTCTTTTTCTTTTTTCCCTTCTTCACTTTTTCTCCATTTCTTTTTCCATTTAACACCTACAATTTGTCCCATATCTCCTTTACATATTCTAGATCTACTATCTTCTCCCAATCTACATTTTTAATATTTTCATAGAAGATACGACTCACTTGTGCATTTTGTTGCATCACTTTAGCTGGCATAGGATCTTGGCCACAACCTTCATACAATGATTACCAAATTCCATATCCATAAGCTAATTCCTAAGATACTTTTCATCCCATAACTGGTACTTTGCAGCAGTGAGCAAATATACTCCTTGATGATCCATTCTAATAAAATTCAAAATTTTCACCTATATCTACTTTCCAGCGGTCGCACCTGAAAGCACTCGCTTTGATACTAATTATTGGAAGCTTGATAATATTGAGAGGGAGGGGATGAATCAATATTTTGCACTATTGAACAACTTATACGAATTTTTGTCTTTTCTTTACAAACATTGATTCATTCCTTCATTAGCAGCACATCACAATGTATTGCAATGTATCTATGCACAATATAATAAGCATATTACACATGCATAAACTATAAGTAACATATAATCAACAAGACGCAATATCTAAGGTGGAAACCTTTCAGGGAGAAAAAACACCATCTACTTTGCCTGCTTCGTTCTTCTTCTTATTAGTAAAATCTTTGTTACATCATCCTATCACTAGCCACCACCAATATGCAAGCCACAACTTTCCAATCACGCGAGCAACTACTCACTCCAAGCCATTACCTAACAGAAGCCACCACTTCATGAACTTTGCAAGCCAACACATGCTGGAAGCCAATTCCCTCAACTATGCAAGTCGCCACCTATTTAATGCCCCAACACCCAATAGTTTTTCTAGCCACCACTTCCAAGTTCTTAGACCACTACCTAAAGGATGACACTACACCCTAAATTAGCAAGCCACCACTTGCCTCACTGAAGGCCCCAACCTTGAAACTCTCGTGGACCAATTTTCATGCATTTTCAAAATAGGATCCACCATAAAAACTCAAACAAACATGGGCCTCATTTCATTCCATTTTCAAAATGGGCCCATTGTGACTCTTTTGCTCAATTGATACAAAAACTACTCAATAAAAGCAACCTCTGTTATAGACATTTTTGTGCCTTACAGCTCCAAGCATGAAATGTCCATAAACCAAGGGCTCCTAAGTCCTTAAAAGTGTTGTTATAACTCCTAAAGGAACAAGGTCAACAAATTACAGCTTCTCCCAGAAGTTCTCCACCAGAAACTGCTCAGAACTAGTCAAATCAGGATCATTTCAGCTGCTCCACTAGCTAGCTGCGTTGCAAAGCACCCAAATACACTATCTAGGTGCGTTGCAACGCACCTAAATGCACTACCAGGGTGCGTTGAGCGGGAAATGACAAGTGGCAGAGTCATTCCACGAGGTGGAGAGACAATGGAAGCTTCCAAAATCTTCTCCAATGACACTTGCCTCACTGAATTCAACCAGGGATGAGTAAGAGGCTCTCAGTCTCCAAGTGGAAGCAAGAACTGACACAGAGAAGCCACTAATCAATTCATGAGCTGACTCATCCTCTTTGCATACATCTATATATGGATCCCTCACCAAGAGATCCACAGGCTGGAATATTGTACATTGCGGAGAATTGTTGTTGGTTTTGAGATAGATATCAGAGTATTGGGTGATTTATGCTTTGTTGGAGGTGAAGAAGGGGCTTCTCTGCTGGGAGGTTGATGCTGGATCAGGAATCATCGGTTGTAACTCCTCCTGGATCTTCTTGTTATATCAATAAAACTATTTGAGTTTCTCCTACATGCTTGTGTATCATTGATGTTTGTTACATTTGTATGTTTAGCTTAAATCTGATCCTAAGCTTTTTATGAGTATGAACCCATGTCTTTGTATAGTTTCCTTCTTCTGTGATCTTGTAGGTACTTGGTGAAGCTGGGAAAGTAAAGGAGTAGGTAGCTGGAAGCTGTCAAAAAGGAGAGAGATTGGATCAAAGGACTAGCGCAAGACACAAGTTGGTTCATCCTATTTCTCTTTGTTTATAGTTCATAAAGGAGAATACAAAAGTAGTTTTCTCTGTTTGTTTCTAAGGTCACTGTCACACCTTAGTGGGATAGGGTCGTTCTGAATAGACACTTTTCTCATTAACAAAATGGCGACTCCACTGGGGACGATCGTCTAGTTGGTTTGTTTGTGTTTCTCTTGTTGTTTGTTTCATAAACTTAGAAGTAGCGAATCGAACTGCATTTGCCATTAACAAATGCAAAGTAGACATCTGCTGCTTCAATCCATTCACTAGATATGTTTATGATTTGAACAAGTTGATTCACAAATGATCTGATTGCCCTTTGTGATAGCTCTTAAACCTTCATTAAATCTACCCTCTGATTGTGCATTACTGATTGCTTTTACTCGGCCAAAAACCATAGATTAAACTGCAAACCGTGACCCAGAACCCAGATAGAATTCTCGTTTCTGCCCCAGCGCAGGTACTGTGAAGAGTTCCTGCATTTCAGCGCAGTTCCCGAGAGGGCAACCTGCGTTGCAATCCAGTTTCTCTTTGTAGCAGGTGCGTTGATCAGCCTAGCCTTGTGCAGCTGAGGTTCTTTGCTCAATTTTTTCAGTTTTGTCTCTGATTTTTGCAGTCTGTGATCAGTGTGTGTGTCTGTTTAAAAACCCCTTTTCTTTGCTGATATTCCGCCTCAGTTGTATAAAAGAAATTGTAGATGTTTTTGTGTGTTTGTTACGTCATTTACAGTTTTCCATTGCAAAAGTAGAATAGTCATACTGTCGTCCTTTGATTTAGATCTGTCGCAAGTGTCGATTTTGATCATAGGAGAGTTTATTTGCTGTTGACAGTTGATTATACTTTTACTTTTGCCTTTGGTTTGAATTTGTGACTTTCTAGTGTCGAAACGAGTATTTATTTCAAAATCATAAAGTGTCGTAATCGTCTCTACCTTTTGATTTCGAAAAGAAGCTTGTTTGTGTTTTTCACTTGAAAGCGAATTCAGATTTGTAGAACAACTTTCTTTTTAGGCATCAATATTAAGAAAGTAAAAAACAAAACACATGCATGTGCATTTGCATATTGACAGTCTTTTTGGCTTGATTTAGGAAAAGTGCATTTACAGTGTGCTCTTTGCTCTTTGCGAAAAGATTGTGTCTTTCTTTTCCCTTGTAGCTAGGATTTTCATTGCTGAAAAGAGATAAAAGCTTGTTTATCATCTTTAGATTGCATTTTAGGAATTACATATACATCTCGTGGTGATCCCAAAAGGCAAACTTCATAAGAAAGATCAACTTAAAATAAATTCAATGAACTTAACAACGCTTTGTAACTTAACGCACAACATTTAGAGGTCTAGGCTAGAGACGTATTCCGGCGTCGTAAAGCCTGGTAACTGTTGTCCTCACTGATGGTTGGGTGATTCCTCCACTTTGAGACAATAAGTGCCAGTATGGACTTGTGCTCCCACGTACCGTCGAGTATATATTGGGAGACCCCTATAGGCTTAAAACCTTTTATCCATAGGAAGCCGTGTCAGCCGCCCTACTGATCGCAATGCACTGAACACAGCATTCGGGAAGATTGACTGCCGTACCATAAAAAGTATTTTGCAGTTTTGCGATTGGTTTGGTACTCCCTCTACCTAGACCTCCAGAGCAGTCCCTTTCGTTCATTTTCAGACTCCTTAACGGAAAAGGTCCATCTGAGCACTTGTCACTTCAGGCTCATTAAAAATCGAAGGAGACTAGAGTCATCTTTTGTTTTTTCTCGACTCTTTAAAACTGAAAAAACAAGTTGTGTCAAAGCGTGTTAAAATTTATTTTAAACGGAATATTCATCCCCTTTTCCTACGTTGATCTTTGGGTTGAGAAAATGGAGCCTACCAACCAAGGAATTCCCCTTGGTGGAAATCCTAGTCCTTTCTCCTCTTGGGGAGATGTTGGTGCGCCCCATATGGCCACATTGTCGCTTCCAGGACTGACGATTGGCTTGCCAGTATGGCTCTTCTCAACCAATGTCGTTCAGAACACCACTATTCCTGAACAATCGAATCAGCGATTAGACGAGTCCAGAGTTACCCACCAGCCTTCTACTTCCTCTAATTCTTCCTCTCCTCCTTCCTCTTCGCTTGATGGAACTGGTAAAGCTAAAAGCCAAGTTCTTAAGGAGAAGAAGGGAAAGAAGAAGAAAGAGAAAAAGAAGAAGGAGCCAAAGGTGGATGGGGGACCACCTGCACAGAGATTGTCCTTGCATCCCCCAAATACTAAGGGACTGGTCTCCTCGTTTGCACAATCCGGTGTCATCAACCTCTGGAGATCATGTTGAAAGAACACCGTCAACTAGTGAAAGTGAAGCCCCAGGACAAAAAGGGAAAGCTAGATTTCCTTGTAAATTGTGCAAAGGCGACCATACCCTCCATCGCTGTCCCTTCTTAGACGAGGCTAAAAGAGTTTTGGATGATCATCCAGTTTCACCGTTACGACTTCCTCCTGGATATAAAGAACTCTTGCCGAGTCCGTCACTAGTTGAGAACCCAGCTGGCCCGCTCAAGTGGTCGGCTAAAGCGCCTATCATTGAAGATAAACCAACTGAATCCATACCAGACGAAAGTCAAAAGGTCGAGGCGGCAGTTGACCCGGTCTTGCCTTCAGAGGTTTTATCTTCGGATGATACAGTCACTGAAGAGAACAAGGATGACACCGTCCAAATTCTCTTCATCAACACGGACTCCGACGAACATGGGGGCAATCCACCCATTCCTTTACCGCAGGAAGGAAGTTCGTCAGAGCCATACCGTCTACTCGGTCCCACCTCCAAGCAACCTAGTTGTCTCCTTCGACTGGAATCAACTAGGCAGACCCCGTTTGCCAGCAAGCATACCATTCCGAATTATCGTTCAAATATATAGAATGGTCATGGCTGGTACCATCATAGATGAGGGGGCTTCTGTGAGTATCCTTTCCTCTATTTCTTGGAAAGTGCTTGGTTCGCCACCACTGTTGCCTGAGATGAGAAATCTGACGGGCTTTGATAAAGGAACCAGTCGACCTTTAGGGATCCTTCCCGATGTGCCCATAACATTGAGAGGGAAGACAGTTCGCATGAACGTCATGGTCGTTCAAGGACCCTTGGATTATAACCTACTCCTTGGACGAGACTATATTTATTGCATGGGAGCCATCGTCTCCTCACTCTTTAGAGTAATGTGTTTTTCGCACGAAGGAAGAGTGGTCAAGCTCGTGGACCAGCTTTCATTTCCCGGATCACGCATAGCAAATAGTCATATACCGTCCCTAAATGGTCTCTTCACGCAAGAAATGTCTCAATTCCCAGTCCGTCCTCCCGATGAGCGTGAGTAATTCGAAGGGATATGACTGAAACCCAGGGGGCATGCGTCCTGGTCTGCTTCGGCAGGAAAACTTCGGGTATAGGGTAGGTTTCCGCGGGAGAATATGACTAGTCTGTACCCCGTCCGTCGGTGGAAGAGGGGTTAGTCTAGAATAAGATTCTCTTATCAAAGTTATGTGAGTTGGCGGTCGTCGTCACTCACCTTTGTTTATCTCGGTAGACACCACTGAAGAAGTGTTTTGTTTGCACCGCGGATAGAGCACTCTTTGGGTAACCTGTAAGAGGTAGGCCTCTCCCGATAAAAAAAATGTTTTGTCTGCAAATTGAGGGGTAACCTTGAAACCATATTTTATACCTGGGGCATGCAAACCTTTTGGAGTGCAAGCGAAGGGCGACTATTTATTTTTTAAATTTTTAGGTCCTCCCTTTAAACCCGTAGGCTAACCCTTTAAACTCGTAGGATTAGTCGTCACCAAACTTGCATAAAGAAAGGATGTGGGGCAAAAATCTAAAAGTTGCCGTTTTTATATGAGACATTCTTATCATATGACTGGATTAATCAAGCAGTTTTAGCACATAGTTCAAGCTCGTTAAAAAATAAACATAAGATCTGAGCAAATGTTTCCACCCGCATTTAAACTCGTTAAAAAATGAACTATCCCCCGGAAAATAACCACCATGAATGAAACATTTCAGCCATTAAAGCCTTGGTCGTGTTTGCACCGTCACCTCCACTTTTCCATTAACCGATCATTCACCTCCATTTGATTGTTTACCCATTTTGAGGAACAGCTGCGAAGAGTGATTTCACTAGCCATCCTTGTGACACTGCCGTGATTGGAAAATTCCAAACCTTACCTGGAATCAGCTGCTACCCATTTTATCACTCGTTCCTCAAAAGACGAGTCTTCTTTAAGCTCTTTTCAACTAACTCGTAAAATATGAAAAGATTGTCGAGTTTTGGCCTTCTAGCTCGTTAAAGCGACAGTAAGTGCTATCCCTCCTCTAGATTTTAATCTTTTTGGACCTGAGGGATTATTGCACAAAAAGATCGAGCGCTTGTTTTGTTCGACTCGTTAAAACTATCGAAAATTCATCCCTTCTGTATTGTTTTATACTTTTTCGGACTTAAGGGATTAGATGACGAAAAAGGAATTCCGGAGTTACCTTTACGTACCTTTTCGGACTCTCTAAAAATGAAAAGGACCGAGTTATCTTTGTCGTTAAACTCGTTAAAAAGATTAAATAGCGACAAACTTGTCTTTAGGCGAGAACGAGTTTCACTATCGCTAGGCTCGTTAAAACATAGCGATGGGTTTGACCGAAGGGCAAATTATAGAACAAGCATATGTTATCCTCCTCAAGCTTGACAAAAATAAAGAGGTACTGGTCAGCAATGACTGGGGAAAAATTGGGAAGAAAACTCAAAGAAAATTTGTTGGTAGCAAGTCGCTCTTGAACATGACACTTCCACTCCGTGCCTGCGTCGGGTTGGATTGTTTCATTCACCGGTCACATCACCATGGTCACACCATACCATCCACATTTGGGGTAAATGCTACCAATCCATCACATAAGTGTCGCCGACATGTTCAAGAGAAGTCATCCAGAGAAGTCACCTGTGTCCCATCCACTACCATACATTATACTTCATTTCTCATGACCGCCACCCTGAACCATATATCATCGGATCGTTTTCACCTCCATCAAAATCATTTGCTCCGTTTCGTGTCATTGATGTGGGATTCATCAAGGCCCTCCTTTGACGGATCGCTTCTTGTCGACATCAGCTCATTATCCAAGAAGTTGATCTAGGAACACCCCATTCAGTACTTTGAAGCTTGCATGCCTCAATGGTAAGTTTCTCACTTCCGGCGACAGGTATACATCAATGACCTTCGACCGAAAGATTTTGCGTGGTGTTCGACGCCAAGTCCTTTATTCACACCACGTGAATTGTACTGCAGTACCTTGAGGGTCATTATCATTATCGGTGATTCCTCTCGCGCTTGTTAACAGTTTACATCATTGATTGGTAATCAAGCAATGTCTTTCCATGTTCGACTTCAAAACATTTCTCACATGGATCGACTTGTACTTCGAGTGAAGATCGGACGAGATTGAAGACCCCAGATCTAGTTTCATCCATCCGGGATGCGATATACATTCAGAAAAATAAAGGCATTGAAATGTACAGCATCGCAGCACAGATAATCATCCTACCAAAAGGATGATGACTCCATCGGAATCATCAGTCTACCATCAGACGATTGTCTGTCCTATGTACATGAAAATGAATTTATAAAGCTGAACATGGGAATGCCCGCCTCAGCTAGATCATGAAAACAGTATGAAGATAATGTATTGTATTGTATCTTATTACAGGTCTCCTCCCAGCATTGAAAGAACTTCGGATCCTCCTAATAAAGCATTTCACCCGATAAACGGCCTCATACTTTAGGGGGCAACTGTTATAGACATTTTTGTGCCTTACAGCTCCAAGCATGAAATGTCCATAAACCAAGGGCTCCTAAGTCCTTAAAAGTGTTGTTATAACTCCTAAAGGAACAAGGTCAACAAATTACAGCTTCTCCCAGAAGTTCTCCACCACAAATTGCTCAGAACTAGTCAAATCAAGATCATTTCAGCTGCTCCACTAGCTAGCTGTGTTGCAAAGCACCCAAATACACTAGCTAGGTGCGTTGCAACACACCTAAATGCACTACCAGGGTGCGTTGAGCGGGAAATGACAAGTGGCAGAGTCATTCCACGAGGTGGAGAGACAATGGAAGCTTCCAGAATCTTCTCCAATGACACTTGCCTCACTGAATTCGACCAGGGATGAGTAAGAGGCTCTCAGTCTCCAAGTGGAAGCAAGAACTGACAGAGAGAAGCCACTAATCAATTCATGAGCTGACTCATCCTCTTTGCATACATCTATATATGGATCGCTCACCAAGAGATCCACAGGCTGGAATATTGTACATTGCAGAGAATTGCTGTTGGTTTTGAGATAGATATCAGAGTATTGGGTGATTTATGCTTTGTTCGAGGTGAAGAAGGGGCTTCTCTGCTGGGAGGTTGATGCTGGATCAGGAATCATCGGTTGTTACTCCTCTTGGATCTTCTTGTTATATCAATAAAACTATTTGAGTTTCTCCTACATGCTTGTGTATCATTGATGTTTGTTACATTTGTATGTTTAGCTTAAATCTGATCCTAAGCTTTTTATGAGTATGAACCCATGTCTTTGTATAGTTTCCTTCTTCTGTGATCTTGCAGGTACTTGGTGAAGCTAGGCAAGTAAAGGAGCAGGTAGCTGGAAGCTGTCAAAGAGGAGAGAGATTGGATCAAAGGACTAGCGCAAGACACAGGTTGGTTTATCCTATTTCTCTTTGTTTATAGTTCATAAAGGAGAATACAAAAGTAGTTTTCTCTGTTTGTTTCTAAGGTCACTGTCACACCTTAGTGGGATAGGGTCGTTCTGAATAGACACTTTTCCCGTTAACAACCTCTCACCATCAACCTACCCTCAACAATATGACAGCAACATAATTCTATCACTCAACTTAGTGACACATTAAATAAAATTTCACTCATACATCAATTCATAGTCACCTCTCCTCAAACTGCCAACGCACAACCTCACCATACAATAGACAACTCCAAACTCACTCAGCCAATACATAACAATTTAAACCCTCAACATACATATTATGCTCATTAAACCTAACTCATCGCAACTCAGCGACATGCAACCAATATCACATTCATACATTAGACCTATTATACATGCAAGCTACAACAATGCACATATTGGCAACCATACAAACACAATAGCTACAACAATATGCACGCCCTTGTAATCACAAACATGTCAGTCATACATAAGCACAACATCTGCCCTTACAATCACTATAATGCCAACTCACAAATCCTCTGTCCAACACAGGAACCCACTATCAATCTCTAACACATTTCTCCAACTCATTATCTCTAACATTTAATCCCTGCAACAATCCACCAGATTGTGCTCTACTCTTTGTCATTAGAAACAGGTGTATATCAATTGGACCTATGCACACTTCACCTCTGCCATTCACACTTTGCATCTGCTATTATGTAAATGAGTGCTTCATGCTTTGTCCATTCAGTCTCTTCTCACCAAATCACTCTTCTACAAGAGTTTAGATCGTAGCTACATGTATATTGATTTTGTCTATACAACGTCATATGCACTCTACAACACAACCACTTCATCACACTAGCAACCAATCTTGTCAGGCGTTGTTAAAGCCAACATATTCAAGCATGAGAACTTGCCTACTCACAAGCTCAATTACAGTTTGATAAAGTGAACTGGAAGTCCTCCCTAAAGGAAATCCCTACAGAAATTATTTTCTTCACTCTTATGGCCCTTGAAGAAATGGAATTTTACTTGAGATTTTGGAAGCGTAAAGCTCATTATGCTCTCAAATGGCTACAATGAAGTAGCAAACTCTTCTATCATATGGCAGGTCATAGAAAATATGGAAAATGATTGCTATTTTCCCTTCGTTGGACCAACAGACAACTTCTTTCCACATAAATAAGTATCTAATGACGTGAATGAATATATCAGTACTAGAAAAAAAAGATACGAAGTCTCTCCCTGAAGTTAATGCAGCACCCATCCACAAACTATTGAGGTTGCTACTAAGGGCATAACATTGATCAAAACTTTGTTTTCTAAGATGGAGAAATTTGAAAAGAATAAGGAAAAGTATTTGCATCATACAAAAACTTCATATAAAGAACAAAATTTCATTGGAGGAGATTCACTAAATGAAACCTTAAGCATGTGAATCTTATGTAAGGAAATGCAGAAAAGAAAGAGATGAATCTTCATCAAGCAACGTGGAGCACTCTACTAGGGGAGGGGATGTGAACATCCAAGCAAGGGATTTGGACATGCAAGAGGCATCAAACCCTAAAATAGGGTTTGAAAATGAAAATGCAATAAAGGAACCCAATAGGAAGTGAGGGGAAATAATTAGTTTGCCAAATGTGTTAATCTAATGGGTTTCATCTCTTTTTTCTATACATATAAGGTGAATTAAATTAAGAGGGGTTTTTTTGCTTCTATGTTTTGTAAAACTTCTTTAGAAAATTAATGAATGAGAAAAAATTGCTAGCCAAACTATTTTAAAAACAAATCTTAGTTTTAAAACTAATGGTGCATGAGACTTCTGGTGTAAATAGTGTAAATATATGCTTTTACAATGTAGACTTTTCTAGTGTATAAGCAATCTGTCACATCTTACTTTTCTCACAAATTGTTTATAGCTAATAAGTGATCCATTTTTAGACTTCTATGATATGCATCTAATTATTTAGATTTATATTTATATTTCCATAATAACTTCAATGTCAGAAATATAAACTAATAATATATTTATCTCTTTGATTTTATTAGTTTAGCATATTGAAATAGTTACATCTCATTTATTACATCTAAACAATATAAACAAAAGAAAACCCTCTTTTATATATTCTTGGACAATAGCTTTAAATGTTCCAAAGATGATAATGCCTTCTTATTCTCTACACATTGGATATATCTTTTTAATAATGAAAAAAATAAATAGACTTAAATTATATTCCAACCTAGAATTATTGAGCCAAGAGGCTTATTCTATAGCTCAACAGTATGATGTGTAACCCTGTCCATCAGTAATCAAAGTTGAAATTTTGCTCATGTCTGCCAAAACATATATTTTTTTAAATCTAAAAATAAAATAAAATAAAAATAACTATACAAAACATGTCAAGTCATTAAAAAAAATTGTACATAAAAATATTGGATGTGTAACTTGTCCATAACTATACAAAACATGTCCTATCCATAACTATACAAAACATGTATGCTCATTAAAAAAAAAAAATTGAACATAAAAAAATTGGATGTGTAAACTGTCCATCCTTAATCAAAGTTGAAATTTTGCTAGTGTCTGCCAAAATAAAAAAATTTAAAAATTTATACAGAAAAAACAACTATACAAAACATTTAAATAATGTCTCCTCATAAAAAAAGTTATACATAAAAAAATTAGATCTCTAATTAACATGATGGGTCCAGCCCACCCTTGTCACACTTATAAACGTTAATAATATGATTATGAATGAATTTAATGATGAGTAGTTGGATTACATATGATATTGTTTTATTTGGCGGTTGATTGAAATGATTTAATAATTGGTTTGGGGTCTGCACTTATGATTTGTACCCGCGCTAGTTGATATTGGACAAGTGTCCACTCCTCAGAATTGTCACTCCCGCTTTGGTATGAGGGTCTCAAACCCTATCTCCCGATCATTTTTCTCATGAATTGTTGAGGTTTGAGGGTTCTGCAATATGGTTATGCTGTGCGGTTTTCTCTATGTAATATTATGCTTCCTATGGTACTCTGGCTCGGCTCTCAACCCGAAAACTTGTCGGCTTCTCTGTCTGGTAATGAACTCTTGTTTGAACCTGATTATTCCGTTATTCGTTTCTCTGTATGGCGCTTAATCTTTCTGTCAAATTATGGATTTTAGTTTGCTTGTTGGAATCTGGAATTTCTCTATGTACAAGTTGATACTGGTTATTTAGTTGCATTGTGCAACTTCTTTTGGTCTTTAATCCTTCTATGCGACTATTCGTTGGGTTCTCTGGTTACATTCCTCTGTTTCATGGACAGGTTGCAATCGCAAGGCCTCGGCTTTGGTTTCTTCCACAATATCAAGGTAATATTGTGTTCTCTATTATCATTTCTTTCTCCTCCTTTTTCTTTCAACTGACGCACTTGCTCCTTCGTGAGCAAAGTGGCCCTATGTGACTGCAGTGTGAGTGCCCTGTCTCTGTAAGGTAAGTTTGAACCTCTGGTCTCATTATTTCCTTTCAGCCTCTTCTTTATTTGCCACAGTATGCTCACAAATTTCAGTGGTTGTCTGTCATTGCAGGTATGTTCATCCTGCAGGATTTTGGTTCCGGTTTCTCAGTGCGTTGGCTAGACCCAGGTAGGGTCGTTCCCTATTTTTCTTATCACTTGTGCTATGTTCGTCATAGGCTAGGGTTACAGTAGTTTATTGTAATGATTTGAGACCGCCGACAATATGTGGTCGTAGGCCGCTAGATTTGCACCTTTCTTCTTGTGGGTAGTTGATGTAGGGTTTGATTTGCGGTTAGGGTTTCTAAACCCGTATGCTATGATACTCCATCGAACCATGTATATTGTTATTGTATGGATTGTATGTATATTTAAATGAGGTTTTGTAACTGTATATATTCGAACAGAGATTCTTGTGCTTATCTTATAAATGAAACAAGAGGGTTTGTTCTTCAGAAGTCCCTGTATGATTCTTTTAACTTTGTTGTTCAGAAATGCTTGCGTCTTGTCTCTACCTTTGATGCTCGAATTAAGTATAAACGTCCAAGATTCCTCTGCGCTCATTTGATTGATAAATTCAGGGACTATATGCCCTCGTTTCCGCAACGTACTCTTTAATTATGTCTGCAAACTTGTTTTGATTTGTAGGCCTACTTGAATCAATACAAATAGAAACACATATGTGTGTACATGCTTGTGGAATAAAACAGAGAATGTGCTTTCACTATTTTTGGAAATTTAACAGAATGACAAATAGATAGTTACAGGATATTGGAAAATATTTTGTGTGCTCAGAGATACTTTATTAGATTTCACTCTCTCCTAAAAAGTCGAACCTCTTACAATTGCATTATGTTCCCTTTCAATAATTGTCTGGAACTGTTTTCTCCTAACTACTATTGGTTACACAATTTTTTTAGTTCCAAAAACTATTTATTGTCCTACGTTACAATCTTGTAAAAGTTGACATGAAAATAAAATTAATTACTTGCAACAATTTAACTAATTAATCCTCTACCTTCCTAAATACTATTCTTTACTAAATTAAAACAACATAAAAAAAACAACTACAGTGTTCACTTAGCATTTTCCTTTTCAGTCCTCTCAGAGACCAAACAGCCTTTCGTCATGATGACCCGTTAGATAGATGCTCCTACATCAAGCTCCCGGGGTAAGAAAAAGTCATGGCTCCATTCCATGAGCTCCTCCATAGAATAGCCCGCCTTCTGTATCTGCGCCGCGTCGAGCCACGAACTGTCCTCGATTGGACGGTTCTTCCACTTAACAAGGTATCACAGATACTCCTTCCTGCGAGTCCTCTTGGCCACCTATGTGTCGAGAATCTTCTCGATCTCATGGGGTTGAGCCGAAGGCATGTGCCTCATCCAAGAACTGTCTCCAACTTGGGTGTCCCATTCTAGCCATACCACACTGTCATCCTCCGGGTTGGCAGTGTATGGGAATAGGTCTGCCACATTTAAAATAGGTGATATGCCTATATTTGGTGGCAGTTGTATCTCATAAGCGTTGGCTGAGAATATGCGCAAAATATTGCAGAGACCAATCTTCTTGAATTTTAGCTTGTTATACGCGCCCTTAGGAAACCGTTCTTTGCGTAAGTGTGCAAGGACTTTATCACCTACATTGAATTAGACTTCTCGTCGCCTTCTGAATGTTGTCCTGCAACTTTGTTTTCCCCTATTCATGTAGTTCATTCATCGCTTCAGCAAAATCTTCCCCATCAACACTTCTCTTCTCCAACTTTCCCAGATCGCGCAACTCATGTATTCCGCAAGGATGCATGTCGTACAGGATCTGAAATGGACTGTGTTTAGTGCTGCGGTTCGGTGAATCATTATAGGCGAATTCTGCCTAAGCGAGTGCATGATCCCATAACCATGAATTTTCCCTAGTCAAGCTCCGTAACAAGTTTCCCAAACTCTTGTTCACCACTTCCATTTTCCCATCAGTCTGCGGATGATATGCAGAGCTGAAGTTCAACTATGTGTCCAACTTCTTCCACAGGGTGCGCCAAAAGTGTTCCGTGAATTTTACGTCTCTGTCAGAAACAATAGATCTGGGTAGGCCATATAATCTAACAATCTCCATGAAAAACAGGTGAGCTACGTGAGTGGCATCACTAGTTTTTCAACAAGGGATGAAATGCGCATTTTTGAAAACCTGTCTACCACCACCATCACCAAGTCATAACCTCGATGTGTTCTAGGCAGTCCTAAGACAAAGTCAATGTTGACTGAGTCCCATGGTCTACTTGGAACAGGCAGTGGTGTGTAAATTCCGGTGTTTTGACTTGTCCCTTCTCCAGTTGGTATACTTTACACCTACTCACATATCGCTATACATCCCTTCACATTCTTGGCTAGTAATAGAAGTGTCTGAGCTATTCCAAAGTTTTGTCTATGCCAAAATGTCTTGCTAGACCTCCGCTATGCTTCTCCCGTATAATATTTTCTCTCATCGAATAATCAAGAATACATAATTGTCCCCCTCTAAACAATAGTTCCTCCTGCAAGTTGTAGTCCAACCATGGACTTTTGTTCCTCAGCACAAGATTTTGACAAGCTTCATAGGCCTCTTTGAAATCCGTGTCGGTCTAGTACAAATCTTTCAAATGCTCGAAACCCAACACTTGTAGTGTACTTTCTTGTAAGAGCAAGGCTCTTCTACTCAATGCATCTGCCACCTTGTTGTCCTGCCCGCTGATGTGTTTCAACACAAAGGTAAAATTCTGGAAATACTCCACCCATTTGGCATGCTTGTAGTTCAATTTATGCTGTTGTATTACATATTGCAATGCTGAATTATTAGAAAATAACACAAATTCACTCTCCAACAGGTAGTGTCTCCAATGCTTTAAAGCTTGGATGACAGCATAAAATTCCTTGTCATATGAGGAATACTTCTACCTGCTTTTTTTCAACTTCTCGCTGAAAAATGCAACATGTTTTTCTTCTTGGCTGAGTATAGCACCAATAGCTGTACCACTTGCATCACATCGAACTTGGAATAGCTTATTAAAATCTGGTAACCTTAAAATTGGCCTTTCTGTAATTTTCCTCTTTAGGAGCTGAAAGTTTTCCTCTGCTGCCTTGGTCCAACAAAAAGGCTGACTGGCCTTTTTGATAGTGTCCAACATAGGTGCACAGATTTCACTAAAATTTCTTATAAATTTGCGATAAAAACTCGCCAGCCCATGAAAACTACGTACCTCAAATAAGCTTTTCAAATATGGCCAGTTAATGATCGTTGCAATCTTTTCTAGGTTCATCTTTAACTCATTTTCTGCAATTACAAAGCCTAGATAAGTCAATTCTCTTTGTAGGAAAGTACATTTTTTCAAATTTATTAGCAGTTTATTCTGTTGTAATTTCTCCAGCACTCTTCGAACATGTTGAAGGTGTTCCTCTTTAGTCCTGCTGAAAATTAATATGTCATCAAGGTATACTATCACAAACTTGTTGATGAACTCTTTTAGCATTTCATTCATCAATCTCATAAAAGTACTAGGTGTGTTACTCAAACAGAACGACATGACCAGCCACTCGTACAACCCTTCATTAGTCTTGAAGGTTGTCTTCCACTCATCTCCTTCCCTGATCCGGATCTGATGATAGCCACTCTTCAGATCAATCTTCATGAAGTATGCTGCCCCACTTAGGCAGTCCATCATATTGTCCATCCGTGGTAGGGGAAACCTGTACCTAATGGTGATTTTGTTGATGGCCCGTGAATCCATGCACATCCACCATTCTCCTCCTTTCTTAGGAGCGAGAACTGTTGGTACTGCACAAGGGCTCAAACTTTCCCTTATCAGCCCTTTATCTAGCAACTCCTACACATGTTTCCTGATCTCCTCATTATCTTTGGGGCTCATCCAATATGCTGCCTTATTTGGTAGGCTTGCTCTAGGTATAAAGTCGATATGATGACTGATGCTTCTTTTGGGAGGCAACTTGTCCGGCAAATCATCAACTACAATGTCTCTGAATTCCTGCAGCATCTCTTGAATTTCTGCAGGAAAATCAGACATTTATGTGTGCAACAACACTGTCTTTTCCCTCCTCACAACATCATAGTTCACTTCACTTTCCTCGATCTATTTCACAAACTGTTTTCCACCTATTAACAATGCTTTCATCCCGCTTGCTTCTACTATCTCCTCTTCTTTGATGGGTACAAGCGTATGCTTGATTCCATCTTTAACAAACTTGTAGAAATTCATTTTCCCATCGTGTGCTACCTTCCGATCATATTTCCATGGTCTTCCTAGTAGTATGTGACACACGTCCATTGGCATAATATCACAGATAACTTTGTCTTTGTATCTGCCAATGTGAAATTCAATCTCACATTGTTCATCAACCAATAGCTGGTGGCCTTTCTGCAGCCACGACACCTTGTACAGGGTGGGGTGCTTAAGCCACTTCAAACCCAACTTCTCCACCATCTCAGTGGCAACCAGATTATCTGTACTCCCACTGTCAACGATAAATTTGCAGCACTTCACGTGTGATTTGCAAACTATCCGGAATAGTGCTTTCCATTGGGTCTGTTCCGCTGTTTCTTTGGCTGGTTTCAGCAATACTTTGTTTAGAACTAAGGCCTCCCCTGTTTCCACTACATTTTCTACTTCTTGGGGCGATGCCTCAGCTTCCTCAGGTTGTGCAACAAATGTTCCTCTCTGGCCAGCTTGCTCTGCTTCAGGGCATTCAAAAGATCTGTGCCCCCACTTGTGGCACCTGTAGCACTGGAAATTAGCTCCTCTACCTCGGCCATTCCCTCTTCCTCGCTGATATGGCCTGCCACCTCTAGTGTTGTCTCCTTTCTCTGTTGTTCTTGAAGCCTTGGAGCTGCTGCCCTCTTCGCTATTACTAGCAGTTCGTCCTCTGCCATAGGACTGTCCTCGTCCTCTGCCGGTTCCCCATCCTCCCCTAGCATTTTATTTTCTAGTAATCTTTTCTTCAGCCTTCACAGCACTCTAATAGGCTTCTTCTATATTTCTTGGGGAAAGAATGTTGATTTCATCCAGTATTTCCAGTCTCAAACCGTTTACGTATCTTGTTGTCTTCTTCGGAGTGTCATCGGTATACCTAGTTCTCAAGTTCACCCGGTAGAATTCTTCTGTATATTCCCTTACTGTCATCCCTTTTTGTTGTAAATTCTGCACTTGTCGGTAAAGTGCAACCTGGTAATCCTTTGGTAGAAATCTACCTTTCAGTTTGGCCACCATCCTTGACCACTTCTTTATCAGTAACTTGTTCATCCTCCTCTCTGCTTGGACACTATCCCACCACAGGGCTGCATGTCCCTTCAATTTGGTTGCAGTGAACTTGACTCTCCAGTCCTCGCTGATCTCTTCGCTTTCAAAATACTTGTCCAACTCTCTTACCCAGCCCAACAGAACTTCTGTGGATACGCTGCCATCGTAGTTAGGAATCTCCGGTTTAGGCTTGCTGCTGGCCAACAGAACCGAACTCAACAACCTCATCTCTGGTCCTTCCTCATCCAATCCGACTGTTGCAACTATGGCTTCTTTCTCGCTATCATCTCCTATTTCTGGATCCCTTCTCCTTCCTGCCTCCACTGCCTCTAAACGAGCAGTAAGGGTCCTAATTTCTTCCCTCAGTCCTTCATTTGCTGCTCTGTGCACACCTCTCCCACGTCCTCGTCTTCCAACTTCCATATCCTGGCACTTTCAATTTCCTGCTTTGATACCACTTGATGGGTCTAGCCCAACCTTGTCACACTTATCAACATTAATAATATGATTATGAATGAATTTAATGATGAGCAGTTGGATTACATATGATATTGTTTTATTTGGTGATTGATTGAAATGATTTAATAATTCGTTTGGGGTCCGCACTTATGATTTGTACCCGCGCAAGTTGATATTGGACAAGTGTCCATTCCTCAGAATTGTCACTCCCGCTTTGGTATGAGGGTCTCAAACCCTATCTCCCGATCATTTTTCTCGTGAACTATTGAGGTTTGAGGGTTATGCAATATGGTTATGCTGCGCGGTTTTCTCTGTGTAATATTATGCTGCCTCTGGTACTCTGGCTCGGCTCTCAACCTGGAAACTTGTCGGCTTCTCCATCTGGTAATGAACTCTTGTTTGAACCTAGTTTTTCTGTTATTTGTTTCTCTGTCTGGCGCTTAATCTTTCTGTCAAATTATGGATTTTAGTTTGCTTGTTGGAATCTGGAATTTCTCTGTGTGCAAGTTGATACTGGTTATTTAGCTGGACTGTGTGACTCCTTTTGGTCTTTAATCCTTCTATGCGACTGTTCGTTGGGTTCTTTGGTTATATTCCTCTATTTCGTGGACAGGTTGCAGTCGCAGGGCCTCAGCTTCGGTTTCTTCTGCAATATCAAGGTAAGATTATGTTCTCTGCTATCAGTTCTTTCTCCTCTTGCTTTTAACTGACGCACTTGCTCCTTCATGAGCAGAGTGGCCCTAGGTGACTGCAGTGTGAGTCCCCTATCTCTGTAAGGTAAGTTCGAACCTCTGGTCTCGTTATTTCCTTTCAGCCTCTTTTTTATCTGCCACAGTATGCTCACAAATTTCGGTGGTTGTCTGTCATTGTAGGTATGTTCGTCCTTAAGGGTTTTGGTTCCGGCTTCTCAGCACGTTGGCTAGACCCGGGTAGGGTCGTTCCCTATTTTTCTTATCACTTGTGCTCTGTTCGTCATAGGCTAGGGTTACAGTAGTTTATTGTAATGATTTGAGACCGCCAATAGTATGTGGTCGTAGGCCGCTAGATTTGACTGTTCTTCTTGTGGGTAGTTGCTGTAGGGTTTGATTTACGGTTAGGGTTTCTAAACCCGTATGCTATGATACTCCATCGAACCTTGCATAGTGTTATTATATGGACTGTATGTATATTTAAATGAGGTTTTGTAACTGTATATATTTGAACAGAGATTCTTGTGCTTATTTTATAAATGAAACAAGAGGGTTTGTTCTTCAGAAGTACTTGTATGATTAGTTTGACTTTGTTGTTCATAAATGCTTGTGTCTTGTCTCTACCTATGATGCTCGAATTAAGTATAAACGTCCAGGATTCCTCTGCACTTGTTTGATTGATAAATTCAGGCACTGTATGCCCTCGTTTCTACAATGTATTCTTTAATTATGTGTGCAAACTTGTTTTGATTTGTAGGCCTGCTTGAATCAATACAAATAGAAACACATATGTGTGTACATGCTTGTGGAATAAAACAGAGAATGTTCTTTCAATGTTTCTGGAAATTTAACAGAATGACAAATAGACAGTTACAGGATATTGGAAAATAGTCTGTGTGCTTAGAGATACTTTATTAGATTTCACTCTCTCCTAAAAAGTCGAACCTCTTACAATTACATACTATTCATTTTCAATAATTGTCTGGAAGTGTTTTCTCCTAACTGTTGTTAGTTACATTCTGTAGCACCTGGAAACCCTTATTAAATAAAATAAAAAAAGCAGTAAATAGAAATTAATAGAATAATAAATAAATAAATATAACCAACCCTATCTAACTCTCTTTTAAATAAAATTTAATAAGTCAACTTAAATAAACCTTCAAACTATCATAGCAAAAGAACTTATAATATAAAATCTTAAAATAATAATAATAATAATAATAAATAAATAAATAAATTTAAATATATACATAATCAATTCACTAATTAAACCAAAAAAATAAAAAATAAATATAAAATAAAATAATTAAATAAATAAATACATTTAAATATGATCAGTCACTATATATATATATATATATATATATATATATATATATCAATCAGTCGATATTAAAAAAGACATCAAATATTTTTCAAATAATTATTAATAGCTCCATAATTTCACACTCTCTCTTCTCAAAATACAAATCACATTGCATGATGGACTCACTAAGCTAGTCCGAAACGTTGGTTTCAAAAACTGTTCACAGGTCTTTCCACAAAAATAAAAAAACAATTTTTTTAGTTCCAAAAACTGTTTATTGTCCTGCCTTGTAATCTTGTAAAATTTGATATGAAAATAAAATTAATTACTTGCAACAGTTTAACTAATTAATCCTCTACCTTCCTAAATACTGTTCTTTACTAAATTAAAACAACATAAAAAAAGTGTTCACTTAGTTTTTTTTCAGTACTCTCAGAGACCAAACAGCCTTCCGTCATGATGACCCGTTAGCTGCATCTCTTGCTTATAAATATTCTTCAAGTAATTATTAATAGCTCCATAATTTCACGCTCTCTTCTCAAAATACAAATCACATTGCCGTGATGATGGACTCACTAAGCTAGTCCGAAACGTTGGTTTCAAAAACTGTTCACAGGTTTTTCCACAAACATAAAAAACAATTTTTTAAGTTCCAAAAACTGTTTATTGTCCTACCTTTGCAATCTTGTAAAAGTTGACATGAAAATAAAATTAATTATTTGCAACAGTTTAACTAATTAATCCTCTACCTTCCTAAATACTGTTCTTTACTAAATTAAAACAACATAAAAAAAAGTATTCACTTAGTTTTTTTCAGTACTCTCAGAGACCAAACAGCGTTCCGTCATGATGCCCTGTCACCGAGATGCTCCTGCATCTCTTGCTTATAAAAAATTTTCAAGTAAAGCTTCCATGTCTCTGTTAATTTCATCAAATGAAGCTTCCATGGCTCTATCAATTTCATCAAGTGAAGCTTCCATGGCTCTATCAATTTCATCAAGTGAAGCTTCCATGGCTCTATCAATTTCATCAAATGAAGCTTCCGTGGAAGCTTCACTTGATGAAGAAGAAGAAATTGCTAGAGGCATGGAAATTGTTAAAGCTTCCATGGCTCCAGCTTGAGAACTCTCCCCTGCAAAAACATGAAATAAACTTATGAAAATCATCAATAATATAGATGAGTCCAGTGACTGGCTTCTCAAAGTCTCCATCCATCAAGGTCTATTGCATGCCAAAATGAATTACAGAGATGGCTGTATTTTGTATATAATTAAATCATTATTACTCTCCATAAGTATGATATTATCTTATTTTAGTAATGAAAACTACCGTAAAAGATTTCGAAGTAAACAGATACATTATTTAAGTTGGGTTGCATGCCTCTAAAAAAGAACACTCGTCAAGATGATATCTATAAATGAAGCATGATCAGGATTAATCATAAGTAAACGGCTAATGTTAGAAGTTAGAACACAATAAGAAATCAGGAAAAATTATCTTAGCCTCCATGTTATATTCGGAAGTATGCTACCAGAAACCAGAAACATGACTGCAAGAACAACGTGACCAGAAACAAGGCTGGGGAGACTGCAGAAACGAAACAGCTCTACCATATATAAATAACTTAAATTCTAAATATATACATATAACATTTTTTTTCCATATGCCGTCAAAACTTAAATCATAAATATATACACAACATTTTTTTTCCATTAACTGCGAAACAAGTTTTCGTTAAATAGATAAATAAATTACTATATATAACAATTTTTTCCATATACTGTGAAATTTTGTTAATTATAAACATATTATATAAAAGCAAACACTAAATTTATTTCTCAAGAGCCAAAATCCACATCATTATTAATGTATTACATTGTAAAAATTTCACAATTTATCATACATAATAAACTACCTTTTCACTGGTTGTGTTGCTCTGCCACTTATTTTATCTGTGATGGAAATCGACACTTAACCAAGTGAAGAAAATTTTAAGTAAACACACTCATTTTAAAACGTAAAAAACTTGGAAAATTTTAACACACATTTTAAAATGTAACAGACTCGGCGAATGTTATCAAGTCTTAAAATATCAACGATAAAATGTTTCGTCATATTTTTGAAAAATAATTAAATTTGAATTTTTTTTTACATAGTTTCTAATAAATTTTGACATTTTAAAGTAAAATATTTTTATTTTATAAAATTTAAGTAAATTATTTCAAAAAAATAGAAATCAACGAATCTATTTTCAAAAAAAAATAGAAAGTTAACCCATAAACAAAATATACATTAAACAAAACCTTAACATCATCCCAAATATTCATGAGAACCTTAGCATCATCCCAAATATTCATCATTGTTGTCTTTCAAAGAACCCAAATAATCTCAAATTCTACAATCACTTAATTTAAATCTATGGTTAATTTAAATTTACACCATAAGGTGTTTTCCTTTGAAAATAACTCTCCTCTCAGATTACATGTATATTTGTGTACCTTGATTTAGGTGTTGGACGATTAAAATAATTTGAGAAAATCCAATTCATTCCACTGGTATTAAATTAGTTACAAATTTAGTTATAAGACTCACCATGCAACACGGTTATATGAGCAGACGAAATTAATTTTTTCTTTCTGGAAACTGATACTGAGTTACAACGCAGTCATTGTATTGTCTTCGCCTAAAGATTCGAGTCAGCATAAAACAGACACATCTTCACATTGTGAGCATGAGTGACGACAAAGTGAGCAAATCAAATAGGCCACATCAGACACAGAGGAAGGAACACATCTAGAAAATGATGAAGTGCTTCTAGATAAGGTTGTTATGGCATTGTGAAGCTTTATTCATTAAAAGTTACTGCGTGAAAAGGCTTAATTTGATTTACGCACTTTGAGGTTAATTGGATTGGAACAAACGAGCAGGATTCAAACTTGACGGTGGACATTTGGTTTCGACAATGATCACTCTCGTTTTGAGTAGTTCTCCTTCCGTGGGTGTTAATTGGAGCGCGGCGCCTGTGGAAAGGCCTGACAAAGGAGGAACAAACAGAGTTGTGATTGTATGTCTATGTGCAAATAGCTTCTTGGTTGAATTTCAATCATTGAAACAAATATTATGCTACACCTTTCACATCCCCAAGCCTCGGGTTTCAAATGCAGAGACCGGGAAGATAATCGACAAACTTATTCAAGAAAATTACGCAGATGCCATGTCGGTACACGATGCCCACAAGTGCATTTACAGTTCTGTGTTGTTACCCCAAGGGCAGTTTACAGTCGAGCTATAACAAAAACCCAAGAGGAAATCAAAGATGGACTACGCAGTGGTTATTGAAATGGATTGTTAGTTGGATGGACTTAAAATTTTAGCATGCACGCTATATTGTATATTCACATCAAATAATATTACATATAAATACATATGGTGTTGTCTCATGATAGGTAGACTATTTTGGACACACAATCATCTGGTTGAGAGAATATCTCAACCACACACCAATTTAGGAACATCTAGATATAACAACCCGAAGGAATAGGAATAGACTCTTGTAGATAGAATGAATCACAACCGAGACAAGTAGGAATTACAATTTCCAAGTCACCCCCTTAATGACTACTTGTCTCGATCTCAATCTGCAAAGTCTAATTATGGTCAAACAAAACCAAAGAATATGTCGACGTCCATATAAAGGAGCAACCATCCACCGGAATGCATGGGTGTCAACCGCTACAACCGCTAGTCTACTAGGATGCCCTTCGCATACATGGTTCTGTCAGCCATTATAACTGCATACATGTACCTGTACCTGCAAATCCCCTTCCATCATCATCATCATGGTTTTTGTCAGACTACCCATAACCATGCTCTGGGTTTTATCGGATTACCCTCAACCACGCCAACAAGGGCTCTCAACCACCAAAGCTCAACATGGATTACCATCAACCATGCCAACAAGGGCTCTCAGCCACCAAGGCTCAACACAACCACTAAAGGCTCAACTCCAGTGACCAATGCTCAACACTGAGTTGACCAACGCTCAACACAACACCAAGGCTCAACTCTGCCACCAAGGCACTCAATTCAGCCACGAAGGCTCAACTCTGCCACCAAGGCACTCAATTCATCCACGAAAGCTCAACAAAGCCACGAAGGCTCAACTCTGCCACCAAGGCACTCAATTCTTCAATAAAATAAAAAATCAAACAATTGTTTCAAATTTGAGTCATTAAGTTGTTCAACGTTGCACATATATGCTTGCATTTGTCATAAAATTTCTGTCTGTTGTAGACAAAGTATGAGTTCCATGTTCAACGTTGTCTCGCGTAGAGAGAAATTCCCATGTTGCAGAGTGATTCAAAGGTCTATTTTCAGCATCATGCCCCTTGATGAAATATCTGCCTCCAATCAATTTCTTGTTGCAGTGTTTTGGACCGAATTTTCTTCCCTTTTGGCAAAACCCCTTCCATCGAGAAGGAATAGGCCCTATATCCGTGTCATCAAAACTTGGAGATTTCGACCACCTTTCCTGGAGTGACAACGCTCTTCTCAATGCCCTATTTCACGGCAACACTCCAACGCTCTTCTCAATACCCAATTTCATAGCAATTGGCCTTCTCACGAACACTGAGCATGAATCAACATTCACACAACTTTTGAACACCAATTTGGCCTTCACAATCGGCCTCAATCAGCCTTCACAACACTCGCACCACTCAAACTTCATAATCGGCCTCCTCAAGCAGCAAATCGGCCTCAATTGGCCTCCCTGGCCACAAATTGACCTCAATCAAATAACAACAAAGGATGGGAAAACCAAAAGATGAACAAACAAACTCTCTATTTCCCTTGGCCCAGGCCCAAACGGGCTCTGATACCAACTTAAAGTTTGAAGATGCACACTATATTGTATATTAACATCAAATAATATTACCTATAAATACATCTGGTGCTGTCTCAAGATAGGTAAACTATCTTGGACACACAATCACCTGGTTGAGAGAATATCTCAACCACACACCAATCTAGGAACATCTAGATATAACAACCCTAAGGAATATGAACAAACTCTTGTAGATAGAATGAATCACAACTGAGACAAGTAGGAATTACAATTTCCAAGTAAGGTGCCTTAGAGAGAAAGAGGATAACCAAACTTTTCTGCAAGTTGTGGTTGTAGTCCTTTTTCCGCAGAGAGATTCCTAACACCTTGGCTAGATATGCTATGCATATAGGAACATGGGATTGTAATTAGCTTGCGGTTCTTGAGTTGCCCATGGTTGTCTGATATCATTGTGTGTACAGGTGTTTGAAGTATCAATGTTTTTTTTTCATTGGGGAAAATAACTTAGATTATTCACACATGTGTTGGAAGTATCAATGTTTTTGTTTTTGTTTGGGGAAAATAACTCAAATCATTCTATTTCTGCAAACCTCAGATTGCAATTCTGATAAATCTAAAGTACATTTTCTCAAGTGGCTTGTTAGTAGCAATCGCATCAAATATTACAAAAATATAGAGGCCTAACACCATGGCTATATATGCTATACGATAATTACCCTATGTTTTTTGAAGTTGTCGATGACTGTACTTGACTCCTTTATGACTATGCAGACATTTATTTGACGTGTTAATACCTTGTTTTGGTAAAATTAATCACACCATTGTGAATTTACAAACCCCACTTTTGGACTGATCCAAGGTTTTTTTACTCGAATGCCTTTCCTTTTGATGTCAATCAACATTTAACACTAACTAAAATAATTCAAACCATATTGACGATCTTAATCTCATGTTTTGTTCAGTGACTTTGAAGATATATTTGATTGGAATCATTTTACTAAAACATTGAAAGAAGATGTCAGAATTGTGAAATGTCTACCGACATCTTATGCGAAAATTGAGCCTTTACAAAAAACGCCAATATCATGGTCAAAGGATGGATCACTAACACTTAATTCTTTTAGTGTTTAGAGTTTGATCTTGTAAAGTTGGTCAATATCCCAAAGAATGCTCCAAGTTTCTTATTGCACCATGTATTATTTGGATGCAGCACACATACTACAAGGAAGAAATGCTCCCCTTGTTGAAGAAGCATAAGGTTATACACTTTACTCATACAAATTCTCGACTTGCAAATAATGGACTTCCTAATTCCATTCAAAACTTGAGATGTTGTACAAACTATCAACCGTGAGGTACACAAAGTCTATAGAAGAGCTTGGGAAGAAATTGGTGGCTAGGATGAGAAAGAATGGGAAGCCTTACATTTCCCTTCATCTAAGGTAAGAAGCAAAACAATAAACTATGATGTTAACTTAGATCAGGGTCAATAAATTTAACATGTACATGTTAAGTTCTTAAAATTTGTGAAGTCATAATATTGATGTATGTAAAATGAACTAAAAATCATGTGTTTATCAACAATACACATTTAAATCTTTTATCAGGTTAGAACAAGATGAACTAATTCATAGCAATTAATTGTTTGCAATCTGTAACGATGTAGATATGAGGGCATGTTATCATTCACTAGTTGTGCACACAACCTTACATTGGATGAAGCAGAGGAGCTACGTGAAATGCGATACAATGTAAAGCACTGGAAGGAGAAGGACATTGATGCTGAAGAAACGTGGAAGCAGGGAGGCTATCCTTTAACTCCATGTGAGACTGCTCTTTTCTTGAAAGTCTTGGGCTATTCACCAACAACAAACATTTACATTGCAGCAGGGGAAATTTATGGCAATGGCAGCATGAGAGCTCTAGAAAATTAATACCCAAATGTATTTTCACATTCAACTCTTGCTACAGAAGAGAAGCTTCAGCCTTTTAAAAACTATCAAAATAGACTTGTTGCATTACACGTAGACAAGATAAAATAGCAATATGTTACGGTAAACAATGATAAACATAATAGTTATGTTTTTGTTGAGGAAGATAATAGTTAGTTAGGCATTTCATTTGCAACATCTGGTGCAATTGCTAGTTGTAATGTGTTCATGAATAAACATATACTTGATGTTCTACTATTTTGTTGCCTACCATCTTATACTAAATTAAATGAAGGAAAGTGTATTAATTGTATTAACTTTTAATATTAGGTTTGATTATTTTTCTTTAAACAATTATTTTATATCCAAAAATTATTTTACTCTATAAAATTGTGAAAACCACTGGAAATAAATATATTGATATTTTAACTTCACAAATAAAATATTTGCAATGGAAATAAATAGAAAAATCAACCACGAAAAAAAAAAAAATATGTGTAAAAATTTCTCCTTCACTTTATTAACTCTAGGAAAATAAGGGCCTTGACCCACAAAGAATACACAGAATATACAACACAACATGGAACCTAGATTTCAGTGCCTACTATAAATTCAACACATTGATAAAATCTCAACCATCGAAAACTCGATGACTCCACCTATAAATTGGTCTCCTTTTCTTCACTTGTATAACCCCCTTGGGCAGTAAGTAATTTGGTCTTCCTCCTATACACAAACTCTTGGCTGGAAAACTCAGCGTCTCATTGGTTATGGCCTCATCCACAAGCTCGGCCTCCTTGAATTCATCTCCCAAAATTACCTTGCCGCACACCTTTCCATTCTCTTCAGTGTTTGAATCTCTTAGTCTTTGAGAAAATCATTTTCTTGATAACAATGTGTCTTTCACCTCTCCCTTTGATTTATTTTATAATTTCATTAAGCCAAATCCCTAACCCTTATCTCTTTAGTGATCAATAGCCATTATTATCGTAAGTCATTTGAGATTAACCATAAAAATTAGATCTAAGTCGCTTAAATATTAAATTATTTATCCTTAGAAACTTGGTGTAATAGTCAACATTGATTAATTAATTAATTAATGTATTTTTCCAAAGTTAAAGTCAAGAAAGAAATCATAATAATCACTTACTCCTCATGAGAAAGCACCTAAGGAGGAAAATGACATATTTTGCATGCTTGACACCTAGCCTTTGCAAAAGCACCTAGCTGAGCTATAAACATCAACACTGCCTCCTACTGAGGAACGTGTTCTCCACCAACCCCAACTTATATTTGTAAAACACAAACTTGCCCTTCAATAGGGGCCTAGTGAGAGTGTCTACCACCTGCTCATCTATGGATATATATTCAAGCTTTACACTTACCCTCTAGACTCTATCTCTGATGAAATGATATATGATCTCTATATGCTTGGCCCTGTTATGAAACACTAGATTCTTTGAGAGCTTGATGCAGTTCTGATTATCACAATGAATCACTATCAAATCAATCTTGAGACCATACAACCCTATTAGCATCTTGCAAAGCCAAATGGCCTCACAACTCGCCAAGATAACAACCATATACTCTACCTCCGCTAAACTAAGTGTCACATATGACTACTTGTTGAACCATGAGATTCTTGCTGACCCCAAAATGGAACAACACCCAAAGATGATCAAGCATTATGTTTTCTTTTGGATCACAATGAACTTCCTCAACTTCTTCAGCGTAATCGAGGAGATCCTCCTCTTGGAGAGCCACGGTCAAATCTTCAAGGACAACTGTAAAATGCCACATTGGTCAGCGATACTTAAGAAATTCTTCAATGAATACCTTAATGGAAGGGATACTTTTAGGCCTACAAGAATGTTTAAGTCAATCTCTTTGATAACCCCCAAATGAATTAATGAAAAACCTCATGAGAGCATCCTCATGAACCATGTTGATTTATGAATTATACTTGATAAATTTGGCAACATGATCCACAGCTGAAGAAGGATCACCATCTAATTTTAGAACATTTTTCATAGAAATTATGTCACATTGATTTAGATATCCAAGAATATCCCTGACATCTAAAGTAGGGTACATCTCAGGTAGGTCCCAAGCAGCCATTGCCTTGAGTCTTGCATGGCAATTAAATGGGGAGTTGCCAAGGTAAACTTAAAATGTCTTATTAGATGCTTGCCTCACCCTACAAGCATTGAAACTTAGGAGCTCAATGAAAAACAAGGGCTTCGTTCTTCCAATGGAGTCGCTAAATGAGCTAATTTATCCTTGTTTACAAGATAAGCTCAATCAATGAAATGAATATTAGACTTTATATAATGAGGAGGTCGACTCAAATACTCCCCTGCAACGATGTGAAAAATGTTGCCTCAAAATCTAACAGACCTTGTGAGGGTGACTGGTAAGATAAGCTAGAACAAGGGGCAATAATATGAGGTGTGGCCCACTATCACCACAACCACTACTTCATACTTTTTTGTGGACTTTCACCACTAGGGAGGCTTCCCTATATTGGGTCACCTAAAGGATCTATCAACTGCAAGGATTGAGATGACAAGATAGGCTCTAAGAGGGATATCTTCTTAAGGATAGGGCTTAGAGAACACACTAAAAAATGTGCATCCTCATATAGGCCTAGTTAGGGCACAATGTCAGCTACGGCTTGAGAAATAGCAAGGTAGACAAGCTTGCCTAATGTCCCAAGTCCAATAAAATACTTCCAACAAATGTATACCTTCAATTTATGGAACATGAAGCCTCTAATAAGCCCCAAGTTGAAGCCTAGGGAAAACTAGGGCTTTTCTAGGACAAAATATACCTAGGGAAAGGGATGTTTACCCTAAAATAGAGAAATTAGCCATGAGTTTCACTCTATTTTGAGGTAAATACCTCACCTCCACGTGTTGAATCCCTCTACCTAGCAACACCTTCAATCCTAGTTGAGAGAGATTCCCTAGCCCAAGCTAGTAGCTTTCCTTAAGAGGCCGAAAATGAGGTTAAGAAAGAGAAAAAGCACGAAATTCAAGATGATTTTAAGATGATCAACCATGCAACAAAAGGCCAATGCCTCAATGCCTCAACCTTGGGTGATGGAGTCTAGGGGATGTTAAATATTTCTAAACCTTGGCAAAGGAGTAAGGGATCTAAAACTCTAGGTTTCAAACCCTAACTATTATTTTTGTGAGGGAACAAAGTCAATGGACAGAGTTAGTTTAATGGTTCACCCATGGGATTTTCATTCACATTCTATAAGTGGGTAATGCATGAAATATTATCTTCAACAGTTCATAGAATAATTTCCAACCATAAATTTGCACATAAAAACCTTAGATAATCAACCATTCCATACAATATCCACAAATATCAATGATTTATCAAATACAAGGTACACTTACAAAATAGAATGCATGAGCAAGCCCTTTATTGCTCCAAAATGACATCTCCAAAGCCAAGAAATAGCTCCATTGGAAAAAGAAGTGCACCATAGATCACATCTCCACAAGATACAAGAGTTAGAGAAAGATTTCGGCGAAAATCACATGGAATCTCATTTGTCGACGCGTTTCGAACCAACTAGAGAAATTCAGCTCAGCTGTGTTTCTCTAAGAGGACCGAAAATGTCACAGGTGATGATGAACAATTGATGTGGGCCAGTCCTCTATTATATGAGGATTAGAACAACTAATATGTCCACAAATCCCCTAGAAACATGTTTGATCACTAAAAGACCTTGTGTTACAAGACAACCAATTAGCTAACATCAAAATAAGCCAAATTTGTCCACATGTGTGAGTCGTAGCCACTGAAAACTTGACACCATCCATCATAAATGCTCAAGATGCCATGTCCAAGGGTGATAAGGTGTCCAAGAAGGTGTCGATGCCTCGTAGACCCAAAATTTGGGGTTTGACGCTCAAATTTACCTCAAAATCTCTTGTGGGGTCCCAAGATTCAGCTAGGGTACCATAAAGTGGTATCCATGGGTCTCTAACTGCTAAATGAGGCCTCCTTCTCTCCAGTGTTAGTGCTTCCTCTAGTGTAACAAGCCCTCCCCAGTGTCTCAGTATGAGACCATCCTCATCTGGGATCAACTTCTGCCCATCAGGTTGTGTCAAGGCCAGCTTGGGGGTATATTGGATCCTGTGGTGACAACTTGAAGAATCCTCAAAATCGGGTCAAAGGTGACCAACGTCCTAGGTCCTAGAGGTGCTCTGGGACATGTATCATCTGCTAGTGTTGTTAGGAGGCTCTAGACTCTCAAAAATGCACTTGTTTTGGCCAATGTACTCCTTTAAAGGTCCTAGGTACCTATGGAGCGCATGCCCAAGACTTGGGCTATTGAACCACCAAATAGAAAACAACAAGGATTTCTAGTGAAAGTAACCATAAATTAGATACTAAGATCAATAATGCATCTAAGTGAACCAAACTTGAATGTTAAAGGCAGTTTAATACTTCAAACAAGGATCCCTTTCCAAAATTAGGACCAAAATGTCGCAAAGTCATTTTCTCCCTAAGTAGGGGTGGCTAAAGGTCAACCCAAGTGCTTCCATCCCCTAAGTGGAAGTAGCAGTTCCCTGGTCCACTCTTCAATTGATAGGTGTTAGTGAATAATAATGCGGTAATGGAGGGGAGAATATTTCATGGCCTAGTGCCATGGTCAAGGGGACTAGTTGATGGGGGCGTCCACATCTTGAGTGTATAGATGTGAGGAGGAAGCATTCATGGATGCATGAGTTATCAACTCAACCTTGATTTTTCCACCCCTCCTACGTGTCTTTTACTTTTTTTTATTATTCCTTGTATTACTGCTTATAGCACAACGGTTAGAGTTTGATTTGTATAACGTAGCAGTTTTATTACCCCTTTAAGATGAGTCAATTTATCGTTCATTCCGGTTGGGACATGCAAAGGATCCTTTTTTATGTAATGGAACGTCATGGTGCTTAGGAACTAGGTGATGGCCATATGAGGAAGGTAGAGATCATGCTAGGCTTTTACCCACATGCTAATCTTTATATCTCGGCCATATTTTGCATTTTTTTATTTCTTCCTTTTGTTTTATTATGGCCATGATATGCTCTTTTTCTTTTAGCTGCATCAACCTCCTAAAGAAAATTTTTTAGACCCTGCTCAAGGTATGTGAACATGTGGTGCAGGTACTCAGCATGTAACCAGTCTTTGCCAACCTAATGCCAGGTAAACCACCCACACATATACCCACAGTATGCATTCTCCATTTATATGCATATACGCCTGTCCCAAGATATTTAACTCTGCAATGGAGTTAAATCTGCAGACCATAAATGGTCAAAGGCCCATTCCTCTATTCCTATATAAAGGAACCCAATCACCCCGCCAATACTTCCTCTCGGGACAATATATGAAATCCCATATATCAGCACTCTTATTCCATTTTACACCATCGGAAGCATTTCATATGTTATTGGAAGCATACATATATGTTAAGCCTTAAAACCCCGCGGCCATACCAACATCCCAATACAACGGATTAACGAGAGAACCCCGCTCCCACATATATGTCGGATTTCAAATATTATAAGGGTGCGTTTATAAAATCGGCGGGTCCGTCTATTTGGTCATCGCAAGTCACAACACCACTCCAACCTCTGATCTCCCACTGCCCGATCGCCGATAGTTGGACTTCAAAAATAATAGACCCACCTTTATAAATATCGGCGGGTCCGCACCATTCTTCGCCCATAACACTGCTCCAATCTCTGATCGCCGATATGCTTTGTCGCCGATATCGCCATCGGCGAATCACAATTCCACTAACTGCTGACCCTTGTTGCCTCCGATCGCCAATATGCGATTTAATCGTGACCGTTGATCTGGCCACGATCCAACAGTCTACAATTAATTGCCATATCGCAATATCGCAATTCTGCTAACTGTTACCTTTGGTGCCTCCGATCACCGATATGCAATTTAATCGGGGCCGTTGATCCAGCAACGATCCAATGGTCCACGATTAACCGTGCCACTCCTTGCAAACTTCCAAGGTTTATCCCGATAGCTTTAAAGGGTCTTCCGATGCTGCGATTTGATCTCAGCCATTGATCTAGATGATTCAATGGCTGCTGAGCGTCACTTGCACTTCTCCACAATTCCTTTTACTTACAATTTTTACCGTGTTTCTTCAATTTCTTGGTGATTGCTTCTTTAAAGGTTTTGTCCTTCATTGTTTCTGCTGTGCCACTCTGATGCTCCAATTCCCCTCCAAAGCTAGCTTCGCTTTTCACTAGGATTCAATGATTCCTTGTGATTCATCTCTGAGCGTGTTACGACCTTGCATACTACAGAACTCTGCCTACAATTCGTTACAGAATCTACGAGTTCATAATTCACATGAAATCAAATCATATACACTCAATTCACGCATACGCACACTCAGAATCGAACTCCTACTTTTTATTAACACATAAAAGTAATTGATTACAATTGAGACTCTTGGTCTCTCTCACAGGCCTGATTCTCAACACTTGTGGCCTCTTCCCTTTTTTTGCCCGTAGGCTTACATCTGTTTTTATGGAAGACTCGAATTGGATTGCTATGATCCCATCCTTTAACAAAAGCCCTAAAGCTCTACATGTATGCATATGTGGCATAAAATCCTCCTTAAGACTTTATTCCATCTTTTCTCTATTTTAAAATAGAAAAGCCTCCTTATCGCTCAATGGTCCACATCTATTCCTTTTATGCCTAAAAGCTCTCCCTTGCTCCTAGGATCATGGAACCACTCATGTTCTTATTTATTTCTTTTGAGAGCATCTAATTAAATCACACTTAAAGGCCTAAATATTACTTTGACTTGGAACTTAAGAAACTAATTCCTAAAATGCATGACCCCCAATGTCTACTATTTACAATGATTTTCCTTGGGCTGAATGCTCCTGCATCAACATGTGATTGCTAAATCCCTAAGTTCCAATGACAAGTTGTACCCAAAGAATGGAGATGAGATATTGGTCTTATAATTTGAGATGGAAGGTGTTAAGTATGGCATAAGGAAAATGTAATATATTATCATAATCATGTTTTTCTAGGTAGTTCCCCTCCTATAACCCAAAGGACGTTAAAGGAGGTCCCAATGGACTAGGGTCAAATATTAACCATCTTCGTAAGGTGAGAGAGCAAGAATGTAATCAAGGTCTATCAATCTTCCAAATCACCCCATTCTCTATATCAAAAGCCCAAAACAAACAAGTACTTGATTGCAAAATTATCAAAATACCCTTTGAATAACAACCCCCCTTCATCTAAGAGCTAATGTAGGATGGGTGAGGGGTACATGGTCAATGCAAGTGGAAGAGGCACATGACATGTCATCATCTAATGGTGGTTGGTAGGGTCTATTGGTTGTTTGGCTAATCGACTGGATGTCAAATGTAGGAGAAACAATTCCCCCTATGGTGTTACTCAGTTTGGTGGGTAACAGGCATGTTAGAGTTAAATGGGCGAGTGACAAGATATTGTAATGTACTTATTTCCAAGTGTGGTGAACCAACACAGAAGCCTTTCTCTAAAATATATTTTTTCTTAACTCTGCTACTTATTCATATCTTACCCTATTCAACAAATACAAGTGAAAATATTTGTTGTAGGTACCCCTACTATAAGAAGCAGTAATTGTTAGTTTTTGGATATTGTGGTAGCATTAGATAGGTGTTCTAGTTTTTAAAGTGTTAGCGAGACTAAGGAACATGAGATCTCCAATACCCAGAAATGGTTTCGCGAGATTTGGCTCCAAAACACCTTAATTAAATTAACTAATCGGATTATTAAAATTCTTTAAGTCTAACTTAGGAAAACTAGTTAATTGAAGTGTATTAATTAAGGAAATTTACTTTTGCTCTAGAGACTTCTCAAAAGTAATTTGACGTAGTCTAAGATGATCTGGGTCATCAATCACAATTAGATCTTGGTCGTTGGTTCTCCAACGAGAGAATTATAAGAGCAAGTCAATGGGGCTTGGAGAGATAACATTGAATGAGCAAGGGAGCAAGGCAATGTGAATTTCCTAGTGCGCAGTATTTAGAGAGGGAAGAATTTGAGCCAGTAGAGCATCGGTGAAAGGGTTTCAGCGAAGGTTGGAGAGAGATTTCCAAAGTTAGAGGGAAGGTTGATTTCTTCTGCTGGAAGGTCATACTAGTGGGTGCGAGTTTGCTAGTATGTAGATTTGGGAAACAGGTCATATTTCTAGTACCATTAGAGGAAATTTAATCCTAAAAGTGGCCTCGTAAGGAAAAATAATAAAATAATGGTTAAAATAATAAAATAATAGTTATGAAATTTGGAGGGAAAGGAAAACTACATTTTTTAATTGTATTTTTAGCATATCTCCTTATAGGATTACTCAAATTTCAAGTGTAGACACTCATTGGATGCGGAATTAAATTCCACATCCAACGAGTACTCATTATACATACTTTTGAGAAGACCCACATTGATAAGAATTAAAGATACATTAAAAAAACGTGTGGAATGCGTTTTTTAATGTATCTTCATTTTTTATGAACACATTTTTTTAATCTATCTTCAATTTTTATCAATGTGGGTCTTCTCAAAAGAATGCATAATGGATACTCGTTGGATGTGGAATTTAATTTTGTATCCAACGAGTGTCTACACTTGAACTTTGAGTAAATCTATAATGAGATAATCTAAAAATACAATTAAAAAAAGTAGGTTTCTACTTTTCCCTCCAAAATATTTACATGTACCTCTTTTTAAATTTAAAGGTTTTTTATTAGTTTACATATTATGACATGGAAATTACATGAAAAATTTGTGGACACTTTAGGCCAAAATTCCCTCTAGTGGCAAGATCACCAAAGTAGTGTAGGATCAACAGGTCTCAATTTCCGACAAATGAAAATTTCCCACAAAAATGTTTTTTGTGCACATTTACTATAGGAGGCCGAGTTTAATTTTGCAAGTGAAATAGAGGGTTTCCAAGTTGATCTTCTAGTTGGAGTGGTGGAGATAATTTTCCAAATCTTTGTCAATGTTTGGAAAGAAGATATATGTACTCTCTGATTTGCTAAAGATAATAAATAATAAACCCTCATCTGTTGCATCGGTTTTCCCTTCAGGGTTTTTTTGGAGATGTTAGTCCAAATTATTGGTGTCATTTTATGTGTGTGCTTTTATTTTCTCAATTCCTAATTTATTTTCCACAACCTTTACTTTTTAATTTTGAAGATTGCAGTAGTGAGCTATTTGTTATTTGTTGTTTAATTAAATAACAAAAGACAAAAAATTGCATCAGTGAGAGAAATAGTTTCTAGTTTATTACAATCATGGATGGATTTTTCACAGTAACATCCCACCTTCATCCAAGTGCTAATCTCGGATACGTGAGAGGTACATCGCTGATGCAAGTGGTAGAGGCACATGGCATGTCATCATCTAATTGTGGTTGGCAAGGGTTGTTGGTTGTATGGATGACCAATTTGCTGTCAAATGTAGGAGAAAAATTCCTCCTATGGGTTACCCATTTTGCTGGGCAATAGGCATGTCAGAGTCAAATTGGTGAGTGACAAGATGTGCAACGCACTTCTTTGCAAGTGTAGTGAATCAACAAGGAAGCCTTTCTCTAAAACAAACTTGTCCTTACCTCTGTTACTTGTTCATATCCAAACCTGTTCATCAAATACAAGATAAAATATTTGTTGTAGGTAGTAGTCCTACTAGAAGAAGGGGTAACATCTGGCTCCAACTATGGGACCTGAGCTTCACTCGAGAGGAATTGAGAACCCCAGAATCTCATTTTACATGAGTATCAACCAAGAACAAAATGTTGAAACTAATGTCCAAGTGCACTTATTCATTTATTATTCTACTCTAATTCACTTGAGATGGATTTCTTTAGTAAAATGAAAGATATAGTGTAGCCACCTCAAGAATGCATAAGTGCACACACTTCTCCCTTTATGCACGATTACCATATAGAACATAGATACGTTAAAAACTAGCTAATCATGTGTGTGAAATCTCTATGACTACCATGTTGAAAATGTGCCTTAACACCTACACAACAACAATGTCTTCCAGTGGACATGCAAATAAAGAAACGTTGTTACAATATGTGTTGATATACTTCTGCAATGGACTAATATAGTTGTTGTCCAGGTCTAAAAATTGCATCAAGTCAATGCAATCATTAATCTACTTTGCATTATTTAGATGGATGATTATCTCTTCATCTTCTAGATGGATACAAATATTAATTCCTTTTTTACACAAGGCGTTGTCATCTATAAAATCGTATATGAATTCATCACCTTCAACCAACTCCTTCACAAGATCTTCAATGATTGCACTTACTAGAGAGTTGAAAACATTGCTGCCCAGATCTGAGAATTCTTCAAATTTGTCTCGAATATCATTTGTTTCTAAATTTGGTCTCCTTCTAGCCCTTCTTGGAGAGCCATTCATATTGCTTCTAAAGCAAGAAATCCCTATCATTAGAGTCTCTCCTTTGAATAGGCTCTTGGAATCACTACCTACACATCACTAATATATTCCTCCTAGTGATTTTTCCTAATACTTGGACTCCTCTCATCGGTGAAAGTTTGTAAAGAGTAAGGAGCCTTAGCTGAGGTGACAGTGGGCTATCACTCCATTTTTGCCACTTGACCTAGTAGTTTCTCTATAGGAACCCCTCCTAGGGCCCTTGCTAGTTTGAGCAATAACATTTTGGCGTCGTTGTTAGGGAGGAAGCAGGTCTACCTCCCTAGTGAATCATTGAGGAATTGATTCATAAACGACATTTCAAGTATTCCTCTGGTGACTCCATTCATTGTCTAATCCCCTAGTTTGCTTGAAGGTGACAACATTCATCCTTTGACTAGGGTTGTTGCAAGAAGGGGAGAACGAACTCCATCACCCATTAGAACTAGCCTTCGAACTAGACTTCTCCCTGCATTTGAAAAGGTTAGTGATCTCGCCCCCAAGATGGCAACACATTCTAGCACCAACCAAAATCAAGACCAATCCAAGATCCCATGAAGAAAGAGGCATTTGGCTAGTGTCTTTGGGCATTTGAATTTGAGTGACAATCCTGAGATTTTACCTAAAAAATCAAATGATTAGTTGCCTTATCACTATCACTATGTTTGGAGCTTATTCATTCATCTTGGAACACATTGGACTCCACTAGTCCTCCTCAGTGGCCGTTTGACCTATTGCATCTAATATTTTTCCCTCTTTGGAGGCTTATTTTAGCGTTATGGAGCTATCTTGGTGGGCATATCACCAGGGAATGTTATTTTTTCACATTATTTATTAGTAGGGGAAATATTAGGCTTGATTAGGCAAAATGAACCCCTTAGGGAGGATATATATTGATGTGATGATCATTTCATTTGATCATCATTTGGATTTGGATTTGTATCTCTTCCTAAGAATTTCGCTAGCCTTATTGATGGACGAATTTGGAGATTGATGCATTTCAATGTTTGGAAGAACTTGTGTTTGATCTTGGAGCTTCGTTTTTCTTGTCTATTGATGATTGGAAGATTTTCGATATACGGGTAAGTGTATTTCCATGGTTTATGTCTCATGTTTTGTCACTCATGTAATGTATGAAAATTTTCTCTCATGAAGTTTCCTTAATGAAATATGAATTTGTTAATCTAGTCTTTGTGAGGCATATTTCATACGTTTCATGAAAAGTATAGGGAACAAATATCCTAGGGGTATATGAATATTCATAGTTACCTTGATAAGTCATCAATTGCAACATCAAAGAAGTGTAAATTTTCCTAGTGACTTAGTTGTTGCGTCTAGGGCCATGCGAAGTTGCTAGGGAACTCCTTGATTGGGCATAAAGATCTCTAAATATTGAATCTCATTGACTCCATTTCTCCCAATAGGGTAGGCATTGGTCTAGTCCTAGGTGATCACAAAATGAAAATCATTCTCACCTTCTTGCTTCTCTTTCTAAGCCCTAACCTTAGTAGGCCATCTAGGACATCCAACGAAATCTTTTGTAGCCATCAAAACTGGATGAAACTTGGTTTGTGAATCCTCAAGAGGTCCTCCAAATTTGAGGCAATTCCAACAATGGAATCTCAAGATATCCCAAGCCCTAGCTTAAAAACCATTTCCCTAGTTTGCCTTTGGTTTATGGCTTCATCAAGGATCAATTCATTAAGCATTAGAGTCAAATTTTATCACCTTGGTCCTCTTCTTCTCCCTCACTTGGTCAAGTCTCTTTATTTGAAGTTTCACTCCAAATCCTTGACACCGTTTGGGTTCACTAGGGCTTCCTTGTCGTCCCGCAACCATGTCACTCCAATTTCACAAGGATTGCTTGGAAACCATATTCTTCTAGGATGCTTTGGTCTAGGGCATTTCACATCAAGAAATAATCCTCAACCCTAGGCCTAGGTCTCCTTCTAGCCCTCCTTGAAGAGTCATTCATCTTGCTTCTAAAGCAAGCAATCCCTATCATTAGAGTCTCTCCTTTGAATAAGCTCTTGGAATCACTACCTACACATCATTGATATATTTCTCCTAGTGATTTTTCCTAATATTGGGACTCCTCCAACTGCTAAAAATCCATAAAGAGAAGGGAGCTTTAGCTGAAGTGACAATGAGCTATCATTCCATTGTTGACACTTGGCCTAGTAGTTTCTCTATAGGAACCCTTCCTAGGGCCCCCCGCTCGTTTGAGCAGTAGCAGGTCAAATGGGATAAAATTTCTTTGCCCAAAATTTGGGGAGGTTGGGGCCTAAAAAGCATGCCCTCTTTTCGAAGGCTTTGGCTGCCAAAATGGGATGGAGATTGTTTTCTACAGAAAGTCTTTGGACATCTGTTAATCATAGGAAACATATTTATCCCACCTACCATGAAGATTGGCTTAGGACTCCAGATAAAAGAAAACCTAAGATATCCATCATATGGAAAGTGTGAAAATTTCGAAATCCAGAATCTTACTGCAGCAATTGATAATATTTCTTCAATTTGTTAAATTAATCAAACAAACTATTTGTAATTTCCTACAACAAATATTGAAACATATACACTTCAGCCTTCACAAAACAAATACTGTGGAAGAAAAATAAATGCTAGAAAATTAGAGAAATTCTAGCACACACATAAAAATATTGACACAATTATTTTTGAACAATTGTCCTTGGAAAAATTCAATGCAGGAAAACTAGTGCAGCAGATGAGGTTTTCTTTAATAATCTTTCAGCAGTAATTCAAGTACAAGAATTTGGACAACAAAACAGAGGAAAAATATTGAGAGAAATTTAGTAACAAATTTCTCACTCTCCACAACGACACCTTGACCCCAAGATGGACCCTCTATCCATACGTTGGTGTCTCTACATCACCCTCTGCGCAGTGCTCTAGTGGACTACGTCTCTCCTCACGTTGTCTCTTCCTGAATTCGTCTTGCACTTCCCAAACCATTGTTGATACCCTCTCTCTCTCTCCTGCAACTCACCCCTTGGCTCTATCTCCTCTACTGAACTTCAGCCACTGAGAAAATTGATCTGCCTGAGCAACTGAGTAACTGCACTTGTGTGTTCTCCATCTACCCATCGACTTCTTCTTATAATCTTCTATTGGAGCACTAATGGCCATGATTAAAACATAATCGATGGCCCAATTATTTCCCTCTCAATCCGTGTGAGTTTCTAGAACATTCACACCTTACCTTAATTAATTATGATTAATTAGTCATATTCCCTAAGTTTAGACTTAGGAAATATTTTAAAAATGACTAATAATCTAATTAAGTCATTTCTAGGTGGAATTTCCATAAACGAGTTCTGGGTTTTGAAGATCTCATGTATTCTAGCCTCTCCACAAAATTTCATGGCTAGAACACATCGATGCTACAAAAAATAACACTCCCTCTTAGCGAGGAAAGTGTTCTAACGTTGCAACTGTTGCCACAATACATTATCTCTACACCATCTACTGTCACGCTACTGATATCTGGCTATTGCTGCCCACCAACTACTGTGCAACTTTGATATGCGCCGCATCTATGTTGCTGCTGACCCTACTATATTGTTGCCAACTACTACATCTGCACTGCAACTCCCTCTCATTTGTTGTTGCAGCAACAGAGAATCCATTTATCACTGCTACTGAAACGGGTTCTCCACCATACCCATATGTTCCCTTAACTTAATGAACTTAGCTCTCCTTGGAGCTTTCGTGAGTATGCCTACTACCTGATCTCTTGTGGGAACATACTGTAGGTGGACTGCCCCACATTGAATACTATCTTCGATGAAATGACATCTAATATCAATGTGCTTCGACCTATCATGAAATATTGGATTCTCAGAGTTTTATGCAACTCTGATTATCACAGTAAACACTGGTTGCTCTCATCTTCTTCCTGAACAAACTCACAAGCAACTTCCTAAGCCATATAGCTTCGCATGTAGTTGTGTTGGCTACCATATATTCAGCTTCTACTGAGCTCAGTGCTACTGACTTCTGCTTCCTACTGCACCAAGAGACCATCCCTGATCCAACATTGAAGCAGTACCCAGAGGTACTTTTCCTGTCCACTGAACTACCTGCCCAATCTGCATCCATGAATTCGCATAATTTGACATCGTCTCCTAAAATATATTTCAGCCCGTATCCGACTATTCCATGCACATATCTACTAATGTGCCTAGATACTGCCCAATGTACCCTTTTCAGTTCTACCATGAACTGACTAAGGGTATTGACAACGAAACAAATGTTTGGCCTAGTGTTAACTAGATACATGAGTGACCCAATGACCTGTCTCTACAAGGTGGGGTCGACTTCCTTGTCTCCTGATGCATCTATCTTTTTCCAATTGGTGATCATGGGCGCCGCCATGGGTCGAAAATCCAACATTCTGAATCTCTTCAGAATATCTGTAGCATATCTCCCTTGCCCAAGAAAGATATCCCCATTCTTATGCCATACTTCCAATCCTAAAAAATAGTGCATCAACCCCATATCCTTCATGTCGAATTCTGCTTCAAGGTTCCTTTTGCATTCCTTTATGAGCTTTGATTATCCTGGCAAAAATAGGTCATATACATACAAAACCAGAATGAGAGGCTCATTCTCCACCATCAAATAGTAGAGAATGGGATCTGCATCACTCTTGATGAATCTCAACTACTGCAAATAAATGTCAATCCGACCATACCAACCCCTGGGTATCTATTTGAGCTCGTATATGGATTTCTTCAACTTGCATACATGAGTGTGCTTCTCATGGGTTTCGAAACCTTCAGGCTACTCTATATACACCTCTTCTTCTATCACCCTATTCAAGAATGTTGTCTTAACGTCCATATAATGAATCTCCCATGCCAACTGCACTACTACAGATATAACATATCTGATAGAAGTATATCTGGAAACTGGGGCAAAGGTCTTCTCATAGTCTATCCCTTCCTTTTGTGCATACCCCTTTGCCACGAATCTAGCCTTGCACTTCTCTACACTGCCATCTGCATCGTACTTGGTCTTGTAGATTCATATGGAACCTAAAACTGATCTGTCTTATGGTCTAGGCACTACCTCCCAAACATCATTTGTCATGATAGAACGGTATTCTTCTACCATGGCATCCACCCACATCTGATGTTGTGCGACTTACTGAAAGCGGGAGGGTTATGTAACCTAAGCTACCAAAGCTTGATATCTGTCAGGTTGCCTGCATTGTTTCTTGTCTGGCCTAGGAGCTCCAAAAAACTCCTCTGCATCCCTTAAGGTCTGATGCACTTCCCTACTGGCTCTACCACTGGTGGTGGGAGGTTCAATCAGTTCCTCCTCCTATTCCTGTTGCTTTTTCTGCTGAGAACTCCCTGGATCTCCTACCACCGAGGAGATACTGGTACTGGTCACCGTACTTGATCCCTGCAACTGTCTTCCTGCTTATCCCACTTCTTGTCCTTGTTGTTGGACAAACAGAACTTCTACTAACTGATCCCCTGTAGGCATTTCTCCAAATCTTCTGAAATTTCTATCTTCCATGAACTTTACATCTCGCCTCACTACAATCTTCCTACTACTAGGAATGTAGATCCTGTATGCCTTTAGGGTCTGTTGTGCTATACAACAACCCCCCCCCCCCCATTTCAATTTTTAAACTCTTAGTTTTAAAATGCTAAATAAGAAATGGGTCCCCTTTAGAATATAAATAAAAGCAATAAACTTTTGAATAAAATAAATTTTTCATAAAAAGTCATATAAAAAAATTGCTTTTAAGTATTTAGGACCGCTCATCACAAATAGCATTTCTTTAGAACCTATCAACTTCCATTTGGAGAGCTTGCGATGCAATCAAAGTCATAATAAAACCCTCATCGCGAAGTTTTATCAAGGTAAGCTATTTATACACACAATGTAATAAAACTATCGCATCTCATACAACATAAATCCCACGGAATAACTTAAAGCAGCATTGAAACTTTGCGATGTGACAAGACTATCGCAATCGCATATCGTTGATTCATAGTGAAGCGCCCAAAAAACTCCATTGAAATATTGCGATGTGATAAGGCTATCGCAATCGCATATCGTCGATTCATAAGGAAACATCCAATGCACCTTATTGAATAATTGCGATGCGATTTAATTATCGCATATCGCGCTCTCGATAAAAGCGAATCGTAAAATACTATGAATACATGCATTACAAAGATAAATTGATTGTAAAGAAATAACGTCATTTGCCAAGTTTGAAACCCGCCATTTCCCCAATGCCAGCTCAGCACTCATCGCAATCGCAGCTATGCAAACAAATCTTTTAAGCATGGTGCTTAAAACTCCCGATTTGCAATTTGCAATTATTACACAAATATTAAAATCAAGCAATCGCTAATCGTAAATCACAGAGTCTTAGCACCTATTCTAAAAAAGGACTGTTACAAAGCTACGACACGACATATGGCTTCAACATTAAAGTTTCACGTCGGAAGTTATGGTAAAACATTAAAGAGCAGTTATCGGTAATTCCTTTAAAGATTTCATCCGTGATAACTAAGTACAATATAACATCTCATGCATCTAATGTGCTTAACCGCGTTTGGTCTGTAATTTGTATTATCTCTTCTCAAGTTTTTGACTGTTACGCTCCTCGTTCTCATTTTGCAACGCTGACTGAGAATCACACAATCAGGCAAGATGTCAAAGAAATCTCAAAAGGCAAAGACCCCCATTATAGTGGAAGAAGAACCAGCAAAATTGGTGTTAATTGCAGGCACTATCTGTCAAGGCCTCAATAAAATCTCATGGGAAGGCATATATGCTTTACTCAATTTAGAAAATCCAACGGAGATTGAAGAAGAAGCAACAGCTAATGCAACTGACCAAATGGAAAACACGCTCAGTGATTTGGCCAGCTCCTTCCTCCATAGAATAGTAGCTCGTGCTAAAGTTTTACCATACAATGATCTAGTGACATGGGTGATTGAAAGTATTAATATAACATATAGAGCTTTCTATGCAGCTAATGGAAGGATGTTTGGTAAATTCAAGCCTGAAGATGTGAAGAAGATATACCACTTGCCGGATCCCCGGCGGCACTACAACAAGGCATTTCTGGAAGCTTTTGCTAAGGAGAACGAGGTAGAGTCAGACCCTATCAAACAGTGGAGGCATTTTCCCAACAAGCATAAACATGAATCTTCTGGTATGTACTCCGTGGACTCCTTGGCATCTCCATATTGTTATGCTGCTGCTATGGTATGTAGGCTCTTTGGAATCCCTGACTCTGCTAGATTTTCTATAGAAATGGTTCCTTTGATGGAAGCAACAATCAACTCCTTTATTATGGATTGGGCAACCATTCTATTAGATAAAATGGCCAGTCAAATATTAGATTATAGAAGGAACAGATTTGTCACCACCAGAGTCGTGCCCCCATTTTATATGAGTGCCTACATAATGGACACAATCTATTTTAATTCTGACTTTCCCATTCTAGGTTGGAAATGGATTGTCCAGGATCCAACCCCCATTCATATTTATCATAAGTATTTATGGAAGTCTGGCTACAAGAATCATATATACATAATTTGCCATGGTTTTATTTTACCTATTCATCAAGCCATTTTTAACAAACCTGCTCCTCGGGTGTCTAACGAGGCGAGCATTGATTTAACTTCAATCGGCAGTTGGTTCGGGGAGGAAAATTTCACCTATATTAGGGTTTTTGGTAGTATTACAGACCCCCATGTCCTTCAACTCTATATTCCAGATAAGCTATTAGCTAGGGAGATAGCATACCAGATAGTGGAAAAAGGGATGACAAGAAACCTTAAAGACTATAAAAAACAAGTATGGCCTTCATTTCCCCTCCGTTGTGGCACTTACACATTGCATGATTTTAAGCATGTTGAGAAAGAGGTAGAGAAAACTAAGGATCTGAGTGTAGCAGTGATTCCTAAAAGATAGTATGATCCAAACAAGGTCGCTTACAATTTCACCAATCGGGTGAAAATTAGTAAGTTTATACATGAGGAGGATGAGTTTGATGATTTATTCGCTTCAGCAGAGTTATTATCATAAGTAACTCATCTGGCAAGATTCAAATTGGGATACGAAAATATGAATAAATTCATGGAATACAGGACAAGGAGGTTACAGACATTGCCTCTAGATTTATTGAATACTACCCCTACTGTTCAGCAAACAGAGCACAACGGAAGGTTTACAAAATTTTCTTAAAACTATGTCTAATGAAATGGTGGAAATTAGAAAGCAGGTGGCTGAAACTTCTACGAAAAAACCATTTAGGAACTTTAAAAGGAATCAGTCTGCTGATCCTAAACCACCTAATGCTATATCTAATGCCGAATCTGATCTTGATGATGACAAAGATGAAGATACAGTTTTATCAGCTGATGAAACCGAAGAAGATGAAACAGTTGAATGTCATGGAATGTGGTACTTTATCTTACCCAATTCGGATAATGAAAGTGAACAAGAAGCTCTCCCAATAAATACTAGAAGCAAAAGTATAGCTGAGCCTATCAGGCAAATTCTAAGAAGAAAAACTCAAGTCCTGTTACTAAAGACAAATCTCCCACAAAGAAAACTCTAGTCCCACCTCCACACAATCAACCATCATCCTCCAATCCTCCTTCATCATCTAAAACGCTAGTAGTTTCAGACTCCATGGATTATAACATTGTGGAAGACATGAAGAAAACTCGAGCAAATATTTCTTTGCATGAACTTAGCAAGCTCAAACATCAACAAAAGTTGTTGCTTAAAGAATTAAATGCAATACCTTCTTCTCCTCTTCCAACTAGTGTATTATCCAAGGCAGCTAAAGGATCAGGTAAGCCACCATCTTATAAGGTAGATGCTACTGATGCTGTTTTAATTGGGGACGGGTCAAATTCTGATACTCCTCCTTTTCTCTTGACTTATGAGATCTATAATGGAAATTTGCATAACTGCTTGATAGATTCAGGGGCTTCATCAAATATAATGCCAGCCTTAGTTTTCCCAAATTAAGTATTGAGCCCCAGAAGTTTGCAGTTCACATTGTTCAATTAGATCGAACTAAGGTAAATGTTTTAGGAGAGATAAATTCAATTACTATCAGATTAGCAGCCGATCCTAGGGTGGTCCAAAGAATTGATATATTAATTGCTGACATCCCTGAGTTTTATGGTTTGATCCTTAGTAGAGATTGGTCTGAAAAACTTCATAGTTACATTTCAACTGATTGGTCTCACATTTGGCTTCCCTATAATGGGAAACCAAATCAAATCAGAATAGATCATGAAAAACATTTGACTCATACAGTAACTGAGTTTGAACAAGAAAATCAACCTGCAGCCTTCAATAATAACATTCTTGGAAACTATTCGGCTAAGTCATTTTTGGGGAATTTTAATGCTCAGCAATCTCCTTTTCTTGTTAATAGTGTCATATCGCAAATCAAAAAAATTTCCCATACTGATACATCAAAGTGTGTTAGTATTGCTGATGAACTTGTAAATAAGCCTTCATTTTGGTCTTTGTATTTTGATGGATCAAAATCCAATGACGGTGCAGGAGCAGGATGTATTTTAGTTAGTCCAAAAGGAGAAAAAACGATGTTATCATGTAGATTAGAATTTGAATGTACCAATAACACTGCAGAATATGAGGCATTGATTCAAGGGCTCTATAAAGTGATTGGCCTGAATATCCAATATCTGAAAGCATTTGGTGATTCTGAAATTGTCATCAAACAAGAAATACTATTTATTGTCTCTCAGGTCATCTCAAACATTATCAATTACTTGTTCAAGATCTCATAAATCATTTTCTAGCATTTGACATTTCTCCTATTCCTAGATCACAGAATGCAGCAACCGATATTTTGGCTAATGTTGTTTCTAAACTCCTTCCATCCGAGGATTATAGTCCAGATAGATTTTCAATTGAATTAATTTTTCGACCATCTGTCCCAGATAATGTCAACAATTAGTGTGTATTTAATCACAATGAGGATATCTTAAATTTCCTAACTTCTGAAGGATCTTATGACGAGCAGATTATCAATGAAAGTGATCATGATCTTCAATTAAAACAAAGACTCAATGAAAATCCTATTCCTAAATCTGTGGTCAAGCTCAAAGATCTTTATGATATTAAGGATAGATTCAAAAAGGTAACTAATGCAAAACTTCAAAGTTCTACTTTAAGGTTTGAATTAGTAAATCTTGGCACTGAGGCCAAACCCCAGAATGTCAATCTAGGACTTGGACTTTCATCAGAGGAAATATTTGCTTTCATTAGATTATTAAAGAAATACAAAAATGTTTTTGCTTGGAATTACGAAGATCTAAAAACTTATGATACCTATATCATCCAACACACAATTCCAATGATTTCTGATGAGAAACCTGTACAACAGAAGCTAAGGAAAATTCACCCAAATCTTGAAAGTCAAATCAAAGTAGAGTTGAATAAACTCCTTAAAGCTAAAATAATATTTCCTATCAGACATTCTAAATGGGTCTCAAACTTAGTACCTGTAAGGAAAAATAATGGTGATATTAGGATTTGTATAGATTTTAAAAATCTCAACAAAGCATGTCAGAAAGTTAATTTCCCATTGCCAACTATGGAACAGATACTTCAATCAGTAGCTAGTTCAAAGTTAATGTCTTTTCTTGATAGTTTTTTAGGATACAATCAAATACTAGTATATCCAAACAATAGATTAAAGACTACATTCCGGACTAAATGGGGAACATATGCTTATCAGAAAATGCCTTTTGGCTTGATAAATGATGGAGCTACTTTCCAAAGAGCCATGGATATAGCCTTCAAAAGTTTGATCAATAGGACAGTTGTTGTTTACTTAGATGACGTAACTGTCTATTCTAAGAAAAGGACCAATCATCTACATGATTTAAAACAGATCTTTGAATGTTGTAAAAGGTATGGGATTTCTTTAAATCCAAGAAATCATTCTTCGCTCTTAATGAAGGTAAACTCTTAGGGTTTATTGTATCCAAAAATGGCATATACATTGATCCGGACAGGATAAAAGAGATTTTTGATATTCCTTTGCCACACAATAAGAAATCTATGCAATCATTTTTGGGACAGATAAATTTTGTGAAAAGATTTGTTCCTGATTTTTCTCATATAGTTTTACCCCTACAATCTATGATTAAGAAAATTTCAGTTTTCAAATGGGCACATAACGAAAAAGAGGCTTTTGACTCTATCAAACAAGCAATCATTAATGCTCTTGCATTGAATACTCTGAATTTTTCTAGTCATTTTATTTAGTATACTTTGGCCACTGAAACATCTTACGTTGTTGTTTTAACACAAATCAATGACTAGCAAGTAGAAGCACCCATATCCTTCTTTTTTTCTAATTTGCAAGGTGCTGAGCTCAATTATTCCGAAGTTGAAAAACAAGCTTTCGCTGTATTTAAATCTATCAAACACTTTAGACCATTTCTCCTAAAAACACACACAAAAGTAATAGTCTCATTCTCTGCAATGAGGCAATTGCTAGTTCAAAGGGAAGTAGGAGAGAAGAGAGCTAACTGGGTAACAGTTTTACAGGAGTATGATATTGATATTAAACCAGCGAAAATTGTTAGAGGGCAAGGTTTTTGCAGGTTATTGGCAGGAGCTTCTAATATTCTAGACCATGAAGATTTAGACAATACTTCACAAATAAATGAGATAAGTATCATTAATTCTGAATCTCAATATGTTGATCTAATCTTTTACTTGAAAAATGGATATGCTACCCCTAATTTCAGTTACAAAAACAAATGTGCCTTAAGATTAAAATCCAAACACTTCGAAATCAAGCTTCTAATATTCCAGACCATGAAGATTCAGACAATACTGCACAAATAAATGAGATAAGTATCATTAATTTTGAATCTCAATATGTTGATCTGATCTTTTACTTGAAAAATGGATATGCTGCCCATAATTTTAGTTACAAAAACAAACGTGCCTTAAGATTAAAAGCCAAACACTTCGAAATCATTGATAATGTGTTATTCAGAAGAAATTATGATTCAATTTTATTAAGATGACTTGAAAAAACTGAAGCGTGAATGGTTTTGCAGGAATTGCATGATGACCTGGCAGATGGACATTTTAGAAGAGACACTACAGCTCACAAAATACTACATGCTGGATATTATTAGCCCACTTTGTTTAAATATGCCCACGACTACGTAAGGAGATGCAAGATATACCAAACTTCTAGTGGAAGACAAAGGAAACCAACCTTTCCTCTACAACCAATAAACATTGAGCAACCATTTGAACAATGGGGACTTGATATTATAGGAGAGATTGTTCCACATTCTTCCAAGCAACACAGATACATCCTCACCGCCACGGACTACTTCACAAAGTGGGAAGAAGCAATCCCACTCAAGGTAACCAATTCTGATACAATTATTGAATTTATTGATCAGGTCATCGTCACAAGGTTTGGTTTACCTAACGCGCTTATTTTTTATAATGCATCTTATTTTTCTAGGAATAGTATAGTTGAATTCGCTCTTAAGAGAGGTTTTAAGTTAAAATACTCTGCAAATTACTATCCTCAAGGAAATGGCTTAGCAGAGTCAACTAACAAAAATCTCATCAAGATTATTAAAAGAACTGTTGATCAAAATAAAAATAATTGGCATAAATCTTTAATATTTGCATTATGGGCAGATCACATAACTCAAAAGGCCTCAATAGGTGCTTCTCCTTTTAACTTGGTGTATGGGAAAGAAGCTGTAATACCTCCAAATTTAGCACTCCCATCTCTAGTCCTAGCACAATTCATTGAAGGAATTCCTTCTTCCTCTATTCAATTGAGGTTTGATCAAATCCTTAAATTGGATGAAGAAAGAGAAAGGCCAAAATTACTCATGCTAAACATCAGCAAGTCATTAAATCTTCTTTTGATGCAAGTTCTGTCGGCTCAAAAAAATTACAGATTAGTGATCTCACTTTAAAATGGGACAAAGGACATGAAGACAAAGGTAAGCATACCAAATTTCAGAAAATGTGGCTTGGACCATTTCGGATCGTTGAAAAGATAGGCTCATCAATGTTTCAAATGCAAGACTTATCAGGAAAGAGAGATTCTCTTCCTGTGAATGGACTTATCTTAAAGAAATTCTTTCATAAGAAGGTAACCCCTTCTTACCTATACATATTCTTTATGCAAGCTAGTTTCTTTTAGGAAATAATGTTGTAAATAGTCTCCCATTGACTTTTCACTATTGAAAAAGTTCTTTGAAAGAATATTGTGAATACTTGCTTTCAAAAAATAGAACCTTTCAAGGAAATGGTTACAATTTTGGAAGTTAGATAAGAAATGAAACTCTTAGAACCTCTTTAAATTTACGAAATCTTCCAAACCTTGAAAATACAATAAATCATTTTGAGTTTTATAAAATTGTTAGCTACAAAAAGGTAAAGACTTTCTCCAACTCAGCATCCACAACTCTAGAATTGTCATCCATAAACTCTTAAGGAGTAAGTCATTCACCCCATCCACTAGGTTTATGATTTTTCAGAGTGTAATTCTAAAATATATTTGATTTAAAAGATAAGAGGTCTCATTACAAGCTTGCTTACCATGATCATAGGGAGCTAATTAAACTGACATTACCAATACTGCATATCAAAACAGGGTAATGGCTTATAATCATAAGACAAGGGGTCTCATTACGAGCCAGCTTGTTCAGTTCAATTACAACCGGGCAATGGCATTGTCATCATCTGGCTCCCAAACCAGGACAATGGCTTTTATCCAAAAAGAAAAGAAGTAAAAACAATAAATAAATAAAAAATACATGTAGACATATCTTTTTGGATTTATTTTTCAAAAGTTATACTCTTAGATGGATGGGACAATGAATGACTGATGGTTAAAAGGTAACCCTGCCGAGACTATAGATGTTTGCTAGCAGCAGAGGCACTACCTGTGACAAAAGAGTAAATTTAAAAGCTAAGTTGGAAGAGCCCCCTACTTTATCTTTAACAACCAATCAAAGCTTGAAGAAACCAAAAAATGTTTTTATTTTATCATAAGGGTTTGTACAAGAAGTTGCAAAATTCATATATTTTTATTCAGAGTAAATTTTTATCTAACCAATTCTTAGATAGTTGTATTTTTCCTCAATTGATTCTACATAAGAAAGTTTTAGAAATTTCATTATTTTTCAAAGATAACTGATTCTCCCAGTGAATCGCCAATTGTTGTGCTATACAACAACCTCACGCCCCCCATTTCTAAACTCTTAGTCTTAAAATGATAAATAAGAAATGGGTCCCCTTTAGAATATAAATAAAAGCAATAAACTTTTGAATAAAATAAATTTTTCATAAAAAGTCATATAAAAATTGCTTTTAGAGTATTTAGGACCACTCATCGCAAATCACATTTCTTTAGAACCCGTGAACTTCCATTTGGAGAGCTTGCGATGCAATCAGATTCATAACAAAACCCTCATCGTGAAGTTTTATCAAGGTAAGCTATTTATACACACGATGTAATAAAACTATCACATCTCATACAACATAAATCCCACGGAATAACTTAAAGCAACATTGAAACTTTGCGATGTGATAAGACTATCGCTGATTCACAGTGAAGCACCCAAAAAACTCCATTGAAATATTGTGATGCAATAAGGCTATCATAATCGTATATCGCCAATTCATAAGGAAACATCCAACGCACCTTATTAAAGAATTGCAATGCGATTTAATTATCGCATATCGCGCTCTCGATAAAAGCAAATTGTAAAATACTATGAATACATGCATTACAGAGATAAATTTATTGTAAAGAAATAACGTGATTTTCCAAGTTTGAAACCCGCCATTTCCCCAATGCCAGCTCAGCACTCATCGCCATCGCAGCTATGCAAACAAATCTTTTAAGCATGGTGCTTGAAACTCCCGATTTGTGATTTGCGATTATTACACAAATATTAAATTCAACCAATCGTTGATCGCAAATCACAGAGTCTCGGCACCTATTCTAAAAAAGGACCATTACAATGTTGCGACGCAACATATGGCTTCAGCATTAAAGTTTCACGTTGGAAGTTATGGTAAAACATTAAAGATAAGTTATGGGTAAGTCCTTTAAAGATTTCATCCGTGATAGCTAAGTACAATATAACATCTCATGCATCTAATGCGCTTAACTGCGTTTGGTCTGTAATTTGTATTATCTCTTCTCAAGTTTTCGACTGTTACGCTCCTCTTTCTCATTTTGCAGAGCTGACTGAGAATCACACAATCAAACAAGATGTCGAAGAAATCTCGAAAGGCAAAGACCCCCGTTATAGTGGAAGAAGCACCAACAAAATTGGTGTTAATTGTAGACACTACCTGTCAAGGCCTCGGTAAAATCTCATGGGAAGGCATATATGCTTTACTCGAAGCAAAAAATCCAATGGAGATTAAAGAGGAAGCAACAGCTGATGTAACTAACCAAACGGAAAACATGCTCAGTGATTTGGCCAACTCCTTCCTCCATAGAATAGTAGCCCGTGCTAAAGTTTTACCATACAATGATCTAGTGAGATGGGTGATTGAAAGTATTAATATAACAGACAAAGCTTTCTATATAGTCGATGGAAGGATGTTTGGGACATTCAAGCCTGAAGATGTGAAGAAGATGTATCACTTGCCGGATCCCCAGCGGCACTACAACAAGGCATTTCTGGAAGCTTTTGCTAAGGAGAACGAGGTAGAGTCAGACCCTATCAAACAGTGGAGGCATTTTCCCAACAAGCATAAACATGAATCTTCTGGTATGTACTCCGTGGACTCCTTGGCATCTCCATATTGTTATGCTGCTGCTATGGTATGTAGGCTCTTTGGAACCCCTGACTCTGCTAGATTTTCTATAGAAATGGTTCCTTTAATCGAAGCAGCAATCAACTCCTTTATTATGGATTGGGAACCATTCTATCAAATAAAATGGCCAGTCAAATATTAGATTATAGAAGGAACAGATTTGTCACCACCAGAGTCGTGCCCCTGGTGAGCTCCAGTATTGTAGCAATAATGCTACAACTCCTGGGGCTTCCTGTCTCTCATTTTATCAACCCGGTAGTTCGTACAAACTTGGAAGCGACGGTGCTGTATGCACAAGTACTAGCTCTTGTCGCAGCTGTCACTTGGTCAGCTGGCACAAGTCCGCTAGGGCTCAAGCCAACTTCTATAGGCTCTCAGAAGAAGCTTGCTAATTGATGGACGAAAGCTAATCTCAAAGGAAAGTTATTCTACTTGACAAAAATGAACTGAGAGCAAATCAAAGCATGTAAACCTAGGAAACCCTAATTCAACTAGTCTGACCTCTACAATGCATGGAATGTGAATGCAACTTCTACCAATGCTGTCACTACCTCTGATAAATGAAAATGCATCATTCTAAACTATTTGCATCATGAAAGTTATGTTTTTGTATTTTCTTGTGAGTGTGTGTGGGATGATGGTGATCTTGAGCTAACTAGGGTTTGGTTGTGCAGATGGGATGGAGAAGGAAGGAAAGCGTGGGATAGGTTGGGGAGGCTAGGAGAGGTCCCTAGGGATCCTTAGCACCCATCCACAGAGGTTCCTCGCATTCAGATGCTCAGCAACCGAGAGAGTGGCCTCCTACAGGATGGCTGTGGAGAATCCTACAGGATACTCTGTTTTCTACAGGATATCGAGAAATGGCTACAGGATGACCTACTGTGAATGTTTGGAGTGATGGAGGGATGATGAAATGGTAGGGGGAGATGTGGAAGGTAGGGATGAGGTTGGTGATGGCCTGAGAAGCGAAAGATTAGGATGGGAGGTGAGTGTAGGAAAGAGGATGGAAGGTGAAGGGCTATGTCAACGAAAGGCGAGAGAATGGAGACACGTGAGGAATGCAAGACTTGATGAGGTAACAGAGCGGAGCAGGGGTCAAAGAGATGTCTGCATGCGTGATCAAGATGGAGGACAAAGTGATGGAACGAGAGAGAGAGAGAGAGCAGTGTAAGTGAAACAAATGATTATGACTGTTACTTAACCAAAAATGCATCAACCTAAACTACTTGTGCTTGTAAATTCAATGAGCAGCAATCGAAATGTGAAAGAGAACGTGCATGAAGCTGTGGTAAGGAAGTGCAGTGCATGAGTGGATGACAAGGAAGCATCTAACGTAACAGTGACTGTATTGCAGCAATCATCAAGTGAAGAAATGCGTGTTTTTGGTGGCTAGCTTTGGGCTGCACCCCAATCTTCAAGAAAGATGGCAGTGAGTCCTAACAGCCTTTTTGTTGGAGCTCCAATGGACTCTATCTATCCTCTGCTACACTAAATGACTGTAAACAAACTCACCATAAGCAAATCCTATCTACTCATGAAAAAGACCAACTCATCAACTTGTAATTCGAATTGCATGTGTAAATGGAAAGCTCACAATGCTGCAATGAAATGGAAATAACACTACAACAGAGGGGATCTATGGCTCTCAGGTTGGGCCCTAACCTGAGAGCTATAGTCTCCTTAAGGAACTCAGAACTAGATCACAAACTGTCTTCTTTATTCATAACCTGATAACATGCCAAATTGGCTTACAAAAGAGAACGAAACTTGAGCTGTGCTCCAAAATTACAATAGTAATACGAGAGTTTCAACAACCTAACCAAGGCTAAGGCTTCTATACTTATACAAAACGATGCTCCAACAGATATCCATGATTCTAGGAGCTCGGCTGTTCAATCTATAGTTTAACTGCTGATCCTGTAGGATCGTCATAAACGCTGTTTCCTGTAGAGCAGTTTTGAACTGCTGTTCCTGTAGAACAGCTGGCCGTGTATTAAGCTCGGAGGGAGGCTGAAGTGGGCTCGGAGTTCTTGGTGAGGATCACGAGGAATGTCCCCCAAAACCGTGGACAACCTCTCCTTATGTCAGCAATGCCAACTCGTTGTCTCCTTGCCACCTTTTCGTTGTCTTTTGCTCCCTTTTAATGCCAAAACCTGGAATCACAATGCATTAGCTACGTGGATAAAGTGCTTATCCTTTCTCCTACAAACAACATGAATAAACTAAGAAGTGTATGCATAAACAATAAAAATGAATGGTTTGAGCAAGCAAAATAGGCCAAAAATGAGCCCAAATTGTACCAAAATTGGGGCTCATCATCACCCCCCAGCTGAACCATTTGCTCATCCTTGAGCAACTTAGTCAAGATCCTCATCCTTCATGGCATTTACTGCTCCCCTTACATCCCAAGCTTCTGTGGTGATGTCTTCATGGTTGATATGAAACCCTGCTGTACTTTCCACTTTTTCCCATTGTGCCCTTTCTTCCTTTCCTGCACCTCCTTCAGCCAATCCTAGCAACAATGGAGGGCTGAGTTTGAGGCCAATCCAGCTGGCCTGAAGTCTTTGCACTGATTTCTTGTACAGGTCCATCCTTGCAAATGCTTCCCTCATTCTGGTCGGGGTATGGTATTCCCTGATTTTCAAGCTATGTGCCAAAGCATGCCATCTACGTGCACAAGCATCGCCAGCAGTTTCTCCCAAGAGTCTGTCCATGTCTTCAAAATGGGCGATTGCTTGGGCTTGCTGATCTATAAATTTCAAGGAAGCTGCAGGATCATTGGATAACTGTTGGCGGGCTGAGGTGAGGGCAACCGGATCTCCTAGTTCTGGCCGAATATACAGTGGTTCACTCACTTCCCGGTTCATGACCGACTTCTCCTCAGTGGCTCTCTGATCCTCATGATTCAGCCAAGATGCAAAAGCCATTAGTTGCATATCGCCCAAGGCGATATTGGGATCCCAAGAGACCTCATTGGGCAGAATTAGATTGTGGATATAAAATTCTGCTAGCTTAGCTTTATCTTCTGCTGAGCTAGTGTTGCATACTTCAGTAAACTGCTGTGGGTCATGAATTTGCTCAATACCTCTTTGTGCTAGGGTGTTGATCTGGAATTGTAGCCACTGATCCTTTAAGTACAGCCCATAGGACTTTGCAGGATGTCTGCACTGCAAGGCTTCCATGGCCCAACTAGCCATGCAAGCCAATTGCGCCTCCTTTTGTTGCAGCTGCTCCTTCAAGGCCTGCACCTCAATTCTTAACTGCTGTTCTTCTTCCTGTAGAACTGTTTTTGGTCCTTCAATATTGGTGGCCAGCTCCTTCTTGCCTTCTTGTTCAGATGTGATGCCCTTCGAGGATAGTCCTGCCTTTGCCTGGAGTTCTTGCAGCTGCAACCGTAGCTTTTGGTTTTCTTCCTGTAGAAGTGCCTGCTGGCAGCTAGCCACATGTTTAGCCATAGTGAACTCGCTTCTGACCTCCCTGAGCTGATTTTGTAGAGGGCCTATGTCCCCTACCCCCTTTGATTTGGCAATTTGCATCCAGGTATGGGAGCGAACTCTTTCTTGCTCCAATTCGAAGAATAGAGGTACGGTGAATTTTTGTGGGATGATCTGGCCTGCCTCCAAGAAAGTGTAATATGAATTCAGATTGGGTGAAGGACTAGGTTCAGGTATATGCTCTCTTGCTTTTTCTTGAGGGGGTTCTGCCTCATCCGCCCTGGGTGATGAAGGTCCTCCTTCTTCTTTCTGTTCGGTTTCCTGTAGTCGAGCTAAGGTATCCTGTAGGACGTTCTCAGCTTCCTGTAGCCGGGTCTTCTCGTCCATCAGGTCCACTCGGTCTTGCCATGTGCTCTTCTTCGGGCTGCCCTTTTCATAGGTAATTGTGACCTTTGAGGGAGATTTGTCTTTGGGAGAAACAGGGGTGTCCTCAATGACAATTGGGCTGCTGGACTGCTGCTGTGGTTTCCCTGTTTTTATCCGAACACTCCTCCGTGCTTTGAAGTAGAGAGGAGGGTCCCTCTTCCTTTTTCCCTTTTGCTTAGGTGGCGTACTGAGGCCAGCTAATACGGCCGCTGCCTCTCTGGCTAAAACATCCACCTTTTGCTTTTCAGATTTTGGTTGTGCATGGCTTCCTGTAGAAGCCTGTTTTTGCACCCTTGTGCTTCCTGTAGACGCTGGTGTCGGGCTTCCTGTAGAAGCCTTGGTCTTTGCTTTTGGGCTTCCTGTAGAAGCCTGCTTTTCCCCCCCTGTAGCGGTAGGTGTCTTCCCTTTTTCTCTTTTTTCTACGGTGGATTGATCCTTTTGCTTGCTTGCGAGTGCTGGATAGGTAATTGGGCTGACGTGGCTTTCCCCGACTCTGTCTCTTCTGCTTTTTGACCTTAATTCTCTTGCTGACAGGATGGGGGAGTCAGCTTTGTCTTTATCCTCTTCTTTCTCAGCCACCTCTTCCTTGTCTTCAGTGCTGGAGGAGCCACTCTCTTCGATCAGCATTTTAATGTCTCCATCTCGTGTCAGATTCCTAAACGACTCCCAGGAGAGGGGAACTCTATATGAGTGCAAGGCATCTTCCACAAGCAATTTTATTAACCCATGATGGGCTATTTGATCAGGGATGCCCTGTCTTAGTTTGGTAGCACACTCCATGAGGGACTGTAGAAGATAATAAGGGATGCTTAGTTTTTGGTCTACAGGATCGTCAATTCCGTGCCTTAATTCAGTGAGGAGTCGGAAATGATATGCATATACTATACTGAACCGGCCTTCACACGTAATATACTTCATTATTTGCAAACTGACTTCATTCCACGGTGGTGTTAGGCTCGTCCTTCTTACCTCATTTTTATCCTCCGAGAATTCTTCCTCAGGTGTGAAGAAATCCTTCTTTGCTTGCTGGCTCATCTTCCGCTCGTCTTTGTCCCACGGCAGACCCATGGGCAACTCTGTAATCCGACTGATATGCTCGGGGGTGAGTTTGAGGCTGAGACCTCTGAAGGTTACCGTGGCCAACGTCTGTGATTTAGGCTGCAGAGCCTGCAAAAATTCCTCGGCTACTTCCTCATCGTAGCCCTGTAGTTTATCACAGAAAGGCATCCATTGTGCTCTAGTGAAGAGCTCAACCACTGCCGGGTTTCTCCTTAATGCATTTGAATTAGTGGGCTCTCGCCTGATAAACCCGCCAGGCATGATGAACACAGTGTTTGTACCAGAGGTGGTGGATACACAGGAAATTCGGTCTTAAAGACAGAACATGCAATGAATTTTCAGACCACCGTGTGATTATACAGCTATCCTGTAAGAGCGATAGTATAGGCACGGCAAACCAAAATTTTTTATGACCACACTGTGACTAATTGCCTTGCCACCTTTTAAAAAACCAATTGCGGAAGGAGTTGCAGGGTTACCTCTTTTCTGCCACCTTTTTTTTTTTTTACGTGAAGACTTCACCTTCCTGTAGAGCCGCGTGCCTGTAGAAACTGCTTCCTGTAGGACGGCGTTCCTGTAGAAACTGTTCCTGTAGGAGCAGTGTGCAGGCTTCGGGAAGAGCTTTTAGCTGGCTGGCGGTCGAGAGGTGCTTTACTAGCGTTCGAGAGCTCGGCGTGTCAACATGCAGAGGTAAGCAAAGGATCTACTCGAGTTTTGAAGTGAGGTTGATGGAGATACATGCTTGATCGAGCCGATTAGATTTTGAATCGGCGCAGCTCGTGGCGCGGGGGTGAGCTGTCCCCGCCAGACCGTTGGGTGACGTCACCCCTCATCCGCCTGCACATTCGTTTGTTGCCACATTCATTCCCACAGATCTGCCGCCGCCCTTTTCGGTTAAACTTCACTTCTCGGTTGACGGGACTGATCTTCACATGCTTGCTGCGTGTGTCTCTCGTCGTGGCTGCCACCTCGTCCTCTGACTATCCCTTTACTAACCGACGTGGCCCATCACTGGCCTTTAGGCCGCTCAACCATTCACCTTTATGCCATGCAAAACAAATCGAAGTAATAATCATGCAGTTTGATGGAGAGAAGGATTAGAACACTTACCTGCGCGCGGCTGCACATGATTTCCAGATTTTTTTTAGCGATGGATCCACCTGCCGCATGTGGCTGCACATTCCTGTAGGCTCGTGGTTACAGGATGCTGACGATGGAGTGGATGGATCTGCGTTCGTGCGCCCGTGTTTGATCTCAGATGGCGGTGCTGTGAACGGTCTTCACTTGAGCAGGTCGAACTGTTACAGGATCCCTGCGAGGGGTCTTGTCACCGTTCTTTCTTCTCGGGTGTATGCTGCATGCTGGCGGTTCTGGCTTCTCGATCATGATCCCAGCGCTTCTGATGTATCAACATGGATGTGGTATGGTTCTCGGTGCTTAGTTTCTCTTTGACAGGTGCTTTCTCACGAGAACTGATTACTTTGGTGTGCTGCTGCAGGGATCTGGGTTGCATGGCGACGAGGGTGGTGGAGGACGATAATGGCAATGTTCAGGGGTGCCATCATTGACATGCATGCATTCAATCCACTCCTCAGTCGCTAGATCTTCATTTGAAACACATTTCGGCCATCGTAACCTTCTACAGGAAACTTCCTGTAGAACACAAAGCTTCCTGTAGAAATTTGGCACTTTCCTGTAGAAGATCCACGTCTTCTTGTAGGAAGACTGTCTGTTCCTGTAGAAAAATTGTATCCTCCTGTAGAAGATCCAAAGCATGATAATGACTGCACATACCTTAAAAACATTGATGTTCTTGGAGGAGGTGCTGATGACATCCTGCTAGCATGATGAAGGCCCCTGGCTTGGAGTGGAGAGGCTTCTTCTCCTCCATAGAACATCTGCATGCAAACCTTTTTATTGTGCTGATTGTTTTTTTCTCTTTTTTCCTTTTTCTTTTTTTTTTTTTTTTTTAGAAAGACAATAGGAGCGCCTCGATGAGGTTTTCACCCCCACTGCCTGCCTTGGGTGCCTCAGAGAGGTTTTCACCCAAGGATCTTTATTTTCCTCTTTTTTCTTGAAAGACAATAGAAGCGCCTCAATGAGGTTTTCACCCCTACTGCCTGCCTTGGGCGCCTCAGAGAGGTTTTCACCCAAGGATCTTTATTTTTTCCTTCTTTTTTTTTTTTTTTTTTTTGTGTTTTAGATCCTTCAGGGTATGCCCGAAGTGGATGCAGAACCCTTCTCTATGACCAAAACAGATTTCTCCATAGTGCTGATAAACTCTTGTCTTGAGAGAGGTCTTCTATAGATCTTCAATCGGTGCCCATTTACAAGCATGGGAATGGATTCCTCATCAATGGTTCGAATGAGGACAGATCCATTGTCATGACACTGTTCCACCACATATGGTCCTAGCCATCTGGTTCTCAACTTCCCCTTGAAATCTTTGAATCTGGAATCATACAACAAAGCCCAATCTCCCGGCTGAAATTGCTTGTCATGGAGATGTTGGTCATGCCACACCTTCCTCTGAAGTTGAACCACCTCTGAGTGAAGGAGGGCCTGCATGCGGTGTTCATCCAGTCCATTCAGCTGCAATAGCCTTTCTTGCTGTGCATGGCTGAGATCTAGGTCCAGCTGAGCTGCCAACCTCAAAGTGTTATACTCAAATTCAATGGACAGCAAAGCTTTCTTCCCATAGACCAGCTCATAAGGTGTGAAACCGGTGGTGGTCTTCCAAGTGGTGTTGTAAGCCCATGTGGCTTCAACTAGGCGATCTGCCCAGTCTTTTCTGCTGCTGTCTACCACTTTGGTCAAGATCCCTTCTAGAGCTCTATTGGTGACTTCCACCTGCCCATTGGCTTGAGGATGATAAGGGGTGGAAGTCCTATGCTTGATCTTGTGATGAGCCAATAGATCTTCAACCAAGTTAGAGGTGAACTGGCTCCCTTGATCGGTCACCAGCTCTCTTGGGTAGCCAAACTTGTAGAAGATGTTCTCTCTTAAGAACTCAACCACCTTTTCTTCAGTTGCTGCTTTGATTGCTTTAGTCTCTGCCCACTTTGTCAAGTAGTCAGTACACACTATGATGTAGGATCTTTGCCTCGAAGAGGGATTGATTGGGCCCACAAAGTCCATGCCCAACTTCTCAAATGGCTCGAGAGTCACTTGAGGTTGGAGAGGCATCTCATCCCTTTGGGTCGATTCCCCCATTCTTTGGCATTGGTCACACTGGCTAACATATCTTATGATATCTTGATGAAGTGTGGGCCAATAGTAGCCTGCCTGCAGGATCTTGAAGGCAGTTCTCTTTGCCGCAAAATGTCCTCCGCAAGGCCCATCATGACAGGTGAGGAGAATGTCAAAGACTTCCTCCTCCCTTACACAACGCCTTAAGATCTGATCGGGGCCAAGCTTGAACAGGTTGCCCCCAATCCATGTGAATGAGGCACTCTTTCTGATGATTTTGCTCTTCTCTTTTGAAGAGAGGTGCGGAGGAAACTGAGCTGAAACAAGGTAGTTTGCTATGTCAGCAAACCATGGAGAGAGTACTGAGATAGCAAACAGATGCTCATCAGGCATCTGGTCATCCACCGTCCCATCTTCATCTGCAGACAAATCCAATCTAGACAAGAAGTCAGCAACAACATTTTCTTTTCCTGGTTTATCAACAATGGTTAGATCAAACTGCTGCAATAAAAGTAACCATCTAATAATACGAGCATTCACATCTGGTTTATTCATCAAGTATCTAATAGCAGCATGGTCAGTATGTACAAAAGTCTGGTAACCGGTAATGTAATGTCGGAACTTGTTCAGTGCATGAACCACAGCTAAGAATTCCTTCTCGGTTATAGTGTAATTCAGCTCTGCTTTGGACAAGTTTTTGCTAACGAAGTAAATGGCATATGGAAGTTTTTGCTCAACTTGTCCTAAGGCTGCCCCTATGGCTTTGTTCGAGGCATCAGTGTGGATGTGGAAAGGTAGGGCCCAGTTTGGACCTCTTAGGATTGGAGCTGACACTAACTTGTCCTTTAATTCATTCAAACTCTTCTGACAATCATCAGTCCAATTAAACTCCACATCTTTTGCCAACAAACCAAACAACGGTGAGGCTAACTTGCTGAAGTCTTTAATGAACCTCCTGTAGTATCCTGCTAATCCCAAGAAACTCCGGACATCCCTTACTTTTTGAGGAGGTGGAACCCTCTTGATGAGAGCAATTTTGTTAGGATCCACCTGCAATCCTTGAGAAGAAATGGTATGGCCTAGCACTGTCCCTTCAGTCATTAGGAATTCACATTTCTCAGGGCTAAGGGACAAGTTCATCTCGATGCACTTGGTTAGGACCTTTCCCAAGTTGGACAATGCTTCCTGGAAGTTGGCCCCATAAGGGGTAAAGTCATCCATGTAGATTTCCACTGCATCATGGACCAACTCAGAGAAGATGCTCAAGACAGCTCTCTGAAAAGTAGCAGGAGCATTGCATAGCCCAAAGGGAAGGACTCGATAGGCAAAGGTACCCCAAGGACAAGTGAAGGTGGTCTTATCTTGGTCTTCCGGGCTGATTTGGATTTGATTGTACTCGCTGAACCCATCCAGGAAAGAGAAGAACTTCTTTCCTGCCAGTCCATCCAACACTTGATCTATGAAGGGTAGAGGGAAATGGTCCTTCTTGGTAGCTTTGTTCAGCTCCCGGTAATCTACACAGATCCTCCACTTCCCATTCTTCTTGGGAACCAACACCAGAGGGGACACCCATTCACTATCTGAGATGGGGTAAATGAATCCGGCGTCCAACAGTTTTTGCAATTCTTCCTTGACAATGTCCTTAAGGGCTGGATTCATCCTCCTCTGGGGTTGCCTAACTGGTTTACAATCCTCTTTGATGTATATATGATGGGTACAGACCGAGGGATGGACTCCTTTCATCTCCTTATAGCTCCAAGTAAAGGCATCTAAGTGGCTGGACAATAGGCTACACAACTCCATCTCCTGGGAAGGAGATAGGGAGGAGCTGATCTTCAATGCTCTCTCAGGGCCGAACTCCACATTCTTAACTCTGGGAGTGACAGGGTTGGTTGTACAAAGATCCACTAAGGTGCTGGCTTGCGCATCCTCCACCAATTTTTCTAAAGGTAGTGCACTGGTAGGTGGGTTTTGGATGAAGTTCTCGATCAAATCATCCTCGGTTGGGGGATTTCTTCTATTGGTTTCTATGGTACATAGAGGTGCTGAATACACCTCGTCTTCTTCTCCTTCTTCCAACCAGAGTGGTAAGTCATGCTCTAAAGAGGGTTGGGCAGGAGGGTATAGGACAAGCTGCTTGGACATAGGACCATTTTTTATGGTCATATTTCCAGCACGACAACTGATATAGGCATCTGCAGTGGCTAACCAAGGCCTTCCCAAAATGAGGGGATATCCAGTAAGCTTTGCCTTTGGTTGCAGAACCAGAAAGTCTGCAGGATACTCCCAAGAGTCAATAGAGACCAAGACATCCTCCACAATCCCTTCGGGAGTCACGGTGGAGCGATTTGCTAACTGCGGTACTGTCGAAGTCTTTCTCAAGGAACCCTGAAGATTGAGTTTAAGCATGGTATCCCTGGTCATCACATTGATGGCTGCCCCCAGATCAATCAAGGTGTGGGGGATAATGGTGCCATTGATGTGTACATCTACTACAGGACTTCCAGGATCTAGGTATTTTGGGCAGATGACTTGTCCTAGCATAAGGTCAGACAGTTGTCCTATGACGTTGATAGTTGAGGCATCTTTCTTCCGTCTGCCTGGGTGTTTGAAACACTTCTCCTTAATCAGCTTGTTATATATTGGCACATCCTTGATGGCTTGGAGAAGTGGGATTTTAACACACAACTGTTTGAGCTCACCCAAAAGCTCATCTTCCTCCGGGTTGGGTTGTGTGGTGGCTGTAAGTCTCTCAGGAAAGGGTGGAATAGGCTTTGGTTCACTTTCCTGATGGTCTTCCTCCTCCTCTGGGGGAGGAGGTTGGCGATCTGGAAGAGTCTTTCCAGATCTCAGATTGATCTCCTGGATCTCCACAGCATAGGTAGGGCATGAGGTCTCCCCAGTATATACCTGCTGAGCCTGTCTATTGTTGGGGTTCGGGTTCGGTTGAGCAGGCATTTGAGGTTGCCTTGGAGGAGCAGGAGGTAATGGTTGTGGCTGAACTGGAGGTGGAGGCAGAATGGCGGGAGGATTGTTGTATTGAGGCCTCCACCCCGACTGAGGTGCACTCCATTGAGGCTGCGACTGGGTATGTGAGTGATATGGATGAGAAGTAGGTTGAGTAGGGTACTGAGGTGGATAAGACCATGGAGGAGGCATGGACCAGGAAGGATGAGCAGGGGGACCCCAGGAAGGCATGGGAGTCAAGTGGTTGGGGTTGTAATAAGCTTGAGATGCCCCTTGCATCCCCTGCTGATAAGGTCTAGATCCTTGAGGCCTCCTTTGGTTGATGAAGTAGAGAGGTTCAGTGGGGGCTTCAGTCCCTTGGTACATAGCTTTAAACCCAGGCAAGGTTGGACACTGATTTGTTGGGTGGTCCTCCTCACAAACGAAACACACTTCAACCGAATGCAATGGACATTCGTTCTTAGGGTGTCTTCTGGTGCACCTAGGGCAGAAGACAGCCAAGGCTCTCTCAGCTTCCTCTTTCTTTTGCTGGATCCTGAATGTGTCCAGCTGCATGGCAATGGTATGTCTCACCTCACTCTTAAGATCTTCTAATTGGTTTGTAAGCTCATGTTTGGAGAAAGGGACACCGGTGGAGAGGAGGTTTCCTCTACCTCGTTTTCTAGCTGCCCTGGAATGATTTCGAAACACAGTTTTGATGTCCTCATAAGGCAGTTGGTAAATGTCCCCCCCAGCTAACATGTGAAGGGTGTCTAGGAGATCTTCAGGGACTCCTCGGAGTAGAACCAACTTGAGGGATTCAGGGTCAAGTGTGCACCTGGCCCGTTTATAGCTAAGTTGGAACCTCTCCTCATAGTCCTCTAAAGACTCATCATTCCCCATGGTCATTCGAAAGATTTCTCCCTTGGTTTCCTTGGACCTACAATAATCCCTATTCTTGGTATTGAAGGCTTGCTGCATCTGAGCCCAAGTGGTGATGCTATTCCCAGGTAATCCCATGAACCAACGTAGTGCTGCATCCTTGAGAGTGGAAGGGAAAAGCTTCAACTTTTGCTCATCCTCAGTATAGTCATAGGTTCGACAAAGGACAGCAAACTCAAACAAGAAGGTATCCGGATCCTCAGTGGTCAGTCCATGGAAGTGAGGCAAGGTAGAGGGGCTAATGTTTTTCATTTTCATATCCCCATTGGTTTCTCGGATGGGGAAAGCTCCTTCTATTCTCTCATCTTCTCTCCCATTATCAGCGATGGCTTCAGATGGAGTGGTTTCTAACTATTCTTCGTCTATAGAGTCTTGGTATATCTCGGGATGTTCACCTATAGGTTCCTCTGGGTCACTGTCACCAAAGAAGAGAGAAGGGTGACTTAGTGATGTGGTGGGGGTGTTTGGTAGGAATTTGCCTGATCTATCTCGGTTCCTACGAGGCATGAAAGGGAAAGGACTCTTCTCTGTTTTTAGTGCTTTTGCTTTTTTCTTGTACCTGCAAAACTGAAACAAAGTGATCTACAACTAACTAGATTGCTCAAATGAAATTTGCGGAATTGGAAATATTAATCTAGGAAAGCAGGAAATACTAATCTAGGAAAGCAGGAAATACTAATCTGAGAAAGCAGGAAATACTAGTCTAAGAAAGCAGGAAAGTCTATGCTACTTTTGCAGAATGGAAATGAAGCAAACTACTTAGCAGAAGGTAAGAGTAGGAAAGTAGAGGAAAAGCAACAGGTGTTAATACTCTGACGCTTCCCCGGCAACGGCGCCAAAAAGATGGTGAGCTCCAGTATTGTAGCAATAATGCTACAACTCCTGGGGCTTCCTGTCTCTCATTTTATCAACCCGGTAGTTCGTACAAACTTGGAAGCGACGGTGCTGTATGCACAAGTACTAGCTCTTGTCGCAGCTGTCACTTGGTCAGCTGGCACAAGTCCGCTAGGGCTCAAGCCAACTTCTATAGGCTCTCAGAAGAAGCTTGCTAATTGATGGACGAAAGCTAATCTCAAAGGAAAGTTATTCTACTTGACAAAAATGAACTGAGAGCAAATCAAAGCATGTAAACCTAGGAAACCCTAATTCAACTAGTCTGACCTCTACAATGCATGGAATGTGAATGCAACTTCTACCAATGCTGTCACTACCTCTGATAAATGAAAATGCATCATTCTAAACTACTTGCATCATGAAAGTTATGTTTTTGTATTTTCTTGTGAGTGTGTGTGGGATGATGGTGATCTTGAGCTAACTAGGGTTTGGTTGTGCAGATGGGATGGAGAAGGAAGGAAAGCGTGGGATAGGTTGGGGAGGCTAGGAGAGGTCCCTAGGGATCCTTAGCACCCATCCACAGAGGTTCCTCGCATTCAGATGCTCAGCAACCGAGAGAGTGGCCTCCTACAGGATGGCTGTGGAGAATCCTACAGGATACTCTGTTTTCTACAGGATGTCGAGAAATGGCTACAGGATGACCTACTGTGAATGTTTGGAGTGATGGAGGGATGGTGAAATGGTAGGGGGAGATGTGGAAGGTAGGGATGAGGTTGGTGATGGCCTGAGAAGCGAAAGATTAGGATGGGAGGTGAGTGTAGGAAAGAGGATGGAAGGTGAAGGGCTATGTCAACGAAAGGCGAGAGAATGGAGACACGTGAGGAATGCAAGACTTGATGAGGTAACAGAGCGGAGCAGGGGTCAAAGAGATGTCTGCATGCGTGATCAAGATGGAGGACAAAGTGATGGAACGAGAGAGAGAGAGAGAGCAGTGTAAGTGAAACAAATGATTATGACTGTTACTTAACCAAAAATGCATCAACCTAAACTACTTGTGCTTGTAAATTCAATGAGCAGCAATCGAAATGTGAAAGAGAACGTGCATGAAGCTGTGGTAAGGAAGTGCAGTGCATGAGTGGATGACAAGGAAGCATCTAACGTAACAGTGACTGTATTGCAGCAATCATCAAGTGAAGAAATGCGTGTTTTTGGTGGCTAGCTTTGGGCTGCACCCCAATCTTCAAGAAAGATGGCAGTGAGTCCTAACAGCCTTTTTGTTGGAGCTCCAATGGACTCTATCTATCCTCTGCTACACTAAATGACTGTAAACAAACTCACCATAAGCAAATCCTATCTACTCATGAAAAAGACCAACTCATCAACTTGTAATTCGAATTGCATGTGTAAATGGAAAGCTCACAATGCTGCAATGAAATGGAAATAACACTACAACAGAGGGGATCTATGGCTCTCAGGTTGGGCCCTAACCTGAGAGCTATAGTCTCCTTAAGGAACTCAGAACTAGATCACAAACTGTCTTCTTTATTCATAACCTGATAACATGCCAAATTGGCTTACAAAAGAGAACGAAACTTGAGCTGTGCTCCAAAATTACAATAGTAATACGAGAGTTTCAACAACCTAACCAAGGCTAAGGCTTCTATACTTATACAAAACGATGCTCCAACAGATATCCACGATTCTAGGAGCTCGGCTGTTCAATCTATAGTTTAACTGCTGATCCTGTAGGATGGTCATAAATGCTGTTTCCTGTAGAGCAGTTTTGAACTGCTGTTCCTGTAGAACAGCTGGCCATGTATTAAGCTCGGAGGGAGGCTGAAGTGGGCTCGGAGTTCTTGGTGAGGATCACGAGGAATGTCCCCCAAAACCGTGGACAACCTCTCCTTATGTCAGCAATGCCAACTCGTTGTCTCCTTGCCACCTTTTCGTTGTCTTTTGCTCCCTTTTAATGCCAAAACCTGGAATCACAATGCATTAACTACGTGGATAAAGTGCCTATCCTTTCTCCTACAAACAACATGAATAAACTAAGAAGTGTATGCATAAACAATAAAAATGAATGGTTTGAGCAAGCAAAATAGGCCAAAAATGAGCCCAAATTGCACCAAAATTGGGGCTCATCAGCCCCCATTTTATATGAGTGCCTACATAATGGACACAATCTATTTTAATTCTGACTTTCCCATTCTAGGTTGGAAATGCACTGTCTAGGATCCAACCCCCATTCATATTTATCATAAGTATTTATGGAAGTCTGACTACAAGAATCATATATACAAAATTTGCAATGGTTTTATTTTACCTGTTCATCAAACCATTTTTAACAAACTTTCTCCTTGGGTGTCTGACGAGGCAGGCATTGATTTAACTTCAATCAGCAGTTGGTTCGGGGAGGAAAATTTCAATCAGCAGTAGTCTTACAGACCCCCATGTCCTTCCTCTCTATATTCCAGATAAGCTATTAGCTAGGGAGATAACATACAAGATAGTGGAAAAGGGGATGACTAGAAACCTTAAAGACTCTAAAAAGCAAGTATGGCCTTCATTTCCCCTCCGCTGTGGCACTTACACATTGCATGATTTTAAGCATGCTGAGAAAGAGGCAGAGAAAACTAAGGATCTGAGTCTAGCAGTGATTCCTAAAAGACAATATGATCCAAACAAGGTCGCTTACAATTTCACCAGTCAGGTGAAAATTAGTAAATTTATACATGAGGAGGATGAGTTTGATGATTTATTCGCTTTAGCAGAGTTATTCTCACAAGTAACTCATCTGGAAAGATTCAAATTGGGAGCTGAAAAGATGAATAAATTCATGGAATACAGGACAAGGAGGTTATAGACATTGCCTCTAGATTTATTGAATACTACCCCTATTGTTCAGCAAACAGAGCACAGCGGGGAACAGACTATTGAAGAGATTTCCGAGGAAGGAGAAACAATTGAAAAAACTAGTGAACCCCTTAGCACAAATGTTAATATTGACCCCATCTTGATCAAAGAATGGGAGCAGTTTGATCAACAGATCAAAAGCTAGAGCGACCCCCAAAACATCATCGCATCAGCATCGCCCGCAACACAACAACCCATCATTACTGGTAGTGCAATTGAAGGGACACCTAGTACAAAAATGGCTCAGAAAGAAATTGAAATAATCCCTGAAAATCCTTTAGGAGAAATTACATTAAATATTGAGGAAATACCACCCTTGGATGTATTTTACAACCCAAAGCACAGGGTTGTAGTTAAGAGACAAAGAAAAAAGAGGAAAATTGACCAGACATCATCCACGGCTCCTCAATCTAAATTCATGAATGTTATATGGAAGGATTCAGAGGTCAATCCTTCTGAGGACTTGACTAAGTTGTCCCAATTTGTAGGGGCATACACAACTGCCACAATTGATAAGGCCACTGAAGTTAATCTATTGATCAAAGAAAAAGATCAAAGGATTACTCAGCTTGAAGAGCAAACAACAGTAGAACAACAAAAGATTCATCATCTTGAGGAACAGTTGGCAGAAGAAAAGAAAAAGAACGAGCAGCTTAAAGTGCAATTAAACCTGGAGAAACAAAAGATTGACCAGCATGCCATCCAAAAACAACAACAATTGTCCCAACAGCTCGAACAGCTTCAATTGACACATCAACAAGAAATGAAGGCTAAAGAGGAGCAAATCTCACAGCTACAACTATATATAGAATAGTTCAAAGATTATCCTAAGGTCAAGGAATTTAAGAAAGAGGCCCTAGAAGTTAATAAGGCCTTATCCCAACAGCTCAATCTATTTCGCCATAAAATATCTCTTGTCGATCCATTATGCATCATAACTACATCACTGATTGATCAAGCAGTAAATACCAGATTAGAATTTGAGGATGCAGATGACAAGGTCACAAATTTCCTCTCCTGGCAAAACATAGCGAAAGGCAAAGCTGCTAACCTACCGAAAATTCAAGAGTCACATAAAGAAATATTATTTTCGGAATGGGAAACACAGTTGATAAAGGCAGAAAGGGCTACTTCTAGAGCTAGGGCTACAATGAACAATGTGATTGAGCTAGTAAATGATAATTTATATGGAGCCAATTTGATTTCTGATTGTTCCCCAAGGAAGCTTCCAAAAGCGAAAGTGTTAGAAAATCAATGGAAGCAGGATTTGGCCACTAAAGATGAACAACTCAGCAGAGTGCAAAGCCTTACTTGGGATGCTTATTGGTCCTTTTTGGTCAAACCGCACAGCCAACAGATGACCATCAAATGCCTTGCCGATGTTGTTGATCGCATGGTGCCCGAGCTTTCAGATGCCATGTACACAGGACAACTACACTCCAGGATGAGTCATCCTCTGGAAATTCAAAGCATGCTCTCAATTTGTCAATTGCAGATATAGGAGAAGAAATAGATACAATGAATCTTTTCAAAGGCAATTGCACTACTATTTTTGAAATTCAAATCCCAGATTTTAATGTTTACAGTTCCAACAACTCTAAGCGATTTTTCTTGACAGTTTGTTTTAGTTCTATTATATAAACCTTTTCATGTTAATCGAAGAAAGGGTCCTCAATTTGTACAAAAATTAGACTTGAGAAGTTGCACTTCTGCACTTCTAAATTTATTTTTTATGAGCATTCGATCAAGGTTTCATATTTTTGTGAAAGAACTTTTTCAAGACCTGCATTTTTGTATCTCCTGGAAGTTTCTGGAATAAAGAGGTCGAACCAGAATGTTATTTACATCTCAAGACTCAAATATATGTCGTATTTCTATCACTGTCCTTTTTGTCTTGATTTAATTAGCATTTCATTTAATTTGTTATTGTTGATGTATTCATACGCTTCAAGCAATTCTATATTAAGTCACTTTTGAATGGTTTAGAATTGTTAAATCAGAGATATATGTTAGCAATATATATTATCATGTCATGCGATATATTTTTTATAATTACCTTGTTTAATTTCTTAAACAAAGTAATCATTATTTAAATGCATCTTCCTACGGATAAGTAAATCATCTATATGATTGTTTGTCTGCTAGGAATTATCAAAAATCGCATTGTTATAAGATTACCCAGGTTATATAGGTATATTTGTATATTTTAAAGTCATAGATTAAATCATCTACCATCTTCGATATACATTTTAAAACACTCATTCATTAAAACCACACATTATTGGGAAACTGGTCCCATAATATCCAGTTGGAGCCACCATCCCAAACGGAAAAGGAGTTGTACTAAGGTCCAGACCAGGTGGTTATCCCCCAATGTTGGTGCTATGATTTTAGAGGCATCAACAGGGTCTCACTATACCCTACGAGGAACCCCTTCTCTGCAGTCTAATCCAATTTACTACGCTTTTCATCTGGTATGTGGCAATAAACCACACTCCCGAATATTCTCAAATGACTTATTTCAGGCTTCTTTCCTATGAATACCTCCTTTGGTGTTTTCTTCCCCAATGCTCTATGAGGTAATATGTTTAGAATGTACACAACTATGTTGCACGCCACTACCCATAAAAATCTAAGCAAATCCTGGTCATACAACATAGCCTTTGCAACCCCAACTATGGTTCTGTTCTTTCGCTCCACTACTCCATTCTACTGAGGATTATATGGAGTTGTCCATTCTCTTTTGATGCTTTCCTTTGCACAGAGGTCTATGAAGTCTTTATTTGTGTATTCTCCACCATTATCTAAACATAGCACCTTGATCGTTTTCCCTGTCGTATTCTCTACGAGAGCCTTGAACTCTCTGAACCAATCAAGGACCTCATCTTTGGTCTTTAAGAAATAGATCCAGGTCTTCCTAGAATGATCATCAATAAAGGTGATGAAATATTCGCCACTGCTAAGAGCTCTAGTGGTCATAGGGCCGAAAATATTTGAGTGCATTAAACCCAACAGGCCATTTGCTCTACTGTCACTTCTAAGAAATGATGCCTTTGCATACTTCCCAAGTACGCATCCTCTAGACACATCATCATGCTCTGTACTGAGAACTGGAACTCCCGTTACAGTTTCTCTGAGCATCCTAAGCGCTCCATGGTGCAAATGTCCCATCCTCCTGTGCCATAGTTTGTTTAGCTCCTTCGCATTGCTATTATCATTGCCTATCAGTGCCATTGGAGAATTGAGCTGCAACTTGTATAGCCTATTGCTCTGAGCTCCAATCTGTGTCACCTTATTCCAACTAGAGTGTTTGACATACACTTTCCTCCCTACGAAGTGTACATTGTGCCCCTTGTCCTGTAATGGGGACACTGAAATTAGGTTCATACCTAATCTTGGCACATGTAGTACATTAATAGCATTGGTTTTGGTTCCTATTTATGTTTGAAATTCTATGGTTCCTCTCCCTACTGGAGTACATTTAGTTCTGTTGCCCATAGTGTTCTGGAATTCCATTTGCTCCTCCTGATAGCTAGAGAAATATTCTCTAACTCCTATCATATGAGTTGAAGCTCCACTGTCAATATACTAGATACCAAATGATGTCAAACCTGAAAATCACGCAAAATCATCCTCCAACCTGGAAGATAATTCTTGGGCTTCTTGATTGTTGATTCTATCCATGATTTTTTTGTGCAATTTCTCCTTTCCTTCCTACCACAAATTTTGTTGCTGCAAAATATTGCGTCCCAGCTAGAAATCGACTCTACAAGGAAATATTGTTGCAACCTTTGCTTCTAGCAATCCTCGATCTGGAAAATCTAATTTCTCTATCGACTCTCTCAAAGAAATAGATTTTTCCTCAAAAATACCCTCCTGGCCAAGGGGACTGCGTAGCCTCTGGGGTTTCGAGCAACTGCTTATGCATTGCTACGAAGCTCCTTCTCCTCTCTGCCACTGAGCTCTTCGGCTTCTATTTGCACTCTGATACCATGTGGAAATTCCGAAATCCAGAATCCTACTGCAACAACTAATAATATTCTTCTATTTGTTAAATTAATTAAACAAACTATTTGCAGTTTCCTACAACAAATATTGAAACATATACACCGCATACTTCACAAAACAAATACTACGAAAGAAAAATAAATGCTGGAAAAAAACCCAATGTGGGAAAACCAGTACAACAGATGAGGGTTTCTTTATTAATCTTTCTACAGTAACTAAAGTACAAGAATTTGGACAACAAAACAAAGGAAAAATACTGAGAGAAATTTAGTAACAAATTTCTCACTCTCCACAGCGAAGCCCTGACCCCGAGATGGACCCTTTGCCCATATGTCGATGTCTCTACGTCACCCTCTACGCAGTGCTCTAGTGAACTCCGTCTCTCCTCACGCTGTCTCTTCCTGAATTCATCCTGCACTTCTTGGGTCACTATTGATACCTTCTCTCTCTCTCTCCTAAAACTCACCCTCTAGCTCTATCTCCTCTAGTGAACTTCAGCCACTAAGAAAATCGATCTGCCTGGGCAACTGAGTAACTGCACTTGTGTGTTTTCCATCTACCCATCGACTTCTTCTTATAATCTTCGTTTGGAGCAGCAACGGCCATCATTAAAACATAATCGATGGCCGAGATTATTTCCCGTCGCTCTGTGTAAGTTTCTAGAACATTCACACCTTAACTTAATTAATTCTAATTAATTAGTCATATTCCCTAAGTTTAGACTTAGGAAATATTTAAAAAACAATTAATAATCTAATTAAGTCATTTCTAGGTGGCATTTCAAGAAACAATTATGGGTTATGAAGATCTCATGTATTCCAGCTTCTCCACAAAATCTCATGGCTAGAACACATTTGATGCTACAAAAACTAACAGAAAGTTGTGCTCTCATCTCTCCTAGATATTGGGAATGGAATAGCGTGGAAAGTTGGTAACGGAGAGAAACTGAAAAATGGAAAGGATCCTTTGGTCGACTGTGATGACAGTTTCCGACTTCCAGATGAGATGGTTCAAACTCTCAATGACTAGGGCAGGCATACCTTGAACCAGGTTGTTGATCCCCTCAGTACTTCTATATGGGCACAAGGATGGGCTAGTGCCAATATCGTTAACTTACCCCTGAATATCACAACCTATGGAACATTTATATATTGGCCTTAAACCCAACACATTTTCACATTAGAGAAGAGTAGGTTGACACTCTTCACTAGGTCTACTCTTCATGGGGAGAGTATACACCCAAAGATGGATATATGTTTATTTGTAGTGACAAATAGCTGATTGAAGTCACCTAGTGGTGGAAGAACGTTTGGAAATTAAAAAGCCCCGCCAAAGACTCATATTTTCCTACGTTCTTGTTATAAAACAAAACAATGACCTAGGATCATCTTAAGAAACAATGCATGCAGAGACCAAGGTGGTGCTTGTTGCCACTCAAACTAGCAGGGGTCCTAGAAGGGGATCCTTGAAGGGCTACTACTAGGTCAAGCGAAACAATGGAGCAATAGTCCATTATCACCTCAGTTAAGGCTCCCTTCTCTTTACAAACTTGCATCAATGGGAGGAGACCTGGTATAATAAGGATCACGAAAATGAATGGATCAATGATAGGATGAGAGGTGATCCTAGAAGCCTATTCACAAGAGAGGCTCAGATATATGGCTTGCTTGCTTGGAAAGCAAGATGAAAGTCTCTATAGGAAGGGCTTAGGGGAATTCTAAGAGCTAGGGTTTGAGTATATAACTTGTCAAGAAGATTATTATCTCCTAAAATCCTTGTGGAAAATTAGATTCCAAGTGGTCTTTGTGAAATTGGCTTCAATAAGTGATGGGATGACATGGGACCAAGTGGACTTAAGGTTAGGTCAAGGGAATGAGATTGAACAACCAATGATGTACTTGACCTAATCAGGGAGGAGAAGGGGATTAAGGAAGGAATTTTCAATGAAAGCAAATGCAATGATCCCAATGAGGTTTCTAGCCTAAGGGAACTAAGGGCAAGATTCAATCTTGAGACTAGGGCTTGAGATATCTCAAAATCCCACCGTTGAAATTTCTTCAAAATTGGAGGGCACCTCGGGGACACACCAGTGCGGTAGGAGCCAAGAGATCAAATTTTCTTGATGGGTGGTTTGCAAGAAAATGGATGCCCTAAGGGACCCAATGGGGCTAGACCTAGAAAAGAAGGAAGGTGAAGAGAAAGATGAACTTTAAAGTGATCACCAGAGAAGGACCAATACTTTGTCCTTTGGGAGACTTTTGGTGGCAATCGTTCATCTAGTGAACCAATGGGTGAATTGAGGTGGAATCGCTTTAGTGGAACCCCCTGGGCACTATCACTAACTTACTGATGTATGGTAGTAATGTAAACGATAAAATTGGTTTGTTAGTAAACATGAGAACAAAGGCAAAAATATGCCACAACATCCCTATGGATAAGAGGACAAGTGAATCATCGCTTTGAAAACAGGTAGCCCTCTACCATCCCTCCCATTACATTATATTGTATTGTGTCGTATTATACTATATATAATATAATGGAGTCACTGAGGATTTAGGGTTTGGATTGATTTCCATTTGTCAAAGAGGCCTAAAAGACAACTCCGCTAGGCATCAAGGCTTAATGGAAGCAACTTCAAGGTCATTTATACTTCGTTCAACAATATTTGGTGACTTATCAAGACAAATTCAACAAGAATGTATCTAGGAACATTCATTCATTCAAACATGGCCCATATATGACACAATGCTATTTAGAGATTCAATTTCCACAATTTCGTTCTAAGGAAAGTAGCAAATTAACCCTAGAGTAGCGAAATCCCAGTATCATGAATGCAGCAAAATAAATAACAAGAATAGCATTGAAATAGTACTACATGTAAGAAGAGTATATCTAATCACCAAGATATGCCAATCATAGAAGCTCCAAGACAACGCAGAATAAGCAAACATCGAAATTCATCCATTCATCCCAGAAATCTCATCCTGAAAAGATAGTGAAAATCTCACAAGAAGATATGATCCAATCCAAGTGATGATGAGAGAATGAATCAACTCATCATCTATTTATACAATGCCTAATGAGTTTGATTTAGCTAATCTTGGCTTAATGTAACCCCTAAAATAAAATAATGTACAAAATAACAACTCTATAGTGACAAGCCCACCAAACTAGCTCAATAATAAAATAGTAAAGCCTCTCAAGAGGGTCAAATGATCAATAACATTGTCGTTGGGCCTTAGATGAAGCCTAATGAAGTCCATAGGTGCCATAATGTGAAATAGGACTCCCAAAAGTAGTGGTCAAGGAGTTGACCCCTTGTTCTCCAAATAATAACCTGTGGTGCCCCAAATGGATGCGAGGGAGGCACATAAGTGTCCTCATGGGTCTCCAAACAAATATAAGATACATGTAGACCATCTACAAGGGCTAGGATGATGGTATAAGTGATGCCACATCATCATATAGATCTTGGATCATCTACCATGTGTATGGTGCAACTGTGGAGCCGATTGGGCATAGAGATGCATCTTCCTTGTCCAATTAGTGAACCACGAGCAATATTTGAATGACAATGGAGATCCACGGAGTGTTTTCTGCTGCTATGGAGGCCCATGGCTCTCTACACACACCCTACAAGTGCAAATGTGACCCTTTCGAGGTTAGGACTCCGTATATGGAGACCAAACCCAAGATGGAGATCCTCTGCAACTCTGCATAAGATCCAATGCATCCCCTTCCCTTCCAATACACCAAGTCATTAGAGAAATCAAGTAAAAGAGTTTACAAACCATGGACAACAAATGAGAACTTCTTAATGGCATGCCCTTCCATAGTGGGCTTTGGCATGTGCTAATGTCTCCAAGCTCCAAAGGGGGTTAACCAAGCACCTTATTAGGTGGTTTCTACTTCTAAAGGGGATGGTATGTCCTTGGTATGTCCTTCAAATGGTGGTGGCATGGGATAAAGTGACGGAACTAAGTAAGGGATGAAGGGGCAATCCTAGGTCACATGTCAGGGTACAAGGGTAGATAATAAAGAGAAACCTACACTTAGGTAAATAATGTGTAGGAGAGAGAAATCGTGGTAGATGAGTTACCCCGACCTTGATTTTTCCACCCTTCTTCATATGCATTTTTCCTTTTATTATTTTTCTTTGGTTAACTACTCACGGCTCAAGGAATGAGAGCATGATGTGTAAAGTATAGCAGTGGATACCCCCTTTAAGGTGGGATGGTTCATTTCCCACCAAGGGTTCAGACAATCATAGGTTCCTAAATGATAAAGGAGGCTCATCTAGGGCCTATCGGAACTAAGGTGATGGTCATGGAAATGGGGTAGATCTCATGTGTTGGTTTTCTCCCACGCGTTAAATGTGTTTGTCCCAACCATCTTTCGCATTTTGTGATACATTTTCTTGTTGAATGTGGTCAATTATGCTTTTTTAATTTTTTTTTAGCTACATCAACCTCCAGGCATCATTCTAGGCCCGATCCAAGATGTGTGCAAGGGGAGGGGAAAGCTAACCCTTTGTGGACCCAGTGGAGGGATGTTGACCCAAGTGGGAGGAATGATGAATATGGTTATAATGAGCGGAAGGGGAGTGATATATTTGGATGAGGGAGCAGAACTATGCAACCAAAATCAGGGTTTCCCATGTAGTACCATCTCTAAAGCCCAAAGGTCAGTAAAAAAGATCCCATGGGACTAGGATGCAAGGTTAACATCCAAAAGAGACCAAGGGGGCAAGAACACAGACCTGCCCACTCTTTCTGCCGAATCCCCTCATTAATCCATGCCCAAGAGTTTCCATGATAAGTAAACCCCAATACTCAATTACCAAATGACAAGGCGTACCTTTAGGTTTGGGAGGCCAACCTTCAAACATGCAATCATGACAGATGGGTGAGGGCTCACATGGCTGGCTCAAGTGGCAGAGAAATGACACAACAAGCTAGTTGGTAGCTGCAAGGGACTGCTAGTTGCCAACTGAGGACCATCTTGGAGAATTTTTTTCTCCTAGGGATATCACCCACAAAATGGTGGGTAACAATGCTCCCTGTACAAAAATAAACGATGAATCTGTAGATCACCTATTTATATCATATCCTTTCACTAAGGCAGTCTGGAACGCTATCAGGGACTGCATAGGAGGTGTTAGAAATTGTCAATGTGCATCAATCTAGGAAGTATGGAAAGACTAGTGTGAGGAGGTCCCACATAAACATCTTAGGAATATGCCCCATATTGTATGTTGGGGCATATGGAATCCTAGGAATAGAGCCATCTTCAAAGACAAGTCTTCCATTCCGGACTGAGTGACTGCCAAAGCAGTGGTAGATTTTGATCTTCTCCATGTTGATGAAGGATCCCATGCTCCCCAGATTATTGTTACTGAAGAGGTTGACAGAAATATTCTGTGGGCTTATTTTGATGGTGCTTCATCTGAAAAAGAAAATTGTGTTGGAGGGGTAGTATTGTATATACAGGAAAATCATTTTTATAAATTACAAAGTGGTTTGGGGAGGAGTACAAAAAAATTACGCAGAACTTCTCAGTCTGAAACTCCATTTTGCAATTGAAAAATACATTCTTTCCTTGCATATCTATGGTGATTCGATGATCATTGTAAATTGGTTTAATGAGTTGCAATGATGTCACATTCACACACACAGTCCCATTGGTTTTACCTCTCAAACATATCTTTAATCAGATTTCTTGTTGCCACATTTACAGGGAGAAGAATCAAGATGTGGACTCCATCTCTAAGGTTGGGACTTCACAGCTTTGGGAGTTTGGAAAATTTGCGAGCACATGAATGGTGTCACATCTGAATATTTTCACAGGCCCTTCATTGAAGGACTACAAATGGATGTCCATGGCTGAGTTTTGACTAATGTTCTATGGTATTGCTAGTATCTTTGCAGGCACCTTTTTGTAGTTTCAATATATATTTCACTCTGATTTTTTCTGTGTAGCAGTTGAGACTGTCAATCGGGTTTATCTATTATGTTATACAGTTGGTGTTACTTTGTGGTGGTTTCTGGCATGTCACTCGTTCAACTAGACAATTTTGTTTTTGGTCAAAGACAACTATGTTATTCTTTGAGTGCAACCCGCACATATGTATTGTAATTTTATTTCCATTGACAAAATTATAGTTATTTCTTGGGAAAAGATACAATCTAGAAAATGTTTACCCACTATATGCGTCAGAACCCAGATTTTATTTATATGCAGAAATGTAATTTCCGGCAAGCTAGAAATTGATTTTCACTTCAAGTAATAAAGAATAAATTGCCTGGAAGTGGAAGTGAAAATATGAAAGGGTTTACAAGCACATGCCTTTACGATCAAACCCTTGAATGAGGGTTTCACTTACCACTTGAAATTCGCTGTGGTAAATTATGTGGAAAACCTGAAAACCCTTGGGCAGCCCCTTAATTTTGCTTTAAACCATCACTTTCTTAATTTTGCTTTAAAGCATCACTTTCTACACAAGACAAGTGAGTTGCACCTTCTTTGGCCCAAATGGACAAGATTCAAACATAACCCAAGAGATAAAACTACCTGAAAATAGAAATTAAGCTCAAGCTAGTGAAATGTTTTTATATTTTTATAATTTTTCGAATTTTTATATTTTTGAATTTTATAAAAGAGAAATTTTAAAAAGGCTTTAGGTTTTTAAATATGTGGTTGGTAAGGTTAACCTTACCTTGGCCTTGCAAATTACCTCTTCCAGTGTCGGATTGCAATCATAATCATTTCTAAATCAATTTTGTGCATTGGACTAAGAAATGCCTTTGGAGTCAAAAGACTAGTCACCCTCATTGTAGTCTAAAATGATGTACCCGCACCCAAATCCAATTAGGAGAAATTTCCTCTTGAAAAACCTCTAACCAATGGATATACTATGGTATTGGGAAAGATCTTTTTTGAAGAAGAAGAAATCCCTAATATGGGTTAATCCAACAATAAGTTTTTTATAACCCTAATCTAGCAAAGGGTAAGTGAGAACTAATGCCTTAGCCTTCCTCTTCCACTTGATTATCTAGCCCCTCAATCGATCCACAAACTTTGTATTATTTGGAAAAACCTATAAAAATCTTATGAATAAATTTTCTTATAATGGATAAGAAAAAAGAGGAGAATAATCAATCCACTAAATAAATTGTTTTGCACCAAAATAGGTTCTTAATATGGAATGATGATCTCACAATTCACGACACCGAAATGGAATGAGGAACTAGCTTTCTTTCTAATGACGATTTTGAAACCTTCTTTGAAAATACCAATTTGACTTGTCATCCACAACCCAACCATTGTGATTACCATGAAAAATATTTTTAGCATGAGAAAACAGCCACAAAAGGGATCAATTTACTTCCATGGAGGAAACGACTACCCTACGAGGTCCATGCTACCCACCAAAAGTTGGTAACTCCATAGGAGAAAGTGTTTCCTCTATCTTGGATAGAGAACATGCAACAACCCATTACTTTGCTCACTTACAATGATATGTCACATTCCTCCACCATTTGCATAAGTGATAGACCTCTCACCATCTAGCATTCCTCTTGAATGAAGGTGGGATACCACTCGGCGGGTACTTTAACCATTTTGCAATCAAGTGTGTTTACTCAATTTTTAGGCATTCTAACATGGCTAAAGGGGCGATTTGGATGAATGGCTAATCTTGACTGTAAGCTCGTTCTCTCACCTTACTAGAAGAGTTAGTCTTTAGACCTAGTCCAGTGAGGCCTCCTCTAAGGCCTTACGGTTATAGGAGGGGCACTACTTGAGAACATGGATTGAAGTAGCATGTCCATAACCAGTCCATTTTTACCACCTTTCACCATTCCCTTGATTTAGAATCCATCCTTTTGGTTTCTATCATTGGTTCATTGGGATTTGGCACCTTCACGTCCACATCCTTGAGTTGGTGCCAAAAAAAATTTCCCTAGAGGTTGATGCAACTAAATAAAGATAAAAGTATAAGATGGTCACACCAAAAGTAAAAAGGAAATTTAAAATGCAAAAGATGGTCAAGACATAGCACGTGGGCAAATCCTAGCATGAGCTCTATCCCCCTCATTAGCCATCACCCTATTCCTAAGGAATAAATGCTCCATCACATCATAAGGAACTCTTGCATGTCCCAACCCTAATGAATGAGAAATCTGTTAGACACCTAATATGCTAAGGGTTGGTGTGGAATGTGAACAGTCACCTAAGTCCAAGATACCACTTAGTATGTAAAGACCAAGGGTCACAAGGAAATGTATAAATATATATCATTGTGAATAGAAAAGTAACTCACACTTATATTAATCTATTGTCTATTTACTTATGTGTTTAACATGGTATCAGATCAGGTGAATTCTGACCCTGCTCCAATTTGAACCACAGTTTTTGTAGCCTTGCCAACCACTAGTTTTGTGGTCTTTGCTATCCTACTATACCTGCAACTCAAAAATGACAGCACATAAATTTAATTAAACCTGGGTGCTCAGAGCTGGTCAGCGCTATCCATCCTCACTCAATTAAAAGGTGCTAGATTGTCATTCTCTACGTCCCTGCCATGTACAGTTCTTAAAATAAGTTTCCTGCCACCTCTTCACTTTATATGGGTTGATTTATATATGTGCTCTTCTTGTCAAAGTGAACATTTATGTTGTTGCCTCTATCACATTAATTTCCCAACCAAAACGATTGGACTGCTCTGCTTAGTGAACGTTAGGTTTCTCGTTCTACATCCCTGGAAGACTAAACGCTTGGACAACTTCCTGACCCTCATTTCGACCCCATGTTGGAGGCTTTTGTAGATGGATTCACACTACACAGCTTGGATTTGCACAGGTAGAATTTGAAGATGATTTTCTACAGTCAATCTTGCCTCTTTGGACTAATACCATTTTAGTGAGCCTGCAGCGCTTGTCAGTCCCGCACTATGCCTCCTGATTGAACGTTGGTTGCTCCTTGAATTAATTTCCTGTGCGTGGAATCTCTACAAATTTTGTAATGTTAGAATCAAAGACTGAAGGTGTAATTGTTCTGCATTGAAAATTTTGTGCGAGTGTGATTGAAGGGAGCAACATATCGTTCGGTGAAATGGTGACTGGTATGTTGTACATTGAGCTCTACAAATCATGACTGTGCTTTGCTGGTGAGTTGTACCCCACCACATAGTGACAAAAAGGTATTGCTTGCTTGTGGCAAGCACAATTTGACAGTTGTTTTAATTTTTTGTTTCTCCTCCGTGGCCAAGACCACCATATCCTCCAACAAGAAGTTTTAAGTCGAATCATTGTTTGTAGAAGCTTAACTTGGGTTTGCATAACTACTACCAGCACTGGGAGAAGCATATTTAGACGACTATGTAGGATAGAGCTCAGTAAAGTCGTTGCATTTTGTTTGGAAAGGATGGATATATATTTTGAAAGGCGTATCATTGAGAGGTTGTTGAAAGGATATAGACTTGAACCTTATGGCTTCTAGACTTTCAAAGGCCTTTCCCCTCCAAGCTTAAAGGCTATGTCAGTTGTTTCGACCAAAGTTTTGACCTACACCCTCTTAGAACTCTCGTAGTATGCATGACAGTAAGCTGAGAATACTTGTTTGTGATTCTTATGTTTCGACGTCTCTTGAGAAGCCTCCCCACTATGTGAACCCTCTTCCTTCGTAATCGTATTCGCAGTCTAATTCAAGATGACGAAGGGAAAGCCTGTCGATATTCTTCAAGCGAAACTAGACTCCTATTTCCAAGCACCTGTGTATTTTTATCGGATGTATGTATGGTACACGCTGATGTTGTATGGTTTTAACATGTTAATGTTTTTCTTTGAATATTTTCTGAAGAATCTTTGTGCAAGAAGACGTGGTCATTTTTTCTTTTAGCTAGAGGAGTTTAGGGTTCAAAAGTTACTCTCGACCTTCTCTAGGTGCTTTGAGATTTGCACATATTTCAATCACTGCGGATTCTTTAGCATAAAATTTTGATCATAATAATTTCTGTGCCTCTTTGTTAGGGTCCTATTAGGATACCAAACATTAGTTAATGCTGTTGACCTTAAGTGGTGGAGATTGTTAATGATGCTGACCTTAAGTGGTGGAGATTTTGAGTGTACTATGATTTACAAATTTGTGTCAAGCTTTTATGTTCCTTAGCCTTTTTCGTTGAGGATTTTTATGTTACTTTCTACTTCACCTTGAAAGGAGGAGATCTATTTCAAATTTAGTTGAGAACTTGAAGTTGACACTCTTTATTTGCTGAGTTTGATTATTGAGATTGAAAGATGGACAGACTAGATGATTTGATGAATTATTAAGCAATCTAATGCTGTATATTGTTGAAGACACGGTGAAAATCAGCAAAGCCTTTCTTTTTGACATTAGAAGCTGTATACAAAATGCACATAACAAGATTGATTTTTTGCAACTAGAATCTCAGTTCCAATGAGATGAATTACAATAGTGTAGTCATCATTCTGAACCTGTTTTTTTTCAAAACAATCCCCTCTTTGAGTTCAAGACAGACTCCCATCATGTGCCCATTTCAAGAGCAAATTTGCATGCAGGTGTGGAAATTCAGCATGCACTTCCCAAGGCAATCATTAAACCTTGGGAAGAGCTTGTCAAAAAGAAGCAAATAATAGGTCTTGGATATGACAAGGATGTGTTTTTTATATATGGACTATACCAAGCCAATAAATTTCGAAGTGTTGCATTTCTTTATGGAAATTCATCTTCACCTATTCCTGCTCCACAACAACAGATTGTGAAATGGTAACATTGTGACTAAGTTGGTCATTGTTATGAAACCAGCTCCCAAAAATATAGAAAAGATAGATCAATGCCTGAGAAATGTATGAATTTACAGGGTAAGTTTCTCAGACAGAACACCAAAGGACACTGCTCACAAACAGATCACAGATCAATACACCAGTATTGTTGACGTGGTTAAAACCCTCAAAGAGGGAAACAGTCTACGGCTTGAGCCAACGCGGCCACTTCAGGCAATTTATTAATAAAAGAATGAAAATTTACATAAGCTTCTCTCATGAATGGTTACCCTACAAATGACCCTCCATGCTCTTTAAATAGAGATCATTGACCAATCGGGTATTAAGCCACAGATCAAGTGTCGGTAATACCGAGGAGAGAATGAACCGTCGGATCACTACATATCGTAACCATCGAATTGTAAGTTACAAAAGTACATAGTAAAAAAACACTTTACCTAACTCTTCACTAGACCAAGTTATACTTAACTATTTCCTATGTGTCGGAATATCCTAACACCCCCCCTTAAGAACAACTTCGGATAGGATTGAAGGATGTACAAATATGATACAATAGGAAAAGGACGGAGGCATTAGAGCCTATCCCCCCTTAGTGACAACTTCCTGAACTCCAACCATAAATTGAAGTTTAGTAAACTTCGCCTCTGTGAGAGCCTTTGTAAAGATGTCTACAATTTGATCATCTGTTGAACAATATTGCACTTCAAGAACATGGTCGTGAATGAGCTTTCTGATGAAGTGCATGTGCAGTTCAATGTGTTGTCTGTGCTGATTTTGGACTGGATCTTTGCATAGTTGAATGGCACTTTGATTATCACACCAAAGTGTAGTCGGATGTTGCTACTGAAATCCAAACTCTTACAGGATTTGACGAAGCCACAAGGCTTCCTTACTAGCACCACGATACTCTGCTTCTGCTGAAGAAACATAAATGGCACTTTGTTTCTTGCAAGCCCATGTCATAAGTCCTGAACTAAGAGTGAACACATAACCTGCAGTAGACTTCCGATCATCAGGGTCACCAACCTAATCAGAATCAGTGAAACCAACCAATAGAGGAGATTCTTCTTCACTGTAATGAATCCCAAATTGAACTGTACCTTGAACATAACGAAATATTCTTTTTGCTTCTTTCCAATGACTTTCATGTGGGTTTTGCATAAACCGAGCAATAAGGCCAACAACAAAGGAAAGGTCAGGACGAGTATGGGTCAGATACAAAAGTTTTCCTACAAGTTGACGATATAAGGTAGCATCAACTTTAGGGGAAGTACAAGTGACAAAAAATTTGGCTCTAGACTGAAAGGGAGAAGGGGTTGGCTTACAGTCTTCCATGTGAAAATGGCATAGAAGACCACATGCATACATGGACTGGAAAAGGGAAATACCTTCCTTGGATTGCAAGACTTGAATACCAAGAAAATAATGCAAGTGTCCTAAGTCTGTCATTTCAAACTTATTTTTAACGCTAGACTTCACATGGTTTATAAGGTTGGAATCACTACCAGTAAGGATAAGATCATCAACATAAAGAACAAAAATGATAAGAGACTTGCCCACTTTCTTGGCGTAGACAGTATTGTTAGAATGACACCTAGAAAATCTAGTTTCTAAAAGAAAGCTATCCATTTTGGCATACCAAGCCTGAGGGTCTTGCTTGAGACCATAAAGGGATTTCTTAAGCTGACATACAAGGCTGGAGTCTGTTTGTTTAAAGCCAGTAGGTTGTTCCATATAGATTTTTTCATGCAAGTCCCCAAGCAAGAAGGCAGATTTAACATCCATCCGATGGACTTTCCATTTGAAAGAGGCAGCAAGGGAAAAAACAAGGCGGATAGAGTTCATTTTAGCAATAGGGGAGAAGGTTTCAGTATAGTCAATGCCTTCAACTTGTGAAAAAACCTTAGCAACAAGACGAGCTTTATGTTTATCAACTTTTCCATCTAGTCCATACTTGGTTTTGTAAACCCATTTGCATCTAACAAGTTTTCGTCCCTTTGGAAGGGGAACAAAATCCCATGTATCATTTGCCAATAATGAACGATATTCTTCATTCATAGTTGTGTCCCAATCTGGATGGCTTGAAGCTTTTGCAAAGGTGTCAGGATCATAATTAGTTGAAGCTTGAGCTAGTAAAGAAGAGGCTCTATCGAACTGAGAATATGTACGTCACTGATCTGTAGGATCACCGGCAAGAGCACTTGCTTCATCTCGAGTAGCACAGACCCATTTTGGAAGCTGAGGCGCTGAAGGAGGATCCTAAGAAGGTGGGGGAGGATTGTCATTCTCACTGTCATCATTTGAAGAAGAAATATTTTCAGAAGTAGAAGGGATAGAGAGAGGTGGCACATCAGCTGAACTAGGCTCGTAGGCCGATATATTTTCAGCAAACTTTACTTCTCTTCTAATGATAACATTTTTGGACTTAAGTGGAATAAGTTTGTATCCTTTGACATCTTCAGAATATCCAACAAAAATACATTTTTCACTCTTAGGTTTTAAAGCTTTATGTTTCTCATTTAGAATATGGGCCCATGCTTCACTTCCAAAAACACGAAAGTGACTTACATCTGGTGTAATTGAGCTCCATGCCTCTGGAGTGATATTCTTTAAAACCTTAGTAGGAGTGCGATTTATTATGTAATTTGCACAGTTAATTGCTTCTGCCCAAAAATTAAGACTAGGTCCTTTAGTTTGAACTTTGAAGCATACAATTAGCCATTTCCTTTAAGGTGCAATTCTTTCTTTCAGCTACACCATTTTGTTGTGGAGTATATGGATCAGTATGTTGCATTTGAATTCCATTCTCAGTGCAAAAGTTGATGAATTTGTTGTTAACATATTCTCCGCCATTATCAGATCTTAGCTTAAGAATTTGATGTCCATATTTCTTTTCAACAAATGCCATAAAGGCCAAGAACATGTTAAATACTTCACTCTTGAGTTTTAAGAAGTATACCCAAATGCGTCTGGAGAAATCATCAATGAAAGTTATGAAATACTTGTAGCCATAGAATGAAACAACTGGAAGTGGACCACATAAATCACTATGCACAAGCTGTAAAGGGGCTGAGGCGTGCCAAGAGGCACGTTTTTCAAAACTATCCCGATCATGTTTTTCGAGTACACATCCAAAACAAATACCATCTTTGCAAGATAGCATTGGAAGACCTGTCACCATATTTTCTTTACATAGATTCTAAAGGGAGCTATAGTTTAAGTGACCAAATCGCTCTTGCCAAAGTTTGCTCACTTCATCATTATGAGCAACAAATACCGAGGAAATATTTGATGACTCAAAGTTGTTAAACTTATACAACCTTGTAGAATCATCAGCAATGCTAGTAGCTAAAATCTGTCTAAGATCTCTTAGGTCCTTAATTACAACATCGTGAGGTGAAAATTCAACGATTTTACCTTAACCTGAATGAGTTATCTGATATACAGATAGAAGGTTGCAGGATAAGGTTGGAACACATAATAAATCATTGAATTGACCATTGTCTATATGAGCAGTTCCAGTCCCTACAACACTAAGAGATCTATCATCGCCAACATATATATTTTTGGTGTTACAATCATTTAAAAAAGAAAACATGGCTTTGTTTTTGGCCATGTGATAAGAAGGTCTAGAATCAATGAGCCACTCATGAGAAGGAGAAGAAGAAGATACATTTAGTGCCTATCCAGACCGAGATGCTTGACAACCACATGCAAAAAGTGCTATTCCTGAAGATGAAGTTGAAGTTGTTGAGTGCTCCAAATGGATGTTATGCTTCTTCATTGATGCTTCCAAGGCTTCCATCTTCTTAAAGCATTTGGATTCTAAATGGCCATCTTGATTACAAAAGTGGCAATGTCTATCAGTCTTCTTCCCTTTGTTTTATTTGCCTTATCATTTTGTTGAAATGATTTTTCATTTTGAGACTGAAATGGCTTAGGACCATTGTTTGGTTTAGGACCATTCTTTTTAGGATACGACTTCTTAGGATTCTTTGAATTTGGTTGTTGTTTGGTGGCTAAGGCTTTCTTAGAAGAGTTTCCAAGATTAAGAAGACTAAGATGTAAGAGTTTTTCTTGTTTTCTTATTAAAAAATCACAAAAGGTATCAAAGAAAGGGGACTTGTAGTCTTGTCCTTGAGATATGAAGGCTTTTCTTGTAGAAAGGAAGGTGGAAACACAGAGTAGGCTGGTCCCAACTTAGTAAGAATGAAATAGATAAAGTTATCATCCTCTTTCTTAACCTTAACACCTTCCAAGAGAAGTCTAAGGGTCTTGAACGTGAACAAAAAATCTTCAATGGAAGAAAAATTATTGGGGTCCAATGTAAGCAACTCATTTTCGAGTTGATGGGCTCTAAGTTCATTTTTAATTCCAAAAACTTTAGTGATTTGTTTCATTGCTTCATTAGGAGTATTAAGTTTTGTGATATGGAATCTAAGGTCTGGAGAAATAGACATCCCTATCAACCCACGTGCTTGATCTTACCTATGTTCCCATTTGGCTGCTTTATCTTCATCTTTCGGTTTTGTTTCTTTGCCTGAGGCTATTCTGTAAATACCTTTACTTCTAAGTAAATCTACAATGTAGGACCACCATTGGAAGTAGTTGGTACTGTCAAGAATAACTTGGCATGGACTTTCCATTTTAACAAAAACTGAAGCTATAGATGTTGAAACTAAGTATTCCAATGGAAAGATCTTGAAAAATTAGGCTGATTAAAAAAAAAAAACGGCTCTGAAAACAGCTTCTGAATGAAAACGTTATGGCTTTTTGAAGAAAAGTTATTGAAGATGTTGATGAGGTGCTGGAATGTGCAGAAATGAATGATAATGTTATATTTAAAACAAAATCTGCCATTTTCCAAACTTAATCTAATTAGCTCAACAAAAAGAAAGACTTGAACTCCAGACCTCTATTCTCATAAAGTAGCTTTGGACCAAGTGAGCTAGATTAAAAGGTTAGTAATTTTTGGAAAAGAGGAAGGGTTTTTTTTTTGGTGCGTGCTTACTTGAGAAAACTCATTTTTTCCTGCAAAACAAAAAACACAAAACCCAACACGGACATACAAAAAAAAACAAACCTTACAGCTTGAAGTTAGCTTTAGCAAGAAACTAAACATTTTCCTCAATGTTTTTGATTTTACGAGATCACACTAAGGTGCGGCGGAAAATAACATACACATGAGAAAGATCCTTCCTTTCTGTTTCTGATTTGCCCATATCACACAGAGTCGCGGGGCAAAGAGCATACACAGAAATGAAAGGCATAGATTCGGTAATAAAAAAAACAAAGAGCTAAATAAACCAAAACAAACAGAGAGAAAATAACTAAAAACTGCAAATATATGTTGTATACTTCCAGATCTTAAAAATGACGTAGCTAGGGCTACCGGAAACCTTTTTGCGTCAAAAGAAAGGGGTTCCTCATTGGGACAGATCCTCCTAACACAATAGAGCAATCCTCTTGGCCCGAAAGCAGTCAGTAATAGTAGATCTAGGAAACGACTGTCGGATGCAGTTCTACCGGCTTCAGATTTGGATCATCAATAGATGCGACCCTAAAATAGCTCTAATACCATGTAGGAATTTACAGGGTAAGTTCCTCAAACAAAACACCAAAGAACACTGCTCACAAACAGATAACAAATCAATACACCAGTATTGTTGACATGGTTAAAACCCTCAAAGAGGGAAATAGTCCATGGCCTAAGCCAACGTGGCCACTTCAAGCAATTTATTAATAAAAGAATGAAAATTTACAGAAGCTTCTCTTATGAACGATTACCCTACATTCTATTTAAATAGAAAGCATGGACCAATCGGCTGTTAAGCCACGGATAAAGTGTCGGTAATACCGAGGAGAGAATGAACCATCGAATCAATACATATCTTGACCGTCGGATTGTAAGTTACAAAAGTACATAGTAAAGAAACACACTTTACCTAACTCTACACTAAACCAAGTTATACTTAACTATTTTCTATGTGTCGGAATATCCTAACAAGAATAAGCCTCTTTGAGAGGGCAACCACCTTTTCATTACACAAATGAACAATTCTTAGATGATACAATTGACAAGGCTTTCTTTCTATATATAGGAATCTAAGGGGTCATAATATAATAAGATCCGACATAACAATAATAATGTAAGGGCACAATAATAACAATAGTGGGCTTCTATGGAGCACAATAATAACAATATGGGGACTACATGGGCACAATAATATAATAAGGAGATCGTACTAATAACAATAAGGGGTTGCACTAGTAGTATAGGGACCTAAAATGCCCCTCTTCTTCAAAAAGTGTTGTCTTCAACACTTGAGTAGTTCATGATCCTTCTGTATAAATTCTTGTCCTCCAATGTGGAATCTTCAGCGGGTAGGTTCTTCCACTTTATGAGATACTCTGAAATTGATATATTTCATAGCTGTCAATTTCTCGGTTTTGTGACTGCTTTAGGTTCCAATATGATTTTTCCTTGTCAAGTTCTCGCAATACTGTTTGAACTGGGATCTTCTGCAACTTTTGAATGAGTTCCCAATCCTTTGGGCATATGGATATCTGTAAGAACTGATGTTTGGAGGAACACTTCCTGGAATCAAATGAATAGTATGATCATGATCACGAATAGGTGGGAGGCCTTTGGGAGTCTCAAATACCTTGGAATGATTGTCTAAAACGTTTTGGAGATCTGGAGAAATACATGATTTCGATGTGGGATCTTCTACTGAACATAATTGTGAAATTACGCCTCGTTGTTCTTTATTTAGAATCTTTGTCATGTTGTTAGAGTTGATTATCCTTCCCGGTTTCCCTTCGATACCCCTCAATTCAACTTCCTTTCCTTCCCCAAAAAAATTCAAGAAAAGTTCTTGAAAATTAAAAGATATCGTACCCAAAGATTGTAGCCATTGGACTCCTAGTAAAACATCAGCTCCACCTATTGGAATGGAAAGCATTGGGCTATTCAATACATATTCTCCCATGGATAGTTTGATATTATGGCACTTTCTAGAGCAATTTATGGTTCCTCCACTTGCAACCATCACTTGACACTCTGGTGTTGGATATAGGAAGCAATTCAATTCCTTGGCTATCTTACAATGAATAAAATTATGGGTACTGCCCGAATCAATCAACACTGTTACCTTTTTCTTCTTGATATGTCCTTATATCTTGATAGTTTGAGGAGTAGTAATTTCTTCCAATGCATTACAAGATATGGTCGGATTCATTTCTTGATGCTCGATCTGATATTTCACTTCTTGAAAAATTTTCTTCTTGATATGTCCTTCTATATTGATAGTTTGAGGAGTGTTATTTCTGGCCAATGCATTACAAGATATGGTTAGATTCATTTCTCTTTTCTTGATGTGATCTTTCACTTCTTGAACCTTTTTCTTCTTGATATGTCCTTCTATTTTGAGAGTTTGAGGAGTGGTAATTCTTTCCAATGCTGTACAAGATATGGTCAGATTCATTTATTCTTTCTCTGGGGTGGGTTCCTGGAGTATATCCTCTTCTTTTCATGTTTCTTGATCCTTTTCTTCCTCCTCTTCATAATATATGTAAAATAATTTCTTCTCAGCACACTTATGACTTTGTGTATTTGCTATCACAATTGTAACAAAGCCCTTTTTCTCTTTTTTCTTCCAATTGTTGTGGTGTAAACCTTGTAGGTTGTGGAAGGCTAAGAGAAAAAACACTTCCATAATTATAGTCGAGAGTGGTGGGATTCCTTGTTTCCATAATTTCGCTTTCAATTTTTCTTGCCAACCTGAATGCCTTCTCCAATGAATCAAGTTCCCAAAAACGAACCTCGTGTTGAATGTTATCCTTTAAAGTCCCTATGAAGACATCAATCATTTTCTTCTCTAGAATATCATTTACCCTTATATTTAATTTTTGGAAGTCCTCAATGTGCTCTGCCATTGAACCTTTTTGTTTGAGATTTATCCATTGGCTAAAGAAGGTGTTTCTCTTCGTATCCTCATAATGTGCTATCATTTCCTCTGTGAAAATTGACCACGTGACAAGTGGTTTATGATAACAAAGCCCTTTATACCATAAAAAATGATTTGATTTTAAATAATTAGATGCAATACGTGACTTGTGTAACAGTGGTACACCATGTAGATTAAAATATTTCTCCATCTGTAGTATCCAATTTACCGGATCCTTGCCATCGAACTTCCTCATCTCGCTTTTTCTTGATTTTAGGATCTCGATCTTGAAATGACTGTAACTCTGTACTTTTGGATCTTTAAGTTCTGACATTTCGGTCTGCAATAGCTCTCTGAGTCCTCTTTCTAACTTCACAAGTCTGATCACAATTGGATTCCTGAAGAAAGACTTATTCCCAATCTCCCGCAATGACCTAATTATAAACTAGTTCAGTAGAGTGAACTTGTATGACGTGCCCCATGTCACTGTTTCAACATTAGGTTTTTAAAATTATACCCAAACAAAGTAAAGTCTGTCCTCTTTCTGGAACTTCTTACGAAATTTCAATTTGATGTTCAGAGAGAAAGTTATGATGATTTTCCCAAGGTCGCCTGTTTGGAATGTAATTCGAGAGTCTGCAAAAGCCCTAACTTCCTTAAGATTATATCTCCGCAAATATACCAATACCGGATCTAAAATTTGGATTCGAGGTTCAGACCAATTTCTTCTCAAATGGGTTTTTGTTTTAGCTTCTGAAACTTCGTAGCGAAAGATTTATAGTGAACACTCCACGATAACCTATTTTAGATGAAATTCTGGAGCTTGCAAAAACTAGAACTTCCTCAGATCATATATCCATAAATGTAGCGAGAAAAAATCCGAAATTTGGACCGGAGGTTTAGTGCAATTCATTCTCAAATGGGTTTTTTGTTTAACTTTTGAAACGTCGCATAACAAAAGTTATAGGAAAAATTCCACGATGACATGTTTGGAGCAGCGAAACCCTAGAATCCAAAGTTCTGATACCAAATGTTATGAAACCAGCTCCCAAAAAGATAAAAAAGATATATCAACGTCTTAGAAATAAGCCTCTTCGAGGGGGCAACCTCCTTTACATTACACAAATGAACAATTCTTAGATGATACAAATGACAAGACCTCCTTTCTATATATAGGAGTCTAAGGGTTCATAATATAATCAGAGCCGACATAACAATAATAATGTAAGGGAACAATAATAACAATAGTGGGCTTCTATGGGGCACAATAATAACAATATGGGGACTACATGGATACAACAATATAATAAGGGGATTGTACTAATAACAATAAGGGGTTACACTAGTAGTATAGGGACCTAACAGCCATGTGAAAGATCATTGTTTTGATCTTCACCCATGCAAGCATTGTGGTCAACACACTCATTCTTCAAACAGATGCTTCAAAAACAAACCTCCTACAAGAAGAAAGATTTATCTTGGATGGATCGCTTCTTGGCAATGGACTTCAACATCCAAGAAGATATTTCAATCATATGTCAGAATTTCTTCCAGCGCATTAAAAAGTCTTGCAGTTGAGTTTTCTTCATCTTCTTACCTTGCATTTGACAGGGGGGGTGTTGATGATCATCTACAAGTTTCAAAGATAAATCAAGCGAGCCTGAGCCACAACCTGAACCTACTGCTAAGCCTACAGTCAAAGACAACCATACTCAGATTCAGAGTTGTAGCCAGAGAAAAAGAAGCCCCTAAACATGCCTTTGATTGATGGCCTTCCTTAAACCACCGTAGGTTGAAGACCTCCCATTTTCAAGGTTGAAGGTCCCCCTCTTCAAAGCATTAAGGAGCTCTTCCTTTAGAAGAAGACTTTAACTTCTTGCCAGATTTGGAACAGTTATGGGAACTACATAAAGTGTTCCAGGTTGAGACCCAAAGGTTTCCCTCTTCAAAACAATAGGGAGCACTTCCTCTAGCAGAAGACTCCAACTTCTTACTAGATTTGGAAGAGTTCCAAATATTGCGCTAAGCGTTCCAGTGTTGGTGGACATCCTTAAACCATCACCGCTTGAGGCTTCGAGTTCTCCCACCTTATGCCATACTTCAGAGAGCACATTCAGCCTATTGTTGCCATGCATTTTGGCACATTTTTTATTACAACTCTCTTCTTGGAATGGTATATACCCATTCGAATTTAGGGGGGAGGGAATGTTGGACACCTAATCCACTAAGCGTTGTTGTAAAACGTGAATACTCACCTGAGTCCAATACACCATTTGGTATGTGTTTAACAAAATCCACACATCCTTAAAGGGTAAACAAACATTTCATAAAAGCAATCTTGGGAAGTGTTACCCACCACCTGTGGGTGATATCGATAGGATAAATTTTTCTTGTTAGAAAATTATATATTACAGAGCAATGGAACACATAAAATATATTGCAGAAATATAAACACAAAACATGCATAAAACAAGAGAGACACAGATATATGTGGTTCACCCAATTTGGGCTATGTCCACGGAGAGACAGTCAGTCCTTTCTTTTATATTATCTAGCAAACTGAAGAAATACAACCTACAACAGATTCGCTATAATTCCCTTTTCGCTCTCACACAATCTCCTCTCTCTTTCTCACTCAGAATACAAATATACATAGACGCAATACGATTCCCTCATATATAGCAAGGGGTTGCCTTCTAGGACAAAAAACCATAAATTAAACATAACTTCTACTGTCAGATCTCCGCCTAATGAACGGCCCAGATTGACTACGAAATGATAACATTTTACAAAGCAATTTACATTTATTTTTAGCTTCGGGGGCGCTGCCCCCAATCCCCCGCCAAGTGGGGGATCCAAATAATCATTGTCAATTTGTCACCCCCGCATGGATCCCCCTAGCGGCATACATAGACGCACGGCGTTTCCACCCCATTACGAACTAGGGTCCAATGCGGCGATACCTTTGAGTACAGAAGACAATCAGATTCCACACCCAACATTTCTCTTAGATGGTCCTCAGTTGGTAGCCAACAGCCCCTTGGAGCCACCAGAGAGTTCAATGTGCCACTATCTCCACCACCTAATCCATTTATTCTACTCCCTCGCTCATCTATTATGATTGTAAGTTTGAAGGTGGGCCTTCCAACCTCGAAGGTATGACCTTCATTATGTAGTTGGGTATTTTTGTTTACTTATCATGGAAATTTTTGGGCTTCGATTAGTGGGGGGATCCTGTGGAAATAATGGGCTTGGTTTGTACTCTTGTCCCCTCTATCCAACTTGGCGATTAACCTTGTATCCTAGTCCCATGGGATCTCCTTTATTGTATAATATCTTTAAGAGTGGCACTACACGGGAAATCCTTATTTTGGTTGTGTGGTCCTGCCTCCCAATAACACATATATCACTCCCCTCCGTTCATTATAACCCCTTCCCACATATTTCCCATCTAGGTCCACATTTGTCCATTGGGTCCATAAGGAGTTAGCCTCTCCCTCCCCTTGTCCACACTTTGTGTCGAGCTTAGAACGATGCCCTAGAGGTTGATGCACCAAAAAAGAAAGTAAAAAGCATAATTTGGCCACTCTCAACAAAAAATGTACCACAAAATGCAAAAGATGGTCGGTACATACAAATTTAGCACGTGGGAAAAATCCAAACATGAGCTCTACCCCTATCATTATGGCCATCAACCTGATTGCTAGGGACCCCTTACATTGGCCCCTTACATCATTAAGGAACCCATGATTGTCCCAACCCCTGGTGGGCGACAAACCACCCAACCCTAAAGGGGTATTCACTGCAATATCATTCACATCATGCTCTCGTTCCTTGGATCCCCAAGTAGTTATAAAATAAAAATCAATAAAAGGCAAAAGGCATATGAAGATAGGTAGAAAAATAAAGGTCGATGTAACTCATGTACCACAATTTCTCCCTCCTATTGCATACACCCATGTGTGGACAATCTTATCATAGCTACCCTTGTATTGTGGCATGTGGCTGGGAGCCTTCCCCTGATGCCCCACTTTGTTCCATCATTATATCACGTGACACCTGCCAATTGATGGATGTACCATGGACTTGTCACTCCCTTAGAGGTTGAAACCACTTAATATGAGTCCTTGGTTAACCTCTCTCTTGAACTTGGAGACACTTGTACACTCTAAAGCCCATTATGGAAGAGCATCCCACTATGTGGAAGAGCATCCCACTATGAAGTGTCCACTTGTTTCGATGGTTTGTAAGCTTAATTACTCAATTACACTGATGATTTGTTGTACTAGAAGGTGAGGAGATGCATTGGATCTTATATAGAATTACAAGTGGGTCTTCATCTTGGGTTTGGTCTCCCTATATGGGATCCAAGCCCTTCAGAGGGTTATATTGTCATTTGTAGTGTTTTTGTTGAGAGCCATGGGCCTCCACTATAGTAGAGGGCAGATAGCCATGCCATGGGATCCTTCAGTACCATTTGTTTCTTTCTCGTATTCCCGTTATTTGATGATGATGATGCACTTGGACCACGTGGCTCAACCGGATACACACTTGCATCGCACACTTGGCAGTTGATCCGGGGCCCAGATGAGGCTGTGTCTCACCATGGGAGATAAAGGGAGGGCTTGCATCATTCTTCCAGCCCTTATATATGGGATACAGGCTTGTTTGATCCATTTGGAGACCCATGAGGGTGTTCTTGTGCCTCCAAAGCCACTTGGGAGTGCCATAGGTCATTTGCTTGGAGATCAAGGGGCCACCCCCTTTATCACTATATTTGGAGCCCTTCCACTCACTTTGGCACATGTTGGACTCCATTTGGCCTTTCAATGGCCCTTCGACCTATTGTATCTATCATGTTGGTCCTCTTGAGAGGCTTATTTTCATGTTATGCAACTATCTTGGTGGGCTTATCACTAAGTAATGTTATTTCATACATTATTTTATTAGTTGGGTCATCATTAGGCCTAATTAGGCAAATTGAACCCTTAGAGGATGATATATATTGATGAGCGGATCATTTGATTCTCATCATCACTTGGATTTGTATCTTTCTCTTCTTGAGAATTTTGCACTGGCTATTGATGGACAAATTGAAGGATCTTTAATGCATTTTGATGTTTGGATTATTGTTATTCTATCTTGGAGCTTCTCTCTTGCAAGTATGATGAATGGATAAACTATTTTTTCCATGTAAGTTTCTCTTTTATGCGAAATTTTCATTATATGTCTAGATGTATGAAATATTGAATCATGATGTTGCTTGTATTCTAAATTTATGTGAAAATCTTGAATCACATGGTAATCTTGATCTATTACATGCGTTATTCACTGGGAAACAAGGGTGAATGTTCCTATGGGTTATATTTGAAGATTCAACCTTGAAGCTCCATCTTGCTTTGCAAACGAAGTATAAATTTCTTGACCTAGTAGCTGCAATTAGGGATATGTGAAGTTGCCATTTGGAAACCTTGATGAGGCAAAAAGTCTAAAATCAAATATCATTCTTGACTCCATTCTCCCAATAGGCTAGGAACATAGCCTTGTCTTGGTCATCACTTTAAAAGGTATCTTTTTTCACCCTTTTCCCCTTCTTCTAAGCCATAACCGTAGAGTTCTCCTAGGGCATCAAGCAAAATTTATTGGAGCCATCCATTATGAGAGCAAGTTGGACTACAACTACACCAGGGTTTCCTTTAGGGCCTGACAAATTTTGAGAAACTCGCTCTGGCTAGATTTGGAATTATCCCAAGCCCTAGATCCAACTTCGTTCTTAGTCTTACGTTTCCTTGGTTAGTGGCTTCATCAAGGATCACTAAGTTGAAAACTCAAAGAAAACCTAATTTCTTTGATCCTTTTCTCCTCCCTGGTCAAGTCCTTTTGTTTGAAGTTTCACCTAAAACCCTTGACCTTGTTTGGGTCCACTTGGGCTTCTTTGTGGTCCCACATCCTTTATCACTCTAATTTCAAAAGGACCATCTTAGAAACTCTCTTCTCTTAGGAATTTGAGGTCTAGGGTATCCCTTATCAAGAAATATCCCTAATCTTTGGGTCTAGGATTCCCTTCAATCCTTTCTTGGAGATCCATAGACCTTGCTTCTCGAGCAAGTAAGATCTATCATATGAGTCTCTCCTATGAATGGGCTCTTGAAATCACTATCCTTCCATCATTGATATATAATTCTTATTGATTTCCCATATACTGGGACTCCTCCCATCGGTGAAAGTCTGTAAAGAGAAGGGGACATTGACTGAGGTGACAATGGGTCTTTCTCCCATTGTTGCCACTTGACCAAGTAGTTTCCCCTTTGGAACCCCTCCTAGGACCATGCTAGATTGAGTGGTAAGAAGCACCTAACCTATGCTCCATATCGAAGCATTATCAAAAAGAAGTAAAAGGTGCACCATAGGGGTGGAAAAATCAAGTCGAGGAAAGGGGTAACTCATGCCTCCACGATTGCTCCCTCCACACATCTATACACTCAAGATGTGGACCTCCTTTTCCATTATTATCATAAACACCTATGAATTGAAGGGTTGACCTTGGACATGTCACCTCCACTTAGAGGCTAGAAGCACCTAATAGGGTTGATCACCTAACCACCTCTAACAAGGTAGGGAAAACTTTCACAAGATTTTCTCTAGTTGGATATTTGAAGATGATACCGGTTTGAAGTCTTACTATGCCCTTAACAATTAAGTATGGTCTACTAAGATTTATTTATGGTCATTGTCTCTAATGAGAGGTTGTTTTCACTTGAGTTTAGGATGGCTTTTCAAGTGGTTCTACACATAGAAGTAGAGGCCTTGAGGACACACCTACTCCATGCTTACTCCATATGATGCCCAAGTCATACTACACTTTCGAAAAGAAGTGATGACCTTACAGATGCAGTGTTTACCCTCCACAATAGAGCGTTGGGCACTTTGATTATTCCAAAAGTTGATTGACACCTCAGAGCACCCCTAGATGTTGAAACGTTTAGTTCACTTTGCTTGGTGTTGGAGATTCTTGATGATGTACCCAATGGACCCAACATGCCCCCAACCTAGATTTGACATTGTTTGATGAGCATGCTTTGATCCAAAGTCCAGATGATGATGACCATCCCCACGATGATTGGGGGGGCTTATACCAACTCATGGAGTCCCAACGCTTGAAAAAGATTACACCATGTTGTATTGATGGCCCCCATGGAGATAACACAAGACAC